>JAVJGI010000057.1:44634414-44646497 GCA_035590275.1 Ibycter americanus
AGTTTGCATTGTGTTGGCAGTGAGAGGCTCGCTGTGTATTGCGTGTTGGGTTTGACTTCAGACACACGATTAAAGAAGCGAGGGAAACCCTGTATTTCATCAGTCGTGCAGCGGTGAAGTTCGCTGCCTGGGCATCGCCGTTGGAGCTGGAAGTCAGATCAGGGGATGCGAGCGGACCGCTGCAGGTGAAGCACTGCCTGCTTGAACCTTGGTTCTTGAATGCTGTGCAGTGATCTCCGACCTCAAGCCTTGTCACGCCTTGTTTTTTCAGCGCTTTCCGTGTTTCAAAGCATCAGTTTAACACTGAATTGTGTTACGTACAAGGCCTTTTCATCTCCTTTCCCCGTTTTTTAAGGGGGAATCCAGTTGCATTTTAGCACAGCAGTATGGCAGGATCTTTTTCTAGTGTTCGTCTTGGCAATTTCAAAGCTTGGGATCAGTGTTTGTCACAGGACAGTGTGTGTAGGGCAGATGATCCCATGTCTGTCTACTTGTGTGTACCTTTTCAGTGAAGGGTCCAGTAATAGCAAATGTCGTGAACAAGGTACTGGCATACGTAGGAACTTAGAAGAACAACACTGCTTCTTAAAAAAACCCAAGAAACTAACAACAAACCAACCAACTAAACAAAAAGCCCTAACATTATGAGAAATTTCATTGGACTGTATTTAAAATAAACCTCACTCCATTTGTATACAAGCTTGTTGCCGTGAATTCTACAGGTACTTGATGAATGTGTGCTTTTAGTTTCACGTAGTGTTCTGGACTGGCTTTTTCATACATCTAGAATGGCAGGCTGTGTTGGACAGCGAAGTCATATTAATTTATTGGTTATCTTGTTAGGAAGACATGTTATCATGGTAAACAGTAAGTTTAGGTTGGGTGGTCTAGATATTTTGTTTGGACAGATAAAATGTTTGAATTTGATTTCCATGCTTTTTGGCAAGAACACAAAGTGTACTGAAATTCAGGTTTAGGTTTCTGGGCTCTTAAAATTATTGTTGTGCTTACAGACATTGATACACAATTCACCTTATAGAAGAAAACGAAGACACAGATCTAGAAATTATATTTATCTATCTGTCTTCATTTTCTTAAGGTTCTACAGGGAGACGATGATGCCAATGTGCTAGTTCAGAAAGTGTTAAGGTATATGTAATTTCTCTTGTATTTATTTTAAAGAGAAAGTGTCAAGTGTTTGGTCCCCAGTACGTGTGTATGAAATAGAACAATTGCCCTTAGGCTAATTACATAAGAAATCTTTAAATATATGGGGATTTTTCCAAATAAACATGCTTTGGAAGTCACATGTTAGCTTCAGAACACAGCAGTGGAGACCAAGCATTTCATTTTTACAGTACAGGGAAGTGCAAACACTGAATGCCATATATTAAAAAAACCAAAACAAAACAAGCCTCCACCCCACCCCAGACAAATGGAGTTTTTCACATTGGCAGAATATTAGGTAGTGGAGTTCAGTAAGAAACTGCTAAATTAATGTGATCAGTTACAGGCAAGGTATTATAGTACTGAGGTTGTTTTTATTCATCTTAATGCTATGTAAACTTGGCATGCAGTCTAAACCTGTAATTAAGAATTTAAAAGTGTTAAGCTCTACTCTAGTTTTCCCTTAAAAAAAAGTAAAGAAAACTAAGGATCTCATCAGTTTTATCTACTTTTGTGAGAAAATACCAGTGGATGGTAAAACATTGTGAAATGTTTGACAGGGATTTTGCTTTAAAAATGGAATGCAATTATTTGAAAGAGCCAAGGCTTTCACTTCAGCATCGTTTTGAGATACCAGGATTATTCCACTGTGAAGTGTTGCCATAAAACCATAAGAGTAAGCAAATCTCAGGATAATTGTTGTATGGTTTAGTTCAGTGGTGTTTTTAACTTATGTTTTAAACTTAAATTTCTAGGGTTGCTTGCAATATTCTCTTGTAAATCCCATCGCCTTCCATTCCTCCTTTACCCCTTAGGTAGGTTTCTTACTGTTATGTTTGCATATGAATGTAGTTGCAAATGTCAGCCCTGAGGCTCAAAGCTCAGAAAGCAGTGAATATTAAAAACACCTCTGACTTTAAAATTTCTCAGGCTCGTTTGGGAACCCAAATGTGATTAAATACTTGAGCTAAGCAATGATGAAAGGTTCCATTTTGCAAAATGAACGTGTTTTTCCCCTTCTTGGGGAAGAATTCTTTTATTTCCTCTTGCTTAGCTGCAGTCATGCAGCAAACAAGGTGAATAAATGAACAGATGAGTTTTTATTAACAGAGGTGTGTTTGAATGAATGGAACCTGAAGTTCCTAGGCCGACCTGCCTATTGAGAAAGCTCAGTGAAGATGCAGATACTCAGAAACTTTAATCGCCACTATTTTCCCTTGTAAATTATTTAGCAGTCTTCATTACCTTATAATACTTCTGGCAGTAACTATAATAAAAATATCATTTGAATGAGAAAGTGATATAAGAAAGGTGTCTTGAAGAAAGTAAATGAGTTGTGTAAATGAAATTTTTAATTGAAACTAATAAAGGAGGTTTAAATGTGGCTTAACATAAAGCCTAGAGTTGTTGGAAACAAGGAAAATGGGTAACGGTTTGCCTGGCTTGAAATAAAAATGCACTTCTAGTTTTCTGGCATTTCACACTGCCTTTGCAGAAAAAGTAATAAACAGTCCTCTCATTTTGCCAAAATACTTGCGTTTTATTCCATTCTTTGGTTTGTTTTGATTTATGCCTGGGGGAAATAAAGAAAAAAGAAACTTGGGATTGTGAATGCTGACAGCGTCACCCTTATTTGTCTTGCCTGTACATGATTTCTTCAACACGTTCATGGCTGTTGAAGTTGGCTTATCTTAGGCTTTTGTACCAAAACAGTCCTGTGAGACTTGTGGATCAAATGTTGTCATTAGCACAGAACATGTAAGACTGAGCTCTTGATCACTGTGTATGTTGCATTGCATATACTTTTTTTCTCTCTTAGAAATTTGAAGTGATACTTGGATTGTTCAGATGCAGGCTACCTGCAGATGTGTTAAGTAATCATCTAACCATGAAATTTCAAGAGGTGGTAGAGATTATCATGAAAGAGCAACAAATTTACTAAAGCTATTTTGTTAACTTTAATTCTGCCTGCAGCTGTGTGTGGTGTGACTGTGGATTTTAAATACCCTGCTGCAGTGTCTTTTCTTCAGTCTACCCAGAAGACGGGAGTTCTAGTTCATCAGTATTAAAAACCTCACCACGGTGAGCTTGCAAGTGAAGACCTTAAAACCAGATCAAACTAATAAATACATATTATTTTTTTTTTACCCTCGTGTGACTGACCTTCCTTGGAAGTTGCTACAGTACTGTAAGAAATACAGTAGTGCTTAAATAATTACAGGGAGAGGTACCCAAACAAAGCTATAGTATAGATACTGTGTCAATGTATGTGAATTGAAGAGACTTAGTTCCTGGTTTTACAAACAGCTCCCTCCTCTTTCACCCCCTACCTCCCTGTTTGTTTTTTTCTTTAAACTTTCGTGTGCTTCCTAAAAGAGATGCAGATTATTGCAGTAAAGTTTTGGACTTGAAGGATGGTATTTGGATTGCACTGTGGTTTGCAGTTTTTAGATTCTTGTCAATTCAAAATGTAGGAAGAGGTATCTAACAATTTTAAACTTCAAGCTTGTTTGGACCTGTTGGACTTGCTAGGGAAACATTTGCAACTTGTTTTATAAAAGCTATGATGAATCGCAGTGGTTCTGCAAACCAGTCTGTTTCTGCTTAGTAGCTTACTAAGCAGAGACGCTAACAGTAAAAAGCAGTAAGCTAATCCTGCTGTCGAAGGTATCTAATAGCTTTATCAGTGTGAGAGACAAATGCATAGGATAATATGCTGATAAGTGAGAAAAGGGAGTTGTGCAAATGTGTATTTACAATCTGAAAAATGTTCTTTTGCCTTTGAGTGTTGCGTGAAAAGAAATAATTTTTTTATCTTCCCCCACCTACTGTCCAGGTGCTGGAAACTGATTTCTGTAGTCAGCAAACTGCGAAGGCTGTCCGTCGTCTATCCACATGCCATAACTGTAACTACATTGCACTTCTGTGTTGACAGGAAAGTAAAAACACCAAACAGAAAATACTTGGATGGCAACGAGAATTTGACCTGTTGTGGCAGTTTTCAGGCTTTGCAACCTAAAGTAATCTTGCTAACTAGCCGGTGTACTAAAACTATGTGAATATTGTCAAGCTCTGTTGTGAGATGTGTAGGATGCGAAATTCCTTTGAGGTGATACTTCCTTTCAGAATGGTCAGTTTAAAACCCATGCCAGTCATCTTTAATAATTGTTACAGTGTAATGTTTTTTTTCTATGAATTACCAGATTAGAAAATGATATGGGGAGGAAGGAGCAATGTGAAAGATGGTCTGGTAAGGCTAAAAGTATTGCACGTAAGGCATAAAATTTTTAACTGTCATACACTGAATTTTTCAGTTTCTGTGTTCTCGGATTTTCTTGCTGTAACCTCATCTGCATTGCTCCAATAAAAGGCATGTGTTAACCGTTTTACCCCTGTATGAAAAGGAAGGTTATGTACTGAAGATGCAGAAGGTGCAAACCTCTGTGGTACTGTTTCCTGTGTTATTCGTACAGGCACAATGATAAATACTGCACATGTGGAATTCATTGCTTGTATAACTACATGTGTGCAAATTCCAGTAGAACATGATAATTACAGCACATAGAGTGAAATATATGAGTTTTTCAGGGACAAGGACCTGGGAAGGTCCTGAAAATAAATACTGGCTAGAAGCTGCTCTTTGAGCAGGAGGCATGGGTGGTTGGTTGGTGTCGTCATGTGTGTGGCTTCTTTTTTTTTTTTTTTTTTTTTTTCCTCCAAGAGTTGAAAATTGTGAAATTCAGATTACAGCAAAGAACCCTTCCTGTGCTGTTTGTGAACTGTGTAACTGTTGTGTCAGTCTTGTTAGCTGTCAGAGGAGATGCTGGTTATTCTGCGCTTGTCAGTGAGCCCTGTGGTTGTATCGGTACTGAAAAAGAAGGTCTCATAACTGGAAGGTGTGGTGGGAGGAATTATTATTTTGCCTCTCAAGTCACTTTACCTTCTAGCCATCCCTCAAAATGCCTCCTTTTTGCAAATGCATAACAACCTACAAGCTGCTGATTGCGCAGGCTGCAAGAGGCTGTCACCATACAGTGCTACTGGTGACAATTACTGCCTTGTAAAATGTGCTGAGAGGTTTGCTTCATAAAAAGCGCAAGAGGTGCAGATGGTTTTTGGGTAGAACTGCTTGGTCCTGCTTAGTTTTATTTCTCACTCTGGGGGAGAATAATGCCTGCTTTGTAGTTTTTTTAAAGTGAAGTGTAATTAAAACTAGAGCTTGCTGATTATTCTGTGCCTTCAGTTTAAAAGCACAAAGCTTTGTAAATCTAAACTCATCAGGAAGCAGATAAAAATGGTCGTCTTTGATTTCTTTTCCAGCCAGGCTCAGTGAGGCACGATCAGTACTGGAGCTGGTATGTTAGGGGTGTTTTGAAACTTCCATTTCGTCTTTCCAGGCTTGACTTTTTTGTCCTTTTGTGGTTGGGGGTGGTGGTGTTTGGGGTTTCTTTCTTTTTTTTCCCCACTCCCCATTATCTCCCTTTACGGATGTTCGAGTTAAGTCACTTTGTCTGATGTAGCTGTGTATACCAAACAGAAATTGGTTCCTTTAGCTTAGGAAAAGGGAGGCTGAGACTACGTTATCATGGGAGCTGTGCACCAAGCTCAGTTCACGCTGCTGGTGGCTGAAAGGAGCAGTATCACTTTCCTCTGTTGTGTGTTTCTGTGCAAGGTGTTTGGTTTTTTTTTTTTTTATGCAGTAGTGCTGTTGAAGGAAAAAAAAAACAACCACCACCTTGCACGCTCAGATCAGCTGGAAGCACTATGAAATCTCAGCCTGCATGAAGTTGTGATTGCCTCCATAAATCTATGTCAAGTTAAATATGTAGGAGGAATGCAGATGAAGAGTTACTTTACTACAAGGCAGAAGAACATAAACCAACAACAAGGAAGTGAAGCTGGGAATTAGGAGAATGACAGTACAGTGATTCTGGAGTAGCCTTGACAAATGGTTGTTGCAGTTGCTTAGAGGTATTCAAAGATGTATCAGTTCTTGGAGGAAATTGCATGTTTCCTGTGAGACCCACAGCTGGCCTTAATGGCCAGGTGTCCTTCTGTTTCTGACTGACTTGGTTAGCAAACCTGTGCAACTGGTTGGTACAATTTTGTATTCTGGGGAAAAGGTGCTAGTTAATGCAGTAGCTCAGTAGCTTCTGTTTCCTGGATGGTAGTGGTTTGCATAGGAACTCTGTCTCAAATAAGACTGTTGTTTCTCAAACTGTATTTTGACCTCATTGCAGGAAGAGAGGTGACACAAAGGAGGATTATCCAACAAACCTGAAAAGCATTCATCAACTTCCCATGCTATCATGGTTTAACCTGGCAGGCCCTAGCTGCTCACTCCGCCCCCACTCCCACAGTGGGATGGGGGAGGCAATTGAAGGGGAAAAAAAAAAAGTAAAGTTTGTGGGTTGAGATTTAGTAGAACTGGGTACAAAGGCTGTGCCAGGGAGTCTAATATAGGTAGTGTTGAACTCTGAGATTTCATCGCCTAGGGGGTGATACAGAAGGAGTAGAGCCTGCATGTTTTGGTCAATTGTTGGGCAACATTCCTGTGGATTTTGGTGCAGTTATGGAACATGCTGATACCAGAGATGAATTGTAGGGCCAAGTGTCTCCCCATATCCTTGTGCAATACCTTGCTACATCCTCCTTTATGTGGTACTCACAACTCTGCTTCCTCCATTTCAAAGACTGCTGCTGTTCTGTTACAAAGTGAAGAAGAGATGCTCTGGTTGTGAAGCTGTGAGGAGAAGCTTCTTGAGAGGAGAACTAAGACTTTGGTACACTTAGCCTTGCACCGCAAAGCTTGGAGTCATATGACTTTTAAATACACTGGAAGAACAAAAATACTTGGGGAGGTAAAGAAACTTTAGAAACTAGATTTACATTTACAGTGTTCACAGATGAATCTGCAGGCTGGAAATTGGAAGGCTGTTTGCCTCCAGGAGAGTGAACTTGAGGACTTGTCTTTGAAATGAAGCCAATGTGAACGGAGAACATAAATTGTATCAAGACTGAGCTTGTAAAATTAAAGGGAAGGATTGCATGATACTATCCTAGGAAAGGAGGAAGCTGGTAAAGATACGGTCATTGTGGATATCTTAGATTAGTTTTAACTCTGTCTTTCAGAGATCCCAGGCATACTGTAGTCTTTGAGGTTGTTGTCCTTTTGTACTAAAGGTGTTAAATTTTTTGTGTGTTGGAGTTTAGTGGTTTCTTCTGGTTGTGCAACACATTGATGTAGCGGAGAATGTCTTGTAATAGATGCTCTTCACTCAAGTCCAGAATAGTTCACATGGTTTAAGATTGCTGTAAAACACTGCATTGAGTAAGACACATGACGGTCTGCAACCATATTCTCTTTTGATGTTTTATTTCCTTTCCTTATTCCCTGCTGATTACACAAGCAAATGTGGCAGACAATTTCCACTTCAAGAGACAACTCTGTTGAGGAGGAAGCATCATTTCATGGTTGCCCAGACCATGTGCGTGCATTGACCACCAGCAGCAGGGACCTTGCAGTGCAGTGATGTACTGCTCTTTACTAAAGCAAGTCTTCACCAGTATGGTCTGCCTGCGGGTGCAAGTCTATTTGTTTGTTAGGAAGCTTAGATGGTCTTGCCTGTAGTTAACAAAACAAAAAAAATAATCTTGTACTGGGTGTTCACAAATATAAGGGAACATATTGAAAGCTTGGAAGAGTTCACAGTCAGTGTAAAGTATAACTGTGCATACAACCTGATTGAAAAGTATAATTTAATGAATTTTCTACTGACCTATGCAGAGGAGTGAGCATTTGGAAAGGAATAGTTTTGCTTTGGGCAGTAGCATTCTGTCTGTGCACTTCTTGGTTAAACAGGATGCTAAGTTAGCCTGTAACTGAACAGGTGTACTGGAAATATTTGATTTCCACAGTATCTTTATTTGTTGTCAATTAATACTGTGTTTCTAAGATTTCACAAGTTACTTGAGGAACCCTACCTTCTGTCTGGTATGTAAAATTGGGCTTCTGGGCTCTTGTTCCTTTCCTCTGTTTTCTCTCAAGTATCAGTAAGTAGTCATAAGATTTGAGGTTCTGGGTGGGTGTGCCCATAGAAGTGTTCGCTTAAGAGTACCTGCTCCTATGCCTGCCATGGGAACTGGTGGAGGGATGTTTTCCCCAGGTCACATAGTCTGTTGAAACTGTGGTATTTCAAAGTTGTTACTCTTACCAGGACAGAGAAAGGGTGTTCATTTTCTGGAGTGTGGTGATTTTTAACTGTCTTGTGATAATGGAGAAGTGGTATGGGGCCTTTCGTCTCTTCTGTTCTCTTATTTCTCTGTTTTCTTAAGTTTTAGTCATCTTGTTGACTATTGCAGGGTTGTCTGCAGCTTAAGAGGATTGAACTTCATTGATGAGATGGTCCTTTGTAAGCCTGTATTTCTAAATGAGACTAAGACAATGCTTAAAACTTACAATCATACGTACTCTGTGTAGTGTGTGTTATTTGGTACTGTGCTTCCCTTGCCTAGTTGTGTAGGTATAACTAGGTAGAGGTAACTTTTATGTTAATACTGTATTCTGTTCTGGCATTGTTTACAACTAAATTATTCTGCCAAGTTTAACGGAGATTGAGGTGTGGGATTTTTCCCCTTTATCCACAGAGGAAAATAATATTAGTGGGTATTTTACTTGGGTCTAACAACTCTGTGGCCAAGAACTCAGCACTTTCAATAGCTTCATCAACAAAACTGGCAGTTTATTATTTCCTGAGGAAAAAAAGTGGGAGGAAAAAAACATGGGAGTCTTTGGTGGTAATAAATCTTCACTTCCTTTCGATAGCTTTCTTCTTGCTGACTAATTCCTTTATTGGGATGCTTGGCTCTTGTTACTTTTAATGAAACTGATGCAGATGTAATCCCAGAGATAGATATTTCACCCTGTCATCTTCTGCTTTCTCTATCTTTTGGGCTGTTGTTATTTTTTATGTGGGTTTAGGATATTTTTTGTTCTGCAAGTGTAGACTTCAAACATTTTGGTATGGGAGTTAGGAGTTTTTTGCTATATTAATCTGTCTGGTAGTATTTTCTTATCTCCATGAGCAGGGCCATCTGCACAGAGTTGCTGTTGATTCCCTGGGAAAGAAAAGCACATCAGGGAACAGCTTAGTTCCTTATGTCTCATCTTTTCTCAGTGCTTTTTATTTGAAAGGGCCTCTGCTACTATTTATTTCACATTCCTGTGTAAAAGGAGGATTGTTTTTCCTGCTTTTGTTGCCAGTTTTAACATTAACTGGAGAACAAACCGTATCAGATTGTATCTTATAAAGCTGGTCCACTTCTGCCCCTTTTTGTTTCTTTAAAAAGAAACCTTTACATTACTGTCTCTCCTAAGGTTCTTGGTCAGTGCTGCCCTACCTGCCTGCTGGCCTGCCCGAGTGTTTTTACAGGGTGGCTAAACCAGCCTGATGAGAGGGCCAGTGAATGGGATGATCCTGTTCCTCACCCGCTGAACTGCATTGCATTCTCCTGCTGCTTCTTCTGTTCTGGTACTGGCACTGTTCTGAGCGCAGCCTGGAAGCGGGAGAGGATTACGAATTGAGATCCCTGAACTGGGTCACTGTGGGCACGTCAGGCAAGTATCAGCACCAGCCCTGCTGGCACGGCGTAGGAATGCATGGCCAAAGGGATGGGGAAGCCTCTGGTTGTGGTGGATGCTGGCTCAGTCTACTAAATTGCACTGTAAAGCCTGCGCCTTTGTGCTCTGCATCAGTTCCGTGCAGGTGTGGCCAGCTAAGACAGCATGGAAGAGCTGCTCTGAACTGGGAAGCAAAACCTGACTGTCGAATAACACTGGACAATGAGATTGGTGACTGCACGGTCTGAGTATGTTTTCCTGTGGCAGCAGCCACAGGGTAGCCAGACAAGCCCTCCTTTGCGCAGAGGTCAGAGGGGGCAACTTGGAATATTTTTTCTAAGTGTTTTAAATTCCTAAGTGCCCAAGCTTGTCTGCAGGAGTGAGAAGTTGCGAATAAAGGCTGAAGAGCTGGGGAAGCAGGCAATTACTTGGCTGTAAATAGCAGCTCATAAAACCATAATGTATATGGACAGTCACTAAGGCACTTGGCATGAGATTTGTGTATGTGACACAAACTGTGCTTTGTTTGTAATGCCATGTCTTCTTAAAAAGCTGTCTTCAATCAAGGAAAAGCAGTATTTTCATCACTGGCTAAAATTTTTTGGTTTAAATGATGTATGTATAGATTGTATTGCTTGGTTAGTTTCTTAGATATTTAGCTAACATCAAATTAATAATTGGAGGAAAAAACCCCAAAATTTTCCCGTGCAAAAAATGACTGCCATCTTCTGTGGAGTATAAACTTGAGGTTGTATGTTTCTCCTTGTGCTCTGGTACTCAAAGGTTAGTAAGATACCTATGGATTTTACAGTGATGCTTCATACCTGATGGGAAGTAATGAAACATTAACACACGTTAACATCCAGACCTTAACTCTATTGTTTCTTGGAAAGTTGAGTCAAAGCCTGTTTGGGGCTTTGCAGTCCATCCTCATTTCTGCTTTCAGTGATTAGATTTTACCCTTTTTTTAGCAAGTGTTTTGTGAGTGTTCCATACCCTATCACCATATTAAATGATTTTTTCAAGTGTACTGAAAAAGCAATGTTTTCTTACATTAGCATCGTTTAATGCATCTAACAGGTACAGCTGTGCTGTGAATATCATGTAGTTGTGTATTTTTATTTGAGGCTATTCAATGTAGGTATCTTCCAGCATCAAAATCTGCATAGTAATGCTGCCTAGAGGCACATTGTTATTGCTTATTAAGATCACAGGTCATATCCAATAAAACAGGGAGGTTCTGAAGAGGTGAAATAAAGGGAAGCTGCTCATTGTGATGGAAGAGTGGATGGCATAACTGAGGTCTGATAAGCATTATCACTGCACTCTTCCTCCTAAAACTGAAGGACAAGCACCCACTTCAGGTGTGCTTCAGAACCCATTGCTACAGAAGAGAAGCAGGAAACTCAAAACATTTTATTTATGAAATAGCAGCAACAACAGTCTTCAACATCACAAAAATTAGATGTTTCTTCAGCTGGTATGTTTTAATATTCAGTCCAGGGTCCTGGTTTAAAAATTTCTGAGCAAGTGATGACTGAGCTTTTACATTCAGTTCTGAGTCAGATGTTTGTCACACTTATCTTTTAACATTTAGCAAGACCAGCTTATGATTTAATGTTAATTGCTGAGCTGGTTTACAGATTTCATGAAAAGCTCAAATGAAGGGGAAAATGAAGTACTAAAGAACAGTAGAAGCATTGACTCAAACTCCGGTGTTAAGTACTAGCACGGTATATTATGATCTTTATTTATATAGGTATGTACTTAGGCATTGGTCCTTTATGTACCTGTATGTGCAAGCTCCTTTTTAATACTGTAAATGGCAGTAAGGGTAGCACTTTGCTTGAAAATCGTGCATTTCTGTGCATTATCCCACCTTCTTTCAGGCTTTTTCCTTTCCATCATAGATGTAGTTATTACTTGAACTGTTTACAAGTATGCATACTCTGCTTTTCATATTATAAGATGATTTCTGAAAAGGCTTTAGCAGATGTACATGTATTCAGACCAAATGGGTTTCGGCAAGCTCCAGCCCAAGCATCATTGATAGGGAATGGCTGACATCCAGCTGCCTTGGAGGTTTTACAGCTGTATATTCCCCCAGCTTATGCATTAAATACCACTACATTTCAGTACGGACTTCACATTGCTATTTTAAACCACCATATCTGTGAGTAGGCTTCTGTCTGAAGCATTTTCTTGAGTACTTGCTTGGGCAAATAAGATAATACCTAGTTCTTCTCATTCTGTAGTTTGATAATCACTTAAGCATAAGTACTTGTGTTAGGGGGCT
>JAVJGI010000057.1:44646772-44657031 GCA_035590275.1 Ibycter americanus
AGGGAACCACAGAATACTGAGATTCAGTCCATCTGACGCTGCACTTGTTTTGTGAACTGTAGAGTGCAAATGAGAGAGACAGTGAAAGTGTGGTTTAGCACAGCTGTTGTCTGTATACTAGGAAGCTAAGAGCTCTTGACCTTTGCAATATGGCTTAGTGTCATATTAAAAATAAAAATTAATTAAAAAAAAAAAAGGGATTAAACATACCATGGAGAAGATTGTTTAAAAACTAACTCTGAAGTTTTCAAACTGTATATATAATAGATGTGCACTTAGGCCATCTCATGTTGAACTATTTTAGATGAAATTTAAGTGAAAAGTAATTGCGTGGTAAAATGAATCCTCAACAAGGAACCGTGGAAAAAAATTGTTTATCTCTTGAGCAGTTTTATGGCTCTTAGAGAGCAAGTCACAGCATTTAGGTATTATGCACGTGTTCACAAAGGAATAGAGAACAACTTGAGATTTTTTGTTTGTTGTTTTATTTTTTCCCTGATAATGTTGTAATTGCTGTTCCTGCCTAGGCAATAACTGGATCAGAGAGTAGAAAAAAAAATAGTGTCTGGTCATTGCTCAGCCTCTTGTATAAAGTTTCAGTGATGTTGATAAAATTGCATTTCTTGTCTCATTTACTGGCACAGTGACAAGCACGCATGTCTGGTGTTACCCAGACTGTACAAGTGAATGCTAGATAATATGAAACTGAAGACAGAGCTGAATTGTTTATATACATACAGGAAGCAGGGAAGGTTTTGTGTGTGCCTGTCTGGTGTTTGTCTCTCACCCACGTATTCTAACCGTTAAAGCAGGAAAGAGAATTTATCTTTGTTTGGCTGCTTTTAGACTTAAAATAATTCAGTGAACTTCCTACAGCAGTCTGTAAAGTTAGTATGTCTTTGTTTTGTGTCTGCAGTAATTTATGTGTTTCCAGGAGGACAGAATCATCAAACCATCAGTAATGCTTCCAGCTTTTTCAGTGTGTCTTCTCCTCTGAACATCTGCTGCCATCATAGACCCAGAGTACTTTATTCATTCAAATTTGCATTTCCAAACCCCAAATGTGAATAGAAAAAAAGTCTGACATCAGAATTCCTGCTCATGCAAGAGAATCTGTTTTAAAACAACAGAATTACAGAACGCTGTAAAAGCATGTAATATCTCTCTGTTCTGGTTAACAGCAACAAAAATCTTCTGATTTACCTGACTATTAAGCCACATCAGTCCATTGACAAAAGTGAAATTTGGAATGAACAAGGTGGTACTGGTGAGCACATAGATGTAAAGGAGTTCCTTTTTGTTTCTGTGTACAGCTTGTAACTTTGAAAACCACTCTTTCTATTTGTACACAGATGCCAGTTTTTCGGTGCCAAGAACGTTCCTTTCATACACTATAAAGTTCTAACAACAGTGCAACTCCTCTTTCTGGCAAGGGCTTTGTGTGTGCTTGAGAGTTAAAATAAATCTTTCTACTCCTTTTCTGCCTCATCTCCTCCCCCACATACTTTCATTCCTTCACCTTCAACTGTGCTAAACTAATTTTCAAGAGCATGGTTTGACCTAATTGCTTAGCAGAGTATGATCATGGAGATATCCCATATATTGTCTGCTAACCCTGTGGTCATAACTTCTTTAAAGTCATGTGCTCCTTTAGAAGATGACCCCATTGATGGGAGGGAAGGCTTGTGCTGGTGCTGTCTGTGGAGATTTTTAGCAGCTGCAAGATCTTTCCTGTCTTTCTTTTTTTTTTTTTTCATTGTCAGAAATGCCATTGTCAGTGCCAGCGTTTCTTGAAAACCACTGTCCTTCATGCTGCGTGGCACTTACGAAAGAGGCAGAAACTTTTGTATCTGTGCCTAATTGAATCATGAATCTGCACTTTCCTCAAATGAAAACTACCTGGGCATGTAATACTGCATGTTGTTCCTTAGAAGGCTTACATGCAGGTGTAGGGTAAATTTGATATGCTCTGATGATTTGGAAACATAAATAATAAAAGACCAGAAAACGAAGTAAAGCAGGAGATACAATGACAGCTGTAAGCCCCAAACGTTCAAAGCACAGCCGCAAGCAAACGTGGTGAGAAGAGAGGGAGCGCAACTGGCTCTTATTTGCGTGCTTGCACCCAGGGAGACCGTAGTGCTTTCCTTACCTGCACCTCGCTGCAAACCTTCAGCCTTCTTTTCAGTACTGGTGGTACTTCCTATCTAGTTCATCAGGGCCGTCTCTGAAAAAAACTGAAGCTGTAAGCTGCTGCAGAGCGGATCCTCCCTCTCTGTTGAAACTTGCTTTCCTGCCGTTTCTTAAGGTGGTGAGTGCGGGCTACATTGTGAAAACTCTCTTAACACACTTCTGGTTTAAGCCTTGCATAGTGGTAACTATGAGAGTGGAGTGTAGAAATGTTTCTCTGTCTCCTTTGTGAACCAGAGAAATTATTTCTGAATTCCTTATATATGTCTGTCTGTACTAAAACAAGTCCCAGATGAAGTGGGGCTGCAGGAGTTTTTCTAGCCTGTGGAGTAACTTAGTGGCAGGAGAATTGACTTGCTAGTAAGAGCTTCAGTGTCAAGTGTGAAGTTTTTAAGGATTACTGAAGTTAATGTTCTGCAAAGTATGGTGCAAGGAAAAACATCAGTATTTCCTAGCTGCTGTTGGATTCTTTAGCTAAATAAATGAATTGTCAGCTATTCATTTTTATTTTTTCCTGGAGGTCTGATCGTGCCTCTGTAGGAGACTTCTCTACCATTGTCTGGCTCCTGCTGAATCCAAAGCTTGTCTGTTGTAGCACCTAGTTGAGTGGGGAAACATCCTTCCCACTGTTGTCATGCATCTGTTGTTTGAGTAGAGAAAGCAAGCTGAGGTGGGAGAGTTCTTTTGACTGTCACTTTCAGTTGAAAATCAGAATGCAGATGACACTGGTATTTTTGTTGGTTTTGTTTGTGAGTTCTAATATTAGTTATCCCATTTTTCTGTCTTTTTTCGTAGTTAAAAAAAGGGAGAAAAAGGTGACTGCCCTTTCAAATGTCATGTGTGTACTGCATGCCATGTGTTGTCAAGGGTGTCTTTTCAAATTAATATTATTCTTCTTAAGCAGTTCTATTGTTCTGTAATTTATATTGTAAAGTTTTATGGCCCAAGGTCCTTGACCATACAACCTTAAGTCCTCCTGTAATAGGTCTTAGGGAGGTAAAGGCAAATTAGAATGTATTTGTGAAGGAGCTTACTCACTTTTTTCTGAAAAACAAGGGTGGGGGGGAGAGAGGAAAGACTTTGTGTGCCTGTTCGTGGGAACATACAGGATGTATGGTATTTTGGTTTCTGTGCTTGTTTTTGCTTCCATTTTTACCCCACACACATAGATTGTATTGTAATTGGCATGTTTTGAGAGGTCCTGTGTTTAGTCAGCTGCATCAAATGGCTTAATAATAAAGTTATGTTCCCTCATCCCATTATTTTGATCATTTTGGAGGATTATTAATCTTTAAAAGCCTTTTAAGCTGTCTCATTTGAACACAGTTTTCTTATATCTATGAAGTAATGTTTTCATTAATAGTGTTTATGTGCTGGTGGTTTTTCATACCTTCTCAAGAATGGCAAACTCTGCTGACATAGAGAAAAAGAGGTATCTTACAGAAACAGTTCCTCACCTACAGTTAGACGTGGAATACTGGAAAAAGCAAGGTATCATGATGCGATGCTTCTTGAACTGAGAATTGAATCCGTCCTTTTGGGAAAGGGATGAGCTTTATGGATATGGCTAATATCACCCTGTTGGTGGCTGTAAAATGTGCGTGCATGTGTTTGGGTGGCAGGTGCCTGCATGGAGGTGGTAGATAGTGCATGTTTATCAGATGCACCATTTAGCCTTATGCTGGAGTGAGAGCAGGTTTACTCTAGTTTTACAGTAGGTATATGTAATGGCTGTGTCCTTTTGCAATGTGGAACAGGGTGCAAACGAAAGTGAAGCAGAGCTGCAAGTGTCAGTTGTTGCCTGAGGTGCTGCTACTCGCCTTATCTTTGCAGTAGCTTCCCCATGTTTCAAGGTTGCACAGAGAGAGGCTGGTTAATCTTTGTGATGCTCAGACCAAGTTAAGTACATTTGGCAGTTTGTTTTTATGTGTAGCTTTGCTTAAATCAACTGTTTTCTACCCTTTCTTCTGCCTTCTCTTTCTTCCTCCTTGGATCAAGGTTGAGTTGTTTCTATATGCTATCAGAAACAACACATCACTGCTTTCTGGTCTATGTCTTGGGTGTTACCTTTGTTTACATTTGCTTTTTGTCCTTTGCACTTTGCCAGCTATTCAGTCTCAACATGATACTTGCTTCCTGATACCTGTTGGATTTTTTCCTTGACTTTATCTCTGACTATCCAAATGCACCATGCTGTTCTTAATCACTTAATAAACACCCAGAAGCTGGGATTTTTCATAGTCATGAAAGGATGGAAACATCCTGAGTTTTAGTCTGGAAGAATCTCCTTCGTCTGTGATGTGCTCTTAGCCTATCTTTGTCCAGCATCCTGACTGTATTACCTACCTCAGAAAGTTGTCTTGTGTGGTAACAAGCTCACCTTGATACTTGTTGAATTCTCATTGGTTGATTTTTGTGTTGGGTTTTTTGTTTTTTGGGTTTTTGTAACTGCAGTTGTAGCTGTTTTAACCAACAGTTACGGGAATACTGTCACTTCAGCTTACAAATCAGTCACAAAACAACAGTGAAGCTGGGATCGCTACTATCAGAAGACATCTTGCAGTGAATTCTTGCATTCATCTTAATTAACATTGCTAATTGTTAATATTTATCTTGCTTATGCGTATATAACTGTGATGCACATTTTCTCTGTAGCCATTTAGAATTTTTATTCTGAAAATTGTAACTGCTTTTACGTAGGGTAGGAGGATGTTGAGAAAAGAGTTAGTGTAAATGTCTGAAAGTTTTTCACCTTCAAGTGCTTTTGAGAGGCCACTAAAGGTCAATTTACTGTTCCTTCCTTGTCATTTGCAGTAGCTGCATTGCTTTTGAGCTCTTTTTTTAGGTGTTTAGGCTATGTAGTCTTTTGCATTTTAGGTTAGAGGAGGTTACTCTGAACCTGTTTCAGAGATGAGGCTATAACATGGCCTTTTTATCTGCTCATAATGAAGCAACAGCTGTGTTAATCGCTTGGGTTTTTTCCTTTGGAGATACCAAAGTTGATCCTGCATACAGTCTCTCTCTTGTTCATACAAATGTTCCTGCCGAAATTCCCAAGCACCCAAAGTGCACACCGATGTGTTTCTGGGATGAGAAGACTACATAGTAAAGGCCTATCTTTATTATCTTACACATTTCTATTGGATTTTAGGTTACAGGGGCAGCTGTAGGTTTTGACCATTCTGGTCACTTGAAGTGGTTGCTGCTGGAAAGTTGTGTAACAAAGTTTTATCTGCTTAATTCTGCCCTCTCAGCTTCGTAATTCAGGGAGGAAGTTATCTATAGGGAAAATTTTCTGACCAGTTTTGCTTTTTTTGTCTGTATTAATTCAAAACGGTGAGCTTATATTTCATTTCAGGTAATCCATCTCTGTAACAGCCCTATATAAAAATAAAATTTGATATTTCCAGAACAGTATCATAAATGTAGTGAACTAGCTATAATTTATTTCAGTTCTGTTTCTTAACTTGACGTAATTAGTTTTCTGTGGTTGAAAGAAACTGAGCACTGTGGAAAGGTACTGGAGCTTTTGACTGAAACCCACGTAAGTCCTAGTAAATCTCTCCTTAGTCACATCATACTGCATAAGAAATAACCTCATCTTTGTCTTTGGTGGTACATCTTAAAGGAATTTAAATTTTAGAAAATTATGCTGAATAACTACTGGTTGCTGAGAAGCAAAAAAAAACCAACAAAAACCCAGAAACCTAACAACAACCTCTCATGCCACCCTCAAAATTTATTTCCTTTGACTTCTCTGGTT
Organism: Ibycter americanus; assembly: GCA_035590275.1. NCBI lineage: Eukaryota > Metazoa > Chordata > Aves > Falconiformes > Falconidae > Ibycter > Ibycter americanus. The sequence goes on from JAVJGI010000057.1 coordinate 44,652,726, forward strand.
AGTGTTAATGATTGGGATATGTCTGGCCAAGCAGAAGGCTTGTGTGAGATGTTTTGCTATCACAAATGAAAACTGAGGGAGTAGAAAATAAGAACTCTGTGTTTGCAAGCAACCTTTCTTGTTCAAAAAAAGTAGTATAAAAGAAGTTGAAACCATGTCTGATATATTCATGTTTTAGTCTGCCTACTTTTCTGAGGTCTCTCCTGCCTCTTTTAGAGTACTGTCTTGCATCTAGACTTGGAAAGACACAGGGCAACATTGGCTTTAAGAATTTCAGCTCATTGCCATTTCATTCTAGGACACGCAATAGCACCTTCCTCCATGACTTTGTGTGAACACCTTTTTTTTAAAAAAAAAAAATTATCTTTTAAACTGAATCATTGAGCGTTAATGGTTAGATGTAAATTTTGATTGTGTGAGATCAGTTGAAGAGGTGTGACAACAGGAATAAGTAGTTGGGCATGCAGGAGAGTAGGTGGGTACCTACATTAGGTAGACATTTTTGAACCAGCTTCATTTCGAGACAGAGTAGGAGAATATGTTGGAGACCCTTTCTGCAGTGCCATATGCTGCAGAATTGCCACTGTACTAACAATCCAGCCCAATAAACATGTAAAGTATGTGATGTTAATCTGAAAATTAGTTAAACTGAATTATGGAAAAATACTATTTTGGGAAGAGGATGAGTGGAGAAAATTACCAATTGATAATAAATAGCATAGACAAGTCCCCTGTTGTTTTTCTTCATAGTGCTGCTTTTTAAACTAATTTTATGCACTCTCCTGATCTTTTTAAAATGTTTGTTCAATGGGTGGCCTACATAGCCTCTAACTTTGGAGCAGAGCTTTGGAATTAAAAAAAGCTGCTACCTTCCCAGCTTTCATTTTTAGAGTTCCAATGTTGGCCTTTTTTGTGCTACCCTGGTGGTGTTGACTGAAGGTTATTTCTTCTGCTAGTCACGTGGCAGATGGGGAGAAGAATTACAGCATGAAAAATCGCAAGACCAGAAAAAGTGACTATTTCTTGGTGGTGGTCTGGTTTCCATGTGGTTTTGTGTTTTATGTAACATCTTCAAAGATAGCAGTGTCCCTTGTGCTCGCTGTATTTCCAGTACCTGCTGTATCTGCAGTCATGAGAAAGCTGTGTTTGTCCTTAAGTAGCACTAGCAGTAACATCTACAGCCTGCTCAACAGAGATCACGTTATCTTTCATGTGGATGCCACTTCAAGCCATTTTGTCATCTGGTTTCATCTTATCATCACGTTCCCATCTCTGATAAACAGTCGTCTTCTAGCACCATGGTGAAATGGTTGCGTGCAGGGTTGTTTACAGCTGCATGGTAACTTGTCTTTTCCTGTGTAACTGCTACTGTGTTATGTCTTCCAAAAGGACATGGACTTCAGAGGAACCTTTGTTGGGAGGAGTTTGTGCTCACTGTGAAGACAGTTTATATAGTTATCCCTGACAATGGATGTATCTGCTTGCAGCAATGCCTGTACTTACCCTGTTCACTACCTAGTGGAAGCCTGAACCCACACACCTATCAGGATTTCAGCTTGTTTACTCAAATGTTCTTTGAAACAAACCTTGAGATAAACTTGCTCTGATGCTGAAGGGTGAGTTTTTTCCCATGCTTTGAGAAAGCTTTCAAAAGGAGCAATAAATACCTCAAGTTGTACCTACTGAGTAGGTAGAACTTGAGAATGACAATTAATTTAAGCCAAAGAGGTGTTACAAAAGAGGCTTGCTGGTGTGTCTGTGTTGTTGCCAAGATAATGAAAAGTAATTCAGAAGCTTTTCTGACTCTGTGGGTGTGATGGTAAGTTTCATACAGGAAGATGTGTTCCATTTGACAAATTTCCATGTCAAGCCTACAAGTCAATCTTTAACTGCCAACCTTGCAGTAGTTACCATGCACTATGACAGCTGAGTTCTGTTCTTTTTTTTTCTTTGTCACCACCAGCACACTATCACTTCAGCGATGTTTCTGCCAGGTAGACAGTCTTACAGTTACACGTGGAGTAACACCTATGCACACTCATTAGTTGCTATAGAAATTTCACTGGTATTGCACTAGGAAGTAGGAAGGGAGCTGTCTTTATTGTTGACCCAGTGCTTTTTCACTTCTGGAAACCCTTCTTTGTTTTGCCCACCCCCAACTCGTTTTCCTTCTGGCATATTGTTGGCGTTCAGCCCTGGCAAAGCTGTGGGGCCAAGGCAGCACTCTCACTGGGAATATGAGAGAAACACCTGACCTGTGAGGGAAGGGGGACTTTGACACACGACTCTTGCTCTGCAGATGCAAACTTGGGTGTTACTACTTTTTGTGGACAGGCCACCAAGGCAACAAGCGGCTGTCACTAATTTTTTGTGACTGCTGAGGAGTGTGCCACATATGGTTGGTCATGGTGGATGTGCTGTACAGGTTGCCATAACAAAACAGTCTTTCCTGCGGTGACAGCCAGTCCATCCAGGATGCTGTTTGCACGTCGGCACACTTGCCTTCCTGACAGGTGGAGTGAGGTGCTTCGCTTTCAAGCATGAGGCAGGCAAGGGCAGTGGAAGAAACCAAGATATTCTGGGGAGACCCGGACTTGCTCTCTTTGAGCAAATGGAGTGTGGATTTTGGTCCCATACCCTTGAACTGTGTAGTGATAGAGACGTTCCCTCTGTTGTAGGAGGTGCGTGCTGCCTGGCACTGAGGGCTGTGGTCTTACTGTCACAGCAGTGCCTGCTGGAGGGCTGCCTGCTGGCCTCTCCCCGGCCAAATGCTTGGTTGTGTTCCTCAGTGTGTGCCAGGCGCTCTGTGGCTGCAGCAGCAGGAGGGAGTGATTTGGAGGTGGTACTGACTTCATCTGTGCGTCATCTCCCTCCTGGTGATGGAAGGGCCTGCTTCAGGACTCCCAGCTCTGCTGGGGTGATGCTGGCTCAACCAGTTCCTGATCAGTGTGGAAAAAGGGCAAGGTTTTCTGGAACCCAGCATTTTGGTACTTAGTGAAATTGACTGAACAGCTAAAATGGTTTCAGAAACACTGTGGGGTAAAGGGGTAGCAGGACTCTGATTTCAAAAGGAGAGTTTTGCACATTGAGAAACAGGACCAAACACTGTGGCTTTGAGGCGGGTTTCTGAGATGCTATGAATGGGGAGGGAGCCATCCTATGAAACACCAGGCTGCCCCCCAGCTTAAGAGAACCCTGTTTGAGTGCTGACCTCCAAAGGAGCAGCCACTGCTGCCTTCTCTGGCTGGGCTTGAGACCTTTATGGGAGGTGAAACAAGAAAATGCTACTTGCTATGCTCTGCCTTCGGCAGCGCAGGTTTTCTTACTGAATACAGTAAGTCCTTCTTAAGACCTCTTTCCCCGGAATGAAAAACGACAATTAAAATTTGTTGTTCTTCATCAAACTGTTCTGCAAGGTCAGTTGTGGCAAATGCAGTACCACACTGATCTCTTGCTCTCTTGTAGTTCCTCATTGATGTTTCCTCATGTAAAGAGCTGAGAGAAACCCCCCGTCAGAGTAATTTTTCTTTTGTGTGACGTTTTAACATGAAAAAGAATAAAATGAAGCATTGAAGCATGACACTGGGGGAGAGCACATTGTGCTGGCCTCCCTGAGACAATTTGTATTGAACTGAAAAGCTGGTGGCTAGCAGTAGAAAAGGCAGGCAACTGTCTCACTGGCACAGGGGGTGCATGCAGAAAGTTGTGGAGAGGCGCGTGGTCATCAGACATAATGGTTTTTATTAGTCTGTGTTTCTGTGAAAGAAACAATAGTAGTCCCTGCTAAGAGAAACCTTGCTTCAGGTGATGTTTCAAGTAGATGTAACTCATGCAGATGCGTACTGCTTTATCAGAGAAAAAGGAAGGAAATGCATAAACGGAATTTGTGTTCTTGAGACCGCAATAAAATGCCTCTGTGAACTGGATTTGTAACAAAAAATATAGCAAAAACTAGTTACAGCTTTGCTTGCACTACTGGAGCTGGAGTCACTTCTGTTTCCTTGGGGAATACATCTTTGTCAAGAAGGCAGTAGATACAAGAAAATGTCAGGAATTTGTGTTGTTTAATATTTGAAGTCTTTACTTGAAAAACCTGTATCTAGAAAATCAAATCAAAATGGACTGTGGCTTGTGAAGTGAAATACTTCAGGATTGTCTGTCATTTATTTCCATGTACAAAGATATGTAGTAACTAGAACAAATGTATCTTCCATAAAGCAGGCTGTCACTTGTGGAGAACTTTTAATTAGAATACCATGTAACACAGAAACATCTGACCAAAACATTCCAGAGAGCTTTGATGCAG
>JAVJGI010000057.1:44669734-44688164 GCA_035590275.1 Ibycter americanus
TGCTCGATGTGAAACTGTAGGATCTGTGGGAGAATATTACTGGAGGTAGATGTGCTGGACCCATACAGAGCTGACTTACAACAGCTTGTCACTGCAGTTCTGTGTGTTAAAGTCTGGTAAATACCCTTTGATTTACACCTCTCTTCTGCTTTAAAACAGGAGTTTAGAGTTGTAAAATGGTGTGGCTTAGGGATCCCAGGCATGAAATAGCCCCTTTGATTGCAGCTTAAGTGTGATCTGCGTGTACAGCATTTAATAACAAACAACTAATTGTGTGGTTATGTGCTGAATACCGCAACAGCAACAATAAGAAGGTTATTTGGTGTATAACTGGCACATACTCTAGATACCTGTTAGTTGATAACTTTATTGCAGTCTTGAGCAATGTCAAAGATTTCTGGAGCCTGACAGCCTAATAAATAATGGATGGGACCAATCTATAGTCATGTGGGTTTAAACAATGTGTCGGTCTTCTGATAACACTTTTGTATTTAATTGTGATAGATCAGGACATTCTTTAAACAGGTGGTTGTCGTTGGAGAGAGAAAAAAGTAAAAGACTGGAAAAATAAAGCTACATAGCTCAAAAGAGGAGAGAGAAGTTCTGCTTATCTTACGTGGTCCCCTTTGGTTCAGTAGGTCAGCCTCATGCTGTAACATCATAGCTGACCCATTGCTAAAGTAAGACTAAACAGCCTTAGCCTTAAAGGCATCAGAAACATGAAGTGGCTTTGGGGAATCGTGTAATTCAAATATATCCGTATTTGTGGAGTATGTGTCCAGTACTGTGGAAAAGTCATCCTTCGTTGGCTTACAGGTCCACAGCCAGTGCATGTTTAAAAATACTTAGAGTGTTTTTTATTTAGAAAAGACTAAAATGCATTACACCCTTCAGTGAAGAAGAGCTGAAGGAAAGATTCTAGCATGGTCTAAAGATCAGAAATTGGAATGCCAGAATCTTCCAAAAGTCGAGGATATGTGCTTTGTCAGTAAAACATAGATAACTCTTAATCCCAGTCAACTTTTATAATTAAATCTTATTGGATATCGATATGTATTGTATGACTATGTACTTCAGAGTTACTTTTCAGTCCCAGCGTCTCCAGAGCTGATATCAGCAGTCATTTGGGGTTTTAGTCTTTTGGGTTTTGTTGTTGTTGTGATTGTCTGGTGTGTGTTGTGGGTTTGTTGTTTTTTTTTAAATGAAGCAGTAGCTTTTGCCAGACTTAAGGAGCGAGCATCGATAAGAAGGTGGTTAGCCACACAGCATTCAATCCTATGGATGAATCACGAGCAGAAATATTTTTCTTCGTTCATCAGGCAGTTTATAGCCTTCCAACCTGAAAGCCAGCCAGGTGGCCAAAAGGCAAGCAATGACTTCTTACTTTCTTCTGATCTGCAAGCTTGAGTAGCTGTTCAGAGTTGTGGTGATGCCTACATCTGTCTACTGCCCGACTGCAGTTTCTCCGGAACTGTGAACTTTCTGAAAAGCTGATTGCTTTTTAAATAAAGCTGAACATCTCTGTGAGGCGTGCATGTTGTGGGTGAGAAAGTGAGAGAATTGCTCCTTTTCACCCTGTCGTGGTTGAACCCCGGTCGGCGACCAAGCCCCACGCAGCCACTCACTCCCCCATCACCCAGAGGGATGGGGAGAAGAATCGGAAAGGAATGTAAAACTCAAGAGTTGAGATAAGAACAATTTAATAGGTAAAGCAAAAGCCGCGCACGCAAGCAAAGCAAAACGAGGAATTCATTCACCGCTTCCCATGGGCAGGCCGGTGTTCAGACATCCCCAGGAAAGCCGGGCTCCATCACACATAATGGTTACTCGGGAAGACAAACGCCATAATGCCAGATGTCCCCCCCTTCCTTCTTCTTCCCCCAGTTTATATACTCAGCATGACATCCCATGGTATGGAATGTCCCTTTGGCTAGTTCGGGTCAGCTGTCCTGGCTGTGTACCCCCCCTGCCCTCTTGCTGGCAGGGCCCAAGAAACCAAAAAGTTCTTGACTTAGTTGTTGCTGCGTAATGTTTATACTAAAACCATCCGTGTGCCATCAACATTGCTCTCGCACCAAATCCAAAACACAGCACTGCGCCAGCTACTAAGAAAACCAGCTCTATCCCAGCTGAAGCCAGGACACTCCCCCATAAGCAAGGGCCAGAGGACTCTGTTTGTACTTCTCCAAGCAGTGTGAGTACCTAAGTGCATGCTCCACTCTGGCTGGCTGTCCCACAGTGCAAAATTGCTCAGACCTTGGAGATCAAACCCAGAGCCACTGTTGCAGGAAGAGTTGTGGAGCTGAACTGAACCAAGCAGAGAGAGTTGATGTAACTTAAGAGTACCTCGTCTAGGCTGCTACTGTCAGTTTAGGATGATACAGGTCTTCTAGAGGTCCTGTGTCTCATTTGCCAGTCCCATATGAATGTCTTAAGTGTCCAAGAGCATCTCAGATAGCACTAGCTGACCAAGCCTAGGGAAGTGAAGCAGGTGTTGTAGTCTACATGTAATGAGGAAGAGGATATGGTGTGGTGTAAAGCAGTGCCCTGTCCACTATGATTTGTAATAATGTGTTGGGCCCCGTCTGGTGAACCTGACCCTTGACATCTTTGTGCAGAATTTTGGGGAGGGGGCTCAGGAATTTAAGGCAAGGATTTTTTTCATGCAACCTAAAGTCATTTCACAAGTTCATAAACTGGTTTCATGAAATAATGAAGAATGAAACTTGAATGGCGATCATAACATTGAAATACAACCAAACCTCAAAACTTAAGAAGACTGTTGACTGCTTTTCTCAGAGTTCACTTCTCTCACAGCTCATGGCTGCATTCAAAGGCTTCCCAGCTGATGGTGCCTACTCTGGAGTCCCTTTCTGGAAGTTCATAGGAGAAAATCCGTCTCTGCCCTGCCTTCTGTAGGTGACAGTCATTTAGCCTTGCCCAACTGCGTGTCCCAGCTCAAAACAGTTTGTCACTTGGGGTTCTATATGGGGTCAGCATGGTAATGGCAGCGGTGACCCAGCAGCCTAAAGTATTCTCAGCTGATCAGCCCTGTAAATTCAAAAATCATGAGTGTGATTTTTCCTTGCAACATTTTATTATCTTCACTTATTGCATAACACTGTTGCTGGTCAGTTATCGTCTTCTGTATTCTATCTGTCATGCATTCCTTAATTAGAATTATATGTGCCTATGTGTTACATTGCTGTAGTCAAGCCTACTAGGCTTGCCTTTGATTTAACTGCGGTTCTAAATCTACTTTAGTGGACGCCACTTCTTCAGTTAACAGGGTGGGCAAACTTCAGAAAAGTTTCTCATTTTTATCACTCTTTAATTCTGTGAATTCTTTGTAGAGTGAAATAGACCAAGAGCAGAATTGCTAGAAAATCCTCAGCAAGAGATTAAGAAGACTTAAAGGGAAACTCAGCAGTATTAGAAATCTTGTTCTTGCTTTAACTCAACATTTGATTCCTGGAGATTTATTATTTTAATCAATGTATACAGCTAGCAGCAGCAGGCATATACGTGAATGATAATGTGCTGGAGTCATCAGCTTCCTGGATTTTCTTCTGGTGTGTAATACAGTCACAGGTTTTTGTTCCTCAGTGCCTTGGTACTTTGCTCACCTTCAAAGTCTTCCTACTTAACCAGTAGGAAGTAGGAAGTATTAACCAGATAATACAATAACTGTAATTCTTGATATTACTGCATTTAGTCAGTGCTTTTAAAAACCAAAGCAGTGTCCTGAAACCCAGTATTGTTTTAAAAACTTTTTAAAAAACAAATGAGGATAGAACAAAGTGAGTATTGACATGCCATGTAGGTTGCAAGAAACTAAGGGCTGTCTCCCTGGCTGAACAAAAAAAATTATCCTCAACATGCATATGGAAGGAGAAATCCAGGAACCATTACTTTTGCCCAGTTGTCCCTGATGTGCATATTTGTCAGAAATCCAGTGGTCTGCACAGGCATTATCTTTTACTTGTTGAAATGTGTATGTTATGTATGCTTGTGTGATGTAAAAGCAGCACCTTAACTTGCCTTTTCTGCCTCCTCTAGGGTTTTTTTTCAGGTTTTCTAGATTGCATGAAAAGTAGTCATGTACTTTAGTTGAGTTAGTAATTCAGAAGTACACTGTTTTCCCCCACTGTAGTAAATAGATGCTAAATTTCCATGAACCACTCATTTTCATTCTTTCCTTCATCTTCTTTTTTTTTTTTTTTTTACTTTTTTCTTTTATGATTGTTTGTCTTCAGGGTGTTTTTTTGTTTTGTTTTGTTAGTGGGCAGTTTGCTGTAGTGAAAAAATGCCGTGAGAAAAGCACTGGTCAGCAGTTTGCAGCAAAATTCATCAAGAAACGGAGAACAAAATCCAGCCGGCGTGGAGTGAGCCGGGAAGATATCGAGCGAGAAGTCGGCATACTAAAAGAGATTCGACATCCTAATGTGATCACACTGCATGATGTTTATGAGAACAAAACAGATGTCATTCTTATTCTGGAACTGTAAGTAACTCTAGAGACTGGGAGGAATAACAATATTTTTTTGTTTGTTTGTTTTAAAAAAGTAGACACTTCTCTGAGAATCACAGTGATTTAGTGGATGTTTCTTACCAACCCAAAAGAAGATAGATACTAGCCTGAGAATTCTTTATTTGTAAGTCAGAGTTGTAGCTTCTTGATTTCCATACATATTTCTCACTCTAAATGCATACAAAGGTTTAAAAAAATGCAGCATGTTTAGGATTTGTTTCTGCTTGTTACTTTAATCATTATTGATGTTATGGATCCAGAAGAATAGCTTGGAGCTACATAAACTGATTTGAAGATAAAAGCAGAGGGAAATAGAGATTTTAAGTGGAGACTGGTGTAGCAGATTTTACTGTGTTTTGTGTTGCTGTAAAACAGCATCACTGACTACTTTTTCTCTTTTTTTTTAACCGCCATAACAGAGAACAGTTTTCCCAGTTCTGTCCTGTTGAAATGTAAACTGAACTTTCATATCCTTGTTTTAGTTCCCATTTTTTCATCCAAGGTTATTGCTAATGGATTGAGGTAGATATATTGGCAGAGTATACTTCTGCATTGTTTCAAGTCTGGCTTCCAGTTGCTCAAAGATTGCAAGTTTAGAAGTTAAGCTTTATTCATCTGTTACAGTTTGGCAGTGTCTGCTGGTGGGACATGCATGTCTTTACATAGTTTGGATGCCTGACACTATATTATTGCCATACTTGCTCTGTATCAGTTAAATGTGCTTTAGAATAAGTATCTCGTGCAAGCAAATGATTTGGTACCAGAAAACTGGGAAGTAAGTTTGGAATTTATCTTTTCTGTGGTATATACATGAATGATACTGCTTTGTTATGTTAGAACATACTTTTGCACTTCTAGTCCAGCATGTGATGGTTTACTGTAGTACTTGTAGTCTGGGTTGGTTTTTTTAGTTCCAGAAGTATACGCTTGCATTAGTTTGTCAACTTTGGGTAATTTAAGCCATTATTTTTTTACAAAACCTAAATTATCAACCTGTATGAAGTAAAAGGGCCCTGTATTTCTAACAGAATATCTATGACTTCTGTTTTTGATTCAGACTCTTTAAATGAATGGTGAATACACAGCAAAAGTAGTGTGATGCTTCTTCCTCTCCCCACTTGATACTAGCTCTCACATTCTGTCTATAACCTTCCTGTGGGTCTATCACTGCTTCTGCAGTACTTTCTGCACTGTAATCTCTCCAGCTGAAATCAGGTCAGTGAGTGGTCTTGAAAGCTCTGAGGAAGACTCAGTAATCATGGGCAGTGGCCGGAGGAATGTGTACTGTTCTGCCGCTGCCCTTTCTACATGGGATATGAGCTCTTTTAGCAGCAAGATTGCTGTGTCTGTCTATGTGTACCCACTAATGTTCATTGAATGCAAGCAGATATTACTTCTGACAAGTGTGTTAGTATTTCGTAAGCTTGATAGTATGAAGCTCAGCAAACTATTTGTATTGCAGTTTAGCTGATTGTTTTGCCTGGTTAACAATCCCCATGCAGTTTCAGTTGGAGCCTTATTTTTTTGTCATTTTTCTGAACTGTGTGAGTGTTTCAAGTTGAAGAAGTGCTATTTGGGGTATCACGAAGGTAACAAGTTTATTTAGTTAAAGGGTCAAAGAGGAAAAGATGGCACATTAGGAATCCCGTTGTAAACTGAACATACTAATTGCTGTGAAGTTTTGTAGTTCTCAAAATCACCATGGTATTATGTAAAGCTATTGAAAAGGCAAAAGATTGTTGTTCTAATCGCATGCTTTGACACTTAAATGTGTAATCCCTTTCTTCTAATACTCGCATTTTGCCTAGGGACCTGCTCCTCTGAGACTCTTTGTTCTTACAGAACAATTTCAAACAAACAGAAATAAAATAGAAAGCTTATTAAATAACTTGTTTTGCTGCCTCAGAATTCATCCTAAGTGGCCATTTTTCCTTCTGATTAGAACATAGCATTTTTTCTGCGGCTCGTGTCCCTTCATGACTACAAGATGATACAGTATATCACATACAGACAGGATTTTATTTCACTTAATTTTTCTAGAATTTAAAGAGGAACTAAAAATCAACATCCTAGCTATGTACGAGAAATTCATAACAAAACAAAAACCCAGAAGAAACACTGATTTCCTACTTCCTATTAGTAAGCAAGTGTAGTAACGCAAGCAGCAGTGAGGAAAAGTATTTCTGGTTTGTGTTCTTGGTAGAACTTGCAGCCCACAGATGTCAAGCCACTTCAGCTGCCCTTTTGATGCCTGCCATATGTTAACATGTACAGTCTCAGCGCAACAGTGTCTGTTGCCTGTGCACCATTGACTTGTATCTCCTGGTTCTACAAGTAGTTTGTAGTATTGCATGCAGCCTCCGAAACATTTTTCTCATCATTAATCAGCTGTTTCTCAGAGGTAAGCAACTGACTGTGGAAGTTTTCACTTCATTTCCTTGCAGCAAATATTACATCAGTCAGCAAAGTATTCAAGGTGGTGATTTGTATGCAGAAAAATGTGGGCAGTTAGTTAATTATTGCCGTAGCAAGGTCCTCACAATACTGAATGCAAAATGGAGCTGCATGTCAAAACCTTTATCTACATAGGTGTTTGAAGGGTTTTCTCTCAACCTACCTTATGTCGAGAAGCAGGCCTACCAAAAAAAATATTACCAAACATTTACTTCCTGAAACTTTTGAAATCAAATGGTACCTTAAAAGATTCAGAAGTCACACTCAGTCATGAGATATCCTTGAAGAGCCTAACTTTATTACAGTCTTGGTATATTTAGAGAAATTGGTCATGTTTTCATGTTTCTAGGTCTTACTTAGTGGCAAGTGTCTCCTTGATTTGGAAATAACCTTTGAAATTCCCAATCTGTGAACTCTCCCATCTTGCAAGGAATGCTGTGCGTATTACATGTGAACTGGAAGGCACTCTCTTCTTTACCTAACTTAAAACTGTAATGGTTTTCTTCTTTTTTCCTTGTATCACACAAATAACAGAATTAGTCAGAATTTTATACGGCTCTTTTCTATCCAGGTGCAGCAACTAGTCTCTGTTATATGTTAGCGGCAGTAAGCTATTTCTAGTGAGCTCTGCTGAAGCCGTGATTTTATTGGACTTCACAGACTAGAAAACACAGATGCCTCTGTTGCACAGTGATAAATATAAATATTTTCTTTCTTCAAGCACATTTTACACCTACTTGGTTCCCCTTTTGCTGGCCTTGGATGCATAATCTCTGTCTTTTCTAGTTTTTCCTTCCACTTTACTATGTACTCATTTAGACTGCACACCTACAAAATATACTGTGTGTGTGGTGCTTTGTAGATATACCCTTATATCTATCCTTATCCTTATCCTATCCTAAGGATAATACCCTTATCCTAAGTTATACAGTAGTTCCTTAGAACGCTCAAAAGTAATGCACATGGTCTCGCCTTTTAATATAGCTTGATTGCAATAGCTTACTCTTTTCACTGGGAAGCTATGGAAGGAGTTAGGTATTCATACTTCTCTCTGCAAAAAACATACCAGAAAAAAACATTCCTGAACTGGAAATCTTAACTGAAGACGATTAGCTCTTGTAGCATAGTTCTGAGTGATTGGTATCTGTTTTTAAAATTCAAAAAAAGGAGTAGAAAGCTTTGGAAGTCTTAGCTCAGAAAGACAGGAATGACATTAACTTCCAAGTGATTTTGTATTAAATACCATATTTCATGCTTTTTTAAGAAGTTAGTTCCTGTATACTTTCTTTAAAATTTCGTCCTGTGCATCCCAGTGTCTCAGAGAGAGTTGCCACCTTAATAATATTAACAAAAACAACACAACAGAGCAAGGAGAGAGTGATAGATCCATGTATAAAAATTCTGATGATGCTGAGAGTTGCTCATTGAAGGTAAAGAAGAACAAATAACGATGAACTCTTTAAATTCCCCATCTGTCTTATTGGGGAGTTAATTCAACTTGTTATAATAGCTTGGCTTCCAGAGAAGCTTGAACTCTGCACAGTTTCTTTAATTTTTAGTTGTCTCTTGATGGAAACAGCTCTGAGGTTTTTGTGATTTCCGCTGTAAGTCATACAGAAGTTGTTCTTAAGTGGCCCTGTACTGAATTCTGAGAGGAGGATTGAATCTTTGGTGCTTACTGGGATGTAATAGCAGGTAAGCAAGCTCTGCAATGCTAATTTGTTTTGCCACCTTCTGAGTTCAAAATCCTGAATTGCAGGCCCACAGAGGACATGTAGATGAGTAAGAATGAAGGCTTGACAGGGCTGAAAAGAAAGGAGCTACAGCCAGCTCTGCCACACATTGAGTTCATCTTGGAGGGAGAGCGCTTGGCTTCCGGGCTCTGCAGTCCCTGAGCAAAATGCGTGGCACTCTTGTGTGCTGAATCTGAATGCTCTTTGTATATTAAATTTGAATGTCTTGGAGAAGATCAAAATACTAAGGTACTCTGCTGACCCAAGTGGCAGTAACCATGTGCATTATCCAGACTCTGGGCATTTACAGAACTTCAGTGATGAAAACCTAAATACTAGCTGTGTTAGGGTGCAAGAAAGATTCACAGAAGTGTTCGCATCTTCCTCTTAGTGGGACTCAAGTGCTTAAATCTTGGTCTAGGTTTTGGTGCCTGTGTTCTTTTGGCTGGTCATTCTGAAGGCCAATACTTCTTTTTCAATGTAATTGAAAAATTCAGGCACACTAGAGAGGATTTCATGACAGTTGGTGTCTCTGATAGAAGGTGGACAAATGAAAATGACAAGGCATAGTGATGCCTTAAAATGTTTTTTGATTTTTCTGATAGCTACCTAAAGAAAAAACTCGGTACAATGTTGTTCAGCAGGTAGGTAAGGTAACAAGCTAGCAGCCCTGGTCTGCTCTTTCAACATATTTGGTACACTTTGAACTTCTGGGGAGCAGGTTTGTAACTGAACGATTGGTAAAGGCCGTAAAATGAAGTGGATTATGTAAACCCCCTTTATATTTTATTATATTTTATTTTATATTAATTAAATTATATTATATTTTATTAACCTTAAATAAAACAGAAGTAGCAATATTTTGGTCTAGTCTTGGGCTGACAACTTCTGTTTCAAAATAATGCAAGGAGTCATACAAAAGACACTTGACCACAGAATCCTTAGGGAAGACATTTCTTTTACAAGTTGGCAGGAGGAATTTTTGGATTAGAGAAGAATTCAGATAATGGATCAAATTAAATGTGCTTTAAAAAATGGAGTAAGTTGGTTTTGGAATTCTTCTTTAACTTTACTAGCTAATGTTGTTTTGAGATCTAAGCAAGGTACAGTAAACCTTGTAAACTTAACTTACTGGTTACATTTCTTCCAAACAAGGGGTTTGAGCTTAGGTTTTGGGGTTTGTGAGTTTAACTTCATTAGAAATCCTTAGATAATCATTAATTTTCATGTAGGTGCTATTACAATATGAGCAATGTGACCAACATGGCATGTGACTGAGTCATTACGAGGTGACCATGCTGACTTTGAAGGTTAATTGTTTCTGAGTTCCCTTTGTAGGTTCCCATAATGACTTCCTCTGAGATCTGGTGATCAGTTCTGTTTCATAGTTAAGAAAGCCTGGCAACTTGCAAAAGCACTGTCAAGAAGTCCTTTTTCCACTGGTGTGATACATCTTCTTTCCCAGAGGAAGATATGTGAGGCAAACATACCTGTCAGCCTTCCTTTGGGAAGTCTGCAAAATGCTTTTACCACTGTGCAACCTGTGAGAAGGAATGCCGTTGACCCAAGACTTTATTTTACTTGTAGCAGTTCAGGAAAGCTAGCACCTCTGCCCATAAATACTGGGAAAGCAACACATACCAGCTTTGCTCTTAGTAAAAATGTTTATACAAAGTATTTCTAATAACAGTGTTCTGCTACTCAAAAACAATACAAAATTTAGTCATGTTGTGACACTGGAAATACATTTACTCCTTCTATGTTATAACATGGTCAGTAACATAATGTCCTTTAGGTTTAAGGTGTGACCTTCATCAGTCATATGTTCTTATTTTATTGAGCAAAATATTTTAATAGTCTATTATGACTGCAAAATTGTGACTCAGTTTGAATGTAAACAGAAAGGTTTTATAGAGGAATATTAAAGAATTCGTGCTTTAAAGGAAAACAGTATGTGAAGGTGAACACAGAAGCTTTGCAGCCATAAAGGAATTTAGCTGCGGCTTGATTGTAATCAAGCTCCTCTGTTAGTCTGCAGTGGTATAGGTTGTTGCCCATCAGTTACTTGCTAACGCTTTGGAGATCAGATTTGTGTTACAGCACAGATGAACTGCTTAGAAAGCTGTGTGGTAATTCCTACCAGCAAACATAGGAATTGAACAGAGAGAAGCTCTGCACTTCCAGAGGATACTAGGTATGGATACTCTAAAGTGCTCTACAGGAAGAAAGGCTGGTTCTTGGTGAACCGCTTGCCTTTGCTCCCTTCAGGAAGCAATCTTTATCCAGCTGGTGGTTGGCAGCAGTCTGTTAGATGCATGGGCCCCCCTGCAGAGCCCCAAAGGCAGGCTGGGAGTGAGTTTGCATGGCTTTGGAAACCTGCACAACAATCTGGTTTCAGGCAGTTTTCAACAGGGTGTTTGTGCACCAGCCACCCCAAAGCTAGCTTAGAAACAAGGCCTGGGGCATTCTGATGGAAGTGGAACCAGTGTACTTCTGGGGAGAAGGTAACATTCAAAACATCAGTCATAGGAGCTGATGTGTATGGAGTTGTCTGCCCCTTCTCCTTTAGGTTAAGTCTGCCTCTGTACATGAGGTGGGATGTGCACAGGTATATTGATGGAATGGGGCTTTCTGCTTGTCTTCTGGCTCCAACTCTGAAGGTGACCATGGGATAGTAAAATGTGTGGTGTTTCTTTACTGTGGGACTGTATTATCCTGGCGGTGGCACAGGCCTGGACTTGAAAACCCAGCAGCATTTTTAGGACATTTGTGAAGAATGCAGTAGCTTACGCAGCTGATGTCCGTACTGGCTCATTCTAACCCATTTCTTGATCTGTGATATCTGGAAGTCCAGTCAAGATCATGTAGTGATTCTAGATATATACACCGGTTATGAAATCTGTGAAAGCAGACTCTGTGCTGATAGACCTGGGGGCACTATAATCCAGTGAATTAACTGTGGAGGTGAAACTTGTAAAGGATATTGACTGAGGACCTGTATTAATCCTCTGTGGCTTGCTTGGAGTAATTGCCTTGCAGTGATACCATGATTTTCTGTATACCTGTGGTGGTACAGCTTAGCATCAGACCTGCTGGAGTCAAGAGGAAGGTAGCGGATAAGCAGTCGTCTGATGAGCGTGAAGAGGAAGCTAGGAAACACAATCTGCGTGACTGAGCTGCTGCGGGGATGTGGGTCACAGTCCTTCACGTATGGGAAGGGCCCCTGGAGGCTGCCTGAAGCAGAGGGATCTCTCTGGGAAGCTGGGCTTTTCTGAGCTTCTAGGTCATTTTGTGTGGGCTGGTTTAACATTTTATTCATCGTTGCTATACAACCCCATTTCTCTCATGCCTTCTGTGCCTGCTGGTAAGGGTAAGCAGCAGAAGAAGCTGGCTGGGCACTGTGCTTGCCAGCAATGGCAGTGCCCAAAGGGAGAACACAGGGTACTGAGCCCAACCCACAGCTGAGGAGTTAGCAACAGGAGAAGTCGCAATGGCCTACTCTTTGAGGTGAACCCATATAGGATCTCACCCTAGGCATTAAGGGTGAGGTGCGTAATGTGAAGGGGCATGCTAAAATTCTGTAGACCAGAGGTGCAGCTGCTTCTGGAGCAAAGCTTTGAGTGCATTACAGCCAGTCCCTCCTCACTCATCTACACCTTAAGCAAGGGCTGCACCTACAGAAGCACACAACGCTTTGGAAATATCTACCACTTTTGCTAATTAACTTCCAAATTTAAGAAAAAAAAAAATATTTTTTTTTAGTGTGTTAGTGTCTCTGGACCTCAGTTTTAAGATTTGCAAGCACTAGGTATATTACCTGTGAAATACAGGTAACATTTTATTTTGCACTGTTACAAGGCCTATGATACAAACATATAAGAAATGTCAGTGTAACTAACCCGTGGCAAAGACAGGGGGATAGTACTTAGCAGTGCTAGAGAGGAGCTGTGTGTGATCTCGTGCTACTAACTATTCACAGATGCGACATCTTTGAGACACAGAAGAACACATGTACGTCAAACTTGTAATTTCATGCCATCTAAACTTTCAGGATACAAAATTGCACAAAATGGAATGATTGCAGATAAGAAGAAGCTGAAGATGAAGAGGCTTCTTCCATTTTACACAAACGCAGTTATGTTTCTTCGTTAGATATCTTGAAAATAAGTAAAGTATCTTTAAAATGCCACCAGTAATCAAGAGCAAGCTGTAACAGCCGTAAAACATACCCATACCTGCGTGACACTGTCACAGTCTGTTTTGGACTGCACAGTGGGCAGCACAGTGTTGCAAGTTGGCATTGCTGAAAATGCATCCTCTGAGTAATTCTGCTGCATTTGTGACAGCTGGTGAATGCTTTAAGTATCAGCAGGTGCTTTCACTGTTTCACAGGGTGGGTGATCTACATGAAAACCAGACGGGATGACTGTGTGTTTGTTGCAGTCTTTCAGCCCCTTCCTCAGCCGAGGGTCTGGTTCTGCTGGCTCACTGAAGTGTGTGACTGTTAGCCCAGTGCCGAGCCAAGCTGAGTGCATAAAGGTGCTGTGTTTTGCTTCCATGTCTGCCTACAGCTGGGGAGGTAGCCACAGTGAATCTGCCTGCTCCATGTGGCATGGCTGTGCTCCAGTTGACAGCCACCTGGCAACTACAGCAAACATTCACTTGGAAACATGTGGAAACAAGTTCCGTGTGATGTGTAAGTCCCTTAGCTCAGTAATTGGAAATGAAGAGAAATGCCAGCACTGTGTCACCACCCACGTTTCTGTTCATCATTACAAAGTGCTGCAGCAGTACAGCCTGAAAACCTTTTTCCCTTTTTTTAGTCAGAAGCAAAGAAAGAGCAAATATGCATGTGTATCCATTTCTAAGATGCTTCTGACGAGCCTTTGTAAAATAATGAACTGTATTTAATCTTTAGGAGTTCATTTCAATGTTTCTACAACAACAACCAAAAATACGAAAATAACCTCTCTTCCTTTCAGTCTGTAATTATATTTAATGGCAGTTGTCACGGTTTAACCCCAGCCAGCAACTAAGTACCACACAGCTGCTCTCTAACTTCCCCTGCACCCCTGCCTTGGTGGGATGGAGAGGAGAATCAGAAAAAGAGAAGACTTGTGGGCTGAGATAAGAATAATTTAATAATTGAAATACAAGTAAAAAAAAAAGCAAAAGAAAACAAAACAACAATAACAATAATATTTGTAATTAAAAGGCGAGGGAGAGAGAAGAATAGAACCCAAGGTGGGGCAGGATGGGGATGAGGAATCAAGTGACACAGTTACTCACCACCCACTGACTGATGCCCAACTAGTCCCCAAACAGTGATCACCAGCCCCGGCCAGTTTCTATACTGGGCATGACGTTCTGTGGTATGGAATATCCCTTTGACTAGTTCGGGTCAGCTGTCCTGGCTCTGCTCCCTCCTGACTTCTTGTGCACCTGCTCACTGGCAGAGCATGGGAAACTGCAAAGTCCTGGACTTAGGGTCAGCACTACTTATCAACAGCTAAAACATCAGTATGTTACCAATGTTGTTCTCATACTAAATCCAAAAAACAGCACTGTACCTGCTACTAAGAAGAAAATTAACTCCATCCCAGCCAAAACCAGGACAGCACTTTGTTTCAATAATTGCTTTCAGGCAGAAAATGTTACAACAGAAACAATAACACAAACCAATACTCTTTTTATTGCCTAGGATGCTCAGTGAAAGTTCCAAGAACTCGTTAAAATACACTTTTCATGCAATTTACATTACAATAATGCAGATTAAGTCTCTTTAAAAGTAGACATGATAAAGAAGTCAAATTATTTCCAGAAATCTGCCCAGACTTTTTAGTTACTGTTCTGTGTTAATCCCATTATTTTTCATAATCAGAACTTTAAATCATGAAGGGATTATTTTTTCCCCTGCAAAAAGGCAACATAAATTAGGGTATGTGTTCTGAATTTTTAAAAATATCAGTACGATGCAAAATATAGGGGATAATATGATAATCTTTGCAGTCTCTAAGACATTTATAGGTAATAATGCTGCTTTTATAAACCGGAAAAAGTTTGCCACAGTGGACAGTCATCTCAGTATATGTCCTTAAACTTAAAGGAGATGGATTGTTTTTTAAGAACAGTTGTAGTTTATGTTTACTATTCACTTCACTTCAGTATCTCTATTTCTGTTGACAATTACTGTCACTTCTGTGAAGCTGCTGGCTGAGCTGAGAAAAGGGTCATCTTCAGTTTATTCCTCTCCCTCAAATGCAAACATCGAGATACGTTTATGTATCCTCCTCACTTCTTACCTCTCTTCTTTCTGCCTGTGCAGCTAAAACTCTTGCTGGAAATAGTCTTAAGGGCAGTCATGGCTTCTCCTTGTAGGAAAGGTGTGGTAATGTTAGAGTAAAAATGCAATGTATGTGCTGAGTGTAATACACTGTTTCAAAGAACAGAATATATTTTCGAAAAGTTGAATGATTTGAGGAGTTTAAAAACTGAATAGTAGGACTGCTGCCAGTAACTGTTTTAAAGTAAACTTTAAATTTTGTATTTTTCAGTGGGGGTGGTGGACATCTTTTACTAGTATGAAACAATTCAAGTTTTATTTTCTAGATGTCCCATTACATTAGTATGTTTTGAGTATACATACTTCACATTTCATTTCATTTCATTCTTTTAAGTGTGCATACAGAGAGTAGGTGGGGTTTACTTCATTTAAATTTAGATAGAGCCAACGATGTTTGGTGATTTCTTTTAAACCTTTTTTTGTTTGAAAATAAGACTCTTATTGTATTCTTTTCAGGGTGAGGAGTGGTGGTTATTAACTATTTTGAGTATTGAATTAAGTAATTTTAATCTTCTTTTTTGGTATTGACAACCTTTAAAGCATCTGGATCCTTTTCAAGACTGGTTTGAGAATAGCTATGCTAAAAACCTGTTGGTTGAAGCAAAAGTTCATCAATAACTCTGCTTCTGCTCTCCAAGTGTTGCAGGTGGAGAGCTGTTCGACTTCTTAGCTGAGAAAGAATCTCTTACAGAGGAGGAAGCCACAGAATTTCTCAAACAGATACTTAATGGTGTTCAGTATCTCCACTCTCTGCAAATTGCTCACTTTGATCTTAAGGTATGTTGAGCAGATAAAAACTTCAATAACTGTAAGCAACATCCATTCAAGTCCTTTTTAACACCAGCCACAAATCTGCCGTCGTGCAGATCTTGGCCATAGTTTTGTTTGCTAACTTATGTAGACAGGGGAAAGCTCAGCCATTGAAAAGAAATTACTGAACTGAAAATAGTTGCCATCTGCTTTTAATGTGGGATTCTTCATGGAAAATGGGAACTTCTGATGAAATTAAACCATTCTGAGCAAGCAGTCTTGAAATAAAAAATATTATGATTTTATGGAATCTGGATATCCACCTATGTGGGTAGGATCTGGATGAAACATTCTAACAGGATGCCTTTTTTCCAACTTTTTTTTTTTTTTTTTTTTTTTTTTTTGGGTGTTGTATATATCTTCTGTTCACGTGAATGTTATTTATAGGTACTATAATTGAAACAGTACGGAGTTAAGTACAAAGATTCTTGCAAAGCAGACATAGCAGATAATTTCCGGTTCGTTTTTTTGCTTTTGGGGCTTTTTTGTTTGTTTTTTGAAAACCTGTTAATTGCATCCTTCTGGTAATGAGAAGAGAGCTTTTGTGTCTAAACTCAGTACCTGCTTTTTTAATATTTCAATTTCAGTGTTTTCCTCTATAAGATTTTTTTCAGAGGTTGGCAGCTGAACATTCCCTGAAATCTGCTGAAGTCAGCAGCTATGTCTGTGATAGGAAAAGGAGGCATAATTATGACATCGCATTGCAGTTCTGAAAGGGGTGCGGTGTTCTGGGGATGAGGTAGGGAAGAGAATGGTTTTCAGGGAGAGCGTACCTTTTCCAGTCTTGTCCTCATTACCTGCGGTAATAGATTTGGTCTTTGTATGACAGTCAGCAAGAGAAAAGAACTGTGAACCTAGTAAGAAACACATTTCTTACAATGTGAAATGTACATTTTTGCCAATGTGCTTGCAATAAAACAAAGCATCCTTCCACTGGATACTAAGAATATGTGAGTTAAAGTATGTAGCAAGAATTAAAGTATGCTGAACAATAAAAGTATGCAATAGAAATGTAGGGAGGGAAGGAAGAACATAATGTTTGCACATACCAGCCCCTGTAACTGGGGAAGAGAGGTAAAAGAAGGGTGACGAATAGCTCTTCTTAATGACTCTAGAAGTTCATAATAATGTAAGCAGGTTGGATGTAGCTCAAGGAACTCTACAGAGCATGCCAGCTTATGGGGATGACAGGATATGGAGACCGAGTAGTTGGTTCTGTATGCTAGTTACAGTGATGGAGTGTAGAAGCAGGCTCCTTTGGTGTTACTTTTGACATTTTATCTTCTAACATTGTTCTATTTTTGCAAGTCTTTGTTGCAAAATAATCCAAAGTCCATATTTTAAAATAAGCTAGAAAAGACATGAGAACCTGCTCTTTTTCCTTTTTTTTTGTATGTTGAGCCTTAAAATTTGGGACCTGGGCCACTCCAAAAAGTTCTCTTGGAGATCCAAAGTCAGCAAGATATACCTCCCTAATTGCTTGTGTGATGTGAAGGAAACTTCTTTCAGGGAGTAGTGTTAACCAAGCCCAAATACTAGTTTATGAGACTTTGTTTCTGGTAAGCTCCAAGCACTGCTCAAATGGCCATAGCACAGAGGCTGTGGCCTTTACTGAAGACCTCATGTTTCACTTAGGGTCCATCCACGTGAAAACGGCAACTGTTGTATCTACAAGAGGTAAAATCTTGGCCCTGTGGAAATCATAGCACTCTGTCATCAACATGAAATCCTAATTTAATGTAGCTGATTTTTAGCATATGTTAGATTGTAATAGGAAAAGATGGGATTTTTCTGCTGGAGACACAATTCAAGAGGCAGAAAGAGGTAAAGAGAAGTATTCAGTGCTGAAGAATGCTGGTATGTGTCAGACATTTTGTACCTATGTATAATCTCTCTTTCTCTCCCCCCTCCTCCTTCTCAAAGCCTGAAAACATAATGTTGTTGGACAGGAATGTACCAAAGCCTCGAATCAAGATTATTGACTTTGGTTTAGCACACAAAATTGACTTCGGAAATGAATTCAAAAATATCTTCGGAACGCCAGAGTTTGTTGGTGAGAAAACTAGTTTCTTCAAACTATTCTTTCTCAGTCTGTGAAACAGTCTGTGTGGCTTAGCTTGGTTTGGCTGAGGTACAGATTGTGTAATTCGTGTGTACTTCATGACATTTTTGAAATTTAGATGAGCAATTTGTAGTGTTCGGTTCCAACTTAGACTTGCATTAAGATGTTTTTATCTCTCAGCATCTTAGCTTATTATCTCTGACATATATAGGCTCAGAGTAACATAGATCTGTTCTTTGACTAGGTACTGATCTTCCTGCTTTCTCCTTTAGCTCCTGAAATAGTAAATTATGAGCCTCTTGGTCTTGAAGCAGATATGTGGTAAGTTATTGGATCTTACTTGAAATAAATCTCTCATGATTATTCTTATGTTCTAACCTTTTTTATTTTTCTCTCCTCTCTCTGCCTCCATCTCTTTTTCTCCCCTCTCCCTCATCTTCGCCCCCTGCCCTTCACTCCAGGAGCATTGGTGTAATAACTTATATTCTGTAAGTATC
>JAVJGI010000057.1:44688264-44711055 GCA_035590275.1 Ibycter americanus
TCTGTAAGTATCAAAATATGTGGGTGGTTCTTGTAAATGCTATTTTTTGAGTTCTGATTCTATCCTCTGGGTTTTTGGTGATGTCCGTACAAGTCAAACCATTGTGATTGCACCTCATGATTCAAGTTGAATGATCGTAATAGAAACAGTATAATTCTTGAAAGAATAGCCGTTAATCAGCATTGACATAGCATGGGAAGCTGTCTTCAAATCTGTAGGTGATTTTCCACAGTAGCTTTATCTTAATCAATATTCTCTGAAATTACAGCAAAGCTTTTTGCCCTGCTATATCACATCTTCCTGAAAGTACATTTGCAGTCTTAAAGCAGAAAAGAAAAAATGCTCACCTTCTGCTGTAATTTGATCTCAGAGGGTTGAGACAGCAATGTTACAACATGTAATGAGAAGAATGTCTGTCTTTCTTATAGTCTAAGTGGTGCATCACCATTTCTTGGAGAAACCAAACAGGAAACATTAGCAAACGTGTCTGCTGTGAATTATGAATTTGAAGAAGAGTTCTTCAGTAATACCAGTGCCCTCGCTAAAGATTTTATACGAAGACTTCTAGTCAAGGATCCAAAGTGAGTTTTTTCTCTTGTGTATGCACTGTTGCAGCCTATGTCTCTAGTATTTCAAATGGCATTATATTTTGAGATGTTAGTTTAATAAACATGTAGCAGTATGTATTTTTTACTATCTGAAACAGTTCAATCTTTTATTCTATTAAAGGAAGAGAATGACTATTCATGATAGCTTGCTGCATCCTTGGATCAAGGTTAGTATGTAATTCATTCTCTGTTGTCTGTTGCCCTGTTTTTAATCATTCTTCATTTCACACTTCACTTTTTCTTTTCAAGTTACTTAACAAGGAGAATTGGCATAATTGTTTAATATAACTTACTGTTTTGGAAAACTCTGTGAAAATTAATACATGCAGAATGTGGACTTACATTAACATATCCTCAGTGTAAGTTAGCAATAGGGAAGTAGCCTGCTATTGAGATTAAAATCATGCTTAGGCAGAAAAGCTCATCTTCAGGGAGCATTGGACTGACAAAGATAACATTTTCTGAATTCAGTCCAGTTTCCTCTCACAGTTTTCATCTTCTAATCTTGTTGTTTAGATTGGGCAAAAAAGGGTCCTTCCTCTTTACTGAAGAAAGCAATTGATGCAGGGCTGGTCCACTTCTTTCAGTGATACACAGTGTTTGGTTTGGATTGAGCTGTTAGTGGTGCTACTAAGTTGAGGGAGAAAATGGGACCTATTGTTCTTCTTAATGTGTGTAGTAACACCTACCACTTAATTTTTTTGATTCTGTATCACATTCTGATTGTGAGTAGTAAACCTCTGCAGTGCCATTGATTTCCCAGGTCTTGGGGATGCACAGTGGGTATTTGACCCCACTCTGCTTCCCAGAGAACCAGTTAGTGGCATATTTATCTGTGCCACAGCTGCTCCAGTTCACAGTTCAGCATCCTAGGGCAGACATTTCTACACCAGTACACCAAACTACAGATTTGACTGTGCCTTGCTGACTTGTTGGTGGGGTAGTCTTAAATAGTTGAAACCAGTTAAGCATGCTGAACATGTTGAGATGATCTTTTAAACCACTGAAGTAAGCATTGTCCAAGTTTGTGTCTCAGGAACCAAGGTCTCCACTGCTGCGAGAAGACGTGTTCTTGTGGCCTGTTAAGTTCCTTTATATCTTAACTTTATGGGCATTTTACCCCCGTCCCACTGGTCTGTATTCTCTTATCCCCCTTCCCATTACTACCTTTACCTGCATTTCTCCATAAAAATGACTTAAGGTGTGGGATCATATAATAATGCAAAATTTGGTGTACTCTACTGGTATCTGGCATTTAGCATTGGCCTGTGAGAAAGTTCAAAGGGTACGGCGTTAGAGCTTGCTGCACAGGTAGGTGGGATGTGATTTTTCTTTGGGTCCCAGCAGCATCCAGCTGATACACTGAGACTGGAACAAAATTTGACTGCATTTAAAATCAGCCAGGAAATCTACCCAGAAGACAAGATTTATCTAGGAGGTGATATCCAATGCCTCCATCACAGAGGGAGGTGAAGGATAAAGCTGAATGTTCTGTTGGCTGTTGGCTTTTTTTGTTCAAATTCGAAAAATAAATATTAGTATTGCATGAAATACTCTTAGGTCTGGATTTCCTTTAGGGCATTTTCTGTAGAAATTCCATCTGCATGCCCCAGTAGGCTGTGGATGTTAAAATTATGTGCTTACAATTACTTCATTATTACGATATGTTTACAGTGTTATTATGATGTACGTATAAGTCATCACTGAAGAACAGTGTCTTACATACAGGAAGGTGTTTTATGGAAGTTCTGGTTGTAGTTGTGGGATATTGTACAACAGCTTGATTTTTCTTTTGCGCATAGCCTAAAGACACCCAACAAGCACTTAGTAGAAAAGCATCTGCAGTGAATATGGAAAAATTCAAAAAGTTTGCAGCACGACGAAAATGGAAAGTAAGTCATTCAACAAATCTTCAAAATGTTGGTGGCATAGAGATGCAGAAGCGTTACCTGCTCCAGGAAGACATCAGTGCCTTTAGGAGTGGAGAAGAAGAAACTCATTCCTCTGTTGTTTGGGATAAATTAGGTGCTTGAGTATGGTGGTATGGGAGAACGTTTCTTTGTTAATCATCTGCATACAAATGCCTGTGTGTGGATTGTTTGGTTCATGACTCTAGCTGAATGCTGTCATCATCTGTCTTGGTAACATTTTCAGAGAAAAGACATTTCTAAGTGCCAGTAAATCACACATACCTTAAGCAGGCCTCACAGAATTAATTATTCCAGTGGTTATGTCAACACTCAACAAAGTAGGAAGAAAAACTAGACTCTTTTGCAAAGGGTTTTGGTCTGAGACTGCTAAACCTGTTTAGAAGCTTGGCATCGCTTAATCTTCCCAGAAATGAGGCAAGGTATTAGCTGAAAGCATTGATCTGTGCAAGGAGCAGTGCATCAAGACAGTTGTCCCTCCTCCTTCAGCTTACACACTGGGGAGTTCACACTGATACTGAGCAAGGGTAAGACTGTTGTATGAGAAATCTGTTTATCATGGGGAGAGATGAAAAATGAAACAACACAGGTAGCAATTATTAGAAAAGGAGTTTTATTCATTGTCAAAGTGGCCAAGAAATAGGATGATTTTGCTAAGCTATGGACCAAAGCCACAAAATACTCAGCTGTGCAATACAATTTTTTTGCTGTGGTTTGGTGTCTGTGATAGGTGAACATCTATGGTATTTATAAAATTTAAGTACTAGACTGCTGCCCTAGAGTGAAATCGTGGGTCTAGGAATATGGTAAGGAATGCTGTCAGCTAATTTACACTTAGTTTAGGTTTTCTGTATGTACGTACTTTAAAATATGAACACTTAAATATGTTTAGTGTGAACAAGAGGATGTAATACAAATCTGATTTGTTTTGTATTTGAACAGCTTGATGAAACAGTAGCAATCAAGAAATACTATATAGCTTTGCTTAGTGCATATGAATAGCCTATTTGGATTATAAATGTCCAAAGAAATTAAAGGTTCAAATGCAATATAAAACAGAGATAGGGGGTGTTGAAGTCAGTTTGTTTTGCTAATATGACAGTATTCCTTTAAAATCTCAGCAATAGCATCTTAGCACAAGTATTCTGTTTTAATTTTTTTTTTACATATAGCTTTTTTCTTCTTATTTTTAAAAAGCAATCAGTGCGCTTAATATCCTTGTGCCAAAGATTATCAAGATCTTTCTTGTCCAGAAGTAACATGAGTGTTGCTAGAAGTGATGATACTCTGGTAAGTGTGTACTTGTATGCTTAGAATGCTTTACTACATCTGGAACTTAACATCTTCTGAAATTATTCTAACATAAATATTAGGCTATTGAAAATGTGCACAATTCATTAATCTCATATGTAGAAAGAAATAGATTTTAAGGCTACAGAGGTCAGTTATCCATAGCCTAATCTTCTGCATGACACAAACCTTGAAATTTAATTTATTAATTACCATGGTGAAGCTGATAGCTAGTGCCAGAAATTCATCTATCTTGGTTTTGAAGTTTGATTCAGGAGGATTCTTTGTACTGTAGCAATTATAATGTGAAAAAGTTGCATCTGAATTTTTCACGGCACTGTGTAGAGTAAAACAATACTGCATTTTTTTAATAGAATATTCTGAATCACTGAGACCCTCATAGATCCAATTAATTGCTAGACAGCAGTGTCACAACAAATGGTTATTTAAGGAGGAAATTTTAAAAGTTGGGACAGTATTTAGTTAGTGGTATTATATACATCTACTAGACTTGCGTAGTCAGGAGCAGTTGCTGTGTGGTTTGTATTTACAAATGCTTGTAAATCCAAAAGCATTCTTATTTAGCTTACTATCCAGGTTTTAATATACACTTCACAAATTCCCTGTGATCAGCAAAGTATGTATGTTAGTATGTTTAGAACTGACTAACCTCATCTTTTCTGTGCATTAATAGGATCAAACTTCAAAAATTCTGCAAAGCCATTTTTATCCATATTACCTTTCCTGTGTCCCTCCTGTGCAAGTCTGCACTCTTGTTTCCAATTTTCCTCCTCTTATCTTTCTCTTTCCATGCTCTTCGATCTCTCTGTCTTGCCCTCCTTTCCCTGCCTCCCCTACCTCACCTATCAGTATGCCATTTAACACAGGATCAGCATTTCACACCTGTGTTGCAGCAGAAAGGATTGTAGCCTAGTGTTAGTGTTCTAAAAAATCTGAAACCTCAGGAGAGAGGAGGTAAGAGTGATCCAGGCATTGGGCTGAGTGAATTTCAGTTCTTTGACATTTTAGTGCACAGGAGAAAAATAAAAGTCACACCTGCAGCGGTATCTAGGCTCATTACTCATGTTCTAGATTTTTAACTGATCCATTTGAATAGATGAAAGCTTGGTCCAAAGTACCTCTCCTATGTCACATACCTGGGTAGTGTGAAACCTGGTACTCCAGTTTGTATTTGTGTACCTCTAGGGTTTTTTTAATGTTCACTAGATGCATAGAATTAGTTTCATTTCATGCAAGTATTGCATCTATTGAAAGTCCTAGAAAGAAGAAGAAAATACACCTAATAAAACAAACCTGTTTGGAATCTCAGTGAGTATCAGGTTTGTGTGTGAAGAAGAGGGAAGCATATTGTACTAGAAAAAGCATGGGAGGGTTTGGTGTGGGTTTTCAAGTAACATGCGTATGTGTTAGCCATATGCTTCGTGAAGGATTACAACTTGCAGCTGAAGCACTCTAGAAGAACTTGAAAATCGTACTTTTCAATTTTTTTTAGATGTCTTGGCAGCTCTTGAAAAGGATTTTTCCCATGAAGCTAACAATTTTTCTTCTTTCTCATTTAATTACAAGGATGAGGAAGATTCTTTTGTGATGAAAGCTATTATTC
Source organism: Ibycter americanus (assembly GCA_035590275.1). Classification (NCBI taxonomy): domain Eukaryota; kingdom Metazoa; phylum Chordata; class Aves; order Falconiformes; family Falconidae; genus Ibycter; species Ibycter americanus. The sequence goes on from JAVJGI010000057.1 coordinate 44,693,715, forward strand.
ATGCCATCAATGATGACAATGTTCCTGGATTACAGCACCTTCTGGGATCTCTGACAAATTACGATGTCAATCAACCCAACAAGGTAGTGTGGTTCTGTGTTGAGGTGTGTGGGGGACTAGCTATCACGCTGTTGAATAGAGCAACGTGGTTGTAAAACAGAAATAACACCTGAAATGAAAAGGAAAAGACAAGTGGATGGGAAGTAATTCTGCCTTCCTTTACAAGAAATTTGAATGTGTTCTGTGTTTGGTCTTCTGAAACTACCTGAAAATAGAGCCCAACTTACGTTTTTTGCCTAGGGCTTTGAGAAAGTATTAATCAAATCTATTGTCAGGAGCTGTGATGTATCAGATAACAGCCTTTGCTTTTGTTTGCAGTTGTTGTTGCTTGTGGCAGAATATGGAGGAATAACCAGATTGCCAAAACTGACTTTGCAAAACACTGTTAGAATCAAAAGAAACTGCAGAAAGTGGTTGTGTGCACATAATATTAGATGGTGTCGTTTGTTTTCAGAAAGGAAATTACTTGCCTACTACAGTATTTCAGTGTGCTGTGGCTGTACTAATGGGAGTATTGGAACTGAAACCAAGAGACCAAAGTTCTGTCGCTGGCTCTGCTGTTTAACCTTGTCTAAATCATCTCTGCTCCAGTTTCCACTTTTTTGAATGGTTATACTGACCTTCATTATGAAGTACTTAGAGAAATATTCATGAAGAGCAATATAAAAGTAAAGCGTCTGTTTTTTTTATTGTGATGTATCTTGAACCTGTCAAGAAATCACTGTGTATTGTTGTTTTAAATGGAGCTGCATCATTAACTTTCCCATATTTGCTGGTGGCTTGTGTCTTTGAGGTGGTGTGGCAAACACCTTGGGTAATCTGGCATGAAATGTAGATACGAAGAAGTTGCAAAAGGGAACATCCTTGCCAAACTGGGCTAATGATAGCTTAACATTAATATTCCTAATTTGAAAAGCATGCCTTTAATGTGTGGTGTATCATCTATCAATGATACTGTGGCACTGGTGAGGCTGCACCTCAAATATAGTGTTCAGTTTTGAGCTCGTCACTACAAGACGTTGAGGTGCTGGAGCGTGTCCAAGGAAAGGCAATGAAGCTGGTGTGAGGTCTGGAGCACAAGTCTTATGAGGAGCGGCTGAGGGAACTGGGGTTGTTTAGCCTGGAGAGGAGGAGACTCAGAGGGGACCTTATTGCTCTCTACAACTACCTGAAAGGAGGCTGTAGGCGGGTGGGGACAGGTCTCTTTTCCCAAGTAACAAGCGACAGGACAAGACGAAACGGCCTCAAGTTATGCCAGGGGAGGTTTAGATTGGATATTAGGAAAAATTTCTTCACCAAAAGCGTGGTGAAGCATTGAAACAGGCTGCCCAGGGAGGTGGTGGAATCACCATCCCCAGAGGTGTTTAAAAAATGCATGGATGAGGCATTTAGGGACATGGTTTGGTGATGGACCACGCAGTCCTGGGTTAAAGGTTGGACTTTATGATCTTAAAGGTCTTTTCCAACCTAAATGATTCCATGATTTAGTAAATGTGAATTCATCTCAAAAATACGGAAGATTGCTATGCAATAAATTTCTTGGAACAAAGGGACAAATTATTTTCTAGACAGTATTCCCTGAACACTTGATTGAAAGCTGGAAATCCAGAGACGCCATTCAATGCCTGCCTTCTGTTCCACTGTGTTTTCTTAATCCTTCAAAAATTAAATATATTGTTCTTGCTTGTGTTTCATTGTTAGCATGGAACACCTCCGCTACTGATTGCTGCTGGCTGTGGAAACATTCAGATACTTCAGTTGCTTTTAAAGCGTGGATCCCGTATTGATGTTCAAGATAAGGTCAGGGTTCTGCTTTGTCACCCTTCTGTATAATTTTTCAGTACATTTAGCAGAGGACAAGCAGTTCAGACCAAATTGTATTGAAAATGAAAAAACCTGGGCTGTAGAGCCTGTTTTCTGTCTTACACAGCAAAAAGAGAAAAGCAAATCTTTAATAATGTCCTTTGTTACTAGTGCGTATTCTCTGATTTTGATCACTTTATTAGCTGAAGTAATTTGAATGATACTAATCTTAAAATGTAGTTCATGCTTACAAAATTGCCTCAATTAGTTCAAACTAGTGATTGTCGTAAAACTCAAGGGTGAACATTATTTAATATGGAATGATAAATGCACATTTTAACAATGGGGAATATCGCAACTCAAACATGTATGTGATGGAGGCTATGCTTTGCAACAAGGGTTTTTTTCAAAATGTGTTGTACCACAGGTTCATTTAAAGCAAACTTGAAGCACTGTCTGCTTTTCTGTCTAATAGATGGTAAAGTAAGTAGCAGGAAGGTTTTTGTCTCGTGACTTCTTTCCAAAAGGTTCCCTTACAAGGGGGAAGAGGGTTATCCTTGCAAACAGTTGGTGAACACATGGAGGGGGTTTTGTTGTCATTGTTGCTATGTTGTTCAAACAATTTGAAGTATTTTCAAAAAAGGTATGTTCACATAGGCTTGAATAGCTGTTCAATACATCTGTGTACATCTAAGTACCTCAGCTGAAAATCTTGAATTAGGATTCTAAATCAATCAGTAACATCTGTAATCAAATATTCTTGACAGGCTGGATCTAATGCAATCTATTGGGCTTCTCGACATGGTCATGTAGAAACACTGAAATTTCTCAATGATAATAAATGTCCTTTGGATGTTAAGGATAAGGTAAGAAAGTAGTTCTTTTCCTTTTTCGTGCAGACAGCCTTTTTTTTATAACTTTATCTTGTCAGAGAGAGGTCTTTCAGTTGGAATGATTTTCAGCTGTGCCATAATTCCAAGAATGTGAGTGGCTTTTTTAGTGTGGTTTTATGAGCTGACATACAGGGCTGTGATAACAGAGCTTCAAAGTGGCTGGATGTACTGATTATTTTCCTAACAAATGTTAACCAAGTGTTCATATTAAATGTGGTGGGTACATGATGGGTAGGTGGGCAAGTACAAACCTAAATTAATTTTTACTTGAAGACTAGATTTCTCATTGAAATTCAGGGTAAAATTGTGATTCTGCTTTCCATTCCTCTTGACTGAAAATCACTTTTGTCTGACAAGTAAATTTGACTGTTACAGAGTATAACGAAGACTAGCAATGAATAGCTGATAGCACGTATCTTGTCTCCAGCAGTGTTACTTAAGCAACATTTGCCCATTTGCTTTTAAACTATCACACTGTAGCAATGTTTTTATACTAGCCAAAGCTCCAGTACAGACACAACTATATTTGTGAAACACAGTTTGCTTTGTTGAGGCAACTAACGCACAGCAAAGCACATCAGCAAAATGAGTGTTCGACTCCTTATAGGGCTGCAAGAGGTTACTATCTTAATAAAAATACCATTTCTTTTTCATAGAATTTCAACAAAAGATTGCAAATAATTGCATGTAATGACCAAAATACACCAGGATGTACCAAGGTGTTAAGCCAGCTCCTTTCATTTGTGTATACAGGGTGGAGGGAGAGCATACGGAAATAGTATGAATAGAAATAGGACATCTGTTTCAACAACAGTTGCACACATAGCTGCCACCTCGTATTGCTCAGAAATCCCCTTATGACCTGGAACAAATTAAGTACAAAAATAAGTTCTGAAAAAGGAAGGCCTTGAAGAAGTAAGTTGTCAGGTGCTAGTGTGTCTGTCACATACAACTACAGTTTGTAAGCGGGAGATCTTTGCTGACCACAGCTGTGCCACTGGCTTACAGGAAGGGAGGAGTACCACATGCAGCATACAGGCATTCAGGCTGTACACAGCAGTGTATATCTAGGGGTGACATATGAAATTACACTGGCATGTTCTTCTGTAATTGCAGTCTGGGGAGACCGCTCTTCATGTCGCAGCTCGGTATGGGCATGTGGATGTGGTTCAGTTTCTCTGTAGCGTTGGATCCAATCCAAACTTTCAAGACAAGGTGAGTCATGGACACCGTTTTTCTTCAACAAATAAGACTTTAGTATGAGTGGTCAAAACTCTTAGTGTTGCCTTGCAGCCCCTGGCATGTTTGTGTTTGAAAAAAGTAACAGAATTAGGTAGGTTTTGATACCTCTTAATAGATGAAATCTATGCAAAAAACAGTGTGCACGAACAAGCTAGTTAGAAAACACAGGTTCTCTTGAAAATGAAAGCGTAAAGATTCAGAAACTCAACATCATGAGGTAGTGGGTGGTGGTGTGTGCTCTGTGAGTTCATCTAAAGCTTTTTATTAGTCTTTGCCTTGGCTTCAGCTTGTTATTAGCCTTCATGGGACTTCTCTGAAGTGTCAAGCACACATTTTTGAAAATGAGAGGAGGACTCGGGAGGGCTTCTTTAGAACTCTGCACTCTCGTGAGAAAACAGGAAAGAAAAAGCTTAGTAGAAAAAAACATCCATTTGACCCAAATCTAACTGCATGGGGGAGTTCCATAAGCCTCCCCAAGTGCTGCATCCTCTAGAACTACCTTCATATTGTTTAAGGAGCAGCAGGCCAAGGGCCCACAGGATGTGCTGTTTGACTGTTTCTTTCTCCTCAGATTTTTGCAAAAACCTTGAATACAGTCCATGTCCTCTACTATTATCAGCATCAGTTGTCTCCTCATTGATATTTGCCAGGTACAGAAAGGATATCCCATTTCTTGGAGTTTGATACAACAACATTTTTTGGTGGGTTTTAATCCTCCCTGCTTTTCAGTGGCCTACTTTCAGTAGCATATCTTTGTAAAATATTTGAGTTTCTTAATGATGTTCCACATAACTGATATGAAGTACAAGGAGATTGAAGGCGACTATTTTGAAGCTTCCTGGGTTCAAGCAAAAAGCAAACTAGAACTTCAGTCACAACTGAACTCGAAACACATACAAACACTTGTCATCATGCACATTTAAAGGACTTGGGAGTCTTCAAGTAGCCACGTCACTGCCTACGCTCTTAAATCATTAGGATGTGCTTTTTGAACGTGGTAGGCAGACTGCCTCAGACTGCAAGTCTGGTGGGGTTTACATCTGCTTGGTGAGTGATCCGTTTGAAACACAGGGTTAGTCCCTCAGCACACAGGATGTAGAAGTTGCTTAAGAATGAGAATCAGTTTTCAAGTGAAAACCAAGACAGTTAGCTTCAGGAGCATGGAAACATCTAAACTGAGCTTGCTGACATGCAAGCTGTTCTCAGTAGATAGCTTATGGTGAGAAATACGGACCCTCAGAATCCAGGTAATGATGAAAATCTAGTGTATTACTATAATCACATGATACATCAGCAGGAGTTATTTTTGCTTTAAGAATGTCAGCATTAGAGATTACAACATCTTTTTATAGGGCTTAGTTAGTAGACTGTCTTTTTTTTCATGTTATCTTCCTGTCTTTATAAGTTAAGCTGGGGAATTGTTTCTCCTAGCGTTTTGTTCAGCTCGTTTGTTTTATTTTCCATGTTGTTAGGAAGAAGAAACCCCACTGCATTGTGCTGCTTGGCACGGCTACTACTCTGTTGCCAAAGCACTCTGTGAAGCAGGTTGCAATGTGAACGTTAAAAACAAAGAAGGAGAGACTCCGCTCCTGACAGCATCTGCCAGGGGTTACCATGATATTGTTGAATGCTTGGCAGAACACAGGGCTGACCTTGATGCAACGGACAAGGTTAGTTTGAGTTGCTTTTGGTCAGGAATTACATCCAGACATCACGTGCCACAGAGTTGTATCTCTCTGAATTGCTTCATTTGAATGCTGCAAGCCAGCGTTGTTTTCATGACACGGGTTTTCTGAGCAGTTCATACGGAGACTAATGATGACTGCAATAGTCAGTAAAGTTGCCCATGGATTACTTTTCCATGATTGGGTTTTTGCTGATTCATTATCACCTTATTAGTTACCATCTTATGAGTAACACTGTGAAAAATGGTAGGAACATTGGGTTCTGTAATTGGCAACAAACTATTAACTTAAGAGAAAAGATGGATTTGCTGTTTGCCTTTGATTCCTATGGGTTGGATAAATCACACCTATTTCCAATAAACTACATTCCAACATTTTAAAAATATAACTCTGTTTGATTGAGAGTCAGTTTTTGTCTTCCATGGTATAATCCCAACAAATAAATTTGGCATTTCATTGCTTGTACTTTTTGTATGCTTGTCCTTTTAGCTGCCTTTGTTGTTGATAGTTACTAAGTAGTTATTAAAGCAAGTTCAAAAAAATGCTTTTTCTTCTGAAAGAATTGTTTTTTCCAGTCACATTGTCTCGTTACATTGTTCCACAGAGAAAGAAAGCTCTGTCTCTAAAGTAACTGATCACTAAGCAGGTTGCATGACTTTTGCATCACTAACTTCTGTAAGTAAACACTAGAGTGGTTTACTACAATATTCAGCTGGTTGTTGCAGTTGGTCTCTCTCCCACCTCCTAGGGAAGTCATCAGTAGAGAATGTGTATTTTCTTTTCATCTATTCCACTGCAAAGCCCAGTGGCTTAATAGAAGTATGCTTTTATCCCATAGCTGATCTGTTCTGACAGATATTGTGCATCTCCCTGCCTCCACCCTCAAAATTAAAATAAAAACCATTGTAGTTCTTGAGGCAAGTAGATGCACCCAGTTACATGAAATGACTGTGACTGCAAAACGCTTTGATTTTTAGCGTTATTAAATCTCACTTACAAGCTGTCTCGTGATTTCAGGATGGTCATACAGCCCTACACCTTGCTGTGAGAAGATGTCAAATAGAAGTAGTTAAAACTCTCATCAGTCAAGAATGTTTGGTAGATTTCCAAGACAGACATGGCAACACGCCCTTGCATGTGGCCTGCAAAGATGGGAATGTTCCTATTGTGATGGCACTCTGTGAAGCAAGTTGTAATTTGGATGTCACTAACAAGGTAAATGGAATACAGGTACTGAGCTACTTGGTTTAATAGCTCACCTGTATGTTAGATAACCTTTTCCAGTTCTCTGATAGGAAAAATGTTTTTCCTTTTATTTTTGTATCTCTTAAAGTGTCCAAATGTAAAGCATTAAAAGACTCATCTTGCAAATTTACCTACATTTGTATCAGTTGAGTAGATGATTAAAGATCCATGAAGAAAGAGCCCAGGTGAATTATCACAGTATACTTTGCCACTCAACTCTTAACGAAGTATAAGCCAGCCTTCTTCCCTAGCTGTATAGCTTTGCTTTGTGCAGATTACATCTAGGTGCTGAAGAACTGATAAAATGCATTGCTGCTGGCTTTGGTTTGACATTATTTAGTAACAGTAATTTATACACAGAATTGAAGAGTGGTACATTTTTATGAAAAATCTGCTTTGAATTCTTCCAAATTACATGAAAAGATCTGCACTGTCATCTAACAAGGGATTTAACTGCAGATTCTATTCCTGGTTATAAAAATAAGTGTCATACTGGCTGCTTTATGTTTTTCTGCATTGAGTTGATTTATTAAAATAAATCCTAATCAAACATTTATCTTAGAATAGAAGAGCTTTAATTTATCTATTAAACAAATTGTCACTGGCAGGGTACAGGAACTCTCAGAATTAAAATGTTAAATGTAAAATTATTTTCAAAAGTTACAGTCAGCAGTCTGCTTTTGGGGAACTTTCTTATTGCTCATTGTTTCACAAATGTGACAATTGCAGGAAAACTTGGTAAATGTTATAACCCTAAAAATGTTGATTCTAGTGCATATTGCTGAATTACTGCCAGCTAAAAATGTGAACTATCTATAACTGTTGTAAGCACTTTCCAAAAAGAGGGTTTAATAGCCCATCCCTAAATTTGAGATACTAGTGCCTTGCTTGCTTCTTCTGTTGCGCTAGTGCTGTAGCGTATGTCATAACTGAATGTGATGCTTTACAAGTTTAATATTCTGGCTGTCCTCCTACAGATCTTTAAGAGAAAAACTGTTTAAGGAAACCTTCCTTTAGTTAGTTTGAATAGAAGGTCAACCATTGGACTCTGCTGACAAGCTGTGGATCTTAGGGCTTGATATTTAGCTGCGAATGTCTTTCTCTGCTCTATTTAAATCTTATATTTGCTACTAAGTTTAAAAGTTACTCACAGGACTCTTGATGTTGCTCTCTGCAATTTGTTTGATTCAAGTGTTGTAGCTTCTTTGTTTTCCTGGAAAATTACATATCTGGCAATCACATTTTGCTAGTTTACAATTCCCTTTATTACCAAAGCACTGACCTTCTCTGTATTAGCCAGCCAAAGAAAGTTGTGGAGGTTTTGGCTTGAGGGTTGTCTGCTGCAATCACTTTCAGTTTTAACAATTAAAATCACCTGCTGCCAAGTGAAAAAAGTTAAAATAATGAGCTCCCCAATCGTGCCTCTGAGCTTAAACCTGATTGACTAGGCAATTAAATCCAGATCCACAGCTGAGAACACGTTTTGAGGAAGGTGAGTTAATGCAGCACAAAGCTGGATTAGCACCTGTTTTCCTAATGGAGAATGCTGAGCTGGGATCAGTGGCCTGGCCTCAAGCATGCCGTGAAAAACTAAGCACTCTTCAGGTGCTCAGTGAGGATGGGATCATGGCTACAGAGGCTATGGTTATAGTTTATGTCCTGTTATTCTTTTAGGAGTCATGTATACTAGAGTGATTTTTAGAGTGCCCTTTATTTGAAAGAGTGAGTTTGGGTCTGGTCAAATAGAGAATCTATTTCTACTGGTCATTTTCAGCAGCAAGCCCCGTAATGGGACTTCATTAACAAAGCGACCATTTATCCTTGGTCCTTACACCTGACGTTGTCCCACATGTACGTAAGACCAATTGAAGACACTGTTTATTCCAGACTGTACAGTAGAACATCATACACGTTTATTTAGAATCATAGAATTGTTTAGGTTGGAAAAGGCCTTTAAGATCATCAAGTCCAACCGTTAACCCAACACTGCCAAGTCCACCACTAAACCATGTCCCTAAGTGCCGTGTCTACAAGTCTTTTAAATACCTCCAGGGATGGTGACCTAACAACGTCCCCGAGCAGCCCAGTCCAGTGCTTGACAACTCTTTCCGTGAAGAAATTTTTCCTAATATCCAGTCTGAACCCCCCTTTAGTGTAACTTGAGGCCATTTCCTCTTGTCCTGTCGCTTGTTATTTGGGACAAGAGACCAACACCCTTCCAGTAGTTGTAGGGAGCCATAAGGTCCCCCCAAGCCTCCTTTTCTCCAGGCTAACGAACCCCAGTTCTCTCAGCCGCTCTTCCTAAGATTTGTTCTCTAAACCCTTCAACAGCTTCATTGCTCATCTCTGGCTACACTCCAGCACCTCAATGTCCCTCTTGCAGTGAGGGGCCCAAAACTGTGACGTGCGGCCTCACCAGTGCTGAGTACGGGGGGACCATCACTTCCCTAGTCCTGCTGGCCACACTGTTTCAGATGCAAGCCAGGATGCTATTTGAGTTGAGGTGTAGGGTTTTGAGGACCCAGGCATCTTTTCAGTTTCCAGTTGTCAGAAAGTTAGTTTTGCTTTCAAGTACTCTTTTGTGAAGTAATTTTGTGAGTTTGTTTTTGAATGTAAGATTGAAACAGAGAGAACAATATTGAAAATACAAAAATGTGTGAAGTAATGGTAAGAGGAATTAGAAGCAGAGAATATATGGTAGTGATATTTATAACAGTAGGTCTGAACACAAAAGACCAGATGTGAGTGTCATGATGACCTGTTGTCAGTGGAGAGATTCATGGAGAAAAGCAGAAACTGGGAAAGCAATACTTGCGGCATTTTCTCTCTGTCACTGAAAGCACAGATTCTTTCAGGCTGGCTTCTTCCATTCATCCCTTTTATTCATTTGGATGGACAGGGGAAACTGCAGATATGTAATATTCAGTAATACTTGGATTGAAATAGAATCCAGAGCTTTAAAGGTTAGACTTTTTTAAGACTTAGCATTACTTAACTGGTTCATATTTAATTAAGCAAAATGCAACTAAATTTACTGGGAATTAGAAAGATTCTCTCAAATATAGTCAAAAAACTCAAGGATTCCTCAACAGTTGTGGGGGATTTAGCTATAAAATTGTTTCCCATATTTTAAGTAGTCAATTTAGGCTTTGTTTTCATTGAGCTTTAAGCAGTTGTGCTTAAGCTGTAATCGAAAGCACATTTTCTTACAGTTTTTGCAAGACATCAGTATGTGTAATTGTACAATATGTTTGATTATTAGTCATAAAATTTGGAGTTAAGTTCTTTGACTAAGGTAATGACACTTTTTTTCACCATGTTAGTATGGAAGAACACCTTTACATCTGGCAGCAAACAACGGCATTCTTGATGTTGTCCGGTTCCTGTGTCTTGCTGGTGCCAATGTAGAAGCTTCAACCTCTGTAAGTATTGAGAGATATTTTTATGCTTCTTGCATCTTTGATGTATGATAGTAGGAAACAAATTAATCTCTTAGAGGGGAGTAGAAAAAAAGGACAATGGTCTAATATAATTACATTTTGAAATTTAAAAAATAAATAAATCAGGTTGTTGTATGTCCACAGCTTGAAAAGCATTCTCTGTTGTCCACTTGTTCCCTTCTTACAACTGAATTTAAAACTGATTAAGGTACAGTACAGCCACCACTTCATCCACACCTAAGAATTTCTTCACCTCAGAATTACTTGTAGCATTGTGATTTCTATAAGCACAGTGGGCCACTGTCATTAAGATGTATGTCATTTCACATCATGTACCATACAAATGTGTTGTGTATATCTTAAATATTTTTCTTGCTTTCAGAGCATTAAATTTTTTTATTTGCATGGTGGGAGATGTGTGGGTGTATGGATGAGTGAACTAGCGTGCAAGTATCCTTGTAAAACAAATCATTTGTATCCGTTCAGTCAGCACCGCTGCTTCAGTTAGCACCACGGAAGGTATTTTTCATTCTCACTAAGGTGAGAAATCCTAGCTGACATATCCACAGCAGGAATGAAGTGTCCTTCATCGTGCACACCCCATACACACATGATACATTATAGGCATCATACACACCATTACCTGTGTTTTGAATAAACTCACCATGTTTGATTTTCAGACGCCTTGGGTCAGTTTACGTTGTTACTCGCCCTAACCAATGCATTCTGCTCAGGAATAACTATTGCTCTGTAGATTGACATCATGTTGGGATTAGATTTTAGTTAAGGGCTTGTTTTTCAAAGTTCTTCTCCTAACAAAGTATCTCTGACATGGCTGAAATGGAGAGAAAAAGGAGAAAACTTCTGTTTCATTTGCTTTACCCATTTGGTAAAAAATACAGTTGTTTTTGTTGTTTTCCTGTACATTTAGCGGTGTGGGGTTTTTTGTCTAAGTGTGCATCTCGTGTGGCAGGAGAATAACAACTCAGAATTGTGATTTAAACAGGTTTAGCATCTAAAAATGACTATTTGATAACTACTAGATTATAGATTGCCATGTCCCGTATTAATAATAATGAAATATGCGTGCAGTGGACTTTATGGGGTATTTTACAGATTTTCCTTTGTCATCTGTTTTTGTCCTCTTTTTTCTCTCTCTTGTTTTTTTTTTTTTGCAATGTCCCATTGTGTATCTGTATTTTCACTACTGCATACTGTAGAGATAAGATATAATAAAAAAATGGTGTGGGAAATTCATGAGCTGTGTCACTTCATTTATGTCATGACGGCAGTGTTGGTATAATTGCCTTTGTGGACGCTGTCCTTCCAAGATAAATGTAGTCTTTATCCGTTTAGTTTAGATCAGTTTGAAGGAGATAACAAAGTAAATTGTGCTGATACTAAATCTGACAGGAGAAGCAGACAGAATATACATAATTATCCATTATTCCAGCAGTGTTATGGCAGAGAGAAGGGAAAACGAGGAGAGGAAGGGAGGAAGTGCATGTAGTGATTTTAATAGCATTTGAGTTTTGCATTAGTTTGCTCAGTGGACGTTAAACTGTGAGAAGTCTTTATTAACAGCTCTTTCTGGGCCAGTACAGTAGAATTAATTACCTTTTTCTTCTTTCAAAATGCCATTTCTGAGGAGATAACTTTTTCAGGATGGTTAAGTAACTGGGCTGCAGTATGATTTCCCTGCCTCCTCCCCAGGCTAATGTCCATTTTAGGACAAGTTTGATTTTGAATTTGATTGCATGAATGTTGTTAAATGACCTTAGAAAATCTTAACGCTCCTGGAGTGTTTGAATATCACCCAAAAAATTCTGTTATGCTTACATGCTAGCTGGCACCATGTTCTTGGCTTTTCCTCACAGAAGTTTCTAAAATTGTACCAAATCTAAAATTGTCAGATTACGTAAAAGCTTTGAATGATGATGCTTGCAAATAGCCAATTAAACTCAGGACCAGCTCTTGCAGGCATAGCTGTCTGATTTGCCACAAAGAAGCCAGTCAGCAATTGCAATGAATTATTACCACCAGGTGTGAAATACGCATTCATGGATCCTGTAACCAAGCCCTTTTCACATACCAGCTTTGCTTGCACGTTGCTATTCCAGTGCATAGATAGCCTGTGCTTTTCAAGAAAGCCTGAATAAGAAAATAATTGCCTGAAATCCGTTTGATATTTTGCTTGTGTATGTGTTTTCTAATTCTTGTTGTGCTCTACAGTTCATGCTGCAGTAGACGTCCAAAAAATTAAACACCTTCATCTTGTTCACAGTTTTGGACAAAAATGGGAACTTTGTTCTGTTAATTTCTTTTGCGTGGAAGAAAATGCTTTTTCCACCTGTTATCTCAATCAATAAATTAAGCTTCCAGATTTGAGTCTAAATTTTCAAGAGACATCGGAACTGAACTGCTAGCATCTGTCAATGTAAACATCTCAAAATGCTTTTTTTGGGGTAAATCTGACCTAGAGTTCCTTCTGCTGTACTTGGTGCTTGTTGCAAGTGCTCTGGGGTATCCTTCACCTACTGCACAAGCCTTTCTGTCTTGTTTACTGTGTGGTCCAATGACCATGGACTTGAAAAATTATGCTTGTCAGGCAGTGCCTTTGCTAAGGCATCCCTCCATAAGGGAAGGTGAGCTAGGATCCAAGAGTAAACAAGGCCAACAGGGACAGTGTCCTCACCAGCAAGGGCCCAGTCCCACAGTACCCAGGCAAGGCGAGCAGGACCAGGCCGGTGGTGGCAACCAGCTTCGGCCAAGACTCCGGGTCACCAGACAAGTCTGTAACAATGAGGCAGGTCTGAGGTTAAGTCAAGGTCAGGAACTATGCTCAGTGATCATGGTGGAAGGGTCTAGTGACTGCCAGGCAAATCCACAGTGAAGAGATAGGTTCAAGGTGAAACCCCGAAGTCAGGGACCATGGCCACACGCAGGCATATAGCTGTAGTGTTGCTCAGGTGAGGACCAAAGGCAAAAGCTACAGCCTAAGAGCAATGCGTGAGCAAAAGTTAGTGCAAAAGCCCCTGATGGGGCTTCCTTTCAGGTCATCTTCCTTCACAGCAGTCTGAACCAAGATTAGACAGCTGTATCAGACAGCTGGTCTTGAGCTCAATAACCTGTTAGGAAGCAGGGATGGAGCCCTGGGTCGTGACAGAGCCATCCGGCTGTTACAGGTAGGCTTGCTCCGTGCACGCATCTGCTTAGACTTTTAGCAATTTGAACCATTCCTGTTGTCATTTTTGGGAACAGTCGTCTCCATCCCATTATAACCATGCACACCGATCCAGCTCTGGCTGAGCCACTGCCATCCACACTCCTTGCCAAATGCTCACCAGATGGTTAGTTCCATTGTGTTTGTGCCCACATAGCTGTGACTGAGCTAAAAAAACTGTATTACCAGGGTATAGCTGTTTAGCCAAGCCCAGGCTTGGAGCCAGAACAAACCCCCATGGAGCGATGAGGCACAGCAAGCAAGGGTGTCACCTTTCCCCAGCCATGCCAGGGCTCTTGTGGCGGACCTACCAGAGGTGTGCGACCTGCTGTGATTCAAAGGGGCAGCGCCCGTGCAGGGATCTGTCACTGCATACTTGCTTGGCGCTGGAATTTTCCAGGCCACCTCCAACCTCGTGTTGCAACAGAAACATACTGTGCTCTGGAATAGTGCAGGGCCAAGCTGTAGCAGTAGTACTTCGGACTTAAGAGGAGACCAGATGTTTGGGGATTTGGATAAAATTCACACTTTAGGTTGGTGAAGGCCACATCCTATTACCACAGGGATTTGTAGGAAGGGGATCAAGGTTTCCCCTTTATTTGAAGGTTTTGGATTCCCGTGGATGTACCCAAGACTGGAAACTCAGGAAGCACTAGAAGTATTGAAGCAGTTCTCCTGAAGGCAGACTAGCTACCCAGCCACTGGACCACTCTTCCTCTCATGCGGCAGGCACTCAGGATTAACTGGGATACAGAGGGTAGGGTCAGCACAGACAAAGAGATTCTTCCCCTTTGATATATCTTCAGGAAAATTAATTTTACAAAATACATTCAGATCTTTCTTCACTAAAGTTGCAATTACATGTCAACTATGGAAGGAATTTAAGGGTAAGGTATTGGTTCATATTTAGTCAGTTTATGCCATCAAGTACAGTTTTGGCTGTTTCTTGCTGATGCTGATGTTCTATTCCTGTTCTGTCTGAAGTTCTGGAGTACATAATAACCTTTATGGAAACCTGCAAATGCCTTCTGTAGGTGGACACACAGTTGTCAAAGATACATATTTCATATGTAGGGATAATAATTACAGTAAACTCAGTAACTACTTAAGACAATGCAGGTTTCACATGAAAAACGAGCAAAATCAAAGTTAGAAACCCAAGAAAGGGGTCTTGGTTTTCCACTACTACTTAATAATTGAAAGCTCTTACCTGAAAGAGTGAAAGAAGCGAAGTGCTCATGAATTAGTTATCTGTTACCAAAATTTTAAAAAATACAAAAGCATGAATGTAGTTGTAAAAGTGAAAGTAGTGAGCAATTTTTCTTTCAACCTGTTATTTAATATTAAATAATTAAATTATTTAATATTAAACTGCTGACCTGTGAAACATGGGTAATTAAATGGCAAGACCAGAATGCTGAAGGCAGCTTTGCTTCTCCTTTTAAATTTGCTGATGCAGTTTAAACCACATCCCTTACAATGTTCTTGCTTTCTGGAAATCTCCAGTGACTGATGCTGCTGCCATTCTTTATCCATTAGTAAACAAAATTCACCTGCTGTTCATGCAAGTGAATGTGCTCATGTGTCCCCTCCTTGTGAACTGTTTAAACTTTTAGATCTGTTCAGTTTGTAATATCTAGAAATCACTATCATCCTCTAGTTGGTGAGAAGAGGAATTCAGATGGGGGAGTGCTCGCATTGCTCTCAGGTTCTGAATTCAAAGTATCTTGTTACAGTGGCATCCAGATACCAATTTGTAAAAGAAATGCCATTGTTCTGCATTGGACCTTTTATTTTTGACAGTTTTAAAAAACTGATTCTGGTGGGGAGTGATCATTACTAGCTGTTAGTTGAGTGGGGTTAGTGGGGGTTTTTTTCTCACCATTTCATTTGCATCTGACAGCAATTCTGTTACTGCCTTGAGCAGCTGAGCTATGTTGCATGTGATTTTTATATTGTGGACAAAAGAAAGGAACTGCTGCTAATAATTTGTGTTTTAACAGGATGGGAAAACAGCAGAAGATCTCGCCAGAGCAGAGCAGCATGAACATGTAGCCAGTCTGCTTGGAAGACTTAAAAAGGTTAGGAATGCATGAATTCTAACTGAAGTTTTCGTGTTTTTAAGAGACCAAGAAAAGTTTGACCATGGGAAATCATGCAATAAGATATTTGTCAAAGCCATTCTAAAAAGCTGTTGCAGAAATTCTTACTGGAATGGTGTATTCTTTTTTTTTTTTTCCTTCTCATATATTTAATTTAAAATAATGCCCTCAGTTAAAGCTAGTATAGCCATATTAACAAAAATGGCTAAGCTAGTCTGCACCACTGATCTGTCTTATCCTGTATCTGACAGTGCCTAGTAAAGCATCTAAGGTGTTTAGAAGAAACTGGAAAATAAACTATTAAGAATTAGCATATCCCACAAGAGGACTTATTTCCCCACCATCACCATTTTAGTTAGATTAGTATTATGAAGTATGAGACGTTTGTGCCCCTTCTGAAAACTCTAATACCATATGGAATAGTTGCATGCGTTTTCAATGTCATCTTTTAGTTCTGCAATTTCAGGATCTCCAAATCCCCTGACAACTAGAATGGAGAGCTGCTCTGGGCTTGTTGTACATCTGATACACATCGATTATTCTGGATAGGCAGCATCACTCATGCCATAAAAGTTCAGGGACCACCTGCCTGGAGATTACAGGCAAGACCAATTAAAACAATCTGGTTTTAATTATGATGATGAGTCTGTGGAAGTCTGAAATAAATTACTATTTCATAGTAGCAATAGAAGATGGTGTAGATGGTGTGTACCAGACATTGCCAGGGTGGAAAAAGAATCATGTCCTTTAGTCCTGCCAGTAATTCTATTCTTGCTGGGATTGTAAAATATATCAGTGAAGATGTCAGAAAGTGCCAAAGTTCAGGCTTCTTTTGCAATGATAACTTCTGTAAACGTTTGTTGTCACAGGATCGATTTTGCTTAGTTGTATCCCTGCACCAAACCCTTGCCTTTGTCTGCATACAGTTGGATAAATTTGTGCTTTTGTCCTGATGTAAATATGGAACAGTACAAGTTGACCTAGAACAAAAGGAAGAAGGTCAGATAAATTAAGTCGTTTCTGAAAGAGATGTTAGTAGCTGTAACTGTCTTCTTGATAGCAGACTATAGTTAGTTATTGGAGGCCTGTCTACATATATGGGGAAAATATATGATAATTATATACTTCATCAGAGTATACTTTGCAACAGAGAATCTGATCAAATGAAATTACATCAAACCACTGCAAATGTTCAGTATTGTCTAGTGCAGTGTACCTGACACTTGTTTTATTTTCATGGTCAGTGGAGGGTTTTGTCCCTGATGGCACTCACATGAAGACTCCTGTCAGCGGCTCTTGCAGAGGATTCGCTATTAGCCATGAGGGGGTGCAGTATTCACATTGCGACTAAGTTATTTAATAAATGCCTAAGAGCGAGGAAGGAACTAAATTACATGCACTACTATTTCTGTCAAGTTTCTGAGCTTAATTGCCGCCTGCTTATAATTTTGGAGGGCTGTAGGTGCTCATTTAATGACTCATCCTACATATCAAACTAAGTACAAATGCAGAACAATGGAGCCTCTCTCAGCTCCAAATGGAGGAATGAAGGAAGGGAAGATGAAGCTAGTTCCTTTTCCCTTCCATCTTTTTGCTCTCTCCCTGTTTTCTTAAAACAGGCCTCTCCGTGGTGAGAGACAGCTGGTAG
>JAVJGI010000057.1:44728189-44747184 GCA_035590275.1 Ibycter americanus
ATTCTGGTATGTGGAGAGGTCTTTCTCATAAGACTTGAATTTTCTAGCTGGTGTCTTTAGGCCTGTTACTCAGGCATCAAACTTGGAGTTACTTCACTGAGTCTGTGTGACTGCAGAGGAGTGAGACTGGTATCACACGTCCTAGGAAAGCAGAGACTACTGTGAGATGTATTTCCAATGCAGGGCTGTCAGTAGTGTCTGTTAATTTGGGATTTAGTTCACCACTGTACTACTTGTGGTGGAGTGGCAAGATTTTGAGATACCAGCTACCTCCTCCCACTCCTGCCTCCCCAGATACTTTATGTGTGCTCAAGGTACATGGTCAACTTGCCAACATTTTTTTCTTCTTTTTTTTTCCTTTCTTTTTTTTTTTTTTCCCCTCCCCAACAACATGTTCCTGACAATTCTTTGCTTCCATTTACTGTGAAATGCAGCCCTGGGAATATAAATTACTCAGCAGATGCTATGATGGATCTTTGAATGGCAGTCATAGCCTATTGCATCATTTACAGTTTTTATGGTAATACGTTGAGAAAAGCAAGTCACAGTCATAGGGTAGATTTGGATTGCTTTCCTATAAATCATGTGTCACTGACCAAAAAAAAAAAAAATATCATTGTTGTCCCAAATGAAAAGTTTGACAAAAAAGGCTAGCAAAGTGATACAAGTGGGCATCCCTTCAGTTGCTTCACTTGTATTGATTTCCTGTTCTATTTTGTGAATGCAAGCAGAGGCAAAGCTTCATTCCACAATTTTCAGAACTGTGTTTAAAATGTAGTGATTCTGCCTGACTCACTCCAGAAGTGGATGAAATGCAAGTCTTTGCAAGATCGAAAAAGTTTAGCCATAAATTTACAGGAAGTACAGTTTGTGCAAGGAACATGCTAAGCTCGGCTTCTGCTGGTGAAATAGGTGAAGCTGCATACTAACCATTGGGAGACTCTTCCTTGCACTTCTTTGAAGCTTCAGAGCAGAGCTTCTGAAACACAATTTTGAGGATAAAGCAGTTTACCAACATTCATTTTGTCTTCAAAATCTGTAATATAGACAAACTCTCAAGCTTGCAACACAGTTGCTGAAGGTCAAGATACATTACAGATGATCTCGAAGTATAAATGTATGTTGCTGACAGCTGCACTCAGATTCTCAAGAAATTTTCTGAAGCAGATAGGAAGCAAGCATTTTATTGTAAACCATTTTTCCAAGTAGAGTCTTTTCTCCTGGGCATGCAGCAGCATGTATAGGATAGGAAAGTGCTTCATACTGCTATTTGTATTGGGTTGTCCTGGTTTTACTTTCTGTGGCGGTTCTGCTGCTGACCTGACTGGTGAGTTTGAAAAGCCACAAGAGATCAGTGGCTAAATGCAAAAGATTTTGAGGGTGGGACAAGAAGGACGATGAGAAGTAACCTTGGGTAGAGGTGGATATATATGATTTTTCTCACCTTAAAAGGATGTAAACCGGAGACAGCCACAGATTTTGGGATCCTTCTGATTCAAATGATTGAGAAAGAGTTATGAAACTGCAGAGGTTTAGCAACTCTCAAGTGTCAAGAGGTTGACAAAGCCAGGAGGTTTAGAAAGGAGCCAGAGCACAGTTTCCTAAATGGTGAGGTCTCTAGGGAGAGCAGCAGTGAAGCTGTTAGAGCTGGCTGTGCTGGAGCCAATTCCAGGTCCTAAACCTGTGCTGGCTGCATTGTCCGCTCCAAGGAGAAGTTGCTTGTTAGTTCATTGCAACCTTTGTATTCCAAAGATGCTGTGCTGCAGCATCATTGTTTAAAACAGGTGCCTCGATTTGAATTGCATCACTATTTCAGTTTTGCCAAGGAAGTGGAGGAGTAATGCCAAACAAAGTAAGCAAAGCGTGCTGTTGGCTGAAACCTCTAAGTCACAGGAGATGGAGCAGCGCAGTTATCTTCTTTGAAGGTGGCCTAAAAAACCTATGTACAATATTAAAATTTATTTGTTTCACTCTTTGTCTGTTAAACTCAGGAAAGCAAGGTAGTGGGTAGAAAAGAGGAAGAAAATCAATCTTTAACAATGCCTGAGGTACTTGGTTTCCAAAAGGGTTACAGCCAAGCCACTCAGACTTTGCAGGTAGAAGTGTTTGGGTCTCCAAAAGTCAGATGAGCTGTATGGAAGAGGACTGATGGTACTCCTCTGTGTGGTTACACCATTTATCTTAACAAGCTTTACAGGAACAGTAAGGCCAGCAGCTTAATGCTTCCTCAAAGCCAGACGAGGATCTCGGTGGACCTGGTTCAGGCTTGCATTAACCAAACTGACCTAGCGTTTCTGTACCAGCCAGACTACCCTGGGTGAGGTCCAAATCCAAAACATGCATATTTAAAGATCATTCTTCAGAATGCAACCATGCTGCTGAGTCAGTTGGACATGTCTTCAAAATCACAGCCCTCCCTGAGATGGGACAAACCTGGACTGTGTTGCCCAAAGTCTGAGTCCTGCTGTCATAAAGCCTAGGACACCTACACAACTAATATGCACTCAAACCTCATAGACAGAGAGGAAGACTAAGAAGAATCCTGTGCAGGGTGATAAGGGGTCTGCAACAGGAGTTAGGCACGCCGCATCTTACATGGGTTTGCTGGCAAAGAGGCGTTGACAGCATGGGCCCATACTTCCTCCTCCCACTGAAATGTCATAGCACCTGCTGCAGTAGCTTAGGTATTCCTGGTGGCTCGGCGTCCATGTCCGGGTATCTTCTCTCTCTCCTATCTGCACAGGATCCAAAGAGTGCAGCTCAGTGAGGCACCTTCCTTGCATACTCAGGCACTGTCACAGCTGAGTGGAACTGACCTCGGGAAGCTTCGGGCCATATGGTTGGAAGCACAGTCAGGATCACTTCTGCTGCGTCTCAGCAGCTGAGATGGGGGGTTGGAGGGGAAGGCGGGGAGCTTACCCAGCAAAGGTGGTGGAATTTGCATGAGTGAGTAAGGGCTGAGTGAGACACTAGCATGTGGTGGTGCACAGGGAGGGGAGGATAAAGTTGTGCTTTTCAAAACTTGTCCAGGAAACATAGGAGAGAAGGGAGGGCTCTTGCACTGGGGGGTTAGACTGCTGATGCTAAGAGATCACATGTGTATGACTGAGTCACTGTGTACGCTTCACTTTTTGAGCTGCTCGTAGCATTGCAAAATCTATGTTAGCCTGGCCACAAAGAAGTATACTTTGATCATTGTAAGTCTGTTTTCCCCTAGAGACAAATCAGTCTCACCCGGACACCCCCTATACAGGGCTGCTTGCAAGCCAAAGTGTACATAGCAGAGTGAATCAGCTAAGCAAAGGGAATGCAGAGAGAAGGATCATCTGCTGAGAACATTGGGATAATACCAGATCATACTGCTATCACTAAATTTACCAACAAAGCACTACAACTTTATAGCACTATCTTTTTTTAGCTCTTTCTATTGGTTGCAAAAATAAAAATTATTCCGCAGAGTGCTGAAAACAATCAACTACTGCTAAGCCAAAACTTTTATTACTGTGGAAAACAGAGTACAGGTCTTGAATTTTGTACTGAAGGCAAAGTGTCAGTGAACGTGAAAGCCAGTGCCAAATCTAGGTGAGTTGCAGGACAGAAGCAGATCCTACTTTCCTAAACCAATAGTGTGGATTATTTCCTCATTCCTGAAGTGTGTATCTGCAGAAGAAGCAGGAAAGAGATTATTTTGGAGGCACTTCCACCCATTAAAGGCTTTGGTAGCTAGGATTAGATTCTTTGATTTGGTTGTATATAAGGAGTTAAACCACCATGCTTTGCAATTAGAACGCTTTGAATCAAAATTTTCTACAGACCCATGGGGATTGTGTTGGCAGCTGGAGAATGTTGTAGCAATTAGCCTGGAAGGTGGAAGGTGGTTAGTCACTGTAACCAAATTATCATGAGATAGGCTGGGCCAGATTTCCTCTGTTGCTTCAGTGAGAAGGCTTGCAGCTGTTCGACCTGGCAGACAAGTGCCAGCGAATGTTTCAGAGGAAGCTTGAGGCAGTAACCTGCGGTATCAGCCTGTTTACAGAGGTTCGGAAAGGAGCTGCGTGAAGGTTTAAACAGATGGATTAACACAGTTTCCATGTATGCTTCAGGAACTGAAACAAGGCCCAGAGCTGGGAAGTGCCACTGGGAAGAGAAGGATTTCGAGACCTTTTTACCCCAGGTAATACTACCTGTCTGAGAAGTGCTTTGCAAAGTGGTTGTTGCTGCCTTCTCAGGAAAATACGAAAAGGAACCCAAACTACTGGTGTCAGTTTGGGTGTACAGGACGGGTGTAAAGGATGGACGCAAAGCCACCCATTTGCCATTCACCTCCAAGGCCCACTGTTTGCTTTTACTTAAAACCAGGAGAGTACCTTTTGGCAGAAGGTCAAGGAGTGTTACAGGAGGAAACACTTCCCCAGCTGTCACTTAGCACCATGCCGTTATCCTATTCCTTACCGTCACGACTAGGGAAGCTCTGTAGGAACTCACATAGCACCAAAGAAAAGCATGTCAAGGAGAAGTCCTGGCTTCTTTTGTGCATTCTTTAGTAAGAATATTCAGTTATTTAAATGTTCCAGTCTTCTGTGCCGGTGCAGTAGTTTCACAATTCCCCTACCGGACCCGCCTCTCTGCTTTAAATGACTCACCGCAGGAAAGGGTTCGACGTCTCTCATGCAAAAGGCTGTCTGCGGCAGCAGCTGAGCCGCGTGTCACACGGGGGAAAAGCGCAGGTCAAAGCGAATGGACGTGGTGGCTGCTGGTGCTGGCCAGATAAACACAGTGGTCCAGGGCCTCTCTCCACTGCCAGTCCAGCCGTGCTCCTGACTCCAGCACAATTTGGCCATGCAGTATGGATGTGGTCTCTGAATTTCGCATGGCTTTCCCTGCAAATACAAAATATCACGCCCATTGAAGAGAATAGAGGGGCGACTGACATGCTTTTCTTTACGGTACGACTGACTTGAAGCATTTTTCACATTCCACTAGTGAGCTCAGGAATAGGCTTCGTAAGCACAAACGGATCGCGATAAACTCCGGGTTGACATTCATGTGTATTTGTGTAAAGCCCAGTACCACTGCACTGAGCAGTCAGGGGAACATTCCTGCCTAGTTCAGTGGCCATTGGGCTCCACTTTTTCTCTTCCATTCCCAGAAGTGGGGCCAATTTCTGTACAAGTTCTGGAAACCACTTGTTTTCAGCAAGTGTCTATAACCTCTGTCTCTGCTCCACAGTGTTTTCAGGGTGTGGTTTCAATGAAATCTCTAGAAGCAAAGTTTTCCCCAACAGAGAAACATGACCTTTGGCAGCAGTTTTCCACTCGTATGAGCTACTAATAGAGACTGCTGCCAACTGTTACTTTAACGGGTAAGTGAAGTAATATGTGAATTGTTTCTGTCATTAGAAGAATTAGTTTCAAAACATGATAGAACCACCCCCTTCAATCCACTATCAGTCTGGAGCCACAACTCTTTGTTACGCATCTACATAGTAACTCCCACAGCAGAGTCATGACTTCTGTATGCCTCTGTATGATAGAGTGAATGAATGAAGACTACCCTCCCTAAGAGGTATTTAGAGTCTTGTTGATCCATGCATACACAGTAGGCATGAAGCTTGTGGTTCCTTCTACAGGTGGTCAGACTTACAAGGACCATGTATGCCCCTGCAACCTTATTCTTAATATCCACCAGTCCCAGAGCCCCATTTTGCATAAGCTGAAGCCAGGATTTCCATTTGTAGCTTGGAGGAACTGACCTGCAGATCTGGTCTCAGTCCTACTCAAGGACTTACATGTCTCTGCTTATTCTTTCAGTCCTGTTATCTGCCCACTACTCCATATGTTTATCCAGCTGAGGTGAGCCTCAAAAAGTAAAATGTGCAAGCAGTGCTAATGACGATTTTGAGAAGCTGTAAGATCAGGTGCGAGTACAGTCATTTCAGTTGCAACAACAAGCTGGTTTTATTATCTTTCTGCAACTCCCAGTTTCAAAAAAAAATCTGCCAGGCAAAACCAGTTGTCTTTTTCAAACCTAGGAAACATAATGAAGTCTGGAAAGCTTGTAGTATAAGTGATTAGGGCCGTATTCTGAAATATAACTATTAAGAATTTGGTCTGGAATTGCTTATAGGAAACATTGTCCAAGACCACTGTCTTGCACCAAGCGAGAGCCTCTCTCCTCTGCTTGGTAGAAATGTTTCCTGCCTTTGCCCAGCAGAAGACTCTCTGCCGTGGACCAGAGAGTGCTTCCCAACACTTACAAATCCCAGCTGGAGACATACTGTGTCATTTCTATAATTCAGACAAGGCCTCCATTAGCACTGCCAACAACAGCAACTTCTTGATGTGCTTTGTTGCCATTGGGCAAGGTGTGGTGCTGGGTTATTAAATTGCTTCTGCCACTTAGTTTTCATCTGACACATGCTTAATTGTGAGGATGTCCTTCCTCTTGCTAGTGTTTGAATCAGTCCAACTGTTGATGAGAGATGTAAAATTATTTACAGCCACAGTGTTAAGGCACAGCCAAGTTCAGACTCTTGACATGTTGTCTCCTCATGTTTCCCAGCATTAGCCAGGAGTGGCACCGTCTCATTCCTGATGGGCAGAGACACAGCACTTGACATGGCCAAGGGACTGTCCTGGACTCCCTCATGGAGACAAGGACCACAGTGTAAGACATAAGTGAGAGAGAGAAAAAGACTTTATTCAGTGTTCTCTGTCATCTCTAGCTATTTCTTATAATTTTATGAAAGGGGGCTGGTGCTGAAATTAGAATGGAAGCACGAACAGTAAGGAAATGTGTGAAATCAGTAGCTTCTTGACCTTGTCAAACGGCTGGGGATGTTATGTACTAGTAGCTATTGATCAAAGGTGCAGTGTTCAGCAGTGATCAAAGGCTGGTGTTCTTGTACAAGGAGCAAATTTCACAAGCTATCTGGCTTTACTATATCACAAATAGCTATTGTCCTTCCTTCCAATTTTTAGTCCGCTGGGGCACCAAATTTCAGGGACAGTTTCAAATCTGGGAGGACAGATGTGCTCCTCCTAAGGTCTGCTATCTGAATCCTGTCTGTAATTGCTAGCTCCAAGGAGCCAAGTAAATAAGATATTGGGGGGAGTAAAAATGGAACAATTAAGTGTTGAAATAGCCAGACTAGAAAACACATTGATGGCATTCACCTTTGTGAAACATCTACACTGCTTTCTGTAGGGAGCAGAGACAGTTTTAAATGGCAACAGGAGGCAGTGATAAACCTTCTGCATTACTCCCTGTGATGCAGCCAGGGCCCAGGTTCATCCATAGTCCTGGTAAACAAGGCACCTGAAAAAAAAGATTAAGCACGTTTTCTACAGCCAGCACATGTTCTGGTAAGGGTTCCCGGAGAGCCCCGTACATCCAGTTCTGGCAGAGCCCCTTTACACTGATTGCAAGAGGGAGTCCAGTTCTGCCAGTTCAGTAAGTGCTGTCTTGGAAAAGCTTTATCTAAGCTGTCTTGGAAAAGAAGCATGGTAGAGGTTAGTGGGAAACAGTAAACAAAACTAAGCATGCAGCAGCTAACATAACTAGGTGTTTGGGGCAGAAAGAGAGGAGCAGGTGCTCTTCTGGCCGATAGCCACAGTTCTAAGCTTTAGTCCATGTATTTTGCTCAGGAGACTGCTGGCAACCGATCAGCAAGTCTGTCCAAGGCTGACATCTCTTACTCACAGGGCAGTTGGTGTGGGTGGGTGCATGTGTGTTTATAACTGCACTCAGGACAGCTGATGGGGGTTATATACCCTGTTGCAGCAACTTCTGTGTTTCTGACATTTTGCTTTTTCTTCTTTCTATCTTCAATCCAGAATATTTCCACAACAATGGAGAGAGATAAACAGAGAGTTTGTATATGTAAGGATAGGTGAATTTGATGCTGGCTCGTCTGAATGCCTGCTCAGCTTGACACAGGAGCGACTTTAACCAGGTTCTGCCATATCTCAGATCAGCACTCTAGTCTTGACACTGTAAAATTTGATGGTCCATTTTCCTAAGTAAATCTGTGTTGCATTGAAAGCAGAAGTCCTGTCCTCTCCACCCTTGCTTTGCAGTCTTTCAGGCTCACACTAGTACCTGGCATGCTCAGCCAGTTCAGCTCACTGATCCAGCAGGAAGCTATCACTTTGTCTTGAAGGCTTTGTCTGCAGCCCGATGACCTTGTGGCTACAGCTTAGAGCAGGAATGAGAAGCCACAGAAGATGGAAGGGCCAAAATGCCTTTTTTCGGTAGTAATGCTGGTTCAGATCAGCCTAAGATGCTTGGTAAACCACACCCATAAATAGTTTTAAACCCTGTAAAGGCTTGACTTTAATATTTGTTTTAGCTAAAAGCATTTGCAAGGACATGTAGTGATAGGACAAGGGGTAATGGCTTTAAACTGAAAAAGAGTAGATTTAGATTAGATACTATGAGGGTGGTGAAACACTGGAACAGGTAGCCCAGAGAAGTTGTGGGTGCCCCATCCTGGCAGTGTTGAAGGCCAGGCTGGATAGGGCTTTGAGCAATCTGGTCTAGTGGAAGGTGTTCCCCTGCAAGGGCATCGGAACCAGATGATCCTTAAGGTCCCTTCCATCCCAAACCATTCTACATGATTTCCACAAGCTCTGGCAAAACTCTGTCCAGACGTCAGCAGCCCTTGGCAGAAAAGACACTTTAAAAAGATCATGGTAAACTAAAACAGTCCTTTACCCCCTTTTAGGAAATCAGCAATTATCCCAAATCCAGAAATACTGGCAAATGTGAAATGGCAGAGCCTTTGCCCTGGGGGACGTTTAACCAGGAAAGCCAGCCCTGAGCACTAATTACATCTGCTCTGCTGTGGAGGAGACGGCAGCACGGTAAATGCGCTGCTGTGGGATTGAGCATTCCTGACTCACGGCTATCCCTGAAGTACTAGGAGCTGCAATCTGTTTTACTCCTGTTAGCAAATGAAGAGTGACAACCATATCCCTTTCCCTCTCTCCTCAAGCTCTCTCTGGGTACAACTAATTCTGGTCCATCTGATGATGAAGGCAAGGTTAGTACTGAAGCAAGGAAAAGAGAGTTTGCTGTGCTCCTGCCTGTGCCACAGGATTCCTGTGGCACTGCTGAAGTCACAGAGTCCATCCTTGACTCAGCCCTCTGTGGTGTGCAAGCAGGTAATAGTGCTGCCCTGCCTGCAAGGGCTGGGCTGAGGCTCAGCACTGGCAATGTTTCTAAAACTGATTAAAGTCTCAGTGCCACAGAGGCTCTACACCTTTAGATGACCATTTCTTCTGTTCAAGCTCCTTAGAGCTGTGCAGGGCGTGCTGTGGTCCTGCAGCACTGTCGCAGAGATGTAGACATAGGCTATACTAGCCTAGCTCAATAGGACCTGGGCTTTACATGCTGCAACAGAGCAAACACCCGGAAGAGAGGCAATCTGGAGATGTGCATGGGAAGACACAGAACATGAAGAAGAATTATGGTACTACTTGCCATTAAATATTTCTGAGTAACACTCATCTGTGTGTCATCTGACCTCTTTCATCTCTTTCAGTGTACCCAGCAGATATTTTTAGTCTATTGGCATTTGATTTGTTGGTTTCCTTCCAGTCAGAAAAGAAGAGGAAAAAACCCTGATTTTACAGACAGGCAGCAGCTGTTATAAATGCCGCTTCTTAAACCAACGTAATGAGCAAATTGAATTAAAAATCAAAGTACTGTATTAAAGCAAGGCTCGGCCTTCCATTTCTTGCACACCGAATATTACTGGTGGTTTCGAAACCTGAGTCTAAATCACTCTGCCTGAGATAGTGTTAAAAAACCCACCAACAACAAACTATGCTGATTGCAATGGAATCAGAAAGCACTTTCACTAGTATTTTGATAAACCCCAATGAATTTAAAGCATGCTCTGTGATCCTGCTTCTGAAGAATGGTGTTCATTTAATCCGCTCATTCTTCACCCTCAAAGCAGCAGGGACTGCCAAGCTGTGGCTGCCACACGGCCCTGGTTGTCTGCAGGGTCCGTGCTCCAGGACCAGCCTGCCCGGGAAGACACCACGCTGAGAGCCAGAGCAGAGGACAACTTCGTCCCTGATCCCAGGTGAGGCGTGACCAAGGATCAGGGTATTGCTTTTCGATGGTGGGTTTCCCAGGTATTGCAGCTGGATACCAAACTCTGGACAGTGTCACAGCTAAACATAACTGTAGATCAGGGTGAGCTTTGCTCTGAGTGGTTCATGTTTTCTCACTAAAGAAGTTATAGCACCTCTCCTCTCACCCTTTGACCCTACTTGCAGGGACAAGGGTGTTTCTTGCGTTACAGCATCAGCTGCAGAGGTATCAGTGATGCAGCCTCCTCGCAACTCTCCCTGCCCTGTGATATTTTCTGCATTGGGTCTAGCTGATGAGGAAGACGTGCGGATTGGGAAGGTCACGCTACATGTGAATGGACAAGGCCGGTCCCTTTGTATAACTTCCAGAGTCTCTGCGTCTCTAAATAGTCTGTATATGTAATAAAAGGGAGTACAGAAAGCTACTTGTAATTGTATTTACTTGTAGGCTTTGTCTTTTATTTACTATACGTATGGAAAAAACCATCAATTTAGCAGGGCTTCGGGAATCTGTATTTATGAATTATTTTCCTATAAAGCAAATGTAAGGACCCATCAAAATGAGGAAGTAGGAAGGACTGAGCTGTGCTGTGGGGAAAAGCCGTGAAGTTTAGGACAGGCCAGGGATCTGTCATTGCTTCAGGTGTGTGTAACACTGTCTGTCACACACCCACTTCCAAAGTGCAGAGGTACAACCCCTACCTTTCCAGTGGCAGAAAAATGCACTGGCTGGGATCTGAGATACATTTGCACTGACTTAGAAGATAGGAAGTTATCTTCCTTGTCTGAAATGGAAATGAAAAGAAACAAAAATTCCTTCAAGAGAAAAATTGAAGACAGATGAGAAGGGCAAAATGTCAGCGAGGAGGTTGCCTGCAGGAAGCAGTTCTTCCAGGCTTTTGTGTAGGCATTTGTCTCTGTTTGAACAAACTGCTTTTCTCTTTTTTTTTTTCCCCTCCCTTAAGTGTTTAAGGGTGTTTTGTGTAAACTGTTCAGAACTAGCTCCAGTGGTTGAGCACACAGAAACACCGAAAAAAGAACATGTGTAGTGCTAAGCAGAGGAGTCATTCAACCAGCCTGTGTGAAGATTCTTCACTGCATTTTCAAGTATTTTAAGCACTTGTAGAAAAAAACACTGAATACACTTGAGGACTGAACTGAGAAGTCCATATGTTTAAGATTTTGTTGGAATTAAAGGTCTTCTTGGAGGAAATAATCCTTGAAGATTATGGACACTTCCTTTCCTGATCACATTTTCCCCTGGTAAGATAGGCAGTAAGCCAGGCATTTTCACTAACTAGATATTTAGCAATAGTCTTAGAGCAGGAGTGGAGGTGCAGTCCTGTATTCTGAAGCTCCTGTGCTGTGCATCTGTAAGGAAATGGAGCCTGAGTTTTTGATTCCCCCGAAAGAGCTGTTTTTCCAGTGTTATCACATGCAACTCCCACAGGTGCCCACTGGAATTTGATGAGTTTCTAAAAGCAGATAGCCAAGCTGCCTTCTGACAGCATCAAAACCCAGGCATAGAAAGCAGTGACCATCTCTGACCTCCTCCTGCCTGTAGGTGTTTGCTTATCAGTAGTGCTGAGAGGATAACATACTTGTCTCTCTGTGGGGACTCCTGCAAGGGGACTGCCAGTAGGTGCCTGGAGCCTACAGACACAGGCAAGACGCTGTCGCCGGCAATTTAGCATAGACACAGATAAGAAACTTCAGACTTGTCACCAAGGAGGAGCAGGAGGTGGTGTAAAGGACTTTCTGAGGGCATCCTCGAAGAGCTTTAATGTGGGATGTAACATGCCAGATAAGAGTTCCTTGTAATTGCAATTACCGCATAAAAGCGAAGAGAGACTGCAAGTGAATACACAGAGAGATGCAACTGTGCAAGCTCCTGTTTGTCATGAGTCAGTTATACCCAAGCAGCGCCTTGCAGCGGGCAGATGCTCCAGCCACCTCTTTAACAAGCCCTGCTCTGAGTTAATGCAGTCTCAGAGCCAAGAGCAGCTTTGATGCTTGCTTTCTCATTCTCAGATGCTAGAACAGTTGCTGCTGCTTCTGTCCTAAAGGTCATCCAGAATAAAACTGCAGGTTCTGCACTTTGGTATGAATCATAGCATAAATATCAGTCACTGCTCATCACAAACAGGTTTATTTCAAAATGACCATTGCAACATTCCTCCTTTGTTTGGCTGTTTTACAATCCTTCCTCAACTCCTGTCAGCACACTTGCCACTGGGAGGTGAGAGAGACGGTCTTGTTTTGACCCCGTCACCCTTGGAGTCAGAATCTGCTCAATTCACCTGTGAAAGGAGGTGAGTGGTCTCTCATCTGACCATTCTGTAAGATAAACAAATGTCATGATTTCACACAGTCAGGTTTTTTCTCAGCATAACTACATATCTATTACATCTGATTTCCTGCACAGCTTGTATGTGGTGCATTCTAGTAAAATAAAGGGAGGTGTCTGGTGCAGGGAAACACTCAAATGCACCGCTGCACTGGCTGAAGTCTCTGCCTGGGGACACTGCACTGCAACCACCAAACCGCAGAGCACAACATGCCCTGATCCCATCTCTTCCCCTCACTCACCTCCCATCCGTCTGTGCAGGGGCTCCTGTAGATGTACAGAGGACATTGCAGTGGTAGCTCTTTGCCTGAACAGGAGGGACATATATCTCATCAGAGGACCTATAGCCATCACCCTTTGCAACATCGTGCCTTCAGGCTATCTGTCAGCCAGACCAAGAATCCGGTAAACAAGAGCACAAATCAAAAAAACAATGTTGTAACCTGTATAATGGGAAAAAGACTATGTTGACCCAAGCTACTGGCAAAACCTGTTTAATTGCTCTAGCTGCTAGCCAAGGAAGTCATGTGTGGACACATGCATTTCAAGTCACCATGCTGGCATGGCCCCCACTCAACACACTTCAATGTCTCTGTAAATGCTTGGCTGGACAGGAACATATCTAGGCACATTTTACTTCTGCAGCAGCAAAATGAGTCTGAGAGTTGTTCCATCTTTCAAAGGGAAAGCATAAGGCTTTTCCTTGCCCAGTGTGCTGGCTGCCATGTCTACCCACTTTAGTTGGTGTGAATTTCTGTTCTGCTCAGGCTCCATATTGAAGAAGGCTCTATAGAGGAGATTGTCCTCCACACCATTTTCTGCCTCATGATGTCCTTTCAGGTACCCTCTCCGTGTAGGTAGGTAGCTCAGCTTTCCTGTCAGGGGAAACAACTTAAGAGAAAGGAAACCAAGAGATTGCAGGGATGTTTACAGCACAGGGGATGGCTTTTTTAGTTAAAGAGTGAGAAAACCAAAACCAAAACAAACAAAAAAACCACAAAACACATCTATGCCACCCTGAGGAATCTTAGAAGAAATCAGCTTCTTCAAGTGACAAATGAAAGCTCTACAGAGGCTGTAGGACAAGAAAGCACATAAAGGAAGGCTCAAAGACAAGTGAAAAAAAGGCTGTAACAAGGTCTATGTAAAACAGGAGCTCTGATCTTCTGCCCTCACCCTGCCAGGTTCCATGTACAAGTAATGTGAGTGAGTGACTGCTAATCTCATCTGAGAGTGGCATTGCTTCATCAACTCTGCCTAAACAAAATGCTCAGATCATGATGCTCAGAGCCTTCTCCTCCCCACATCTGAGTGCAAATAACCTCTGAGGGAAGAAAACCAGGAGGATTTGGAAGAGAATGAGAAGCATCCCTCTAGGATGAAACACCTTGTGCACAAACAGCACCATCACCACCATCAATTCACCATATTCAAGCCCTCAGTTTGGACTCGCTGGACACTGGATGTATATAACTATGAAATATTGCTGTAACACTTGTACAGGTTGGAACAAAACACTAATGATCCTTACACTCTGCATTGCAGAGAGTAACACCTGCAACATCTGCTGCATGAGCTTCACAGCAGCTTTGGGGCAGGCAGAAAATTTATTCTCACCATTTCCACTTGGCCTCTACAGAATACAATCTGATTACACAAGTCTTAGAAAGTTGCTGATTTCTCAAGTTAGGTGTCAAAAATGTCAGGTTACTCTCCATTTAGTCCTCTGAGAAATATCACCTTAAATTATATACTCTTCAAAACACACTCTGTTCAGTAAGACTGCATATGTGTGCCTTATAATTATTTTTTATTTTACAGTCTTCATGAAATTTAATGCTACAATGCTGAAAAAATTTGAGGCACCACATTACAAGTCGATAAAAGACTTAGTGTTATCAGCTATTCCCTGAGCAAAACAAAATTATTCTGCCGTCCCACTGAAGAAGACAGCTTAGGTGTTTAGGGCCCAGCCGTGCAAACATTTAAAAGTGTGTGCGTAGTTTGTTCATGTGAGTGAATTCACAGAATTATAAGAAATCACTTCTGTGGATAATATTACAGGGCATGTTTTTTCATTGCCTTCAGAACTGGAATGGCTGGAGGTTCCTGCCAAGTGTTTTTAGAAGTGGCATCTGCAGAAATGGAAAAGTGTTCTATTCTTAAAATTTGTATTAAATAACAGATTCTTCATGCAGTATGTTGAGCTTTAGTGCTGATCCTTTCAGTCTAACTGCTTTTCTAAGATGTTTGGTCAGAAAAATTATTGGTGTTTATTATCATTGTTGGTTTCTGCTCCTGATGACAAGTACATTGTCACATCATACTTGGCAGTTGCAGGTTGTTCAGTCTTCACTTACCCCTGAAGACTTCACATGATCAAAACCGGTCAAATGGAAAAGCAAAATTCACCCTGCCTTTGCCACCTACTTTGTCTGCAGCCTGCGTGCTTGCAGCACAAAGCCTTGATCTTCCTCACCAAGAATACTGCACTGCCCTTTTGCTTCAGCACACTTCAATCTCTTTACAAAAGAAGCACAGGTGGGAATGTGCTCCCTCTTGCTCTTCATGGCTATGATTCATTGTTTTAAGAATGTCTTCAGTAGTAACACAGAGGCAGCTATAGGATCTGCAGCAAGTAAGTGAGAGAACCAGCTGCAGAGACAGCTGAACAGCACGGATAGCAGAAAAAAGAGGCGGGAGGGCAGAACTGATTAATTCTCAGTATCATTGGATCTCTCTTTCTTCTTCTGTTCCCTCTTTCCCCTCTGTATCTCTTCCCATCCCTGCTGAGCAAAGACAGCTGTGCCACATACAGTCTGGAGCTGTACATGCACAGACAGGGGAGCACCAGCAGCTGCCAAACACCATTTTGTGGCAGCTGTGGTCTGTCTGGTTTTCCCTTCCCAGACACCCCAATTTGGTTTTCTTCTCTCCTACAAAACTGCTGCCATCCAGACAAGGTGGAGACTTCCTTTTCACACCTGACTTGCAACAGTCAATGTGCTCAAAAGATACAGGACAAGGGAAATGGATACACGGATGATGTGATGCCCTAGATCTCAGATTCTTAGGGGAAAAAAAACCCAGACGGTACTTATGGTCTGACTGAGGGAGCTGGAGCAGAGCAAGTGTGAATCTCACCATTTATTCTGCATTGCCTGCTTAGTGAAAGTCTTACTGCCGCTCTTTGATCTCAGCCTACGTAAGGGTGCAGCATAAGGTGCACTTCACTGTGATTCACACGAAACTTAGTATTTTCTTGTCTTTCCAAAACAGGAAAACAGAAAAAAACTTGTGCTGAATTTCTGCTTGCACTCCCTGTTTATAAAAAGCCCTTGCTTCATGGCACACTCAGCAATTTAGTGAGAAAAACACTGGGGTTAGTAAACCTCAGCTTCAAAAAGCTGTTTGAGGAATGTGAGGTAACCCCGGTTGTTCCCAGAACCACTGTGACGGAGGAACAAAATGGAAACACCGGGGAAAACAACAGGCAAGTGAATTACGCAGGTACACAATTGCAAGTACATAACCAAAGGTGAGGAGAAGGTTCTCCAGGGACTTGAGGATAAAACTGTTCTCTTGTATCTCACATACCTAGCATTCATAAAGAACCACCCACAGCACCACTATCTGCAGTCTTATCAGAAAAAAAGAAAACCGCTGCACGCTGTAGCTGGTTTTCTATGAATGTACCTTTGCCGTACTACGTGAGAACAGGTAACCAGCACCCTCCTGAACAGCCCTGCTTGAGGAGAACAGCAGCAACAGCTCAGCCAAACGCTCGCTGGACCGTGGTGTTTCCAGTCTGTTTTCTCCTCCAGGCCTGCAGTGATTTCAGGATGCAGAATTACATCTGCGCTGATGAATTACAAATGCAGCTGATGTATTCTTGTAGTCTTTCCAGTGTTTTGCATGAAACAAATGGTTCTGGGCCTTTTTCAAAGGGCATACTAACATTTTATATTTAAAAAAAAAGAGAGAGAGAGAAAAAGAAGAATCAGCTTGAGAATTGGCTTTAATCTTCTGCCCCTAAAGTTTAGGCAACCCTGCAGTGACACGTATGCTAATTTTCCAGACCGAGGAATTTATCACTGCAGCCAGGGTTTAGCTAGGAAAATATGTGGGAAAGCACCCTGACAGCTCTGTGGAGACTTTATAGAGACACCAGTCCCAAATTATTTTCAGAACTGACCTCTCACTCCCTCACAGGACTTAATTAACAAAGCATAATTAGTTAATATTCATGGCAGAGGAAGGCATTCAATCAATGCAAAGCATTACTTTGAGTAGTGATACCATTGCAGTGAGGTATTTTATTATGTCCTTTTTATTTTGTTCTGATTATCTTCAGTCAAGACCTAGCCCAAAACATACAATATGCATTAGCACAGTATCTAGGGTGGCTGCTGTTCTCTGCTTCTCTCAAAGGACAGCGATAAGGTAGGGCTGACACTTAATGAAACTGAATTCTACAGAGTGAATGGGCTTGCTGATAAAGGTTGGGGGCAGGAGGGAGGAAGATCTTATTTTTGTCCCTTTTTGTTTTGAAGAAGCTGAGGCATAAAAGAGCACTATAAAGGACTATGAACTGACCTGATGGGCGGAAGAGAAAAAGCCAGGGAGAATGTTAAGAAATCCCATGTGTTCTATCTAAGCCAAGTATCTGTCACTTCTGGCAACTCTGTCCTTTGTTTGTCTTCATTTTCACTCTGCATGAGGAGCTGTCAGCACACAACCTTTGTCACAAGAGGAAAGGTTAAGAGAAAGACCATCAGCAGCAGAGAGGCGCGCAGCTGAGGAAGTGGACTTCTACCTCACCGAGGTTACCACAGGAGGAGCAAACAGACTCGGTGGCACTGGGTTTGTACGGGATCATCTGCAAGGCACAAAATTCTCCCGAAGTCTGGGTAAAAAGGGCATGTTACGGCCACAGCTGAAACATGCAGACGTATCCATGCTAGCCATTCTGGTACCTTTTAAAAACAGAGAGTCATAGAATCATTTAGGTTGAAAAAGACCTTTAGGATCACCAAGTCCAAACATAAACCTAATACTGTCAATTCCACTACTAAGCCCCATCCCTAAGCACCACGTCTACACATCTTTTAAATATCTCCAGGGTATTATGTCCAATGAATGGAAATTTTAAGACATAGTGCCTACAGTGGAGACATACTATCAATTTCAGGTACTGTAAATGATAGAATGATAGAATCATTTAGGCTGGAAAAGACCTTTAAAAACATCAAGTCAACCAGTAACCCAAGACTGCCAAGTCCACCACTAAATCATACCCCCAAGTATCACACCTGCCTCCAGGGATGGTGACTCAGCCACTTGCCTGGGTAGCTTGTTCCAATGCTTGACAACCCTTTCCATGAAGAAATTTTTCCTAATATCCCATCTAAACCTCTCCTGACACAACTTCAGGCTGCTTCCTCTTGTCTTATCACTTGTTACTTGGAAGAAGAGACCAACACCCACCTCACTACAGCCTCCTTTCAGATAGTTGCAGAGAGCGATAAGGTCTCCCCTGAGCCTCCTCCTCTCCAGGCTAAACAACCCCAGTTCCCTCAGCTGGTCCTCATAAGACTTGTTTTCTAGACCCTTCACCAGCTTTGGTGCCCGTCTCTGGACACGCTCCAGCACCTCAACGTCCCTCTTGCAGTGAGGGGCCCAAAACTGAACACAGGATTCGAGGTGCAGCCTCACCTGTGGTGGGTACAGGGGGATGATCACCGCCCTGGTCCTGCTGGCTACACCATTTCAGATACAAGCCAGGGTAGTATTTGCCTTCTTGGCACACTGCTGGCTCATGTTCAAGCACCTGTCAACCAACACACCCAGGCCCTTTTCTGCCAGGCAGCTATCCAGCCACTCTTCCCCAAGCCTGTAGGGTTCCTGTTTAAAAGCAAACATGGAAAGCCAGCCAGCTATCCAAGTCTGAATTTTCTAAACTATTTTTCAAAGAAAATCTGTACCTACCAGCCTTTTTTTGATAGGTCTTTAGAAGGTGATTTAATGTTTTCAGTCCCCTTCAGACAAACCAGGCAACTGAAGACTTGAATACTGGGCAATGGGCAGTGTTCTGTAAGTAGTTTTTAAATGTAGTCAAATACAGAAGAAAGTATGAGCTAGTCTCAGCTGGCTTTTGCTGCTTCTGCTCAGCTTGCCTTTGCGTGAGAAGTAAAGAAAAGGAAGGGAAAATAACTTTATATGTGGAATTAGAAATCTTTCTAGCCAGCTCACCCAAGACTAATCTGGTATTTGATTGGAGAATTCTGTAGTTTTACTTTCAGCTACGGCTTCAAGGAGAGAAATTTTTAATACTATTAACAAAGGAGCATTTTCATTTAAATAATCGTAGTATACTAAATGTAGAACATCACTAAAGGATGCTTTTCCATTAATAGCTTACCCTTCTTTCTAAATATTTTCATGTACATTCCGTGGGTGGTTTAGGACAGTACAAATTCAGCCCACTGAAAAATACACAAAACAATGTGTGTGATTTATAGTTGATTTACAGATATTTTATTTCA
>JAVJGI010000057.1:44764405-44790515 GCA_035590275.1 Ibycter americanus
AAAGAGTTTGGATTTGGTTTCCATGTGCTGGTGCTTCTTAGATTGCTTGTCCTAAAGGTCTCATAAAAATAAGTTTCTCTGATCTGCCTGGTGAACGACTATCAGTAGTTTGTCATGAGTTTCTGAAGACAAGTACTCTTGAGGCAAGGAAAACCATGAAAAGAAATTATTCCACTTACACATGAAGTGCTTATTCTTTAAACTCAAGTGAGAAATGAATTTAGCTGTCATGTAGGAAACTATTTTCCCTTTAAAACCAGTCATTTTCTTGTCTTACCTGACTGCTAAGTGGAATGAAATTTTGGTTTTGTTTTAATGTGTGTTGGGTTTCATCTTTGTTAATGTTAAATGAATTTCCAAACCCTAACAGTGGGATAAATAAACTTACTATCTCCCTACACAATCCATGCAGGAAAGTAATTTTCAAAATATTTTTAAGGGCTATAGTGACAAAATATTTGTCATTTCACGCTGTTGAAACCTAACAGGCAAGCCAAACACAGTAAGTTGGATCAATGAAGTTTTACTATAGTGAATGATTAACTGGTGATCTACATAAGGGCACTCTAGCTTCTGAACATCAGTTATGCAGTATTTGCTCTTTAATTAATCTCCTTAATGAAATAAAAAATCCTGCCATGTATCTCTTAATACCAATTAATCAGGTTTTACATATTAGAAATTAACTGCAGTTTCTGGCTATGAACCAAGGAATTGAGCATACCCTGATGGCTGTGATAATGTGACCTGGTGCTTCTGATTTCTAGCTCTCTTTGCACGTAAGTGGGAGCCTGTTTTTAATTGCAGCTTGTCCCAATACCCTTCACTCTTTTTGGTGGGAAGTCATAGCAGGAAATGCTAAGACTTAATTAATATACTGTTCTGAAGAAAGAATAGAATTGTTTAAGTCACTAATGGGGACATTTTCTCTCATTCTGTAATCAGGGCTTTATCAAATCATTAGTGAAATTCCAGGGGCACCTAAAGCCTTTGGAAGAAGGGGTATAATTAGACACAAAATTTCATTTGCAAAGGTTTAATTCACAAAACCAAACCTAGAT
Organism: Ibycter americanus; assembly: GCA_035590275.1. Taxonomy (NCBI): domain Eukaryota; kingdom Metazoa; phylum Chordata; class Aves; order Falconiformes; family Falconidae; genus Ibycter; species Ibycter americanus. The sequence continues at coordinate 44,765,467 of JAVJGI010000057.1, forward strand.
GACATTCAGTCAGGCTCATCTGAAAACAGACAAGGAACCCAACCTGAAACTTCACTTTGGGAAGGAGAAGGGTTAGCTACATGGTGGAGACCTGATCCATGGATTGATTAGTTTAGATATATTAGTGCCTCAGAAGAAGCCACCTTCACTTGTGCTCAGAGAACTTGACTGCTTTATTTCTTTTTTTCATGCTAAGTTGCTTGAAGATTTATTTTCCAGTGGCCTTAAAATTTGATTTCTGCAGCAGTTTTTGTTTCCATCATGGTAGCATCTGTTGAAGAGATACCACCAGACTTTGTGGGTAAGGGGGCAAAGAAATCATGAAGACATTTATAAAAGACATACTGCGTTCTTTTTAAAATGCTTCTTCCTTGTTTTGTTCACTTACAGTTCTCACCACTCCCAGGATATCCAAAACCTACTTCTGCATGAAACCTAACAGCCTTTCCAAATAAAGTGATGCTGGGAAACACGTGTTTTAGAAATAGCATGTGTTGTCAGGTGTGGTGCCGCAGCTCTGATGCCTGTTACCTTACCTTCTGCAGTCCTGGTTTGGGAAGAAGTGGTCAAAGGTGGAGCAAAGTGAGAGAGTGAGCTATTCACCTCCCCAGCCCCCTTCAGAGGAGGGTTCCGGGTAAGGCTGGCTTTGTGGGGGCCTGCGGGGAAAGGTTGTGGTTGGGCTGAGGGCTGAACAAGGAAGAGATGATTTTCCAGCCTGGTAAGGATTGTCCATATGCTTAGTGACAAATGATTGCTTTGGACATTCATCTGGAATTAGCTTTGTGTTTCAGAGTTCTTTGTCTATGTTAATCCTTCCCCCAGGCCAAGAGTGGTTTAGGTGTGCTCTCCTGGGGTGCCACTGAGGGCCTTCTGAAGCTGTTAGAGCTATTACTTTATGTGCCTCCTAGGGAAAACCAGTCTCTGGAACTGCCGTGGAAATATTCTGAGTTCGGGTTTTAATGATTAGGTGGTTTGTTTTTTTTTAATTACTAGCAAAGTTTTCCTGCACAGCATGCATGCAGTGATGTAAAACTGTTTAAAATAAATGCTGGGCTGTTAGACACTCAAACCGGCTTAAGGTGTCTGTGAAGCTGATGCTGAAACGGGATGTTGAGAACTCCTTGAGGCTGTAGCACATGACTTGGAACACCCTTGCTTTTGCTTAAAAGCCAAAAGTTAAATGAAATAAAAGTGGCTTTAGAGCTGCCAAGACACAGGTGGTTTTTCCCCACTTGCAAAGGAGGTATATTTCTAAATGTATGTCTGTAATATACCATTTTGTGAGGCTGGTTAACAAGTCACAGAAAAAAATGAGATAGGGCTGCCACAGTCTTTTTACCATAACACCACAGCAATGCAAGACTTGTGAATGCAAGTTCATCTCAATAGCCCTCTTAACATTCCTTCTGCTTAGCCATGTTTACTGGTATTGCAGTTTGCTTTCCTTATTCAAGCACATGAAACACTGGCTGACGGCTGGGTTTTTTTGGAATAGGTAATATATACTGAAAACAAGCTCTGGTGTGAAATTGCATTCGCATTTGAAGATTTATGATAATACTCTCCTGTAGTTGAAAGAAGCTTCTGTGTTTACATATAAATTACAAGGCCTTGTGCAAAGGTTAAGGGTAAATACTGCTGCCATTTTGCTATTAGTTGCTAGTCACAGGAAGAATTGGAGGGGACCTGTTTTCTGATACAGTGCTGTTACAAGGTTTGATCACATTCCTCTCATGATGTAATAGAGCATTTCAGAAGCAAACTTGTGGTCACAGGAAGCCCATCAGGAATTGTTACAAAGTGTTATTTCAGTCGCAGCATTTCCAGACATTTCAACAAACTTTATCGTCCCATTTTGTTCAGCGCTCTGTAAATCCAAAAGCCAGAGAACCTCCCTCCTCACCAAGTTTTTGATCTAAACTGACACAGAGCTGGGGAGTGGAGGATGGAAAAGGGCGAAAGCGGTGAGGCCGCCTGCCAGAGGCTGTGCAGCTGATTAGCAGCTGTGTGCGTGCATCTGGGAGGGGGCTGGCCGCCGCCTCTGGCCTTGTTTTCTCCTAGCGCAGCTTCAGCAGAGCTAAAATGTAAACATCGCTGTTCTGTTCTTCTACTGAGTTTAAATTTCAGATCTACATTTGTTGCATGGCCCTTTCCCTTCCGTGTATCCTCCCTGCTTGCTTTGCATCTGAGCAGTCTCCTTTTTCTTTTCCTGTGCTGGAATAATAAATCATGCTGAGTTGTTAAAAGAGGGAGAAAATCATCCATGCGGGAACAAAACAGGAAACCAGGGAATCAAAAGGGCGGAACACAGATAGTGTGTCACTCAGTACGCACCCAGGGCACGGGTGTCTTGGAGTTAGGCTTTTCACAGCATGTGATCGTGAGGCCGGTGCTGCAGCGGCAGGGTGAGGGGAGAGGTTGCTTTCTTTCTTTCCTGGGCATCTGGGCATGTGCTGACAGTGCATTTGAGCATAACGCTGAATCGATGAGACATCTGGAACCGTCCTGCCCCGGGCTGGGATTAGGCTGGCCTCACACATTCAGCCCCAGCACAGCTGACGGGGTGATTGCACAGGTGTATTATCTCCTCCGTGGAGGTGTCTCTTCAAAAGTGATAAAATATTCACCAGGTCACCTGCCTAGCAGCTGACAAGAATGCTTAGGCCAAGCTCTGTTGATCGGTGTGTGAGTACATAGTTGTCCTGGCCAACGCCCTCTGCAAGCTGGTTCACCGATTCCCTTCATTGATCGTAGCGGCAAAAGCTGCTACCAGAAACCTGCTCGATGCCTGGTGAACAGTGTCCTGGAAAAAACCTTGATGTAAATGATTTCATCAGGTGAGAGCAGCTCCCCCAGGGCGGACCTCAGTGGGAAAACCTATCTGTCGCCTATCTCCATGAAGTATTAAAATCAGTTCAGTGGAATCAGATCACATGCATGGCTTAAAGTTTTTGTTTTTCTGTTTTCTGAAACCACATCTGTATTTGCAGAAAGCTAGGAACAAAACTTGAAGGTGTTTTCAGTAGCAGTGCATGGAGTTTGTGAGTGTTGTCCATGATGACATGAAGCCTGAATGATAGTGACTCTCTCCTCAAAACTTCTGGGGTTCTGTACCTCTGGGTAACTGTGTGGAGATCCTGTGTCTCTGTGTTCATTTTGTTCCCTGCTTTACCCATGTTTGGGCCTTGGATATCTCTGGAAAATAGGTAATTTTGTCTTTGCAGTCTTGCAGGAGTTAATGAATTTATCACCTTCGCTCCTGTTAATCCCTCTCTTCTGTTCCATAGGTACCAACCACCTTTTCTCACAATGAGGCTGAGTAGTATAATCTGTGTAAACTAAGAGCTCTTTCTTGTTCTCTGTAATTAGCCTGACGTACACTGCTTCCATTCTATAAATGAAGAAAAGTCTTGCCTGATTTTTCCAGAAATATCAGTTGGCTGTATTAAAAAACCAACAAAAATCCCTGTGTGTGTTTTGTGGAAAGCTGAATGAAGTATGGACTCCTGATACAAATGCTTAAAGACACATTTGATCCAGCATTTCACACAGCATCTCCATTCCGGTTGGCTTGCTTTCTCAGGGAGAGGCGAGCTCCGGCTGCAGAGGGTCGGAGCCCAGCTCCCCGCGGCGCTGGGCGGGCAGGCTGGGTGCCGTGAGGCTGGTGGGACGCCTGCCAGCCCCGACCTGTTCTCTGATCCCCGTCTCGTGATTGCAGTCACAAGGCCAACTCTCTACGGCTGGCTGTTCAGACTAAATTTCCAGTCAAAGTGATTTGTGAACAACTGCTTATTTATTAGAGACTGGTGGGATTTCACTGTCTGCTTGTGTTACTGGATACTGCTAGGTTTAGGAAGTTTGCTTTTATTTTACTTATGAAATAGGTGCAAATGTGCCCTGAAACTGGAAACAGGAATTAGATTTGGCAACAAGTCAGAAACCAGTGCTTTAAGAACAGTCATGTTTGTTACATACTGGGCACAATACAACTAGTATATTTTCCTTTCCACATCCTCCTCCAAAAGTAATAGGAAGTCAAGCTGGCATTTGTTGATGTATACTGATATAAAGGTACATGTGTGAACTAATACTCAAATGCAGGTCTGTTGCTTCATGTACTCGATGTTTCCATGTATTTTCCATTTTGTATCGTGCTGATGAGTATCTATCCAAGGAATAATACCAGGTGTCACCACCTTCTGTATGCAGAGGCAGAGTCAGAGCGCCTTCAACATGAGCGCTGGTCCATGCCAGCTTCTCTGCTCCTCCCAGTAGCGTTGATGGCAGCTCATGGTGTGTCCCCTTTCTCACCACTCCAACCACTAAATACAAGATCTGGATCCTTAAATAAAAATAAAAAATGCTACATCTTGTTTTCTCAGCTGTCTGCATGCCTTCAAGCACCCTGACTGTGCAGGGAAGTTGTGGCCCAGTATCGCCAGGGCTGTGTGGGTGGTGACCTGCCACCACAGATACCCCACGGTTTGTGGTGGAGAGCTCTGGAGAAACGGTCTGAACTGGTATTGCCCTAGAAAGGGAAACTTCAGACTCCATCCTGAGGGTTTAAGGACTCTGTAGAGCAGTCTGATTGCAGGGTTGTGCTAGGTATAGCAGAGAACACATAAGCAAGTGCTTAGACAGCAGTGTAGGTGTGGTAGGTCAAAAGGGGACTCTGATGAAGAAAATGCAGAGTTAATACTGGAGAAAGTTGCTGGTTTCCTAATATGCCTTTGGGGTTTGCATGGGCTGTTTATACAGGGAAGATATTGATGTCTTTATAGATACCAGCCACCTGGGAGCCCACAAAATGTGAATGTTACCATTTAGGCATCAACAGCCACTCAAACAGCAGCTGTTTGTCAGAGCAGTGACCCAGCACTAGCTCCTCCACTAACAGGTGCTTCAGGTGCAAACCCAGGGGAAAAAAAATAAAAAATATGGGAAGGCTAGCACCTGGGACTATATGCCAATTTTGCTGCGAAATCATACTTAAATGAAGGCAACTCAGGTGCTGTTTTGCACCTAATAGGTGCAAAACCTCCCACCAACTAGGGCACTGAATGACTGACACGTTGCAGTATGCAGACTGCCGACACAGGAACACAGATCCTGGTCCCTAGAGTGTGCATACCCACTGCAATACAAACTTTGTTTCAGCATGTCCCCCAAAAGTGGTCATTTTGAGAGGTCCTGTGATTATACCGGGGAGTACCAAATCCCTGTTCTTGCTCTGTCCTTTGTCATCTCTTTTGGCCCCTTGGAAACAGGATCAGGTTATCTTTCTTCTGATGCAGTCCTGGTATTGTTAGCTAGACTAGCCTTGAACTGTGCTTGGTTTCAGGTTTCTGATTTAAAAAATGCAATAGAGTTTCTCAATAAATTGGTGACATCAACAACTATTTGTGTTCTTACATGGAGTTTTCTGGGGAGATAGAGAGTGACTATATATGTATAAAATGTATGTATAAACACATATGCATGCGTACATATACACAGTGTGCATATTTTGTTTGCAGGAAAATTTGATTTACTAGCTTTCATAGTCAGAGTGCACAGTTGCATTCTGCAGTATAAAGTTGTCTATTACCTAAACCCTTGCAGGTTTTTCTGCTTCTTCCTCATTCTCCAGGATTTAAGTGTCGCTTGTGTTTTGCTGTTGATAGCAGAGATTCAGGAAGCACATGAGGAGGAACAGAATAAACAAGTACACACTGTACTTGCTGATTCTAGGCAGTTGTCACTGTTACAGCTTTAAAGGGTGCCAGATAAAGACTTGCGGAAAGAGTGCTTTGATACCCGAAGCAGTGCTGAAATCACATCCTCACCCCTGGATAACAATACTTGAGGGTAAATACCTGTCCTGTATAATTTTCTGTCTGCCTTTATTTAGCCTGCTTCTTTATGAAGAATAGAACATAGCTGTAAGTTTAAAAATAACCACTGGAGTTTCTTGGCAGCAGTATGTTGAACTCCTATCTGTGTCCTAATATAATTCTCAAGAGTGTTCTTAATATAGCCTTGTACCAGCCTGGCTGGGGGTGTGGAGTGGGGGTGAAAATGAGCAGATGGGGCAGAAGTTGCTTACAGCAAGATGGTCACCAAAACGGACATGCATGGAATGAGGCAGGAGGGCTGTAGACGTATCAGGATGTCTAATACTTAAAGTGACCTAAAGCCCAGTTTTCACACCCTTGTCACTTCACATAATCACATGCTTCGTTTAATTAATAATTTTTGCTCTCATTGGTCAATGAATGCCTGCTAGTTTCAGAGCTGATTCCCAATCTCCTTAGGTGGTGTGAAGCCTGAGACATGGCACTAGGGCATCAACAGGACAGGTGTGCTGGCGGTGATTAGGAACACCAGTATGATGTGCGTAAAATGGAAAACTTCAATCTGAAATGAGAACCTTCCAAAGTAAAAGCAAATGGAGGTGTGATGGTGGCTTTCTGGCAATAGCTCATCTTCTGTTACAGAGGACAATGGATAAACAGGGAATAGGCGTGATTTGAGTGTCACACCCATAGCAATGGTTTATTGTAATTTGTGCCGTTGAAGGTTACCTGTCTGTAAATAACACGGGGCATTTTCCTCTTCTTAAGAGAACTGAAATACACTGGCAATATTGCAGCCTTTTCATTTTTATTAGTTACCCAAGACAGATATAATTTGGAGCTTAGAAACACTGTTTCAGACAGCTCGAGGCTTTTGGTCTTCTCAGGGCTGTCAAGATAAAAAGCACCTGCAACAAAACCTCTGACAGAAAATCCAGGTAACGGCATTGCGAATGTTGATGTGAAAATTCTGCCGCAAACAATGCCAATCATCTAATGTCAGATGTAAAGCTTCAGATCAAATGGGTGTACTGAAACAGCCCACTTCCTTTTGTAAATATTATATAAAGTCACTTCTGTTTAATAATCAGGCGTCTGTCTCTACATTTGCACTGCATAAATCAGAGTTAAAGGATTTTTATGTTTGTCTGCAAAGATAAATGAAATTTTTGGTTTTTCTCATCAGCCATTCTCACTACTTTTCCTGTTATCACAAAGTGGGATTTTCATGGAGAGATTCGTGCTAAGTGCTAGATTCCACCATCTTGAAAGGTATGGCTTTTACTGTAGACTAAAGACGGGTGAGCAAGGTCTGATGAGGACTTTAGCTGCTCTTGTGTTTCTGTACACAAGCGAGGTATTCTTGCACATCATCTGGAGAACCAAGGATCAGAGGGACTCTCTGGTGAATACTCTCAGGTTTCACATCCAGCACTGCCTCAGTCCCTGTAGTTGCCATCCCACCTGCCTGCTCAATGATAAAGGCCATTGGGTTGCACTCGTAGAGGAGTCGGAGCTAGAAAGGAAGAGGGAACACATGATTACCTTTGGGGGACTTGCCAGAACCTTTTGTGATTTTGGAAAATTCTGTACCAAACATCAATTGATCTAAGTAGTGATGTCTCTCATCAGCCCCTCCTTCTTCCCTCTCCTGTTCTCACCTCCCTTAATACCTCCCATTTCGAGGAAGAGTGTACTGACCCTGCATCCAAGCGTCACCACCATTGTTTCCAAGCTGACATACTGATGTGCAGCACCAGTGAAGCTGTATTTTGTCAAAAATGTCAAAAGCAGCTGCTGGGCCCACAGATATCAGCAAAACAGTTAAGCCAGCTAAGTTAACAGTACTGGGAAAGAAAAGCCAAAATCTCTGCTCACATACAGGCTTTACGTGTTACTTGAAAGCTTGGGGTAATCACATTGTGTTTGGTCAGGGTATTTTGGAGTTTGAAACTTGATGCGCCCAGTTTCAAATTTCAGGATTTGATTGCCGCTCTTCAGAAATGTGAATAGATATTGGTGGCGTGAACTCATCTAGATAGTGGCTATGTTTTCAGAAGTAACTGCAGTAATTATTAAAAGCAATGTTTCCCTTTTGGTACAGAGGCACTTTTGGTTTAGACCCTGGTATCTGTTCACATGTTTAAAAATGTTAAGTCTGGTGTGCCAGTGTTCTGGTGGAATGCATACTTAATTTGGGACATCAGCCAAAAGTTTCTGTGTTTAAAAGGACATAGATGGTATCTGGTTATTTTTTAACAGGCATTATTTCTGTAGGTTTAGTTGAATCTTTGATGGTCTATGAAATGATCATGTAGAACAATATTGGTAGGTATTATGTTCGAAGGGCTTCTCATATATGCAAAAGAGGGAATGTTTTCTGGGGAAAAGTAAGTGTGACAGAGTGCAGCCATATATAGAGACAAAGAATTGGGTTGGACACAGGATTTTACTACCCATCATTCCTTTGTCACGCTGTTTGTAATAAAACCATGATGTATCACAAATGTAAATAGTGCATATTACCTTCATTCTTATCTTTAAAGCCCACTGAAGTGCTACTTCTGGTACAAGGACTCCATATGACAGGCAACACAGGACCAATAGCCTTTGTCATTCTCATTAGTGCTTGGCCAACTTTTGGAAGATCATGAGACAGAAAACAGCAGGGGTACCACTGTGGAGTTTCTTGTTGCTTAACTGTGACTACGTGGCTTAAGGAAAGCAGTTTTCCTTCAGGGTGTGGTGCAGTCGCACTTAGGGGTCTTCAGATGGGCTCTGTCTTCAGATAGGTTTAATGTTTTTCACGTAACAGAACTATAAGCCTTAAGTTCATAAAAAATATTATTTAACATATGTGATTTGAAAAGAGGATCTATTTGTTGGCTGGTTCTGCACTGCTTATTGAGCATTTTGTTCTCACTCTTCCTTTAACTTAAAGAAGGAGCTCTAGATGCTAGAGCCTACATGCGTGTCATTTTCATTTACTCTAAAGCCTTTGGATCAGTTCCAGTGACATTCGGTTTCTCTCAGCTCTCTGTCTACGTGCATAAACTGTCTTTCAGAGGGATGATGGTCACAGCACCTACCACAAAGGCATTACCTCTCCAGCAAGAAGAGGTTTATATGAAAAGAACTGTACACACCTGCAGTCTGAGAAGGCAAGAAGAAAACTTTTGTTTACAATGATAGTACAGTTTTGCTTCTTTCATTACTCTCTCTGCTAGGGCAGTGCAAGCCAGATCAATCCAATAATCAATGTATGCTAAGTCATTTGGAAATCTTGACTCTTATAAAATGTTATAAGTACTTCGTACATTTGTTCTTTTGTCCTGTTTCTCGTCTTTCAACAATGGTTTAACTCAGATTTCAGAACAAAAGGATATCTGATGCTGCAGGAGAAAAGTTGAGGTTGAGTATCATCCATGGCCCAGCAGATTCAGGGAGTCACTGCATTGCATTGCACTTCATTAAGTCAGTGTGTTTCATACAAGTGTCCAAACGGGAAATCATCTTTTCCCAAAATACTCATCTCAGCATGCATGAAACACCATCCACTGACAGAGTTTTCACATCAGTTAGTAGAAGCTCGTGTTTGCAGGTCTGGTGATAGTAGGCTTAGTACCCTTTGGAAACATTAGGTAGGCAAACTCAGTTGTCTAACATTGGACAAAACCCTGTCTGGAGTTCAGCATATCCCACCTGGACTCTAGCTGCCAGTATGAAGTGCACAGGTCTTCCTTAGGCCTGTGTTGTAACTGCTAACTGCCCGCTGTGCACAGGTGTCTCAACAGGTTTCTATGGTACTGGAATGTTTCTCTTGAGGAAAATGAATAAAGCCCTTGGTTGCAGTGAAAAGCATTTGAGTAGTCTGTAATATAAAAGTACTCTGGAAGGTTTCTGGCCTGAATTGGCAATTGCCTAAATTTGATTTCTGACCATCATATCCATTAATAATTTTCTCCAGGGGTGGAAAATTATTATCTGTTTATGTATCTAAACTATTCCTTTACACTCTGGGAAAATCAAAGGTATTAGGTTGACTAAGTTCACCAGAGAGTAAGTCAAGTGATTTACCTTTCCTTTAGGACTCTTCTGATTAGCAGGATACATGAAGATCCCACCATACATCAACGTGCGGTGAACATCAGCTACCATGGAGCCCACGTACCTGGCGCCATATGGGGAACTGCCATCCTGGAAAACAGAGTAAAGCATTATATCTACCAGGCTAGACCGCTAGTAGCATGGCAAACTGTAGTTTTGTTATGAAACAGGAATCAAAGCTGCTTAAATCAATGCTTGCTTATGGACACTGTAAACCAGCCTGAGGCATTTGTAAGATGTAGCGATCGTCTATTGAATTCTAAAATAAGCACTTTAAAGAGCTGCATTCACAGTATGGAAACCAGGGTGCCCGTAATTTGAGTGTACAATTTGGTATCAACCCCCACAGTGTGAAAAAGCAAGGGCTGCAAACAGTGGCTGAAAATTTCTTGGCATTATCAGAACAAGGTACCCATTTGGTTGCTGATCCTTCACTGTTTCGTAAGCATGAGAAGGGATGTCACTTTTCAATACATGTCCAGGTGGTTCCCAGAGGACTCCAGCTTTTTCCTTCCAGCTTATTTGTCAGGGTGTGAGATTGGTCATAGCATTCATTCTGCAGCTTAGTTTGGGAGATGGGAATTTATTCATGAATATTGTTTTCCTTGCTTTCAGCTTAGAAACTGATATTGAAGGGCAGGTCATTTTAGTGAGAGCAGTCAGGGAAGTATTCATAGTCTCAGATTTACTGGTCATAAAAACAGTAAGGTAGGAAATGTGGAAGGAAAGCAAGGTATCTTGCAAAAATAGAAGCTATATACACCAAATAAGCTCCACCTGAGAAAAGCGATGCGTCACCATAGTTTTATGAAGGGCAGATACACAATACAAATGTAAACTGAAGGAAAGCTTTTCGAAAGCTACTATGTCAAGAAGCCTGTTCGTCTTTTGATACCTCTCACTCTGTCTTCAATGAAGCAGAGGAGGAATTTGCGCCTGCCCGGAAAATTACTAGAGACTGGGACTTCACGCACATTTAATACACATACATATATTTGTGTATTGCAATGCTAAAAGTTGAAAAGACCTCTGCAGGTTTTTTTCTGTCTGGGTCAGTTTTCTAATAAAAGATCTTGGTGCTTTCTACAAAGCTCGCCTTGTGCTCATAGTAGGTCCAGAGAAACACATAGAGAACGTGTTCAGCAATGCCACCTGCAAGACCTCCAGACATCACAAGTTAGTCACCCTTCCCAGCAAAATTATGACATTATCTGGGAGAAAAAAAATCCACAAGTGGGAGGAAAAAACAGATAGAGAAAAACATAATTCTATTTTGAAATCACGTTTTCAAATTGTTCAATGCAACTGTGAAGTTTTGATATTGATTCTCTTTTTTGGGAAGAGATTCTCATGAAATTGCACAATATAATGCCACACAACACTAAGAAGTTGATTCCTAAGCCACTAAATATAAGACTTGGATATCTGATACAGCTGGTAGTAAAATTGGAACAGAGAACTGTTCCATCCTAGGTGATAACCCTTGTTCAACTGCACTTGTGCTGTTTTCCATTATTCTTTGTTCTTGTACACATTAGGAGAACTACTGAAAATTCAGAGGAAAACAATGTAAAGTATGGTAGACATGATGGGTAAGACACAGCCTGCAGTTTTTCTATTTAGTTTTGTTTAAACATGGCCTTATTACTTCCAGGCACAACCAAACAGTATGTTTCAAGTATTTGATCCCTTATTTTTCATGGCTTACTCTCAAATAATTACACATTTAGACTTCAAATGATAGCTTCTCCATCTCACAGCTGTTTACACTTGTGACTTTGCCACTGTAAAAATCTGAGGTCAGAAAAAAACCCACCATAAGAGGTGTTAAAGAGGCACCAAAGCAAGCCTGCAGTTTAAAGGAGAATTTTCAGGGAAATACATGATTATGGTTTAAAATTTTGTTTAAAAATGCAGTCAAAGGAAGAGTTCTCTTTTATGGTTTCAGAAGGTGATGAAGCAAGTCTTAAGAAAAGTTTGTTAAACATTAAGAAAAGTCATAGTGTATCGATCATAAACAGGCCCTGAAGCAGACTGCTAAGGACTGCTTGCTTCCATGACATTGTCAAATAAGGAGTCTGCAACCCACATGTATAAAATTTACTGGTGGTGATCCACACAGCTGAGCCGCCTTTGTACAAATAACCAGATACATTTTAGGGTGTGCTGGATTTCCTATTCGTGTGCAGGTCATTTACACAATTTATGTGTGCATGGGCAGTGTTATGTGAAGCTGATGAGATGCCACTGACAATTTGAGTTGCTTCTTACCCTGACAGAAATTCACCTGCTAGAAACACAGTGCGGAGACTGTGCTAAGAAAAATACAGAAGAGGAATTCCTCCATTCTGGTATAGTTATCACTTGAACGACAGAGTGAAACAAAATTTTCACTTCCCCTAGTTTACAGCTACCTGCATGGGAGGAATTAATAGTCCTTTTAGTTACTAGAAATGTTACTTCTTTTTTCTCTAGTTTGGTCGCCCACACATTTTTATTACAGATGAGAAAGTTAATAGGTGTTGCACGCATGTTGACATATTGCCAAGGCTTTCTTCTCAGACAAAATAACAGAGCATGAATGTTACGGAGATTCATCCTGAGTTCTGAGTAATGCCAAGCTGTGTATTTGCCCAGTGAGCACTCCACACTGGTTCAGCTGATACTAATGAAAGAATTGGAGAACTTCATGTTTCCTTGGTCAGCATCCATGGTGTTTTAGTAAACTTGTGATTGCTCTTACTTTCACCCTTCCCTCTGCTTATTTTTTGCTTAACCCAGAGGAACAAAAATGGCTCATAACATGTAGGTCCTGTGAATTTTTTCTTCTCAATGTGATGTAAGTCACTTTCTCACTTCTTTATTTTACTGATTTCTAAGGGCTGTGTTCCTCCACAGCAGAATAAGACCGTGTTTTTCTGGCATAACTATTGTGACCAGGAGAGCAGGGGGAAAAAACTCTTTCCTACAGACTACAGCAGCAGCACCCTGCATCCCTTGCTCCATATACAGATATGGTGACAAAAGCACAGTGTTTTTATTAGCTTTTTTATATCACTGGGGCACACCTGGGCTGGCTCCAGAAGAATGCTTCATGCTGAAATGTGCTGTTGATGGCAAGTTTTTGATGGCATTGCTAAGACAAAGCCTTAATCAGGGAGTTTCCATTGTATGGCTCTCAACCAACAAGCTGTGATAAGACTCTCAACTTCTCTTGTGGCTATAGGAAGCAAAGATAAAAATGGGTGAAATAGCAAAGTACAACGATGCCCACAGCATCTGAGTTCTACCATCAGTGAATCAGTGGCAGCTTGAGGCAAGGGCCCTGCAAGCATTACTGGTGGAAGAGCCCACTTTGGAAAGGAGTTAGAGTGATACTTGTGCAGAAACGGTTTCTGGCCTAGCAAGTGCCCATTATACCGTGCAGGCTGGCACAAACCTTGCGTTACAGGCAGCCTTACAAACAGCAGCTTGCTCTTCAAGCTGGTTAAGCAGGAGGAGATTTTGTGATGCTGAACAAAAAATTAGCTTTACTCTGGACTCTCATTCCAGAAGAGATGTGTCTAGACAAATATTTCCTACTAAGATCTACATGGCAATGGTAGGAGGTTTACAGCTGGCCTGCACAACAGCAGCACTTTTCCAGTGCTTTTCATTCAGTATTGATGCCTTAGGTGAATGGTGGTCCACAAGAAACTTTGACAATCAACATGGCTTTGTAGTCCAAACTGTCTGATCTGGGATGCTGTTGTTAGATAGTAAGGGAAAGTCTCTCTTCTCCACATAAATGTTGATTGTAATGTTTGGTCACCAATGATGGTAATACAGAACACAGAACGTGTTGTGGACAACATCCTGCTTTGCTGTATTTTTAACTTTCCAGGTTTTTTGTGGCAATGTTAGAGTCATCTGAACAACATGTTGACCAAGAACCACAGGAAGGAGTAAACAGAAGTAGGATCAAAGGAACAAAAGGGATAAGAATGTGAAAAGTACCTGAAGTGAATGCCTAGTCTCTTGGCTTCTAGTGGCCAAAGGCCATAGGGTGAGTGATCTGCCTGAGTAAGAAGGGGTCCCCCATGCCCTACACATCAGTTCCTCCTCAAGTCACAGGCAGAGGGTATCCAGCCACTGGTATCCAGCCAAGGGTATCCAGAGGATACCCCCCACTGTCCTTCTACATGCTGAAAAGAGGAAGACAAAGACCAAAGTGGTGTAATGCTCCACCTGGGCACTGCACAGAAGGCAGGAGCATCACCAATGTAGATGTATCTGGTAAGACTTACAGATGATGCCAGGAAGCAGGTTTCATGCTATGGAAAGGTGACAACACCTTCTCTCTCTTGTCCTTCCACAATGCAAATACAATGTCCTTTTTAAATCAAGGAACTGAGTTATGCTGTTTCCAAAACTCAGATTCATAACAAGCTTTCAGGTGGGCAGGGCACTTCCCTCTGCTTTGTGGCCATAACACTGGTGCCTTGACCCTTCTCATGCAGACAACCCTATGTGTCAGAGAAGCAAAGCAATGTGCTTGTTGAGCACCCTTGAGGAGGCTTCCCCTGCCCCAAATAATCCATGCACTACTGTGCTGCTTGCTTTAAAATAACAGAAACAGCTTCTGCCAACTTATATTGCATTAGCACAGCAGCACACTTTCAAAAGGTTTTCCTCAAATGAAGCACAGATTTGAGATAATATAGTGTTTGCAAATGAGGTTTTTGCTGTATGTCCTAACATAAGGATTCAGTGAATCACATGAAGAATCTGTCCTCATTAAGCCCATGGTGAAATATCTCTGTCCAGTCCTTCCAGTGAGTTTGAAATCTCTTCGGTGTTTTTATAGTTGTCTGGGGTTCACGATTTGTTTAAGAGTTTCACTTTAAACAACACTTGTCTGGTTTGCCAAAACACAAATTAATAAATCCAGTGTTAGTGCATTATACTGCATACATAGCTCAGCATAACGTGAGCATAATGAGAAGCACAGATCTCCTCTTTCCCAGCTGGCTTAGTTTTAAGGAAGTATGAAAGCTGTGTTGTGAGCTTCTGCTTCTCTCACAGCTGGACTGAAAGCAGGTTTTGAAGTTTCAAAATAGCCTCAAATATTCAAAATGAATATATTTAAAACGCTGTGATGTGACACCCTCTGTAGCTACGATCTGGGTAATATGGAAAAGAGGTTTTAAGAATAGGTCAGCATTGCAGCTATGTTGAATGTAGTAAATTCAGATTTTCAGCTCAGAAGGAGCTTCTCACAGGACTATGGCTTAAATTCTTACTCATTACTTTTCCCTTGTACAGCACCCTGAAGTATTCTGCTGGATACATTGATTTTTACATGAGCCCTGTATAAGTATTCTTGGCAAATAATAGCTTAAAAAATAATTCCATGGCGCTTGCTTTTTTTTTTTTTTTTTAACAAGACCATTAAAACCAGCTTCCTGGCCAAATTCAGTCCTGAGCTGTTCCACATCACCATATTTTGTAATGACTTACTAGTCATATAGCCACACTTTCTAGAGAGCTTCCAACTTTCCACATGGAGAGTTTGTGTTGCATCCTCCTAGCACTGACTAGAGGCCATACAGAGCTGTATGTCCCCACAAGGAAGTTCATCAGACATGGGATGTTCTCAGCTTTACCCCTTTGAGGGATAAAATATAATCCTCTTAACAACAGAATATAGTGAAATTGTGCCTCACATCTTTTTTTATTTTCAACCTGTGGGTTGGTTTGTGCTCCATATGGTGCAAGCAGACAGTGCAAGAGTGACAACTGCGTTTCTCAGATGCAAGCATGTACAGGAAGGAGAAGGTCATGCCACCCAGATCCCTGCAAGCACCTTCTGGGCAGTGTGTGGAATTTAGCCCCAAATGCCCGCCTGCACATATGACTGAGCTGCGTATTCAGATACGCTAGAAAACAAGGGCACATCCACACTTGGCTGGCATGGTTTCAGAGCTTTTTAAAAAAACCTGGTTCTTCATGTACAGCACATTTTCCTCCACACAGTGATGAACAAGCTATGAATTTACTTACCTAAGTCTAAGTTATAAAAGAAGTCAGGGCACCAGAAAAAATCACAGCAGATACATACCCAAAATGGACCTGATGGCACAAAAGGGTTATGTGGGGCTGAACTCATCCAGGCCTTCAAATCCTTTCCCATCAGCCAGGACTGCATGGAATGCAGTACTTGCCAGTGCACAGTACAAGGATACAGCACTAATATGGTCTTACCTCAGGGAATTTCTTCTTTTGTAAATAATCTGTCATTGCAGCATCAAAATACTTTGCATAACCTTCATTGAGACTGTATGTCTTCCCTTTCTTCTTGATTTTAACATCTCTGTCCACCAAAATAAATTCACCGAGACCCTACGGAAGAAAAGGATAGCGTAGCATATTAGCAAGCAGTAGAAAATTTTGTTGACTTTCTGTAACTGTTGTGACACTAGAGATGGCAGAAACACTAGCACAGCTTGGTCCTTTCAGTGCTAGACTTGTGCATAGCTTCACAGTATTTCAAAAAGAGCAGAATGCACAGAACCTGTGTTAAGTTCATGAGAACCTGTCACATTAGTACTATAAATAGCAATTCAACAGTATCAAAAGAACATCAGTCAGCCCTGAAACCAGATGGATTGTGAATCTCTGTCCACGAATCATAAGGTTACAAATTAAGAAATTACACTGCCTTCTGATTTTTGAACTCTTTTTGCCTGTCTTGTCTAAATATCTTACGTGAATGTGGTCAGCTAGTCCCAGGTGTTGCTGTCTGCAGTTAGAGTGCAATTATCACCTTCTTTTCCTCTGTCTCTAACCAGAGAAGTTCAGCTCCCAGTTCTTCCCACTTAGAATGAGCCCATTTATAAAGGTTAAAAGGAATTTTGATAATAATGCATCTTTTTATCCAAAAAACTCCTATGGTATTGCCCACATCTAATGCTGGTTTCTCTAATGAGCGGTCTCCTTTCTGCATGCCTCCAGTAACACCTGATGGGCTCCTGGGCTGAGCACTGAGGGGATGCACATGTCCAGTTCTGTGGATATGGTTGTGCTTTTGCAAATTGTTGGGTATGCAGCTTACAGGACTTGGTTATAAAACTAAATTGCACTCAGGAAATCTGACATCACTCAGTCTGCATGAACTGTATCAAAAAATAGTCCTTGTCCCAGACTAAAACACTGAACGTGCTGAGGTTCTTCTACAGACAGAAAAAGGAGTCCTGTAAGTAAGGAGGCAAACACACTGTTCAGAGTAAATTTTCTTGGTTGTTTCTGCAAACCAGCAGTCTGGTTTGAATGAACAGGGTTTCAAATGCTGACTTAAACTCTCTCTCACTGAGTAGAAGAAACAAACAAAAAGAGGTATGGCATCTAACATAACCATGTGTTATTAAATACTCGCAAGGTGGAAGCGGGTTGCTCCAGGACGTGGGTGAAAAAAAAAATTCACATAGATTGCCTAGATTACAGAGACAGGGAGTGACAAAAATGAGTAAACCCAAGCGTGGAAAGTTCTAAAAGATGGTGGCAATGTGATTAACACCAGACTGTACCGGATCGAGCATGAAGCAGTCCACTCCTTGCCCTGTGGAGAGGGCGACCAGTGTAGCACTGCCGTACAGAGCATAGCCTGCAGCAACAATCTTGCGTCCAGGCTGCAGAGCATCTTTTTCAGAGGGCTCATCGTCTGTTTCCTGAGGAAAAATTACCACTGGACTGAAGGTTAAATTCTTACGAGAAACAATAAAAACAACGCTTCAATAATAACATGGGGCAGATTTCCTTTTTGTGTCTATGCAGGCCTTTGAAACATGCAAAAGAGAGATTTTCCCCACTAGGTCAGAGCAAGTCTGGTACAAGTATATGCACACACTGGAACAGGATGTTGGGAGTTTGTTATTTTATACATGTCATGCAATCAACACGATACCTGCAACAAAGCTGATACCTTAGCGTTACAGCCCAGTCTATTCAAGAACATCAGAAATCTGAGACAGAACAGAGGTACTAATTTTCTGTAAACGTAAACATAAGCTAGCATACTGGCACCCTTCAGAGGGAATAACTGTGAGGTGAATGCAGTAATTAACATTACAGAAAAATTGCTTCCAGTAATGCAGAATAAAAGGGTAGATTGTGTAACATGATAGAACCAGGATTGTGCATTGGCCTCTGCTGGTGAAGCAATGGGCAACTGAAGTGATGTAAATGTTCATACTATATGTAAAATAACAACTGTGTTTGCCTATGTAATGTGTATGTGTGTGCAGGTATAGCTCTGCATGGAACATTCACCTGGCATTTAACTTCAGGCTTTTAATCAATTTCCAACACTCATACTTTGATTTAGCACTTTGGTTACCGCTGAACAACAAGACCCCAAGCAGACCTGGTGCAAATATTTCCAGCCAGCTTTAGGGGTGTGCCTTGCCTCAGCCATGGCGTACAAGAGTTTGGTGGAGTAAGAAAGGACAACAGCCAAGAGTACTTGGGAAGGCTGGCTTGAGTCTTCACCTCCTGGGACTACAACATGGTCAGGGAATGCTTGATCTTATTGTTTCTTTAAGAGCTGGTCTGTTGTGGTGGGTCTTCTGTGGATGTTTTGATGCTGGTTCATGAGGAATTAAAATGAGAATCCCATTAGATCCTTTCTTCAGGCCCTGGTTTAGCATTTTATTGTTCCAAACTGAGACAATTTCTCAGTGATTGCATGGGTTTAATTAGATTGAGTAGCAGCTAAATAGAAATAGCAGGTCTAGCCCTAAATACCTGGATAAAAAAGTAAAGATCAGTGTATACTGTTTTGTGTAGGAAATGAAATATTTGGTGAATATGCACTTAATTCTTTAAAAATTCATGAATGGATTCCGAAGATATTTTCTGAAGGAAAACACCTCTCCTCCAACAGAGAGATTCTCTGGTGTGCCCCATGGCAAGGAGCTCTCAGGGTGCCAATAAGTGTCCTAGCAAGGTAGAAGGCTAAGGGTGACCTGGGGATCCTCTTAATCATTGTATGCCAACATCTAGAGGAAAAGTGAGGTGTAGGACACCAAAACTACGTATTTCTTGGCATATGAAGACAGTAGCTCTACATTAAAGTGTTTTCATTTGCAGCTGAAAGGTTTGATTACTTTTGTTACTTTAGCTTACAGTTTTTAGCTGTATTTTGCTAAAAACTTTTTTTTATCATTATTTTGCCAAGTTCTTTTGTGGAAAAAATTCCAGTTGCCAGCCAGCTCTTCATGGGAGCTGAAATATACCATGTGCAAATACCTCTTGTATGCAGTCCCTTGGAATTATTCTATGTCAAGCTGCTTATTCAGAGAGGTTATAATGCACATAATGAAGGAAAACTAGTTAAAACACTTGTTTGTATATTCCAGAGCTTTGAATACTGACTAGTAGTGGCTAATGCTTTGCTAAACAATCTTTTACAGAACCAGCTATTACACCATACAGAGCATCTTCTCTTTCAAAAATACATTCCCATGGTACATATATCTCAACATCAAAAATCGTTGTCTACAGTAGACTAATTATTTGCAACATTAACTGCAGAATTAAACATACATTTACACAACTAGTTGCAAACATATTACGATTCTTCCAGCTTTTTGTATGCTTTCCTCAATGAATAAAAATTAATTTTATATAAATACATTGAAGAGGTTTGTTTTATAGAACATGGTGTATAAACAGCATACATAGCTGCTCTTTACATATGATATTGATTTAAAATACATTTTTCTGAGGTGAACTTTTCAGTCCTCTCTCTTGAATACATTTTTTATGTTTATATGGTTGAGAAATCACATATTTGTTGTTTATTCTGAAAAAACAGAGGAACTTCTTCCTCAGGAGATAGATGGTTGGGTAGAATACCCTTGGCTTTCCATCTTCATTCACACTGTGTTTCCAAGAGCCAGCTTTCAAAAGGAAGGAAAAAAGCTGTCTCAGACAAACATTTTGCAAAGCTTGTCAGAATGTAAAAAAGCTAGAGATCAGCTGATACTTCATTGTTGGGACTGCAGGAGCTTTGTCCTGCCAAGTACCACGTATTGTGAAACAAACCAGGGAATTAAGCTGGTCGGTAGAGTCTGGTAGCTGCTGAATGTTTTCACTTCTTTCTGGTGCATAGATGGATTTCTTTTCTATTATATTTTGACTATGAGATGGTGGTAGTGAAATCTCTTTAGAGGTCTTTATGCAAAGCACTGAAACAGTCAGAGGGACTGCAGAGAAGCTCTGACAAGTGTTGACACCATCACTTTGGCTCATTGTTGGTATGAAGCAGATGAAACAAGGTCTGCAGAGTGTGGCTACAGGAGTACCATCAGGTGATACCCAAGTCTGAAAATTTTTGCATGCATGATTTGCCTAACATCACATGAGAGAGTTCTTACCAGTAGTGGGAGTAGCTCTGGAAGGACTTGGCTTTCAGGTCTCCGTTTCTATCATGTGTTTTGTGAGTATCCTTTGCATTTGCCCTGAATTCTTACACCTTCTCTGTGAGAGACCACATGGAGGGGAGGACATTGTCCTCAGGACAATGAAGGAGGAGGAATAAAATACATCTGAAGCACTGGGTGAAGTTACAAATTAAAAACAGAATAAAACAAAGCAGCAGAGTTTCATACCATATATGTGCAGTATGAACTAAGAGTTGTAGATCCAGCTCAGTGGGATGAAAAATTGGGAAAAATCCAAGCAAAAAATACTTACTGTGACCACATCCTGACACTCCATCAGCTGAGAGCCCCTGAGCAGCAGTGACTGCCAGGGCCCTATCCCTTGCTCTGGCTTCTGCTGATTCAGCAAGGCTCCTCGTTCAGCCCCACCTTTCTGACATTTTTGGTCTTTTTAACAATACCACCCATGCTTTAGAAAGTAAAAGCTAGGTGGAAAATTAAATAAAACCCTAAGATGGCATTTATGTTCTGGTGGTTTTCTCCAAGAAACTGATGCAGTGCTTTTCTGGCAGGAGGCAATGGTACTTGCCACCATGGTGGTGGCTTTGGATTGGGAGCAGCCAGAGAACCATTTTCAAGTTTGAAATGTATTGGCCAAGTCTGGCCTTTGTAGAAAAGTGCTGGTTATTTTTTTCTGCTAAAGTGAGGCAAATATTTCAGTTATGGAGGTTGTGCCTGTGGAAATTAAGTTGTTGACATAGTGAGAAAATCAGTCATGCAATCATCTGAGAATTGGAAGATACCGAATATCAGACAGGTGCTAAGGGTCATCCTTTGAAATCACAGTTGTTCTAGCTCTTCCAAAATTATGTTCATGAAGCTTAAATGGCTTGAAATTGTGTTTTCTTTCTTAAGTGGTTCTCATCCACTGCGATAAACATCTCACTTTTATTCCTTTTACACTACCTTTCAGCAACAATCCATAAACCACATTACTATTTAATTATTTCAAAGGCTTTGAAGTTAGTAGTGTTTAAAGTTAATAGCGTTGCTATGAAATTGTCTTGTCTGAGAGGAAGGTGCATAAATTGACATGCATATTGGAATTAGCATTTTAATAGAAAGAATTATGGAAGTGAAAGTCTGTAAATTCAACATTGTTTCTAATTTTCCAGGGAAAACTGGTAAGTTGTTCTTGTAATTTATGAACTGTGCTTCATCTTAGCACCAAGGTTTTCATTTCATTTCATTTCATTTGTACATTTCATTGTACAAAGCAATGTAATTTTCTTCTTATGAAGCACTGAAGGGTATCCACACACATGAAAACCAGAACTTAGAAACAGTGTTTACAACAAATATGTTAATATATATTAGAACAACAACAACAGCTATGGAAGGATCAGAAAATGAATTGAAAACTTGAGTATTTGGGAGTGACATGAGTTCTTTGGTAAACGTTTCTGTTCTGTTCTGAAGCAGAATCCTAAAGAAGACTGGGCAGTCTGTAGTCTTTACATATATTAACAGGTGAGTTAAAGATGGTAGAGGAATCTAACCTGTATTTCAACGTGCTAAGTTATATTAATCACACTGAGCACTTGCCCTTATAGTTACGCAGAGTAATTTGACATTTTGAGAAAGAGAAAGCTAATGTTTAGTATTTGTAGGATGGTGCTTACCACCATTAGGGACAGTGGACAATGCAGCTGTTGCCTGCTGTAAATGTCTTCTAGACTATCTTTAGAGAGATAAGTGAAAAGAGTGGGGGCCCCTTTGCTTACCATAAGGGCACATGGCATTGCTTGCATCCATACAGCTAAGCTCTGTTCCCTGCAAAAAGCAAGGTGGTAGATAGTACTGGAGGTAGTCCCGGGGCTGCTCTTTCCACAGGCCATACCCAGGCATCATCTCAGTGTTGTCTGGCCTGGGCTGCATCTGTGGTGGGGGTTTGTACTAACCGTTGACAGTGTGGACAGCTATATGTCAGCATTTAGCTTGTGCCATGTGCTTTAATTACTTGGTTTACTAGTAGACGCATCTTCTCAACAATGATTATTAGTGTACCGCCTACCAGAAATGTAAAAAAAGGGGACTAACCAGTGGCAAATTATGAGTTAAAAGATGAGAGCGGGCTTTAAGAATGTATCTTCATATGTTTGAAGTGTAGCATCTGAGTCTGCCAAGACTTCTTTGCAGTCACAAGTCCCGTAAATGTTAGTTCACAACAGTAATGGCTGAGGGTCTCCCATAGTCATATGACTGTGAGCTCAGGCTTTAGGAAAAACACCAGCTGCTGGGAGATTAGCAATCAAATCACAAGACTTGGCATGACTCTTAACTATTAATGTTTGTTAATTGGCTGTGCAGTTGCTGTTCTGTGCAGCCCCATGGGAGCAGACATGCAGGCAGGGCACCAGCGGGTGTAGGTGACGGCTTCCTTCAAGCCTCCGGAGGCCCCCATTGATAGCCTGCTTATAAACTCTCATCCGTAGCAGGCCAAGCAATTTGTGCTGGAAGGCCACCACTGACTGCCAGCCCTCTCCAGCCACCATCTGGGAAGAGAAACACCGTGAGTCGTAGGCACTGAGACACCCCTCAGCTCTCCTGCAGAGAGCAAGGATATCACTGAAGCAGCTACCCAGCTGCCTGGTGGTGACTGCGTTTTATTTAAGCGCCTGTGAGTCTGGAGGAGGGAAGTGCTGCCTCCTAACAATTTCATGGGACTGAGTGTCCCCTTCCTGGGAATTCAGGCAGCATTTTAGCACACATGAATCTCAAGTGTTACCTCTTCTACTCTTTCTAAGGCTCTGTTGATGCCAAAGACATTTCAAAGACCTAGGAAAGAACCTAAGCAAATTGATATACCCAAGACATTTTGCTTTTACCAAGTGAATCATGCTATGCGTGCTTCGTTCATTCTCTTACCTTTTTGTAGATAGCAAATATTGTTCCTATTGGTGCCAAGCAGTCTATATTGGATGAGCCATCAAGGGGGTCAAAGCACACAACATATTTACCCTAAAACAAGAGTTGCAAAGGAAGCATTCAATTATATGCAGTCTTGCACTATTATTTCCTTTTATTTGACAAAACCCATGTTTTCATGACTGTGTTAAGCCCCACAAGTGTGCCTGACACAGCCTGTCAGAGAATTGTCAGTTGACCCAGCTGGCCCTGGAGCACAACACCCACTCCCTGCAGGGTCTGCCAGAGAAATAGGAGAGGGCACGTTTCTGCTCAGACAGCACAAAATCTGATGGTAGAAAGGAGCACTCCTCTGCTGCCAAGCAATGCAAGAAATCTCTTGAAAGCAAAGGACTTATTTTGGAAGTGAGCATCTTCCACCAGCAAGTATGTTCTGTTTTTTTACATTTTGTTCTGAACAAAAGGATTTGCCTGTGATTTGAGATTTGAGGGTAAGGCGGCGGAGGGAAAACGTCTTGGGGAAAGGATAGATTATATCAGTGTGAGCAACAGGATCCTCTCCTGGGGGAACCCTGATGAAGCAGTCAGGTGTTTCCTCTGGGCATGTAATGTAAAACCCAGTTCTGCTGGCCCCTCATCTCATTTTATCTTGCCTAAATATTAATGTAATCCAAAACCGTTACACTGGTGGTAAGGGAATGTAATAGTACACTTTACACCTGGGATCTGGAGTGTGTTAACAAGCTCA
Organism: Ibycter americanus; assembly: GCA_035590275.1. NCBI lineage: Eukaryota > Metazoa > Chordata > Aves > Falconiformes > Falconidae > Ibycter > Ibycter americanus. Next base: position 44,789,505 of record JAVJGI010000057.1, read on the forward strand.
AAAATAATTATTCTCCCTCCCTCACAAAAAACTTCAATAATAATTTCACCCTCCACAGCTTCTTTAGCTGTTGAAACCATGTCATCCACCACAGTTATTAATCAAAACAATGCAGTAATGGTGCAAATTTTCTGAATTCCCCCGGGAAGGGTTGGCTGTGGGGCCAGCCCCAGGTTTCATACTTGAAACGAGAGTGCCATCTGCTGCTGCCTGAGCCCATAACCCCCGGAGGCAGGAGCTGCACAGACCTGCTTGTCTTTCGGTGTGACGATGGCATCTTTGTTCTCCTCGGTGACCAGGACGCAGGTGGCGTAGGAGGATTGGAGCATATTAATCACCAGGGAGTTGGATAACACATCCAGCTTCTTCACCTCGTCACCGGTCACGTTTACAGTGCCAGCTATACCAAACCTACAGGAAAGTAAAAATATCAAGAAACCTGAGGGAGGCCAACGTTACGGGCTTTTAGGGAAAAAAGAAATCAGGGTGGCTCCTTCCTCTCATCTTCCTACACCTCTAACCTTTGGATCGAATTGCTAAGGTGCATTAGGAGATGGTTGCTGCTGCTAGAAATTCAAAGCGTGCATAAGAAAAAGAAAAGGCAATGGCATCATTTTGGGGCTGTGCCTGGGTCCTTTTGCTCCTGCTTGGATGTTCTCTAGGCCAGGAGCAGAGTCCACAGCCTGGCCAGTGGGTGCCAGACTTCCTAGCCATCCCACAAAGTGTCTGGCAGCAGCTCTGAGGGAAGAGAATGGGCAGTTAGCACCAGCATGATTTTCTGCTGCTGGCTGCTCAGAGCTCTGTGATGGTCCTTTAATCCATGTCCACTCAGTCCCCAGCCACCCCAAAAGCAGAAGCTTTAAAGACACCCCCCAGATGATTCCCCGTGCTGAACTGTATCTGAAGATCAAGGTCTGTTTTATTTAGTGATCCAGGAGGATGCTTCCATCCCCTAACCTGATTTTAGCAATACACCAATGACGTAGTGTATAGTACTATATGTATTTTTGC
>JAVJGI010000057.1:44790773-44802981 GCA_035590275.1 Ibycter americanus
TTGAGCTTTTTGGGCACTTTATTTCGGAGTGCCAAATCTGAGATACTGGAAAGGACCACAATTTTCAGGGAGTGCTAAGCACCCATTCTCCAGTTAGTGTGTTTTCAGGCACATTCCCGGCTCAAGTCTATGGCTTGGGAAAAGTCCTCCTTTAATTTGAATGGCAAATTTGTTAAACATTAATGCTGAGCTCTTTAACATTAAAGACACTTCACAGTCTCCTGTTTGGAGCAGCTAGAAAAATCAGATCTTGTACTTCACACATGCAAACAGATGCAAGCCAGTCACCATGACTGATAGTTTGCCATGGGAATTTCTGAAATTTCAGGGTTAGTTGCAGTACTTTGAATGGTGGAAGTTATTCATTTGTGTGTTTGGATACTTCAGGTATTTCTGGTTCATCACCTGAAACTTTTGTTTACAGAGGGAGACATTTGCTCCTCAGCATAACGGATGTTTTCTTTCTGACATGAAGCTTCATCTAGCACAGTAGCTGTGTGTCCTGTACGCTAGGTGGCTATTCTACCTCTCATCTACCAAATAGAGATTCTCCCCACTTATTAAATACCTCAGAGGTTGCGTATTGAAGATGAAAATGAGATAAAAGCAACTGTTCCTCTGAGTCAGGGAGGCAAAACAGCTGAGCTTCACCCAGCAGGTGCAGAGGCAAAGCACAGTTTAGTACTTAGGGCATAGGAGCCTGATGCTGCTGTTATCTTCGAGTATGTCTCATGTCATCTCTACATATTATGGTCTGTACATGTGAAGTGAGGGTGATAGTACTGAGCCATTGAATTCATGATTTGCAAAGATCATGGAGGACTTTGACCAAATAGTCAACAGAAGCACACACACACACACACACCCCGAGTGTCATACATTTTGGTGTTACGGCAGGGAGGGGGCAGGGTTAGAAAAAATTATAGATACCATCTTTCTTACATAAATATATTCCCTGTGGTTTTTATGCATGTATGCATATGTAGATTCACAGGTATGTACAGAAACATATCTTTCAATACATAACAGAACCTGTATATTTATTTAAATGCATAATTTTATTGGGACATTCCAGCTCTCTGAACTGCTTCAGATAGATCACCATTAAAAGCATCGCACTGATGTCTCCTCCACCTAGCTCTGTGAGGAACAGTTCAGTTCATTTCAGGCTTTACTAAGGCAATTCTTTATTCCATTTGCTAAATCACTAGATGCCAAATTGCTACGTTTGTTTTTCATACAGGGCATTTTCAGACTCCCCATCTGTAATCCTGATACTACTTGAGGAAGGAAGGGGACATGCACTCATGCATGGCAGTGTGTGGTGTTTCTCGCAGGACTGTTGCTTTATACCATTACTTACACTGCAGTCAGGCAGAACATCAACTTCCCAAGATAAGCCAAGCCCTGATGTGCACAGCTCAGCACCAGGTTTGGATGTTAGCAGAAAATATCATGGTGTGATATTCTGCATTAAAAATATCATGGTGTGATATTCTGCAAATTCAAAGTAGATTTAAAACTAGATCAGTATCAACATTTACATGGGATAACAAGGTGAGCAGTGCATTGAAGTTACATTTTTAGAGTAAAATATTACAGAATGGCAGTTAGTTTAAATGTCTATTTCGCATCCAATAAAAAAATGCTCCAAAAAGAGAGATCTCCCGCTTCCCACTCATGGTAATCCAGGCTCTGACCTCCTGCCTACAGTCACTCAGCTTAAAAAAGACACTTCCAATGTATTTCCGAATCCCTCTCCCCAGCCTTGCTGTGCAAGCAGCTGCCTCTCTACCTCCTCGTCCTCCCCGTATCGCTAGGTGGGACTCACATGTGGGCAAGGCCTGCCTTTCTGACTGCAGAGGAAATGGCCTTTATGGCAGTCAGCATGGAGTTGAGCAGCTGTGTCAGCTCCCCTGTCGCTCCTTTAATGCGGCGTCCCTTCTCCATAACGAACCGTGTGAGCGTCAGCATATCTGTTTCGAAGGGGCTTTTGTCTGCCATTTCTGCTGGTTACCAGAGTTCCTATCTTCTCAGATGGATGAGACCCTTTCTTGCCGTGTTGAGATCCTGGGCAGCTGTTTTATTTTGAGGCGAAGCTGTTGGCTGCGTTGCTGGTCAGGGTTTATTAAGGTGTTTGTAAGACCATGTGATTGAGTGCTCAGAATAACCGCTCCCCAGGCTGGCTCCACGGCTCCTCAGGCATGCAGGAAAGGAGCCTGAGAGGTGACCACAGCTGATCAACCCACTGCTCTGCTGCTCTCCCCACACACTGAAATTAGTGACGTGCAGACCTACTAACATATTCTAATTGTGCATTAGACTGCTTATAACGCAAAACTCTCGCTGGCTGCTTAGCTGGAAACTGCTTTCCTGTAACTGCTCAGAATACCATCAACATAGCCAAGGCAAGCTGCAAAATTTGCAAGGCACCAGAAAGGAAAGTATAGGGCACCAGTAACCATGCGTGCCATAGTGCCCCACGGTAGGGCACCCACTGCACTGTGACTCTGGATGGTGACATTCCCTTCCCAAATCACCTTAATCCCTGCTTGCTCACTCTATTTCAGCCTTCTCCACAGAGGAGGGGTTTTAAGGTGTATGGCATATCCCAGGGGAATCAACAAGAGGTGCAGGGTGCATCTGTACATGCGTTTATTAAAGATGTTTTATGTTGCTAGTTGGTCTACTGCAATTCCCTTTTAATTACTTCATTCCTAGTCTGGGCCACTTGTAATATTATAGGGCTTGCATGAATGGAAGTGCTGGTGATCTGTGGCTTGACTGGTTACAAAGTAATTACAACTTCAATAATTTACAAATAAAGCTTATCTGATTTAAGCATGCCTGTGTCATAATTCACAAAATGAAATTTTACATCGACATTGGTATTGGAGTGCACCATATAAACACAGGTATGTCCAAGTTTGCAATTATGCTGCCCGTAACTCCTTACAAGCAATATGCTTGGATCACATTGATGCTAATGTGAAGGCAGACACAATTGTCAGTGAACTAGGTACATACTGTCTGGAATATTGGAATTACGAACTTGAATTACAGCACTATCTTCCCACTCAGATAAAGCAGTAAGAAAAACTATATCTTGTACTCTTCATTTTACTTATTAGCAGCAGTCTCTTCTTTTTCAGCACAAGATCTGGAAAGCCACAAGCAAAACAAGAAAATCTGGGGTTAAAGAAGAAAAGTTTGATTGAGTTTCGCTGTTATAATTTGTTTAACCAAAATTACTGCACTAAAATCATGCAAGGAAGACAGAAACAAGATTCAGTAACAAAACATATACCTAGCTTTATTTTTTTTTAATAAATTAATTTTTTGCCTACTGCAGCAGTAGACAAAGAGCTTTGATTTTTTCCATGCCTTTTTTAATCTTTAGCATTTATTTGGATTTTCCTGAAAGTGTCTCTTTACCCATGAACAGTACATTACCTGGAGAGCTCTGCAGTGGTTTGAATGCTACAGTTTTCTACTTTGAAACCAGCCTGAAACAAAGGTCTTAGAGACTGGCAGCACTGAACGCTAGCAGCAAGTAGAAAGACAGAGTTCAGGGCTGCTTGCATCCCATGTGCTTAGCTTTGGGGATGTTTTTCAAGTCTCATTCTAAGGAGGAAGAAGGACTGGCGAGCAGAGCTCCTCAGGTGGAGCAACAGACAGATTTTGCGCTACATCCTTTAAGGCAGTGGTGGAAGAAGAAAGTGATCTTGACGATTTTTTCTTTTTTCTGCCACTGTGATCTGGTTAAAAGTATACAATACCATTCATATCAGGTGGGAAATATTCCAGAGCACTTTTTGCCAGTTTAGGAGACTTTCTTTCTTTGAGCAGACTTCGTACAAAACCAAAATATAACATACTTAGGGAGCTCTGGGGTAGCATACAGTGCTATTAATAAAAGAAGGAGACAGGTTTCATGTTATACATGCAAACAGATCTGCTGGCTTAAAGTACAGCCATTACATTCTGCACATGATTTCATCATCATGGCAGTTGTCAGCCTGACCAGTACTAAAATGCTTTTAATGCAAAATCTCTCTGCTGTGTTGCTTGAATACCATCAGGATACACAATCAAATTAGCAAATAAGAAATGGAGTGGGGGGTTGGCCTACAGCTTCTAACATTTGTCGAAACATCACATGCAGATCTTCTTTACTGTTGATTCTAAGTGATCTTTTACACTGGTCAAAAAGACAAAGTTCAGATCATCTTCTAACAGAAAGTTTGTTTTGGAGTTAGTGGTTCAAAGGGTGTTCTCAAAGCTGATAAATCCATTATTTGCCTCTTTCTTTTTTTTCTTTTTTACCTGAAAAATCCCAAAATGCTTTTTATAGGTACTGAATACTTTTTAGTATGTAAAAAGCACAATGTTTTGAGCTGCTGCTCAAGTAATATTCCTTCAATAAAAACTTAACTTACACTAATATGTAAAGAACATGGACTTTACACCCAAGCTTTCCAGAAATATTGCAGCCAACAGTGGAGCAAGAAGAGAAATAAAAGAATAAAAACTTGGATAAAGGCACAAGAATGGGTTGCATGGAAACTTTACCCTATTTTGATAAATACTGTGATCCCACTGAATGATAAAAATCTGAATGATTAAACTGAATGACTAAGCTATATAAATAACTACCTATACTATATACTATACTATACCTATACTATATACTACATACTATAAATAAGGGTGGTGATGGTGGGAATCAGATTGTTTCAAAAATGTGTGATGATTCTTTATAAGCCTGAGAACCGCTTAGTACAGATGGGTTAGAACAGCATAGAAAAGTTAAAAAAATGAGAACTTCTATTTAACAATTCCATGGGAGATTTGGCCTCTAATATAGAGATTACAGAAGAGCTCTCAGAGGTGATTCAAGCTTTCACTGGCATATAGGCTAGTCCTGTGCCTTAAAGGTGACACCTTTTCTAACTGATTTGAAATGTTAGTCGCTTGGATGGTGCTGGCTGAAATCGGAGCCAGCGACCTTTCACCAAATGCCACAGTTCAGCCTGTGAGGAAGGCAATGGGTAATACTGCAATGGGGACTGAAGGTGAATGTTGTGACAAACCAACCCTCCCACCCCATGTTGGCAGGCAGGGTGAGCTCTGGAAAGGGGGCTGTGGAGGGAGAATGCTGAATAGTTCACCCCACTGGTGGCTACATAGGGATGCCACTCAAATGTGGGCTTACGCATTACAGATATAGAAAGAAAAACCCAGCTCACAATGTGAAAAATGCTGACTATAAAATGTCAGCCTACAGGCAAAACCAAAACACTGGAAACTGACCTAGCAAACACGGACAGTATTGCCTTTCATTCTATAACCTTTATCTGCTGCCAATATGGTGTCTTAAAAATAGATACATGCAGCCCAGGGATTCCTGAAGAGGTGGAGGGCACAATACAGCTGAGGAATTACTGTAACGAGACAAAAATGGCTGCTGTGGATACTGACAGTCAAGTTGTGCCAATAGACTAGTGAGGCACTGTAGTCCAAACTGCTATATGGGAAGCCAGAAAAAAGCTGTAAGGGCTTCTGACTATCTTCTGCTTAGTGTAGGAAACAAAAAATTGTGTCCAGCTATGGCTCTGGGGATAGGCTAAATTAAAAGCTTAAGGATCTAAAAAAGTTGTGCATGAAAACAGTCACACACTTTGCTCTAGAAGCAGCATCCAGAACCTCAGAGAGGTTTAGAGTCCTTAGCATGCTGCCTGCTCTGGATGATTCAGTGAGCTTGGAGCCCTTCAAAGGGCTGTGGGGTATGTGCCAGAGACAGCAAGTAAGGAAACGCATGGGACAGGAATATGCAATGCCTTTGGGAAGTGTTTCAGTGTGCAAGGTAGGAACCTCCAGCCACTCCTAGCACCTTCACTCCTCATCAAAATTGAGAGACTTGCTGTTTCTTTCCAAATCACAATGAAAGGAAAAGCAGGTGCAAGGATTGCATATTTCTTCTTTTACAAAAGTAAGAGCGTGGCCATATCCCAGTGGTCAGCGGCTCATGTGAAGAAGCAGAGGAAGAGCAGCCTGTGAAGAAAAGCCTGGGCCACAAGAGTTCCCCAGCACATGGCTGTCCCACTTGCTGTCCAGTCACATGAAGTCCTCTCCCACATCACAGCACAGCGCCATGGCCGGGCTAGTAGCCCCTCTCCTTCCAGGCTGACCCTCAGACTGGCAACAAGGGCACCTCGCTGGGACATGTGGGTTTGAGCCTTCCCCCAGAGGGGAGTTAATCAGAAATTACACAGCATACCTCATGGTCACTGACAGTGGGGTGCCTGAATCTGCAGGCGTGTATCAGGAAAAATACGTAAGCCATGGTCTGCTTGTTTCCCAGAGCACAGTTTGGCGTACAGAGGAGCCAGGTCCCCTGCAGGGCCAGGTTGAGGCCCTCACAGCATGAAAAGCAAGCCCACAAGCAGAAGGAGAGCTCAGTGGAGATTTCCAGGACTGTCCCAATCCTTTAAGGGCTCAGGTCCCTGAGAGCACTTTCTTCACTAACAAAGCCTTACCAGAAACAGCATTTTCAGCAGAAACAAGGCCATTCAGTCCCTGCCCAAAATGCCTTGTCCTCTATCACTTTGGAGAACAGATGCATATATACACCCATCCAAGGTTTGCCAATACGCCTCCAAATGGCCCAAACACAACCTGCACCAGAACAAGGGCCCCCAGGTATTTTCTGTGTGAGCCCTACAGAGCATTGCCTTCACACCATGGCCTCTAGGTTCCCCCACACTCTTTTCTTCCATTTTTACAAGAACCCAGCTCAGACAGGCTGTCTGCACTGATGGATGAAAAATCCTCAGGGAGGCAGGTTTACACCCATAGACAGGGGCTCCCAGACCATGGCTTGGGCGAATGTTCAGTGGCAGCCTACTCAACAGCAACATCCACGTGTCCCCTTGGTTTGAGTGTGGTGAACATAGGTGGGCAGTGAGAAACGTCAAAGCTTTGCAGATCTGGACTGACTGATTCAAAGAGCTTCTGAGGCATGGCCATAAACTCTAGCCAGACAGGTGGACAACCCGTCTAGCTCCTAAGCACTAACGTCATGTTTCTAGCAGCATGCTCTGAAGCAGCATATTAATTGTCAGTACACTTGTGGGGAATCTTCACAACTTACTTTTGCTTGCACAGGAGAGTTCTTTTCCATGGTAATGCACACCCCCAGAACAACACAAACAACACCTGGTGGGTGTTGCTAGCAACACACAGGTTCATTTTTTTCATCAAGCAAGCAGGTTAATTTCTGGCAAAGACAGCCAGGTCATCACAGCAGAATGGTACCAAGCTGTCTACACATGCTCCCTATCCAATTCAATATCCACCTCCAAAATGTTGTTTTCCATCCTTGTGTAACTGGATAGAGTGCCAACTGGCAATGTTAACAATATGTGTCAGAATTAACACACTCTAATGTACATGTTTCACAAATGTTAATTCTCAGTCAGAATAAAACCAGACTGAAGTACAGTGACTAACTTCTGGGGCCTAGAAACAATGTGTGAAGCTGTCCACATTAGCATTTATATTCATTGCCAAAGAACTAGGCACCAGTCTAGGAAGGGTCACTCACTTTAAAAAGCTGCTGAGTCTTCCCCCCAAGATTTTTAGAAGAGCACAGAGTCAGTCTGGCGATAGTCTATAGCTTGTCTGAGGAAGTTGAGTCTTCCCTTAGTTACTAAATGCAACACAGTACTCCCTTGTAGCACAGTGGCTTTTCTGTTATCACAAATGAGAAATGAAAACGCAAACATATTTTTCCCTTGCATTCACTTTTAATGCTTCCTTTAATGCAATCTTTTAATGCCTTTCATTGTACAATGTGATTGCACAAGATTTCATTCTAAAAAAATTTTATGGAAACATGGCTCATTTGCTCTCTTGCTACAGAAGTCACAGTTCCCTCTTGCACTACTGCAGTATGGTCTTTGGTTCAGCTGTAAGACATTTCTTCCTATCCGTACAATGACTCCAGCAAGCTTTCTTTACTTAGCTGAATGCTTCTTGACTATCTCAAGGTACTCCTTCACATCGTCATGAGATCCCAAGACAACAGGCACTCTTTGGTGGATATCCTCAGGCACAATATCTAGTATTGCTTGATGACCAGTCGTTGCTATCCCCCCAGCCTTCTCAATCACAAAAGCCATAGGATTGCATTCGTAGAGCAGTCTCAGCTAGAAGACAAAAATCAAAATGGCAATGGTCAGGCCAGGTAACACTGGGAATCATGAAATGTAAATACATCTGGTGTTTGATTTAAAAACAGTCAATACTCTAAGTACTTCATATCTTATATAAACTTTGACCCAAGAATGAAATTGTCTGCATTTTTCTTTTAAAAAAAACAGTGAATACTGGATTTGTGCAGTTTGCAGTTTGAGTGCTTTCTCCATAGCTCGTGTTTGCATTGTGCTCTTTACACACAGATAAACTCATATGTAAGACACAACCTTTAACAAGGCAGCAGACCATGTAGGCCTGTGTGAAAAGAAAGAAAAACACTGGCCCTGAGTGTGCCATTAGGTTTTTCTAATGAATAACTGCATCTTATCTGCAACCTGAAGCAATAATTTACAGACAATTACAAAACAGATGAAAGGTCTTTGCTGAATAAACAGTCCCCTTGTCAGCCTGTACGTGTGTGATCTTCCCTGACTGACTGTTGTGGCACAGGCAGCCAAGCACAGCTCCTCCAGATGAGGCAGTGTTACCAACTACAGGATGCAGATGGGTTTCTTTTTGGCAGAGCTTCTCAAAAGGGGTGCACTACAATTAGGCTTCTTACATACTAGCTTGTAATAGGAATCTCAGGGTATTGTAGGCTGCTTGCTTTGTAATGTTTCACTTGGTTGGGGCCAGCACGGTCTGGGCTCAGATGGTACAGAGAAGCCTGTTTGAACAGCATATCCCCTGGTACCTTCCATAATCTGAATATGTCTGGGGATAAAGAGAAGTCAGTAAAGGTGAAATAGGTTATCAGAAGCCCTAAAATAGAGGTCTGACAACAGGCTGCTGTCACTTGTGACAGCATGCAAGGGGTGGCCATACCCACACACCAGAGGTGCAAGCTACCAAGTCATAAAACACATGTTCTGCAGTCAAAACACTGATCTGTGATAGTGAAGTATCTAGATAATGTAGTATTTTCTATAATCGGAGTTATTCAGGTTTACCTTTCCTTTGGGACTTTTGGAATTAGCAGGATACAGAAAAATTCCTCCATACACCAGTGTGCGATGCACATCAGCCACCATAGATCCTATGTACCTCCCACCATATGGTGAACTGCCATCCTACAGAAAGACATTTAAATAAATGTAACTTTCCACCACATCAGGTTAATATATATATTTTTTCCCCTCCCTCTCTTAGTGGTCCTATCATCTAATTCCTCCATACGGTGCTTCATTGAAAATATTCCAAGTAGTTTTGGAGAAAATTTCAGTTTCCTCTGAATTTTCTAATTGGGAAAATCCAAGGAAAAGGACTGATAGAAGATTTCAGGATAGATGAGTGGTGGTGCCAACAACAGAAAATGCATCCCAGCACTCCATCAGTGCTCTAACCCTTGGAAAATACTGCATTTCTAGTAGCAAAAAGATCAAGTCCTAGGAATTGATGTTGGGGTTTTTTCCTTTGTAGCAGAAAAAAATATCAAGGAGCAAAAGAAGCAATCTCTCCTACTTCTTCTATCCATTTTTGCCAGCTTCTACAACTTTTTGGGTAAGAAAAAGTTAATAGCTGACAACTGATACGATTTCCTTATTATACTCCAGACAGTGCATCTTAATATCTAAATAAACAACACCTTAAGCCTGGCAAGATGCCAGATGAAAATACCAGTCTTTGTTCAAAGCAAGATCAGGAAGTCAAGAAGGGGCATGAACACTTAACAATAGTAAATGTTTACACTTCATTGTCAACATATTAACTCCAGTGACGACAGGTGTAAGACATGAGAACAGACATGATTTTCACAGGCACTCCTTACAGCTTTACGCCTCCTGACACCAGGAAGCTGCATGACCACAAAGTGGACCCTCAGACTACACTAGATTTTCAAGTGAGAGGCCCCCTCAGGACCCAGCTTGTGTTACCACCGAGCAAGGACCCACTCAAGTCTCCGTCTACTCAGATGCACACAGGTCAATCACCAGGTAAGACTTTCTCTCTACTTGGACTACCAAACGCCCAGTTTGGCCTCCAACATTAGTCAAGCCCCCAGCCAGGAAGGAAGAATTGAAAAAGAAAAAAAAAAAAAAAAAAGTGAAAAATATAAAAGAGGTGCAATGCAGTACTGAAGGACGGTGAAATATCTGGTCACACCAACTGCTGCTCTAGTTATCAGTCCTACATGAAGATACATTTTAAATAGACAGGAAAGGAAAACAAGCTCTGAACAGTGCATGAGACAGTGATTGATCATAAAGTTGAAAATTATGAATGTTGCTTGTGATCAGAAAGTTTCCTGAAACAGGATCGTTTACCTCAGGGAATTTCTTCTTCTTGAGATACTCTGTGACTGCAGGATCAAAGTATTTAGCATAGCCTTCATTGAGACTGTAGATACTTCCCTTCTTTTTGATTTTCACATCCCTATCCACCAAAATGAATTCTCCAATTGCCTAATAGTATGAAAGAAAAACAATTTGTTAACATTAATTGCTCATTTATTTACAAACCAAGGCAAAACCCAAACATACACATGATGTAGGAAAAATTTAGTACCGCTGCCACCTTCTTTAATAATTCAGCACCTACGAAAAAGTTGTATTTGCAGTCTAGATGTGAAATGTTCCATTGATCCACAAAACACAGACAGACCATGAATCCTGGTCAGGCAAGCTTCTTCATACTATCATTCCCAGCTCTGTATCACTTTTCGGTGCCAAAAGATGCTGTTGCCTGTAAATTTATTTAGCTCTTCATTCTTTCTCTAGACTTACAACAAAAGTACAGCTCTGAGGAGTTTGGAAACTGAGAGTGCCAATTGAAGCAATGCATAAACACCTTCAAATAGCTGTAGATATTAATAAATTCCAGTTGATCTTAGCTGGGGCTAACTGGAACCATGGAGTGAAGAGAGCCAACCTCCTTAACTGCGGACTGCTCTGTTTGGTTTTCACTAAAATACATTTTCAAGTTAAGTGCTAAAAATAACCAAAATAACATGCAAGCATGCTCAAAATCAAATCTGCTATTCGAATATAGACAAATATACATGCAGCTACTTAACCTGTTAGTTAACAGGGAGCACCAAGTTATATTTCCTGCTGCCTGACCACTGGCAGGTTCTAAAAATTTAATACTGGTACATGGCAGAACCTGACTAACTTATTACAAAAAAATGGGTCACTAAAGCAAACTTTCTGCTATAATCAACATGACTTTTACTTTAAAAATCATACAGTCAATGTGTGCTGGAATGTCAAATGCATGCGCACACATCACTTACTGTTTTACACATCATGGTGGGATCTGAAAATACAGAAGAAGGTTAAATATTTCTGCTTCTGCGGCTTACTACGGTTCTAGCATTAAGGAAAACACAAATCCATGGGCCCCGATGGGATGCACCCCCAATTGCTGAGGGAGCTGGCAGATGTTATCGCTAAGCCACTCTCCATCATCTTTGAAAGGTCACGGAGGACAGGAGAGATGCCTGAGGACCACAGGAAAGCCAGTGTCACTCCAGTCTTCAAAAGGAGCACGAAAAAGGACCCAGGCAACTACAGGCCAGTCAGCCTCACCTCCATCCCTGGAAGGTGAGGGAACAGCTGATCCTGGAGGTCATCTCTAAGCATGTGGAGGAAAAGAAGGTCATCAGGAGCAGTCAGCATGGATACACCAAGGGGAAATCATGCCTGACCAACCTGATAGCTTTCTATGCTGGAATGACTGGCTGGGTAGATGAGAGGACAGTGGTGGATGGTGTCTACCTTGACCTCAGCAAGGCTTTTGACACTGTCTCCCACAGTCCCCCACAGGTGAGCGCAGGCCGTGTGGGCTGGGTGAGTGGGCAGTGAGGTGGGCTGAGAGCTGGCTGATGGCAGAGCTCAGAGGGCTGTGACCAGCGGCGCGGCCCAGCTGGGGGCCTGCAGCCAGCGGTGTTCCCCGGGGCTCAGCACCGGGGCCCGTCCTGCCCAGCTTGTTCACCAGCGCCCGGGGCGAA
>JAVJGI010000057.1:44810399-44834663 GCA_035590275.1 Ibycter americanus
TCGCAGGAGCTCTCTCATCCTGACTCAGCAGTACAAGAAAAACAGACATTTAGTAACCGATTCTGTGAAGTATTAACTACTTCTGTTTAAAGAGACCATGCTGACCACACATGCGCCAAAGTACCCAACGCCATAAAAAAGCATCAAGGGAGCAGCCACTGGCAGCTGGACCCAACAAGACTTTTATAACAAACTCTCCAAACCTTTTAAATAGAAACATGTAGGTCCAGTCCCACTCCAAAAGCCAGAAATTAACGCACTTCATACAAATACTGCTGTGGAACACACCTAGGAGCATAGACCCTCCCCTCCTGAATCTCACTGGTTTTTACTCCAGCCTTCCCAATTGTGCAGCAAAATCAAGCAGTATGTTTTGCTGCTAATGTTTGATCAGAAAAATCTAGGCACTAGTAAGTGAAACCAAGGTCACCCAACACCTGACTCTAGATGGACTCTTTCACACAATAATTTGACAAGTACAAATCTGGATATGGGTGATCCATTCTATACAGCGCAGATTTGTTGTACTACCCATCATTTGGGGAGTACATGGGTACTACTCATAATGTTTGCATTATCTAAGGAGATAAATCCAAGAAATTTTGATTACTTTTCAGTAGAATGTATCCATGAGTTGGATAACCACAGTGTCAAATCCTTAAATTGAAACCACAGACTGAAATCATTCCAGGTGGTGCTAAACGCAGGGCAAAAATCTATTAAAATGTGCCCCTCTTCACATATATACATTCTTTCTTCATGTAAAGCACGTTGCATATCTATACATCACCTACTTCAAAGGTATGTGTAAACGTCTTTTGCAGCTGCACACAACCTTGGCCTGATTTAGCCAAGCCCAGAATTACAGACAGTCCTGAAGATACTAAATGTAAGTAGCTGTAATGCTCTTCTGAATGGGATATTTCAGTCTTTGGCAAGTGGTGACCAGCCCACCATCATGTTCTTGGAGCGGCAGGTGGATTTTGGAAAATTTACAAAACATTGAAATTAGCTCTTTGTTTAAGGGTGAGCAATGCTTTACAACCACCTATAGCAGCTAATCAGTCTTAATCGTTGAGAACAATTAACAGCAAAGATCCCATAAAATTTTGAATGACTGCACTTAAACTGGGTAGAAGCAAGTAGGCTAGAACAGCCTGGGAATATATGAGTTATGATAACAAATCCCAGAGTTGCTGATCTGGGACAATTTACCTTAATTGTGAAGACCCTGATGATATATCAGTAGCCTGCAGTAAGAGCTGTACTTCAGTGCAAAATAGCCAAAGATCAGTTCAAAATGGTCACCACCTAAGGTTTTGGTATTCATGCCTGAGTAAAACTAACCTCTTTCATCTTACCCACAGGGTTAAGTATACTCTGCTCAAGTTCTGAGCTGAAACCCATGCCCCTTTGGAGTTCATGAGGTCAGTGGGACAAGAGTTTTACTCTGCCATTCCTACTGCGGAAGCCAGGTAGAAACAAGCAAGCTGCGAACTTAAATAGCAAACATTTGAAAGGATACTGGTTTTGTACTGGTCCATCCAGATGTGCATTTTCCACTGCAGGGAAGTAACATAGTTATTTTTAGCAGATACAGCATGTTCATAATCTTCTGCCGTCAAGGCAACTCAATATATTACAGATTAAATGATTTCCACACCCCTGGCCTTAGAATATGTACATACATTAGTAATTTCTGGGATTCCACTATAGTGTATAAGGTTGATTTGACATTAAACTTGACTAAGATTTAATGGTCAAGGGTAGACAAGTTGTGAGAACGTAAAGCTTAGTGCTGTAAATTGCTTGATATTTACCTAACTTTTGGGGCAGAATCTGCAACCCGCAGTGAGTTCCCTGCTGTGACAACTGGCTATCCAGCGGTGCTATCTAGCTAAGTTTTCCTGTAGTAGCCAGAGACTGCAGTATAGGTACATCCTGAGATTATTCTGATCAATTCTTAAACATGTATTTGTTAAGAGAAAAGGTCACCAGCTTAGCCAATATTATGCTATGGGTTTAATTTTTTTTTCTTTTTGTCAGTATTTTAACATATCTTAGGACGATACAGAAAGAGGTCAGAAGCAGAATGAAAAGGAGATAACACAAGTGTCAAAAGACATTTGGAATACAGACAAAAAATTTTAACCTCCTAAAACACATATGCAGCCCTACAGCAACCATGCTGTGTGGTAACTGTAAAATCACTCCAAGATTAAAAGTAGGTGCTACACATTGTGGACCTTTCCCTTTAGAAATCAGTAGTTAAACATTTATTGAAAATGAATTTGTGGCATTTGAGAAGACAGGTCAGTGCTGGCTGATTAAACATTGCTGAAACAGCTCACTTCTGTATAGAAGAAAACAGTCTTGTTTACAAAGAGATGATGTTCAACTAGACACGTTTCACAGATGTTTTAGAACTGTAAGCATCCAAACCCACAAAACTTCTTTGAAACAAACTTTTCTCCCAGCACACAAAATCCCAAATATGTAATTATTTTGAAAATAAGACTGATGAGAAATCCTCAGGTTTTTTATCGTGAAGGTTGCCTCTTGTAGGTTCAAATGAGAGCCAAAAAGACAGTAGGAGTGAAACCCCTTCACAAAGGCCTTTTTTTCCTGAAGTAAGAGTGTCCATGTGGGAAAGACAGCTTTAGATCCCGCTTTTGCTGAGAAAAATTTTTCTTTGTGCAAAAGTCTCACATCTGCGGAAGTTTCATGCTGACTGAGTGGGCAGAGGGTAACATCCAGCAAGTCACACTGAGATCCCTCACAAGGCAGTGTCACTCCACCAGTGCAGAGACTCTCCATCTTGTGAGGCCATGGTGTTTAGGGCTGGAGCAGTGTGAAGGGGATGACTGAGGCTAGTCCTGGCTGCTGCAGGAGGTGGATCTGGAGGAACTGCAGCAGCATGTGCAGGCAGGGAAGAATACCACATGGGCAATCACCAGGCTGATTTCTAGCTAGACAATCTTTTGCCTTCTTTGTTTCAGAAAATGCTTCATTTCACCTGCATGGATTTCCTGTGCTGGGACAGCATCCCAGAATATTTATTTGCGACTGTGATAGCAAAGCACTTCACATATTGGGACACAGGTGAAAGATACCAGAAGCCATAAACTTATGTTTAAACTTATGTAATTATCAGTATAAATTGGCGAAAAAGTACTTTCTTGGTATAGTATCTGTAAAATGGGATTAATTTGATATTATGCATTAAATTACTCAGACAATTTGTATGGATTTCCCTATGATTAGTAAGCAAAATTGAACTATAAGGTTGATATGAATTAAAATCCAGTGGGAAGGGATTTTCCAGTGCCATGCTTGCCTACTGCCCTCTTCTGGGAATATGAACACTGTCAGCATTTTAGTGTGAGACTGGCTTTTGTGAGAGTACCTTTGCAGTTTTCTGTAGGGTGACAAAGCACTCAACATGCAGACAGCAGATCCTGGAAAGGAATGCCTCTGAAATACAAATACCGAACTGTAATTTTTAAACCTCTGTATTTGTTACTTATCCACAAGATTCTACCATGCAAGCAGAGCAAAGAATGTGCTACTTGAATATTACATTTGCTATCACTTCTCATTTTGTAAAATGTATAAACTAAAAGCCTTTTAAATAATCACTCCAAGTCTATGTCAACAAAATTAAAAAACCCAAACTGCTAAAAACATGTAGAGATTTTAGTGCACTCAATACTAAGCTTGGGAGGTAATCAAAGTGTACTTAAAATTTTTCACAGTTCACTTTGAAGAAATACATAATATTTGTCAGCACTGACATAATGTGGCATATTGTCGTGATTACATGATACAATTTGTCAATGTAATAATCAAATGGGAAAAAGGTTGCTTTTTTACATTTAGACTGGGAGTCTGCAAAATTCAAGACTACCAGAGGAAGAACACTTGGTATAAAAGGCCAAACTGTTCTCAGACCCTGATCCTAGGTTAGATTACTGAGATAAATCTCCCATTAACATCCTTGTGGATTTAGTTGCTGGTTCAAATACCTGGTTATATTGCTGTGTTTCAAAGTACAATCTGTTCAGGTTTCTCAGATTCTGTTTTTTGGGGTGAGTTACATGGACAGCGTCACAGAGGGTCAGCTGTGAAGATCTAACTTAGGTGGTTTTCTTGGTACTTTTAACTTTACATGATTCAACAGAATTTCTAGACAATCTCAAATGTTTATCAGCACAATTAGAAGTATTTCCTTCCATAAAGGTACACAAGAAAGAGTAGTTGACTTTTCCAGCTTTATTGGCAGTGTGAGGAAGGTCTGACCTGAAACTCTTCTGCTCGTGAGATACATACCATAAAGCATGATGCAGAAATGGAGCATGATATTCACAAAAGACTCCTTTTGTGTAAGCCTTTGAAAAATTTGGCCAACAAATGAGTCTAAGTGACTGTTTATAAAGTTATCCCCTGTTGTTCTTTGTATCCAGTTCCATGGTAGAAGTACAGGCAATAGACCTATTTAAAATTACTCGTAACTATTACATTTTAAAAATTTATTTTATTCTGAATTTTTATAGTTTGCCACACCTT
Source organism: Ibycter americanus (assembly GCA_035590275.1). Taxonomy (NCBI): domain Eukaryota; kingdom Metazoa; phylum Chordata; class Aves; order Falconiformes; family Falconidae; genus Ibycter; species Ibycter americanus. Next base: position 44,814,966 of record JAVJGI010000057.1, read on the forward strand.
CTAAATTCTAAATAAACATTAGCTAATCAACATAATTGCCTTGTGATGTAGGTAGGAAGGTAAAGAAAAGTAAAGAAAATCAAAGAAAAAACTTTATTCTGGGCCACAGAGGAAATTTGTAGCAGTATGAAAAGCTGGCTGATTACTTTGGGAATTCATACAGTTTGAGAGAGAATGAAAGAAAATGGAAAAAGGAAGTATTTAACTCACCAATACAAGAATTGCATTTCTGTCAATTTCCTTTCGCTCTAGCTTGCTGTTTCTTTGGTGATACAATTGCAGACAGTACAGAAGAAAATAGAGAAGGGACATGCCAAGCCCATACTGGGTCAGCTCTGGAAAACTAGCAACACAGTTCAACCCATACAGCTAGGACACCACTGCAAGATGGTATGACTTTAAAAATGTGAGTGAGAGGTGGGTAGAAAGAAACCTATACTTTAGATTGCTATAAAGTCCATTTGATTATGATAGGATAAATAAGCAGTAGCTCAAAATCCTTTTTCATTAACTACTTATTAAATAGCTATAAAATCCTGTTCTGAAGTCAGATTTTATCTTAAAACTTCCCTTCATTGCTGCAAGTAGACTCACTTTACCAATGGCAGTAGTAGCAAAAACATTTTCACTGATAATAACAGTATTATACACGTATGCACATTTAGTGCTTTCTTTGCACAGCCTGTAGTATGCAAGTGATCTAGTCTGCAACTGGATCTTGCAGGTGGTGGCACATGCAGAAAAGGCACTGTCATCAGTCTTACTTGAAATGTGTGTTGAGCAGCTTTGCTTTGATCTTACATGCTTGTGTTCTAAGCAAACAACCTATTGTAAAAGTAAATTCATCTGTGCAGGAGTACACATGTAGGGTTAAAATGAGAAGGATAATATTTAAGACTGCTTGAGAATTTAGTTTCGTGACTCATGCAGATATGAATGGGTTGTGTAGGCTAAACTCCAGCCCCCGCTTTGCAGATGTGCTAGTACAGTTGCCAGTGCCTGTTCATCACACAACACAAAGCTGATATCCAAAACACTGCACGTGTCAAGACAGGGAGAAACCAGTGTAGACAGCAATGTCAGAATCGTGCTTTTGATCACTAGAAAATATGTTTCAGTTTGCTCAGCCTCCAGTATCCAGGTGTACCGGTTCCCAGTTGATTTCAGAACACAGGTAAGAAGACAACCAAGGGGCGTATCTAACCCAGGGTCCACCTCCAACCGCAGCAGTCAGAGGCGCTGTTTAGGAGAGCATGTGACCCTGGCCATTCCTGCATTACCCTCCCCTCCTACTTCCTCCATCCATAACTGGACTAGGGATGCTAGCAGGTGCATCTCTGTCTGTTGATTTAGTGTTCACTGTTCAGGGATGTTTCTGAGAGATAACCTAACGGGAAGCCATAACCAAACCCTAGCACACTGCAAGGTATGGCCCTGCCACCCTAGGAGCCTGATAACCAAGGCAAGTGTTGCTGGTTGTACTCATTTCTGTGAGTCTGAGGCAAGTAGCCTGAACACATAGAGAAGGCAACAAGGATACCAAGTATCCAGCTGGAGAAGCACTTTTTTAGTGCAACTCCGAGGAAATAGTAAGAGAGATTTTTATATGTGTGCTGGCTGAGAGAGATCTGAACAACGAGCAAAGAAACTGTCTCAGAGTCTCTTTCCTGTTCTTGAAGGAGACCAAATGTTACTGCATGCTTTTTATAAGGAAACAGGATAGAAATCATTGCTTGAAGAAGAGGAAAACATGCATGGGTGCAGCTCAAGCTAAGCAGGAGCTCTAGACCCCTGCTTCTCTGAGTGTATTGGAGGTGTCTTGACTGGCTCCCAGATCCTGTGGCACGCAGTGAGAGCCACCGAGACTGCCAAGGTCCTCCACATGAGGTGTTATCTCCAGCTGAGCTGGGAACTCAGCGCTGGTGCTTAGCCAGGACCTCTTCCTTTTTATGGAGGTGGTATCTTCCCACTGTGAGTACCAGTGTTTCTCTGCTCCTTATAAGCTCCACACTTGGTGAGACAGTGTAAGATAGGTGACCTTATCTGCTGAGACAAGATGCTGATGATCAGGGGAGAGGCAGTGGCTCCCAAGACATGCTGCCTCGTGGTACAGCAGAACCCTGGCACTGCATGTGGCGCCATTGTCTCCGTGACACACTGATTTTCTAGTTGAAAAGTGTTGGCACAAACATAACACCATGGCCTTGTCAATATCACAGAAACACTTGGTTCCTTGCAGTTCTTCTGCCTCTAGAAACAACTTACAAAACTTGGTCAAGTGTACGAGCTAGCATCTAAAGTGATGGCGTGAGGCTTGTAGAGTCCACAGCACTAGACAGAAATTTAGTGGTGGAAGAGGTATGCTCAAGACTGCTCAGTGCTGCCCATGGGAGAACCAGCTTTGACTGGAGAGAGCGAAAAGGGATGCCAGCCTGTTACCTCGGAACATAGACAAGTTGTCATTTTTCCAGTGCACACTAACTCCACAGGGGATATTTGGCTGATACATCATCCATTTCAAGCAAAATATATCACACTTGATGACATGTTTGCAATGGTTTCTCCAACCGCTTTTTTAAAAGAGCAAGTATGAATGATTAGAGGGAGAGACTAGGAAAGATCAGAAGTGCTGTGGCACTGAAGGAAGTCTCCCATTACAGCCAGATGCTGCCATGGTGTGAGCAGGGTTAGGGAAGTACAACTGCAGAGCTGACACCAAAGCACGGCAGAAGCATGTGCATGTGCACACACACACTTCTAGTGGGGCTGGTACATCTGGCAGCCTGTTCATTTTTCTGGGTTGATGAGAACCAGACCTGTTGAGGCAGCGATGTGTGGTATCTGCCTCGCCACAGACCATCTGGAAGCTCATTGAAAGCTTATTATATCACAAGAAAGGTGAAGGAAGCCAAATCTCTGATCTCAAATGAGAGACAAGGTGATGGAACAGAAAGTGGCTTAGAAGGCCAAAGTCTGAGAAGGTGCTGCCACATGATGGCAGCTGTCAGCTGGGTCATTGGGAAATCTGGAGAGGAGTGTAGGTGAAAACTACCCTCATGAGCACTGAAAAAGAGAAAAGCCCCTTCAGGGTAAGGACACCTTGACAGAGTAACATATAGATAACAACATCTGTGTTCAGTATTGAGGTGATAATTGCTGCTTTCATGCACCTATCAGGAAGAATGTCCTTTTAATACGTGGGAAGACTTGAGACTCTGGCACTGAACACTGTTTGGTCTGTTTGTGCCCAAGACAACCAGGATAGGGATATAGCAGCACCGTGCCTGCAGGTACAAACCAGCATAGAGATTTGGAACTGCTTTCACCATGGCAAGCTGACTTTAGGAATAACCTTTCATGGTAATCCTATCTGTTCTTCTTTACCATGCAGAATACCTGTCTGCTTAAGCCATCCTTGTAGACCAAAAGTTAACTGTTTCCCTGCAGACAGTGGTATTTCATGTCTTTATTTCATCCTGTTCAGCAACTGACCATCTCACACATATGAATTGCCTGCAGCTAGGGCTACTCTATGGTCTAGGACGCATCAGGATGCTCCTATTCATAAACTATAGTTCATTCCTTTTTAGAATAGCACTAGTTGAGAAAACTCACTGCAAACTGCAGTCAGCCGACCATTTCCTGCCATGTTAGAGATGACACTGTTCCCTATTTTCACACAGGCTGAGACCAAAATAAAAAATCAAAGTAGGGGGAGAAAATGTCACACTCACAGCTTCCAACAAAAGGGATAATGATGCGGGTATGGATAATGATAACGGTGCAAGCAGGTAACTCATACACATCTGTATCATTTGAGACTATGCTTCACTCACATTTTACTAGTGACAGAAAGAGTGACAGCAATGAAATAATTCAATACAGTGGAAAAGATATATTATCTATTTTTTCTCTTTCTTCTGTAATATTGCTTGAGGTTTATGAACTATGAGGTGTAGTTTCCTTGCCTGAAATGCCTGTTAGAAGGGTACAAAATAATAAATGAAAATTAACTGTATTCTCAACAGGGAGTCTTTCCTGCAGTGTTGTTAGGAAAACATAACTATAGATCAGTAGGGCTAAAATCTTGAAGCTCAAGTTCTCAGTGCTTACAGAGAAAAAGAAGCATGTGGAAGTTCAAATCAATAAATGACTCTGAAATTTCATTAATTTCAATGGCATAGTGCTTTGTTATTAATTAAGGCATGACCTCTGGCAAGAGGAAGGTTCAGTTTGCAGCATGCTGCAACAGCTATATTACAGAATAATGGTGGAAGAAAACACCGGCGTTTTAAGTACAGGCCATAATGAAAACACATTTTCTTTTGTATGGAAGGCTGGAGTGAATGTACTGAAACACAGTATTCAAAGCTCATTCACATGCCAGTAGGTGCTCATTCTGTTTTCCCTGTCTTGTATTGTTTCAGTTGTACTGCTCATTGCTTATGCTGATGATTGAAGTATGGTCTCTGTGAAACAGAAAACCTGAGGGAGAAGTCATGCATTTCACTGATGAAATGAGATAAGTAGTGGGGAACAACTTACGAAATTAAGCAAGAGAACAGCCATGATCTAGTAGAGCTATTGTGCTTTAGAGAAAATACTTCGATACTCAGAACCATGTTGGAGTAGGCTGAAACAAAAGGTTTGTTGAACAGATTTGGTTCTTATCTCCACTTAAGTCACAGATGAATGTGACTTTCCCATATGAATGAGAACAGAAGTCCTACACCTCTGTTTTCACTCTCTGGAAAGCCATTAGTACAAGAACACAGTACAGCATGCCAAGACAGACATGAGCAGATGTCCAGAACTCACAGAGAGCACTGTTCCAGTCTAAATGTACTATCTTTTTAGAAAGGTGAGACGATACTTTCCAGGTGACAAATTAAAATTATGACAGCTCTTACAGTAAGTCCATGCATGACAAAGGATAGTAAACTTCAGGGTCATATTTTGAAAGGGTCAAGTGACTGAGATGTTCCAGTTTTCAAAGGACTGTGGGTTTTGCATATGTGCATCTGCACTACCATACAGAAATACATATGCATTGGTTTTAGACTTACTAGGTTAAATCTTCCTAGCAGTATGGAACTCTGCATGAGCTAATTAATAATGTTTTCTAGGCTACTGGAGAAAAAAATATCTCTACCTCATTTCTTCCCAGGAGCAAATTGGTAAGGTACAAAGCTGTGAGCATGATTTTTTAAATCAAGAAAGTGAAAAGCTGTGTGCTGAAAAAGTTGAATTATTTGCCTGGTCTTTGCTGTTACTTTCAGAGAAATGCAATACGTTAGAGTTCCCTCAGACATAGGACAGGCTGTGAAGATAACCAGTTATTAAAGCCCTTTGATATCCTAGCACAGAATATGATGTAGAATTGCAAGCTACTCATTTTTCTCTTCCTAAAATAAATCAGTAGTAATCAATCTTTTCCCTTTTCTAGGTTTCAAATCCAATGCTATTTCAATCTGGCTCTGTTTCACAGTAGCACCAAGATCATCAGTATGCCCCTTTTGACAATAACTGACCTGTCAGTGGAAGCAGAGTTCTGAATGGAAGGGCAGACTTCCAGTGCCAAGCGTAAGCCTGGCAGAGTTGGAAAATCAGCTTTACAGTGGTGAGGCAGAGACACAGTTATACAAACCAGTTGCCACAAGTGCATAGCAGAGAATGAAACCACCACTCTTGACAGCTGAAATACACTATTGTGGTCTTTATAAGGAGTGTCTGTCCAAGCACAAGACACGCTGCCACCTGAAAAAATAACATGGCACTCGGTAAATGCCAACCATCCTAAACCACCGTACATGCACTCAGAGAGGTTTCACCCTACCATCCTGTGCTTGTCTGAATGGCTGTGAGAAACACCGTAGAAGGAAAAAGCAAAAGCAGAGCAAAAGTTTCCAGCATTCTGTCTCCAAGGAAAAGCTAGAAACACAGTGATCAGAGATTAAAAGGGTTTTAAATGTTGTAAACATTAAAGCAATCTCTTTCCAGCTGCTTACACCGTTCAGTTCATGAAAACAGGATTTCTGTCATGAGAAAACGCCATGAAATGGTGCCAGAAAAAATGAAATCTGGTGTTTAGTCATAGACACTTTATTTGAGAAAAAACCACTTGATTTCATGTCAGCTTTCCCCTTACAGGGAGCTGCTGTGCAGTACCAAGACCGCACCATCAGGTGGCAATGCCTGTTTACGCCGAGAGCCTGGACGCTCTCCGCGGGCGGCGGCTGCCCGGGGCCGCCTCCTGTGCTGCTGCCTTTCTAGGAGGTTGCGAAGCTGTTAGCACTGGTGGTGACCAAGTCAACGGAGGGGAACGGAAAGGCTGGCTTTCTTCTGTACCTGTAGAGAAGAGACTGACGCTGTATTTCGAACCTACTGCTAATACGAAACTATAATTTAAATCGTGCTGGAAATAATGCGTTCACTACCTTGAGCCCGTTCACTACCTTGAGCCCTCTGCTCCTGCTCACTGAATACTTCTCGCACTTCCACAGCTGTGTCAGTCCTCCCAGTTTGTTTCTTTCCAGGCAGTTTCCACTGGTGAGTGAAGCTAGCTTAGCAGCACAGGATTAGACCTTCTGTATTTGACATCCCTAAGTACTGCTGTTGTGATGGCTGTGATTATTATTTGTACAGTTGTTGTTTATTATGAAGGGCATAATTTTGTAGCAATAGAAGTAATTATTGGTACTGTACAGACAGAGAACAAAACTACAGTCCTTGCCCTGCCACAGTCTGCAGTCTGAGAATAAGAGAAAATGAGCTACTGCAATGTTTATGTGGGCAAAACTTCCACTGCCATTCAAAATTTACTGTCAGTGATTCACCTTTTCCTCTTCACGTTTTGCAGTCTACGTGCCATTCTGTGAAGCATTTTGCTAACGTGTATTGAATGTATCACCTTCAGAAGAAACAAATTAAAAAAAAAGTTATGAGAATTGAAAAAAAACCTTCCAAAAAGTAACCTGTAAGAATTAACATATTCAGTTGGAAAAAGTAACTGTCAGTTGATGTTGATGAGGTTGCCAGGTAACACAACCCTAACTCTTCCAGCTTACGTAAAGAAAAGATAGCAAACTGTTCTTGCATGTTCAGTACTTCTGTTTGTACACCCAGATCACAGGTTCAGCCATTTATAGACTGAATACCAAACAATTAAATAGGCCCCATGTGTGGTTTGTGACATTAAATCCTTATGAGACAGCAGGAGTTAAAACATCCTGCCCTCAGCTTCCACTGTCTCTTAATTGCAAAGGATGAGCAAGCACCGCACAACCAGGCACAGCTTGATGTTGGTTTAGCCTGTTTTTATAGCGGAAAGAAGGTACTTGTTTTTATAATGGCTGATAGAATTTCTCTTTCATGCCACAGATAGAGGCCTAAGTAGAGGATTATACATGCATTTTATTCATTACAGATGTAATAGCTATATAATGCAGAAGGTGAACTAGATACTCTAGGGCAGCACTCTCTAACCTTTCTTTCATCATGCATCCCTATGAGTAAAATATTTTCGAGTATGCACTCCAATATATGTATGTTTCTTTATAAATTACAGACATGCACTACTGTGCTAAAGTTATGTACATAATAAAATATACAGAGAATAGAAATAAAAAAAGGATGACATAAAGATAAAACAAACACTATTTTAAAATTTTCTTGTCTTTTATTTTTTAGTGTTAAAAAATGCTTTCTTCCTGAACTCCTGTGGATTGTCTTGTGTACCTCCTGGGGTGCAGGAACCCCAGTTTGTAGGCCACTGCTCTACAGACAAAAGCTGTGAGGTCTGATATCCATTGTCCCAGATCTGGCCAAAATGATGCTTCTGTTCTGACTTACACAGGATATGAGGTATCTCCCCATTCCAAAGGGCAGGAACATGCAGCATTCATTCAACTTGCTTTATGTATGTGTATGGCTGCAAGCACAACGTGTTCATAGCTGAACAGGACTTAAAGAGCTATTGCAAGACTGGCACCTAAAGATGTGTAAGTTCCTGGGATCTCACACAGCAAAGGGTACAGGTTTTGAGGGATAAAAAGATGTGGAGTGTGTGGCTGCTTCTTTATGAGGTATTTACAGATTACAGCAGTTTTGTGCAAGTGTTTTTTAATGGCATTTGGGGGAATGCTTCAACTTGAAATTTAAGTGCTTTTAGAAACAAAACAATAAAAATAGATATTGAGAAGGGGAAAAGAGAAAAGGGAAGGGGTGAGGACAGGCAAACAGGAGAGCAAGAAAGGAAGAAGAATGTTATGCCAGCACTTTAAAACAGGAACCAGTGCTGCTTTATGAAGCAGATGTTCACAATGACTGAAAATCTCATGGCGGAAATATACAGATAATTTCCCCAATGCTAACACTGTCTTTTAAGATATTTGTTGGAACCCTGCATGAGAACCATACTTTTACTAATTCTTAAATAGTGTTTTTATATAACATAATCTTCAGCTCCTAAACTTGAAAACATTCCTATTTAACCATAATTTATCTAATCTAATTGTACTATGTTATTACCTTAGTACTACCAGGGTATTATCAAGGTATTACCAAGGTAATAATATGGTATAATTAGAATGAAATAATATGCTTTCTGATAAAATGCTGAGACATTCTTACTGTTTGGCTTTCTGAAAATCAGAAATTATTAAGTTAATTTGAGAAGTCCCTGCTGCTCTTCCCATTTTTTGTCATGCAGAAAGAACTTTCCATAGACAACATCTCCTCGGCGTCAAATTCTAGCTGACCCACAAAAATTGCAGGTGGATTTTTTAGTCAGGAGTCTGAGCATTCAAGGTAAAAGACAATGAGTTCCCAGCTCTACTTCAACTCAGCCTAATTCTCATGTTAACATTTATGCACTGACTCCTGCAATCCGCACATCTAAAACCAGCTGTGAGACACCTGCTAGCATCTGCTACGGCACTGCATGGGAACTATTTTGGTTCAACCACATAAGCCTAGCTGAACAGTTAGAACTGGTATGAGACATAATACTGCTCCTGTTTCAGGTTTTAACAGTCTTAAGGCTTTTCAGCAACAAACCTAGGGGTATTCAAGCAGCCCTTGCCTTTCCAGCAATAAGTCTAGTTTATCAGCTTATGTCTGAAGCTTTTTGGATCCCGGTTCTGAAAGTAGCTTGAAGGCTGCAGTGAGCGCCAAATCTTAACCTAAAACTTAGCCTAGTCAATAGCTTCTGCATTACCTAGATCATGTCATGTTTGTTTGGCTCCTAACCCAAATCTAACATTTATGCAGTGTTAAGTCATCCCTTTATACAGAAGCCAAAAGGATTGCCATCTGGGCCCTATTATCACCAGTCTTCCATTAGCTTTGGGACTCCCTTCCACACCCAGCACCACTCATAGTTAATCATTCCCCTTGGGCCCCAAATTTAGATTAAAGTTAAATTTAGCCCACTCCTTATTTATCCCAGCAGCCACTTCTCTCTCTCCTTAGTCAGGCTTCTTTATGACAAACCTTAATCTCAAACCTAATCTCCAGTTTTAGTCATAGACCACTAATGACTTAAAGCCCTAGACTCACTCACTGCATGGAAGTTTTTCTCACGGAGTAATGTCCCCATCTGCACTCAGCCTTAAACCAGCTTCACACAATGCCAAATCCTAAACCAAATATTAATCATAGTCTCAGGCATCCAATGACTGCTTCCAGGTGGAAATCCAAATGTAGTTATCCCTAAACCAGGATCAAGTGGTCCTTCATTTACTAAGCTGTAATTGAGGTTTGCAGGTCACCTATTAGTCCTATTCCAAATCCCAGACTTTACTTAGTGATCACTGCCATCCCCCAAACTATTCTAAGCACTGTGTCCCCTGCAAAGCTCAGAGCTAATCTTAGCTAACCGGATCATTCTTGCCCAATCCAAAATGCAACCCACTTTTTAGCACTCTCCTGAAACTTGGACCACTGCAGCTTCCATGCCAGACTGCGATCCAGCCCAGCAGTCCCTACTGCTGTCAGAAGTAACTACAGCCCTTTGGCCAACAATAGACCATGCATACCCTACCCCAACTGCAGTTCTAACTTCAGAGGTTGAGCATACCCATTTCACAGTGACAGGAAGCCAGCTTCAATGTTCATATACTGTGGTGTGGATTTTGACTGTCGCTACACTGTTTGTGGCATAAGCACTTAGGTCTGTTGACCTACATGATGCTCTGTGCACACACTGCTTGGGCATGCAGTACGTTCTCAGCAGCTTGTCTTGCTCTGAGTGGAACCAGCTGGCCTCTTATCCTTTTGCATGGCCCATATATGTTTTTAAAACAAATGGCCACCTTATTCCAGATACTTTCTAAATTTGCAGAAGCTGTGTGTTGCTGCAGAAATTCAGACTTGCAAAGGAATGAAAAAAAATGGTTATAAGAATTACAAAAGAAGTTTGGAAACATGATCTGAACATAAGGAGTCACTTCTCCGAAGACTGCACAAAGCTTAAAACAATGATAGCTTCAGGCTTGGAATAGGCTTAAAAAGAATTCTTAAAAATAATTCAACTACCTTGGATGTCAGCAGGTCACATTAAAATCCCAGAGTTTATGGAGGAAAGCAATGCATAAACCTGAACTGTCTGCTATAGAAACTTCTTAGGCAAGTCTTACAAGGTTTTATATCGTAGGTTAGTAAGAGTTTAGCTGAATTATTAAGATCATACAGACTAACCCAGAACAATGTTTTAGCTTGAAGCTAAAAAAGAAAAACTGTTAAGTGACAGATAAACGTCTTGACCTCCTGCATTGTTCTTAACGACAAAAATTGCAAATGAGCTATAGACTGCAGTGGCAGTGGAAAACTCCACTGAGTGCTTTTTTGGCAACTTTCTATGCTACAAATGCTTAATGATATATTTAAAAAAATTAAAAACCCAAACAAACAAACCACCCACCAAACTGGTCTCACATTTAGCCCAATTTTTCTTTCACCAATTTAGCCTTTTCTTGTCTACAATACAAAGCAAGTAGTTTTGGGTCTGAAAAAGGCCTGTGCTTTTCCACATTGTTTTCACCAATAATCTCTTCATTTTCAACTAGTAACATGCATTTAATTCACTTTTAAATATTAATATTGGTGCCAGAGAATGCAAGTTCAGTACACAAAGGCCTGTCTGAATAAGTACTAAATTTCTGAGTGCGTATGAGCTATGGTTATTTTGCTTCATATAAAAAAATTTTGCTGCAGGTATACCCCGTTGGTAGAGATTATATGCTCTACTGGAAGTTAAATCAGCTTGTCAGCAGATTTGGGTGTCCTGATGTTACATTAATTACATAAATATTTAGCAAGTGTATTCTTGCTTCCCACTGAGCTCCTTTAGTTTGAATGCTTTATATAAAACCTTTGCTATCTAAAATAGCTTGGGGAATGTATGGCATTACGGAGGTCTTTTTAATGAAAAGATAAATTGGGGGATCTAAAGGGAGGTCTGAAACTCCAGTGTTTCAAAGTCTAGTGCCACCTTTGATGCTGGACTCACAGAGACAAAACAAAACCAGTCTTAGAAAGTTGACTGGGGCTCGATGGACAAAACTGTGGCAAGGGAATGCAGGGTTTCTGCACAGCACCATCTACACTTCTTTAGCCCGTGTTCCCTGAGCTACTGATCTTTGGACCCTGGTCACAATTGCCCTTTCCTTCTTGAAACCATTCTGGGAATGGTTCATAGAGGCAGACAGAATTCGAATAACAAAGTACTGACATGCTGGCACAACATCACAACAGGGAAAAGGCAAAGGGTTTGGTTGCCTGATGGTCTGAAGAAAAAGAGCTCTGAAGAGATGTGCAGTAAAAAAGAAGGATTCATGAAATGGATCAATGGCTTTGAAATGAGGTATTATAGTGCTTCATAAATCAGGGATTCATGGTCACCACGAATACTAGTGGTGTAACAACCAGGATATTGGAATTAGTTGGTGGCCATGTACCCACAAATGTTATACTATTTCTCTGTATTCAGTGAAAGTCAAAACAGTAAATTATGAGCAGAAAGCTCCATACACAGTAACTGAAAAGCCAAAGGCCACTACATGATTGACTGCTAGGAATATCCTCTGAGCCGTCAGTTTCACACTTAATCTTTCAGTAGGATTAAAAATGAAGAATAATGGAAGCAACACTTAGGGAAAACATGCCAATATGCTATGTTATTACAATTTTTTCTGTATTCTTACACAATTATAGCAGCCAAAAGGTCTGGCTATGAAATGCCAAGAACATCCCCATGTTAATCCTGGGAATGCATAACAAGGACTGCAAGGGCAGTCTTAAAATTTTAAAGAGCTATGGTAAATGTGTCTGTAAATACTGCCTTCATTTTTACAGTAAAGCAGTTAAGTGAAATAGAAACAGGTCACTCATCTCCAGTGAGGAACCCATTCAGGCTGTAATAGTACACCTTATTTTAATCCCTCTCTCCCAATACCTTTTACTTTCTCAGTGGTATTTCTGAAAGAAAAAACTATGAGGGTTAAGAATTTATATTGTCAACCATTAACTAAGTTTTATTCACATCAGCTTTGCCCATTACAGGACTAATTTAATTGTTTTCTTGTGAAAATGCTTATCTGCAGTTTTCTGGCACAGCTGCTTAACATGCCAGTTTGATATTGTTCAGAGGCCTCTTGCTAAAACTCAGGTCTATATCTTCTGCAGTTGATCAAAACTGAAACTTATGTTCTAAGCAAGAACGGTAGTTCCAGTATGGCATGAAACAGAGAAATGAAAACTTAAGAGAAATAATCTCATAATTTTCTCCCTGAATTATAACCAACAGACATCTCACATGCAAACCAAGAATCACATTTACAAGAATAGGCAAAGGAATGAGTGATGTTTGTCCACTGAGAAAGTGCTTTTAAGCTCCACTCTCTTGTTGGTTAAACCTTTAAGAATAAATATTTATGAATGAAATACCACAAAATTGCTCTCGATTTTTAGTTTTTCATTCCTATTAGAAAAAAGGAAATGCTTACCAACAAGGTTCCTTCTTGGCCTTTCATTGACTTCTCAGGTTATTTGGGAGTCCCAGCTCCCTCCCCAGCATTAGTGATATTTATTTATATAGGTACATGACAAAACTGAGACAAGGTGTCTCCCTTTTCCTTGGTGTTTACAGTCTGTGCCACTTGTCCTGCAGTCAGATCTGTAGGAACTGGTTTTTGTAAAGAAGTGTAATAAAAATTCTGTCAGGTTGGCTGTGCACTGATCTAAAAATCCAACATTTTTGTATCAGATGTTGGACCCTGAGTGTAAGTGTAAACACAAGGTAAAGCAGTTCACTAGCTAGAATTTAATACTGGAAAGGACTCTGCCTGAGTGATCAAATTCAGTTTCCTCACAGCTACAGACCACAGATAATAGTTAACAAATGCAGAACCATCTACAAATACCTGCTCTACACCACACACTCATTTCTAGCACTGAGTGTTCAGTAGGAAGATGATGTTGACAATTGGCACAGACGATGTGCTAGCTGCATACAACAGCAGAGGTGTGAGTAGACAAAAACACTCACCTGGCCTCGTGATGCAGACCTTACCCTGTGCTGTGGAGGGGAACAAGGCAGCCCATCTGACTCCCACTGAGAGACGTGGACAGCTGAGAAAGGAGTGGATAAGAGAAAGATACAAAATCTAAACATAACGTCACATGGCTGAATAAGGAAAAATCATGAACATGAGTATAACAGAGCTGTCAGTCTCACTAATTCTTTCATATATTGAAGAATGTATCTCATGAAGGACACTAAGCAGTGGGAAAATAGAGGGGCAGGAAGCGGTGTGAGGTGCCGAGGTTGTGCATGAATCCAACCCGTAACTTCAGCATTTGTACAAACTCACTGCTGACAACAGTGTCTGCTCAGAGGGTTGCAGGAGAGAGAACGGCCTGGTGGAGTTCAGAGAACATGAACCATATGGGCTTCATATACACCACACCCTGTGTATGTATTTACTGTCCAACAGCAGGGAGCGGCTAGCAGAGGGCAGACCCATACCCACCTCCCTTTCACAGCATTGCTTTGCTCTGAAAGGAGACAGCAATGTGCGGAGCCAGTGTGGGGATGTGACAGAGGTATAGCTAGAGTGTTTAGAAAGGAAACTGTTTACTACCCGACAAAACATCATAGTGACACACCATTTGGAAGCAGGCACTCAGTTCCCTAAGCTCAGTGAAAAAATAGACTTCAGCTCGTGAATCACAATAGGAGTTTTACTGACTGAAGAATGTGAACGTGACAGCCCAAGTAACTCCAAAAAATTATCCTGTTCAGCCTTAGCTTCTTCTATGGGATGGTCAGTTAGTCCTCAGGAGACAAGGAGTTTGGAGTATCCTTCTCAGTCCAAGTCTAAAATCCACAGTCTCTATGCACTCGTTTGTCTAATTAGAGCAGAAAATATGGCTAACCTTGCTAATATCTTCTTCCATCCCTCAGAGTATCTTCCCAGTCAGTAACTCCTGTCACCCACTCTGTTCCTGTGCTGCTTGCAAAATGTCAGCTCCATTCTTTACATTCCTTCAGGTTCCCATCCCATTAAAACCAAGAGAAAGCTATGAGAGGAAACACATCAGGAAAGCTCTTTATACCTTTTCCAGTGACTTTTTCTTCTTTCCATAGGGGACAACAGACCAGGCCTCCAAAAGCTCACTTCTGAATTGAAAGTGCTGCCCAGCTGTAGGGGAGACACATACTTCTTGTGACAGAGAAACATGGAAGTGCTCATCACAGAGATGTGAACTCAGAGAAGGAAATCCATGAAAAGTTATGGGGGACTTTGTAAAGCTCAGTTTTAAATTCTGTCTCTGGCAACAAATTTTGAAATCTTTTTTTGTAGTACTTTACTCAATTCACATCCATTAATGAAAGAGTTGTCAGCTGTGGTGCTTTTTCTATAAAAAATTCCAATGTGCATTAAAGATAAAGGGAAAGAGGAAATCAAGAGATTATCAACGTGTCATTGCTTATGGAAAGAGAACAGATGAAAAAAAAATATATATTATGGCAATAAAGCACCAGCAAACACTTCAGTTTTGAGTTACTGTGACAACCATTTATTTTCTGGATATTTCTGTGTTATGATGGATGTGGGTGATCCCATGCTGAACTAATAGTACAATGATAAGTTCTCAGGATGCAACAGGTGTTATTTGCTAAGATAACATAAGGGCAACAGAACAAATTCACCACATATGTAAGCAGACATTTAGAGCTGTAAATCTCAGTTTTCCAGAGCTGTGCCGTACTGTATCAGGACTTAATTTTGACACAATCAAGTGATTCTAAATCTTGCTGGAATAAATATGCAGAAAATTTGCATAAGCAAAACCTGATTTTGGAGCTTTGCTCTCTTATCTTCTTACAATACCTGCAGTACAATAATACTGCTTTAGTTCAAAATACATTTGATTTTAATATATTTGTTTATATCTTTACTCTTATAGCTATTAAAAATCAGTTTAATACTGGCATTATATTCAGTGTTTGTGTGACTTCTGTTCCCTTGGAAAGGACATCTTTCCATTGTCTGAGTCTCTGTATGCCAATACAATATAAATATTTAATAATAAATTGGAAGTTACAGAGTTGCCATGACAGCTATTGCCTATTTCCAGCAGCTAGCATGGGATCTGTACCTATTAATATGTACCCAGGACACAGTACTGGCTGTTGCTTTGTGCAGGTTGTTATTCAAGTCAGCACTGAACTAAGCATTACATTTTAAGGTAATTTGCTCTCTCAGTGGCAGTCTTTTAGAGTAAGTTAGTTAGCTCATGATTAGTTAACATGACCTTTACTATATGGTTCCACTAGTTTAAGGCAATGTTGTAAAACAGCTTAAGGTTTTTCAGGATTTGTAAGTCTTAAGATCTACTTGATTATTTATACTATAAATACACATGCTATATATTTAAAACAGCTATGAATTGTGTCTGTGCAATATAAATATGTTTTCTATAGATGGGGGATTAATTTTAAGATAGAGAAGGATAGAAATTGATTTAGCAGATATTATGACATAATAATGAGAGACACAGAGGTAATGCCAGTGAATTTATAATTATTATGTGAAAATTAAATCATGAGTGACCTACACAGTGGTCCTTAGTAAATTAATTATCAGCATTGTTTTGTTTCATTGTGTATTTTATTTATATCAAATAAAATCTTACCTTCTATGCCTTTTGCCTTTCTGTTAGATGTTTTTTCTAGATCCTGGGGCAGCTCAGTTTAATAAAATAAAAACTACTTGATTGCTCTGCCAGCGCTTCAAGTCAAAATGCTAGTCCTTACTTTTGTATCAGGGTAGATTTGCATCATGTTAACATTTGTTACGGTTAACTACAGAAGGAAAGAGTGATATAAACTTTGAGGTCATGCAGCTGCACAAACCATTATACCAGTGTAAGCTTTTACTTGGAAAGTTGTGTACTTTTGCCTTCAGTCCCGTATTTTATCCAGTGACTATTTAATGTAAAACACAGAAATAGCCTTCAATGGAGGAGAGGGAACCAAGGTCTCCCTCTTACAAAGAAAATACCCTGCATGTAACCAGGCACACAGCTTGGGAGCTTTCAAGTAAGAGTGCAAGGGGCCATTGGGATTTAAGCAGCACCTGGACAAGAGTCTTCAGGTTCACTGTTTTGAATTTGCATACTGGAACTCTGCCTGACTGCCCTTTTCAGTATGTTGACTTCACACGATGCTGTGCAGAGATCGTCAAGCTAGTGACACATGGCCTAATGTCTCTATCTTTCCATACAATCTCAACTATATGGCAAGCTCAGCATCTCTAACCCTGTACAGTGTATTGTGCTGTAAACCCATAGCCTAAAATCTTTACTGAACTTTGCTTGCATTTCCTGAACAGCAGAAACTCAAGGACTTATCAAGATTAATTTTCTCTAAGATTTAACATCTCCACATATAATATGTATGCAAAAATAGTCCCCTTCTTTCCCACCGAAGGTTTTTCACAAGTTGCTATTGATCATGGCTGCGACCCTGAACATATTCAACTGCATATTTGGCTGTGATCTAGAAATATTATCTGTGATATCATTTCCTAGTGCCAAGGTTTAAAATCAACCCATCAGTGCCACATAGTAAGCTAAGTGACGTCTTCTCTCAAAAATCCCAATTCCAGGAGGATCCAACAGTACAAACTGACAGCAATAAACCACTACTCAGAGATGAGCCTGTCTTCCCAGCACTTCCTCACTCACACCATCCCCACAAGCAACTCGTTCTTCTATGAGCTCTAATTGAAGCACGTCTGTTAAACATCTCTGAAAAACATGAAATCTCAAGGATCATTGTCACATGTATTCAGATCATAAAACAGCTAAACAACCCCTCTTACGTGCAACTGCATCTAATGCATTCTGTTCAAATATTACTGCACCATTTTGCTTAAGGCAAGCAGAGGCGTTCCAGAAATTTCTGAAAGCATGCCAGATTTCCTACAACATACGTTTGAGTAGCTTACTTTGTTGTCTGAATCTTTAAAATGGAGCTTGTGGGAATAACAGAAAACTTCCCCCAGACTAAAACTACATCACGGGGACGGCTCACCTATTCAGCAGCCTGGGGGCACTGGGTCTTACCTACCTCCTATAAAGCTGGTCCCCACCCTAGGTGAGCCATGAAGTCCGACAGGAAGTATCTACTGTCCTTCAGAAGTGAGTCAGCCAGGTCCTCTATCAAAAAGCCAAATGGGCTAATATTATTGAAAGAATATCACAGACCGAAAAAAGCCTGTGTGTCAAGCAGACTTAGCAATGACATCCACTTTCCATGTCTCTTCCTTTCTGTGAGTTTGTTGAAAGCTCAGACTCCAGCAATATCACACATAACCCCTAGTCATGCTTTTCACCCATGCATACACCAAAATAGTCTCAGGAATGCTACCAGGAATCCCATGACTAATTTTTCTTCCAATCCTTAGCAAGAAACAGGCTTCGTGGGCGATACTTGTAGATTTCTTTGCAACCATTATTGTATGATATTTATGGCAAACATATCTTTCACTTGCAGAGTAAATGGAACAACACATGGAATTCTTTTGTTCTAACGTATGGGTTTCAGAGAGTCATTTTGGTAATTTTTTCCCTGCCAAAATTTTCAGCTTCCAAGTTATCACCACCCTATAGTTACATAGGTTTGACAGTCTCTTCTCAACTGTGAACACCAGAGAGGCTGTGAATTGCGAATTAGGTTTGGGACAGAGATCCAGGTCTTTTGTCTGTGTCACCAAACTTAGCCACAGAAACTTAGTATCAAAGCATAAGACTTGTAAACCAAGCAAAACATGAGCCAGGCAGTGATAATTCCAATTGCGCTTACTGGGCTTAAAGATAAAACAAAGATTCATAAAGAATCTGATAAATCATACAACCATGACTGTATGTAACAATAAATCATAAAATCTAATTTTATTAGCAAGGGCTGAATGACTTGAGTTAGCTTTAATACTATTCCCAAAGCATGTTTGTTAAGGATATTGTAATTTTCTTTCTTTCAAATATCTGTCAATGCAGGTTGTGAATCAGGATTAGAATTCAAACAGTTCCTCTTAATTTATGTTTTCCTTGTAATTTTAGTATCATTCCAGAAAATGTCTCCAAACTTGCAACATACAAAAATTAAATGCTGTATGTTCTATATGTAATATGCATGTTATAACATAATAAACAAATGTATTTGTTTTGTGTGTATTCTTCTTTGAAGATTATGAATATATAAGAAGAGTCTAACTCACGAGAACAAAACCTATAATTCATTGGTAAGTTGAGAAAAATTATGTTTCAACATTTACAGCTGTTAGTAGTAAGAGTTGAATCAGTTAGGTCATTTAAGACATGTAATGCATGTATTATGGATGTATGTGTTGAGCAGTATGTCCTCTTTTTTAAAACACCTCCAATACTGGCCCTGGGGAAATGGCTTGCCACCAGCAAACTGGAAGAAACACAAGAAATTATGCAGGATGGGACTAAATGTAAGCAAAAGAGAGTCTAGAGAATATTTTATAACCTGAGAGGCTGAAAAGCTTCTGACAAACAACAGTAGGAGAACAGCTGCAGGGAACAGCCTGTGATACTGTGACTTCCCCAGCTCCATGTATGTCAGAAAGAAACACAATTGCAGTCCTGAACTATATGTGTTGCTCAGCGCCAAAAAGAGTTTCACTCATTACCTGGACACCTCTTAAGCATGCAATATGTATCCTTCCTTTTCTAAGCAAGAAGATGAAGAAAGTTGGCATCATCCAGGTTTTGGAGCCAGTGGTCAGCTGTCAGCCTCTGGGGCACCTGAGCACAGAGGGTGCCTGAGACATGGCTGCTGGCCCTTTAGCTCTGCTGGCAGCCTTCACCCTCCTGCCAGCTGTGTCCCTGCACATCACCAGCTGCATCTGCCACACAAACGTTTGGTTTAATATCTTTAGTGACAATCTGGACGATGGGATCGAGCGCACCCTCAGTAAGTTTGCAGACAACACCAAGCTGGGGGGGAGTGCTGATCTGCTGGAGGGCAGGCAGGCTCTGCAGAGGGATCTGGACGGGCTGGGTCAATGGGTCGAGGCCAATTGTATGAGGTTCAACAAGGCTCAGTGCCGGGTCCTGCCCTTGGGTCACACCAGCCCCACACAGCGCTACAGGCTGGGGCAG
>JAVJGI010000057.1:44853531-44865409 GCA_035590275.1 Ibycter americanus
TGATCTGAAACTTTCAGCTGTAGAAAAAGAATGTCCACTCTGTATGGTTTTTAGCCTCATTGGCCTCTGTTTTCAATTGTCTCTCAAATCTCATGGATTTTATGTTTAGGTATTAATAAGTTTTGAAAAGAATTTATATTTATGGAATTTAATTTTTTGATTAAACCCCCCACAATTAATTGAAGAGTTAATTTGGATTGAGTTTATTTGTATGGCAGTATTTGTCTCCTTTTAATCTGCCCTGTTAATTAATGTTAAATACATCTGACCATCCTCTAAGCACAAAGTAAATGTGACATTGTAGGCACTGAACTGCAGCTTTGCTGTTTATTTTAAGGTGTTCAGAGATGCTTCTTACCATGCTAGCTGAGAATTTACTGTAACTTAGTGTAATTACCTTAATACTTTTGTGGTAAGAAATTAATCACATCTTCCGAATGTAAAACAGAAAAGCATTTATAAGTAAATGTTATAAGCATTTATTATATTATATTTGCTTATTATAAATAAGCAAAAAATGTTAATGCATTTTAATTTAATTTAATGCTTTTATAGGTATTTGCTTATTTTCCAGTGAGAAGACCTCTTGTTTTCTGATAGATGCTGTTATCCCAAGTGTTAATGGATTTCCAGCTATTAAGAGGTAATCATATACCTTAAGTATTTCATTATAAATTTGAAAAATCTTCATGAGCAGATATTTGGAATGCACTCATAGTAAATTGACTCATTTTCTTTTAATGTACTAGAATTGCTGATATGAGCAGTTGTAATGTGGAAAGCATATTAATCTGTGGAGATACATCGTATATACAAAACTTATATGAGGTCATAGGCTTACTCTTGTTACTTAGAATTGCAGAAGAAAAACAATCGCTATCTTTTGAGGTAATGCATTTGAAATAAGCACAGCAAAAAAATGAAAAAGCACAGTAATGCATTTGAAATAAGCACAGCAAAACAAGCAGTGTGGTAATAAATTCAATTAGATGTTGCATAACCATGTATCTTTTTTAAAGGATTATCTCTGGTGAAGAGAGCCAACAGGAGCCCTATACTAAAGTTGGTTTCTTTCAGGTTAAAAACTGTCTAGAAATATTTTCACTTGAGATCTTTTCTGAAAAATAAAGTCGGTGGTTCCTGACAGCAAATCCTGAAGCAACTAGCTTGATGCCACACTGTGCAGACACAGTCACTTTCGGTGGTTGTACTATTTTTAATAAAGGCAACTGGACTTTAAAAAACTTCTAGATTTAGTGCACATCAGAAATGGTTGTGAAGTGATTCTGATTTCTTTTTCCTTTTTTTTTTTTTATAGAACGTGAAAAGTGGAGGAACTGCAACTAATTTCAGTACTGTAATAATCAAAATTATTTTTGGCACTGAGGGGCTGAATATCCTTGCTCTTTATGGAGACATCATATGTAAGAAATGTCTAAGGCTTTGTAAAACTGTTGCCCAATAGACTGGAACATGGAGACACAGCTAGAGCCCATGAAGGATGACTTGCCCTTAATGGCCAACACTAGCTACATGCTTGTAAAGCACTATGTATTGGATTTGGATGTGGATTTTAAAACTAAAGTTATTGAAGGCATCATAGTTTTATTCTTTGAGACTGGGAGCCGGTACAGGAAAACCAGCAGTACTGGCAAAGGCAGGTGCCAGTCACAGTTTGATGAAGCCTGTAAAATGAGGGCATCTGAACCCTGCCACATTCCTGTGACAAACGTGAGTGCCTGTTCATCTAAAATGGAATACAATGATTTTGCTGTCTGTGGTAAAGGTGAAGAAGATACTTCTGATAAAAATGGTAACCATAGCAATGAGGAACAGGCTTCTGGGATTGCTAGTTCGAAGGACTGCTGTGACATAGCGAATCATGGAAGCAAGGATTTTCTGCTGGTATTGGACTGCTGTGATTTATCTGTGCTAAAGGTTGAGGAGGTAGATGTTGCTGCTGTGTCAGGCATTGAAAAATTCGCAAGGTCTGCCAAGCTAACAGATAGTTCAAAGGAGCTGGAAAATCTCAGGAATCAGATTGTACATGAACTTGTGGCTTTCCCTGCAGATCGCTGGAAGGAACAGTTACACTATTTCACTTGCTGCAGCCAGGCACCTGGCTGTGGAGAGCTTCTGTTTACTACTGACACTTGGAGCTTGGAGATAAGGAAATCAGGAATTCAGACTCCAGCAGACTTTCCTCATGCAATAAGAATATGGTACAAAACCAAACTGGAGGGAAGATCAGTTACATGGACTACAGACCAGAGTGGCAGGTATGTAACTTAGCTGAAGGCATTGCACGCATTAATTTTAAACATAGGTGCAAGAATGTAGAGTTGCATAACGCTGAGCAACTGTGAAGATGATGAACATTCTTTTCCATTGTTTTCATTTCATCGTTGGTTGAATCCTGTTGATGTCCTGTAGGAGAACAAACTCTCTGCTCAAGAAGTCCCAGTGGACTTGCAGACCTCAGGCCTGTCTAAATGATTGTATTTGCTCTTTCTGAGTGGGAGTAAATAATTGTTGTGTATTGCAATAAGTGTGTGCAGGGAATAGGGAATGATCACATAGGGGAAGAGAAGGTACGCATGACAGGTTTTTTCACTGTAATACTTGGTGTTCTTTTTCCTTCCTGGCTTAAACAACTGATCATACAGCATAAAGATCAGTATTCATAACATTAAATAGAATTACTTCACAACTAATCTTTTTTTTGTCTATTTAGAGATGCAGTCTTTTCCCATTTAGTCTCTCATAATCAACTTCTAAAATCTCCTTCGTCTATTATGTACATTGATGACAGCAAATGAACTGCAAACTGAAACTCCAAGAAGAATTGACATTTTATCTAGTATTTGTGGAAGTACACAGTGCTGTACAGAAATCTTCAAGATAAGCTCTTTATAGGAGGGAAACTACAATCCACTCTTGACTTCGACAACTGTAACTGTTTTACTGTGATGTTCAAACCTGGATTTTAATGGCAGTTCTTTATCATGCCTAAAAAGCAGAAACAAAGTTGGAAGATGAGGAAGAAATTTAGTCTGACTGAATACTTGCTTTTTGTTCCCCAACTAGAGATACATGGTTAACTTTCATTTAATAGAAATTGAGTCTTCTCACTGGCATCCGTGTTAGGAAAAATTTTACCTCTACTGCTAAGCTATGATCAACATCAAGTCTAGGAATGTCTCAGTTGTGTTCATTACCTCTTTCCCTTCCCCCTGCCTTCCTCACTCCCCAGGGAGTTATTTTTGGTATGAGTTTAGGAAATGTAATTCAGTATAGTGTGTTCAGTTACGAAAAGTGAATTTTGACTGCATGCAAAGGTGGGGCAATTGGCTGTGATCACACGATGTATCTGTGTCTACCTGCCTCTTACTAAACTCTTAGAGACTAATATTAGTTAGCAACACTCACCTGGTGTAGGACTCCTCCCTTCTGTGTTGTCTGTCTGTTTTGGGCATTTGAAGTTTTCTTTTAAGCATCTGAATCACAAATATCTCTTAGTTTTGACTCCCTTTCACTGCAAGGCATTATCTATTCAGAGACATTTCATGGCAGCTGTATGGAAACACATGGAATTTTATGAATCAGTAATGAGGCAAGAAAAGATGGCTTGACATCAGGCAGTCTGATAGTAGCAAACACGCTCAAGCTGGCTTATTTTCAGTCTTTTGTAGGATATTCCAGAAACTAATTCCTGTCGGAAAATGAGTTTTCATATCACAGTCATTAGAATCTTTCTTGCTATATTTTTAAAATCAAGTTCTGTATGTGATGAATCCATAAATATAGCGGTAAAGCTCATTGTACGAAGTGCTGACATTTTTCCTTCCCTCTCTAAAAATAAAGGCCATTTGTAATGTTTGGAGGAAGTACTATTATGTTATACACTCATAGGGAAATTCTTTAAATTGTTCAAAGTTATGCATGTGGTGCTTTTTTAGGCAGATATCAAATCTTTTCACAGAGAAGTCTGTAATCTGTGGTTCTAACTCCAAAGAAAAGTGAAGTGACTGACAAGGTACAAGCATTGTGTGGCCCCTTCTGTTTCCTGTAATTTAACACTAGTACAGTGTTTTGAAATTTAACATATGCACTATTTTGTAAAGACTCACATTTTATTTGTTTTAAACAATGATGTGTTATAACATACAGAGAAATTCCTTAAAGCTTTGTGGGATGAGTTTAGGCAAGTTGAAATATGCAAAACTGATGTTAGCACAGCAGGGCACACTTCTGTTTTCAGTAGAGGAACTGAACACACAGAATTTCAGCATTTCCCTATTTGGGCTTTTTGTACTAGAAAATACATTAATGGTCAAGAAGGAAGGGGTTTTTGTAGCCTTAGAACATGTGTTTTGTAGTAACATGCTTTCTGGGGCCTTTATGCTCAAGTACTAAAAAGGGGGCAAAATAGAGGAATAGAGTATGTGTGTGAGTGTATGTGGGTACGTGCGCGCACACACACATATATACACACGCACATATATATACACACACACCTTTTTGTCTCTCCAAAAATTATACTTACAAGGAATATTTCAGCTTGTAAAATCGGCAGGTAACTTTTAATAGTGATAAATAACATAATTATTAAAATAGAAAAAAAAAGTTGTGATTATAATGTTTGTAATACATTTATTATGAACTTCTGTTTCAAAGATTTCAGTTATTTACTAGCACAGTACAGCTCTGGGGTTTCAAACTGAGAAGGTAATGTTGCCATTTTAACAACATTATACTTCTGTTTGAAGTATTCTTACTAATATTAAGTATTATAAAATGATTTAAAATGAAAACTTATTTTAGACACTATAATAACCACTTTGTGGAAGGAATAATGTGCATAAAGCATCTTTCATTACTGGGAAGGAGAAACTTTTTGCCAGCCTGTCAAGGTGTTCAAGCAGTTTTGCCTGACTCTTAAGAGTATGTAGCAGTGTTGAGTCAGCATGGCTACTAGCATATTTCAAATTATATGTTTCTCATGATCATTGTTAAGAATCCTTATTTGTTAAAATATCCTGAGGTCCCACCTCTTCATTCTTTAAGAAAAGGATTAAACACGTTTTGTGTTAAAATTGAAGAGGTAATATTCCTAGCAGACAGCCTTGTGAATTCACCTCTAACTGTAGATTCCTTCCACTTTTTTTCTGCCCTACTTATTGCCACTTCTAGTGCTGTCATAAATCGGTTAATGGTTGTGTTGATATGGATGAGTGACTGGAATGGAACTCACTTACTCATTGTGGGATTAGGAAGGAAAGAGTATCTTTGATATGAACAAAATTGTAGAGTCATAGAATGGTTTGAATTGGAACAATACATGATACTGAAACCCATCAGTACTGGCTCGTAATCTAGTAAGATACCTGTGCATTATTTACCTTGGCATACATGAATAGCTACATGAATCAGTCAGGTGCATGCATTTATTTTTTCAAGTTGAGCCCTAGAGATCAGATATACAGAAAAGGACAAATTCTGGGAAGGGGATGGGTTGAATTACACCAAGTGTGCGATTTTTATGGCAGTGCTATTGAAAAAATGTATTTTTAGATGCTATTAAAGATAAGCAGTTTTGAGAAAATGCTGTAAAAAGAGTTAATCTTGTGCTAATTTTCCAAAGCAGGAAATACTGGAAAATGTGATCTCCTTAAAAAAATGATTATGATATCTTGATATTTATTTGACCAATGTAGATGTCTTACCTTTAAAAAGTATTCTGTACTTGTATAGTTTGTTATCTTTATAATATTATTAGATTAAAATATGAACGTATTTTTAAAGAATTCAGGAAATATTTTTGCCTTTATGAAAGTTATGAAGGTGAATACAGCAAGCATCAATGTTCAGTTTGGGAGAAGTGCTAATGCTAGTGTATGTTCTGTGATTAAATGCTTCTTTTCAGATGCAGTGTTCAGTTGTATCAGAGACATCACTGAACCGCATGGTTCCTCTTTTGTTATAAATAATCTTGCATTTCTGTAATGTGCCGCTGAAGCACCTGCAGACAGACAGTGATTAGGAGAATATCCAAAGAGGTGATACCTAATGTAGCAATAGAACAGGCTTTGGTTTCCTGTTGAAATAATTCCATGTTAATGATTCTGCTGAAACAGCAAAGTACTAGTAGGAAAGTTCTGCCAAACTTACCTTGATCTGTTTTGTGGACTGATGTCAGGGGCCCGTCTCAGGCTGGATATCACTGGCATGGAGGTTAGCACAATTCCTCATTATTTTTTGTCTGCAGTTGAAAAAGAGAGGTTTTAGCTTTTTAAAAACTGGTTGTTTCAATCCTGCCTCTCCTTAAGACACATATGTTTTGAAATGCAAATCATATTCGAAGAGAGTAGTTGCAATTGTTCCATGCTTTGGTGACAGGCGCTATTCATAAATTTGGTTACTTCTGAGGTTAAACTCTTCAAAAGTCGTACTCTTCTTTGGCACCATAGTCAGTCAGACTATGTTATGTAGTGTGTTGCATATAGTGAGGACTAAATAAAAACTCTGAAAGTACAGATAGCAACATTGACATTTTTCATTTGTTACTATTTTAACATTTAATTTATAGTTGATATCCCCTTTTGAAAGAGACTGAAATTTTCATAAATATTCTAAACTTGAGATTTTTTTATAAATATTCAGGGTAGTGGACTATTTAGTTAAAGCTTGAAGTTGGAAGTGAATTCTTTAGCAGTGATCTCTAAATTCCAGGAGAAATACTTATAGTATTCTACACATAGAATTACAAATAGAAGTCCATGTTTATGAACTTTCTGTGTGTGGAAATATAACCTAGAAGTGTTTTTTGTAGTTGTAAGCACCATGTTTCTAGTGTCAGTCTCAACAATGACATTTACTAAAAATCAAGAAATTGTGTTTAATACATTTTAGTATATGTAATTTCCTTAAGATTCAGAACAGTTCGCAAGAATTATGAAGTTGTTTTGTCTAGAGACTGCTGGAGAAGCAAAATGTCATCATTTTGCATGTGGAAGGATTCCTTTCCAAACCTAAGTCTTAAAGTTTTGACTTAGAATTGTTTAAGTCTATTATCTTTCATGTCCTACAGAGGTCAAATGACCATCTAAAGGTTGCAAAATTGTTCTTCGTGTCCTTTAGTGATGGGTACTTAAGAGTGAAGAATTCCATTTGGCTATGGTGAGTTAGCAATTTGCAGTGGATATTGTCTGGGCATTTGCTACAAGTCATTTGCAAAGAGTGTAATTGTACTGATTCCTAGGCTGGATCACACAGTTTCTCTTTACTCAGCCTAAAGTCTTTCTGATTACCCTCGAAGTTCAGCGTAATGCTTTGTGTTTGTATTTTCTGTCTCCAAAGTGTGTTAACAATATAGAGTCAACCACAGAGCTATTTGTATTAATGAAAAGAGGGAAGAAGGGAGAGCAAAAAAGAAATGAGGTAGAAGCCTACCAAAATACACTTGCTCAAAGAAGTACTTTTGATCTCTGTAAACCTGGATGGGTGATTCCCTCCACCACTGATATGATGGCATAGGTGTGCATGCAGCTGGGTGGTGAGACATGTTAGGGGGCTAATCTGACTGAAAATAAGCAGGGGAGAAGGGAAAGCCTTATAAGAGGCATTTGGAATATGCTACTGAGGTTACTTTGGAAGGTAGTTAACTGTTAATACCGGTAATAAAGGTTTGTGCCAATGTAGCCCTCTACCTGTAGCCTTTATGGAGTCTGAGGCATCCACTGAATTTTTGTAATATATTTGATATTTTCAAAGCAAATTTTTCCAGGGTAGAAATCAGAAAAATGAGTCAGATTGTCACAGTTTCAAACTGCAAATTAGAATATGTGTCATGAAAATAGATGTTTGTTTTTCAGTGGCATGAGTTAGCATCATTCTGTGCTCTTGGATGCTGGAAATGTAGGAAGTGAGTAAAGAGCTTGTTTATCTTCATAGGCAAGGGTTGAGTGAGTAAGATGTTACAAAATCCAGGCGAGTCACAGACTAAATCCTAAGTGGCTACCATCAGCTGTGGGGAATTCTCTTCTGTTTTTTTGTGTAATTTTGTTCCCAGTGATGAATATTTATATTTGTATAATTAGTGAAGCAGTCTGAAGTTTCCTGGATTACTCCTATCTGATGCAATGATTTCTAAAGAAGAACAAGTGGCATCAGGAATAGAATGGAGAAGTAAAATAACAATAAACAAATAAAAAAAAAAGATAGGCAGACCTTGAATAGAAAATGAACTGCTTTGGTATTTCTGGAAATGTGGATAGCAATGAACAAACATTTCTAAAACATCTAAAATATATCCTCTGGATTAGTTGTCCTACCTAAAAAGGTAGACCATGAGAAATGAGGCTTTTTTAGTGAAAATACCTTTTCAGAGTTATATCAAGTTTTATGGCCAGGAAGCACGAATGATTCTCATATATAGGTGGAGTAAGTGGATGCCTGTGGCACAGGACAGAAGAGGGAAGTGCTAGGTACTCACAGAAGTACTGTATACCAGTGTACAAGGGGCAAGGCTGATGGTACTCTTCAGGAGGAAGTAATACAAAAGGCAAGTTGCTTCACTAAACTGTGCCATCGAGAGGACTGTACTAGATCAGAGGAGGCTGAGAATGAAACAGTATTATGAAAGTACCATTATCCATATAAACAATGAAAGTTGTAGTGTTTTAATTTTCAAATCTAAAAGGGAAGTGAAAACACAAAAGATCCAAGAGCCAGTGATAAGGGGAATATTGAGTCAAACCAGCACTTGTGTTTGTGAATTGGACAGTCAAGAAACCAGAGCAATCTCTGATTTCAGAATAGAAATGAGAAAGTCCAGCTGTATCACAGTTCATATCCATAGCAAAACTGTCCTCTGTTTAAAGACAGAGGCTTACAAAGAATTGGGGTTTTTTGTTTACTGCTGTGGGAACAGAGCAATTAGGAAATCTCCAGTTATCTCCGATTATAATTAGTAATTTTGAATCCAATTACCATTCAAACAGGAGCTATGGTTATGAAATTACATCTTGTTTAAGTGCAGTCAGGTAGTATTTCCTAAGGAAGTAGTAATAAAAGTTGTACAGGGAATGGAATACCTAAGTGATTGTTCAGTTGTGTGACTTCAAATTTAGAAAACTTTCTCATAACAACATGGAAGAAGCTATTAAGTATATTGCATTTGCCAAAAATACTGGTCAAAGCAAGTAAAAAAATCCGTATTATTAGAGGCAAAGTGGGAGCACAATAAATATGAAACGGATTTACTTTGAATGAAGAAGGTATGCCATGTCTTAACCTTATTATCATTGCTTCCCAGTGATGACTATACCAAAAGATAAAACTTTCGAACAGGAGCTTGTGTATGTACTATGTCTAGAAGAAGGAGGATTGATATACCTGAGTGGACCACAAATTAGTGGGCTAAAGTCCAAAAAGATTTACAGTGAGGTATCAGTTTAGAAATGTAGCTATCCAGCTGTTGGAAAACTGGCATCAGAGTAACAGACATTACTGGAAAAGTTGGTGGAATCACTCATCTCATAATCATATTTAGTACTTTAAAATGGGACAATGGTTTGAAAAAGGCATGGATAGTTATTGGCTGATGTTTTATTCAACAGAAAAATTAAAATGAGTACCTGCTCTCTTGGAATCTGATTACAATCACTGGCACCTTGCAGATGTGTAAATTGATAAGGCAGAACAAAAAATTGGTGTGATTTAGGTGCCAGGAAATCCTGCTGCTTCATGGAAATGACGCTGTAATTTAGAGTAAGAAACAGCTACAAACAACAGTGATTTTACAGGGAGCTGCAGGAGGTTGCCATCTTACATGGGATGTACATCCTCACATAGGGAATGTATTTTTTCAAATACAGGAAAGGGGTAGAGTTGCTGAGCTGGGCATTTTGCTTGAGAAAGCTTCAAACAGGCACCAAGCAAAGCAAGTTGACATGACTGAGTCATAGGACATAGTTCAGGTGTTTGATGGCAAATATCTCAAAGAAAACCTGCAGATTCCTGTTTGGAGAACAGAGTATCAACTGAACATTTATTACTAGCTTTAAGGTAGTAGCTGAATTTGTTATTATAATTTATATGCTTACATGGGAGAGGGAGATCTGCTAAGAGCTGGTTTGAACTGCTTTTATTTTATGAAAATATATGGAACACTCATGAGTTAGGATTGCATTAATCAAATTTTCCTCAGAATCCTTGGCTCTGGGAGATTACTGAAAAACAGACAGCCCAGAATCTCCTTTTGGAGCAAAACCAGACAATACAACCACTAGTGATTCATTTCTCCAGTAGCCTGGGTCATTGATCACTGGGAGTTACCAGAGATATATTTTGCGTTTTGCGGGTGCTTGTTTTTCCAGTTTAACAAGTAATTAGACAAATAGTCTGAGTTCTCTGCCTATCTTACTTTTGCTGTATTCAGTTTCCATATCTCTTCCAACCTATGGTGGCAAAGATTATGGCTGGCATGAACAACATAAGTAGGTGATTTGAACTTTACAAGACCACTGGAAGTGAAAGAAGAGAGATGGAGAGGATAGACAGGAAAAAGGAACTGTCAAGTTTCTTGCTAGCAGTGGTAGGGATAAATCAGAAAAAAGCAAATTTTGTATCCATTGACACAAGCAGTCTAAAACTAATTGTTTTTCACTGCTATTCTTTGATGTACCTTGGTCAGCTACTAAGTCTTCTTTTTCTGGATGAGGTGAAAAATCTCATCCAGTTCAGGATAAGAATTATGTTTCTGGTCCTCTTACATGCTGGAATTGTGCTGCCTGACCCAGAGAAAAGGAAACTATCAGCTGCAGTGGGTGTCCTAAAATAACACTGCATTATTAGCAATGCTGTAAGAAGAAATTACTACTGTAAATGAAGTATTAAAAATTAGAAAAGTAAAATATGATTTGTCATGAGAAGCAAAGAAGTCTGTGGAGGTATATTTTAGGGTGAGAAGAAAATAAATTTAAATTCCAGTGAAAGAAGAAATGATGAATCAAAAATCATGGGTTCACCTTATAAACGCTCTTCTCTACAGCAGAACAGGAGGATGTTCAATGTTCATGGCATGCTGTCAGTCAAGCCTCCAGGTGATCTTCCTATGAATGTACAAATACCAAATTAAAAGCTGATGTAGAATCATAGAATCATTTAGGTTGGAAAAGACCTTTGAGATCAAGTCCAACCATTAACGCAGGACTGCCAAGTCCATCACTAAACCATGTCCTTAAGCATCACATTTATGTGTTTTTCAAACATGTCCAGGGATGGTGACTCTACCACCTTCCTGAGCAGCCTGTTCCAAAGCGTCACCACCCTTTCAGTGAAGAAATGTTTCCTAATATCTGATCTGAACCTCCCCTGGCATAACTTAAGGATGTTTCTTCTTGTCCTGTCACTTGTTATCTGGGAGAAGAGACCCACCCCCACCTGCCTACAACCTCCTTTCAGGTAGCTGTAGAGAGCAGTAAGTCCTTCTGAGTCTCCTTCTCTTGAGACTAAACAAGCCCAGGTCCCTCAGCTTCTCCTCACAGGACTTCTTCTGTAGACCCTTCACCAGCTTTGTTGCCCTTCTCCAGACACGCTCCACCATCTCTACGTCCCTCTTGCAGTGAGGGGCCCAACAATGAACACAGGATTCAAGGTGCAGCCTCACCAGTGCCGGGCACAGGGGAACCATCACTTCCCTAGTCCTGCTGGCCACACTGTTACTGATACAAGCCAGGAAGCTATTGGCCTTCTTGGCCACGTGGGCACACTGCTGGCTCATGTCCAGCCGGCTGTTGACCAGCACCCCCAGGCCCTTTCCCACCAGGCAGCTTTCCAGCCGCTCTGCCCCAGCCTGTAGCGCTGTGTGGGGCTG
>JAVJGI010000057.1:44865509-44878901 GCA_035590275.1 Ibycter americanus
GGGGCACGGAGGGGAAGGAGATTGTTAATGGATTTAGTCCCTACTGATGCTCATCCAAGCATAAATAATTCCTGTGTCCACCCCACTGTGAAAATAGGATCTTTGACATCAGATGTGTTTTAAAAGCCTGAAAATAATTCCAAAAAGGGATTACTATATTATGCAAGCTCTCTTGATAAATTTGGGACAGCTAGAGGCAACGGTTAGAGCAGCTGTCAGGTGCAAAAAGGTTTTACTTGCCTAGGCAGTGTGCCACTGAGATGTGCCTCAGAGCCGCACAGTGTCTCCTCTGGCGCTCCTCAGTACTACACTTACATAGTCATAACCTGGCCCACAAAACATATTGCCCTGAATTGTTTTTAGATGAAACACCAGACTTGAGAAGAAATAAAGATTTCTTTGAAAAATATTAAACCAGAGAGAGAGAGAGAGAGAGAAGGAGAAAACTACACTAAGAAAGTACTAACATTCTGGGGCTGACCTTTCTCTTAGCCTCAACTTTTCTGATTTTTGGAGCATCTAAGTGCTTCAGCAATGCTTTTGCCTTTAATGATTTCGCTCTCACAGTACCCTTGCAGGAGAGGCACGATCTATTACCTCTTCTTTGAGATGATGTGCAAGCTGTGACTCTGGTGCATGTTCTGCTTTGCAAAGAAACTCAAGCCAAGTATGAATTAGCTCAGACACTGGGCTCAGCAGGGTGAGCAACTGAACCTAGAGTTTTAGAGCTGAGAACTACTGCCTTTCTGCTCTCTCCTGCAAAGCTGTTTCGAGAAACAGTATGAATAGGTATCTTCTCTTCTGCTGCCTGTACAGGAGAGCCTCTAATGCTGTCCTGTGAAGAATGAGTGTGAGCCAACACAACAGACCTCAGGAAAAAAATAAAATTATTCTTCACACCAGGAGGAGCTGAACTAGGCTTGTAGTCCCTTTAGAAGAGGAATCCCAGCAGTCTGAGGCACACAGTGATGTCCCAGTGACTAGTCAGCATGCTGTGATATGCAGCCCGCATTAATCAGGGTCCCCTATCACTGTTTTTTTAATGCAGTCATAAACAAAAGCCACCCACCACCCACCCAGACCACAAGAAGTTAATCTCAGTATTTCTGCTTGTTCTGGAAGGATCATCTAGATCACAGATTCTCTTATTTCATACACTTCTTGGATACACTGTTGAAAAGAAAAGAATACCTGATCAACTGCCACGGGTTTCTCATCAGTTTTTGACAGAAGCAAATGTATAGTTTTCAATTTGAGGAAGTAGAAGTGTCTGTAATTTACAAAGCAATCATGGTTACTACATCAAATATGTAATTTATACATACCCTATCAAAGCCTGCATTAAGAAGGGGAAGAACAGAAGTCTCTTCTTGGTCAGCAGATCTACAAAACAAAATCATAGAATCATAGAATCGTTCAATTGGAAAGGACCCTTAAGATCATTGAGTCCAACTGTTAACCTAGCACTGCCAAGTCCAGCACGAAACCATGTCCCTAAGCACCACATCTACATGTCTTTTAAATACCTTCAGGGATGGTGACTCAACCACACCCCTGGGCAGCCTCTTCCAATGCTTGACAACCCTTTTCAGTGAAAATTTTTTTCCTAATATCCAATCTAAACCTCCCCTGGTGCCATTCAGGCCATTTCTTCTTGTTTTGTGGCTTGTTATTTAGGAGAAGAGACCGACCCCCATCTGCCTACAGTCTCCTTTCAGGCAATTGTGGAGAGCGATAAGGTCTCCCCTCAGCCTCCTTTTCTCCAGACAAAACAACTCCAGTTCCCTCACCCACTCCTCATAAGACTTGTGCCCCAGACCCTCCACCCTTCACTCACTCCAGCACCTCAATGTCTTTCTTGCAGTGAGGGGCCCAAAGCTGAACACAGGATTTGAGGTGCGGCCTCACCAGTGCCCAGTACAGGGGGACGATCTTCCCTTGTCCTGCTGGCCACACTGTTTCTGATACAAGCCAGGATGCTGTTGGCCTTCTTGGCCACCTGGGCACACTGCTGGCTCATGTCCAGCCGGCTGTCAACCAGCACCCTCGGGTCCTTTCCCACCAGGCAGCTTTCCAGCCGCTCTGCCCCAGCCTGTAGCGCTGTGTGGGGCTGGTGTGACCCAAGTGCAGGACCCAGCACTGAGCCTTGTTGAACCTCATACAATTGGCCTCGACCCATTGACCCAGCCCGTCCAGATCCCCCTGCAGAGCCTGCCTGCCCTCCAGCAGATCAGCACTCCCCCCCAGCTTGGTGTTGTCTGCAAACTTGCTGAGGGTGCACTCAACCCCCTCATCCATCTTGTCACTAAAGATATTAAACAGGACTGGCCCCAGCACTGAGCCCTGGGGAACACTGCTTGTGACCAGCCACCAGCTGGATGTAGCTCCATTCACTACCACCCTTTGGGATCGGCCAGCCAGCCAGCTTTCAACCCAGCGTAGAGTACACCTGTCCAAGCCATGAGCAGCCAGTGTCTCCAGCAGAATGCTGGGGGAGATGGTATCAAAGGCTTTACTAAAGTCTGGGTGGCAGCATCCACAGCCTTTCCCTCACCCACTACACCAGTCATCTTGTCATGGAAGGGATTCAGGTTCATCAAGCAGGACCTGCCGTTCATAAACCCATGCTGGCTGGGCCTG
This sequence comes from Ibycter americanus, assembly GCA_035590275.1. Taxonomy (NCBI): domain Eukaryota; kingdom Metazoa; phylum Chordata; class Aves; order Falconiformes; family Falconidae; genus Ibycter; species Ibycter americanus. Next base: position 44,868,150 of record JAVJGI010000057.1, read on the forward strand.
ATGTCCCAATTGTTCTGCATTGCATATGCCACATAGTGGCATTCAGGATGATCTGCTCCATGACCGTCCTCTTACCGATGTCAGTCTTGACAGGCCTGTAGTTCCCCAGATCCTCCTTCCTGCCCTTCTTGTAGACGGGTGTCATGTTGGCTAATCTCCAGTCAACTGGGGCCTCTCCAGTTAGCCTGGACTGTTGATAAATGATGGAGAGTAGGTTGGTGAGCTGTTCTGCCAGCTCCCGCAGTACCCTCGGGTGGATCCCATCCAGCTCCATAGACTTGTGTGTGTCCAAGTGGTGCAGCAGGTCACTGACCATTTCCTTCTGGACTGTGGGGACCTCATTCTGCTCCTTGTCTGTGTCTTCCAGCTCAGGGGGCTGTGTACCCTGATGGTAACTGGTCTTGCTATTAAAGACTGAGGCAAAGAAGGCATTAAGTACCTCAGCCTTTTCCTCGTCCTTTGTGGCTATGTTCCCTGCCACATCCAATAAAGGATGGACTTTATCCTTGGCCCCTCCTTTTGTTTCTAATATATTTGTATGTGTTTCTAATGTAATTGTCGTTCTGATAGTTTCGTTTCAAAGTTTAGAACTTGTGTTTTTCATTACTGTTTTTTTAGCAGACTGACATATTTGAATACATTTTGGTTTGAAATAGTGAAGTTACAAGTATATCTAGACGAAAATGGTATTAAAACAGGTGAAGAGTAGAAAGGAAGCTTAGTTTTGAAGAAAAGGTTATGTACTTGACTGGTCTTTCTCCACTTTTCTAACTCCCTTTCTACTTGGTCCTTAATTGTAGAGATTTGTGACCTGCCTGTGTATGTATTTTGGCATTAAAATATTTTAGGAAAAGAAGTTATGTAATATGTATTATTTCTCATAATGAGAGGCTTTCTAGTCCAGTGGGAAAGCTTTTGGATAGGGAGGCTTGAAACTAAGCCTGTAGGCGCAGCTTGAAGATTAGCACTAAGCAGTTCTGTCCACTGCATTCCATTTTGCCCATCTGCAAAATGATACTGACATTCCTTGTAAAACACTTTATGATTTGTAAGAAAGAAGTGCTCTCTGAGAGCAAGGCATTTAATATTCTCAGTAATGTCTGTTCCATGTTATATTTGTATTGTATTTGTCACAGCATTGAAACATTCTGTTTAGTGCTGTTCTGCCAGCCCATTTACTCAGTCATTGTGGCATTTTCCTCTAAAATTTCTTCAGGATATGAAAATCCTTTATATTTCTCTTAAGACTGGGTTGTACCAATGGCACATGGCAATACAGCCTTCACAAATGTGTGGTAAATCATTGGTAAAGTATGTATATCAGTAGTCATTAACCCCACCTTTCCTTTCTTTCCTATAAACTACTAGGATCACTTTTTATAATTCTGTGTATTTTGTTAACATTTTCATGAATGAGGGACCATCCTTTCCTCCCCATGCCTTCCTAGCACACATATGTTTTAGGGTGAAGAATATGTCCAGTACCTCTTGACTAGCACTACAAGGAGGAAGCAGAACCTCCTAGTATGTGAAAAAGCAAACTCTTCGGTTTTTTGTGAACACACTGCTATGCACTGTTTCTTTTTCTGGGAGAAAACCCAATTATTTTATGTATACCAGAGTTGGTTACAGATTCAGTTTCAGGAGATGAATTCCAAAGAAATTAAAGCTAATTAATGATTTATACAGATTAGTGGTATTTTATATTTAGCTGTGCATTGTGTTTTACTGGGTAAAAGATAACTGGCTGACTTTCTCACCACTGCAGTTATCTTTTAAGCTTCACTGGATATCTATGCCTACTCTATTTACTCTGCTACATGGCAGGTGAAGCCAGATTATTTTTTTTCTCTGTTTGTGTGCATTAACAATAGGTCTACCTAAAGTACAGTTTCCCTCCCTGTTTCATTGAAAGATCAGCTGGCCTGCATTAGTTAAGCCACAGTAACTTGATTGTGCCGTGGACAGCTCTGGATCCAGCAGCACAAATATAGCACTTTTGACAACAGGGCAAAAATAGCTACAGAATATTTTTCATCTGTGGCCATCCATATCTCCAAGTTCTTTCCCTCTATGTAGTTTCAAGTTGGCTTTAGGGAAGGAATAATTTGAATGGAGGAACAGTTTGGAGGGGAGTAAGCAAGACGGTCAGGTCTTAGCCATTGCAAAGTAGGTTTTGTCCTAATGACCCTGTCTCCTATTTCCCAAAGTGTTTTGATGATTTTTAAATTCAAGTTATGAAGGATACTGGTCAGAATATTTTTAGACTCAGGTAGTCGCAAAATAATGTGTTCTGCTCCCAGAATATTGCCTTCATAGGTTTTTTAAAAACTAAGTGAAGTGATGCTTTCAAGATTTTTCTCTAGCTGTAGAAACATACTGACTGTGTGTGTTTTGTATATTTGAAAACTTAGCTTTTGTAAGCTCAGGGGTGGTGTTATGCAAGTATTAGGAATTCAGATAAAACTGCAAAATGCAACAAAAGAAGTAAAACAAGAATTACTACATCTGTGCACCAGCAATAGCTAGCTAGGAGGAGTTAATGAAAAACATTGTTACCTTGTCTACTGTGGCTAAGCTGCTAAGTCTTGCAATGGCTTCGTCAGAAGACATTTGGAAACCTTCTTTGGCTTTATGGGTTCATCTGAGAGCTACTGTATGAGGCTGGAAGGTTCATGTAGAAGCATGAGAGGGGAAAGACTGGCGACTAGAAACTTTTCTAGTTTATGTAAAAAAATATTGTGGTAATCTTGCTTTTCTTCATCCTGTCTCACATGACTTAGATTGTACGTTGATTGGTTCATGTCATACAGGTTTGAAACCTACGTAGCTGACATTAAAAAAACCCCTCGGTACAACAGTAGGTTTGAATTTTGTTACAGAAAACTTAATTCAGTCATTCTTATTCTAACTCCAACTTCAATCTCTTTTTCTTTCCATCTAGGCCATGTGTTTATACGGTGGGATCGCCGATAAACAACAGAGCCCTTTTCCCATGCCAAGAACCGCCAGTTGCCTTGTCAACATGGCAAGCCTCAGTCCGAACAGCTGCAGGCTTTGTTGTGTTAATGAGTGGTGAAAACTCAGCAGAACCAGTCCAGCTTCAAGAAGGTGAAATATATTTTCTATATAAAATTATTTTCAATAATTTTATAATTAGAAATATAGCCTAGTAAATATATGATTTTTGAAAGAATGAGGTTCCTAATCTTAAAAGCACTTACGTGTCAATCTAGTTTCCATGTCACCCTGTGGAAAGGTTACCTGCTCAAGGCCTCAGGATAACTTATTAAGAATTCAAAGGATCTACATTTCACTGTGTTACTTCTACTTACTTTTCTCTGTGTTTTTATTCCTTTTACTTTCTCCAGACCTAGACTTGACTTGTCATAAATTTGCTTTGTTTTAATCGTTCTAAAGTTGAACATTTCATAGATAATGTGCCTTACCAGGTTCTTGACAGCTTCAGGCCTTGGTGGATAATTAACTTTCAGTTTTAGTTCTCCAGTCCAAGTGTACCTCAGCACATCAATGATTAGTAGTGGTCATTGTGTCATATCTGTTTTCTGAAATATAGGGAATAGATGAAGAATATCAGGTCAGTGCCCTGAAAATTGGGTCTTCAGGGGCGGGGGGGTTTGGCATTGGTTGATCATGGCCTGTACAACAGTAAGCAAGCAAGCAAGCATTTTTCTTCTGTGTTGGTTGTAATTTATTGGCTAAACTTCTGTCTGCACAGAGAAGGAGTTTTTAAGGCAGTTTTACACATAATAAAAAGTATGTCGTGTGCCCATTAGTTTTGAGATACTCTGTTCAAACAGGGGCAGCATTTTCTAGTGTAAGCAGTTCTGATGAAAAGTAGCATATAGGAAAAAGTTAGAATTATGTGTGTCCAGAAAAAAAAAGTAACCTTCTGTTCCCCTTTAGAAAGACAGGTTTATTCTTCAGCAAAAAAAAGAATGAAAGTCATCTTGATTTGAGAATGGATCAGTTAATCCATTTGCATGGAATTGTCTGGTTATTTTTGGCCATATGTGAAGCCTGTTTCAAGCCTTGTCTCTTCAGTTGAAACATGGAAAACTGACATGGTGAGCTGCTCAGGCTACTTGGACAGTAATACTTTCTTGTCTTGGCGGCAAGAAAGCAATAGTGCTCTTGACTGCAGACTAGGAAAACAGCTCAGCCATCATTGTTTAATTACTTTAATCCACACTTACATCTTGCTAATGAGTTGTTGCCCGTTTCTGCTTCAGTGGTGGCTATGTCTGAAATATTAAGAGGAAGAAGGATGCTTATGTGAATTTATAGAAATAGAAACCTTGGGAAAAAATTTGGGCAGTATGAATTAGCATAGGTCAGTTAAAATTGATACTCTGTTAGACCAATTAGCTAGTTGAAAAGGCTGTATAGTGAAATAATTACTTCCTCATTCATATGTTTTGTCATTCTAGTTTAAAAAGCCATTAAAATTTTATACTTGAATAAAGAAAAAAAACCCTAGTTGTGGGGAAAACCATTTTTAAAGTCCTGTTGATGGACTGTTGAGAATTATATCAGGGTACCATATTGTCAATGGCACTGGAGCTTAGTCACCCAAAGTCAGACTTGTCACCCTGTGGAGAACAGAAGGGACTTTTGTTTAAATCCTTGTCGTTGTTGCAGTGGGTCTGTTTATGTTGGTAATTCATGTGTCAGCTTACAGCTTTGTTTGATTGAGTTTTTTGTTTTGTTTTGGTGTTTGGTTTTTTTTTAATTTTCCAAAAGCTAACGCAAAATATTTCCTTTCCTAAGAACTCTGTGAAAGCAGGAAGTACTCTTAAGAAGTCTTTCATGGAAAGACCAGTAGGGAGGAAATGACTTATTTTCACCATGTTAATGAAGCGCTGAGTGAAAACTGTGAACCGGGAACAACCAAATGTAGGACTAAAACTGGCTCCTTTAGGAGTGGTGTGACAATGGCAAAGTTTTGTGCTGAACTTTACTGAACTGAAGAGAAGCAGTAGGAGCACCTACTGCACTTCTGTCCTTACAGTTTTTCTTCCACCCCTCTTCAAGATGGAATTTCCAAGAGCATGGAAGGTTCTGGTTACAGATCTATGCAGTACATAAAATTATTTATGGTAATTTTGATGTCATGGTGGAAGGATTGCTGCCGTTCTTTAAAGGTAGTAGGTAAGCATTGTGGTCCAGTAGCTCTCAAAGACTCAATCATGGGTGAGACCCTCATTATCTTGGTGTTTATATACAATTGGAAATGACAAAGGAGTGTTAGAGAGCTTTTTGGAATTGTAATATTTACAAAACAGAGAGGAAAGAAGGGAAAGAAGCAATATTGTGAGGAATGTTTAAAAAAATCAAATAAACCCAAGGCTCAAGTGCTAATCTGAAGCCTTGAATAAATTCTTAATGAATTTAGGAATACAAATTCATTAGTCTAGTTAATAGGACTTTTAAGAGTTAAAAAGTTAAAAACGGTCTGTAGTGTTAAATAACCTGGCCCACATAGATCTTATTGTTAGGCAGTTATGAAGGATGTAGGAAATACATCCAACTTAAAATGTTGTCTTTACATTTACAAAACACACCTAAAAGTCTTTCAGGGTGATTTCACTTAAAATACCTTTTCTTTGCCAAATCATTTACATACAGTATGCCGTTGCTGGGCTGCATATTTATAAAACCATACAAAACTGGCAAAACACCAAAAAATAGTTTTAAAATGCAGTTTCTCAGAAAGAATAAGTATTTTGGCAAGCAGTTGTGAATTAATTTATTCTGAATAGAATTACAAGTTAGCTGAATATTTTTTCCTTTAGAAGTCATATTTATAGTAGGAGTGCAAGGCAGACAATAAGAGAACAGCAAGCAAGGATGATACCTTCATGCTTTTAAAAAGAGTTTTGCTTTCTGCTTCACAGACGTACATCTCTAGATGCATGATCCAGTGCACAGCAAGAGTAGGTGTACTCACATGTATATATTTCTCATTTGTCACTTGTATTTGCAGGTTTTGGTAATAGTGTGCTTCCTCCTGTATATGCTGGTTTTGCATTCTGCCTCCTACAAAACTATGACTCATCCTGTCATTTGAAATGAAGTGAGGCCACATTTGTTTGGAAATACTCATACATCACTTACTCAAGTACAAATTCAAGTATTAAAGTATGGCCTAAAAGTCCTTAAAAATACCGTGCATTCTTTACAGAGTACTTGGAGAAGAAAACTTTATCAGAAAAATGCAGTTGACAATGCTCTTTGGGAGAAAGCTTTACAGGGAGCACTGTGTGTGTGTAATGTGAGCCATTTAGCCACTGGGTTTATTTTTCAGCACTTGTCAGTTGTACTTTCCTTCAGCATATTACTGTAACACATAAAAGTGCAAATTTAGTCACAAACACCTTTACATTTGTTTTGATTAATATTCAATAAGTAGATATTCAGCCATCAAATGTGAAATCAACTGGCTTGCTTTTTGTGCAGTTACTCTGTGATTATGTAGTTCTTGATCTTGTTTTGCCACCTCTGATTTCATCGACAAGGTGTATTCTGTTATTGAGAGGAAATATGGCACTGGAGAAGTCACTGCTACTGCTCTGTAGTTACCAGCACCAACAGCTGCTTTTCTTTGTGCTCCTCTCACTTTTCACAAGGCAAAACAGAAAGAGTCCAGTACTTGTGTTGATTGATCTCCAACGTGTATCAGGAACTACAGCTCATCACAGGCTCATGCCTGTGAGGCAGTGTTGAACTAATGCTCTGGCATGCATGTGAGGGTGCTCTGTGGGAAATTCTGGCTTTCAGATAAGATCAAAGATTTCTACAAGTTACAAAGAGTTCCGGAAAGCTGGAGGGCTCTTAATCCTGGTGCTCCAGCCAAGCAGTAATTTTGGCATAACTACTCATTTAGCTGTAGTTCTATGTATTAGCACTAGTTATTTGTCTATCAAATGCTGCGTGGGACTCTCTCTCTTTTCCCATAAAGGTAGCTGAATTTTGTGTTTTGTAGTGGATCATGGACATCCTCTGTATTATGTGGTGTTTACGTCTGTGTTAGTGCAAACTGTTTGAGGGAAAATTTACTAATAAGTGAAAATACTCTTAATGTTCTTGCGTCTGGCATTAACAGATACTGACTCTCAGGTGTTTATTCAGTTATAATGCACTCCACAGGATTCAAACAATTTTAATGGTTTCAAAGATAGCTGAATGCATTAAAAATCATAGGAAGTAACTACATTACTCATCATTATTATTTCAAGTAGAAGAAATAAATGGCCTTTAAATTGTTCTTTTGCACAATTATAAATAGATTATAATTTCCTACCCTTGTTAAATTTATTCCTAAATTTTGCACAGGAAGTTTTCCAGTTACACCTGATAGAATAGGTGATTGTTGTTGCATGGTTTGTGTGGTTATGACATGACAGATTTGCTTTGCAGAACTGATTTTTTTTTTTTAATAATTATTTTCAAAATTATATGCAGAGAAAATGTTTTGCAAGTACTTAGAATTGCCTAAAATAGTTATCTGTAGGAATCAAGTTGTTCTTAATTAAGTCTGGTTGTAAGGAGAGGGTATAAGCCTTACAAATAAAGGGACTAGGGTGCTCTTCCTCCATTTTTCCCATGGACTAACCCCGTCCTAATCTCTTAGTCTTCTCAAGGTCCCCTTGCTTAGTGTGAAAATGTTTTTGTGGTACAAAATTCTGGTTTTGATGAAGCAAGCCTGCTCCCCGTTTGAGCTGCACTGTTTTCTCTTACCCTAGAGGTGGTGCTGTCTCCAAGGTCGCCACTGGAAGGCAGAGAGGGCAGCCGGGGACGGGGGGAGAACAGAGGAGTAGAGTTGGAGCTTGTGATCCCAATCTATGCCCTAGGATGGATCTGAGGGGTGATGAAGGAAAACAAAACAAAGCCCACTGATCTGAAGAAAGTTAAAGAAAGGAAATGAAGTTATGGGAGAAAAGCACAGTCTTACCTGTAGTGAGAGAGGAAGACAGAAGATAAGTGATGGTTAGACTCTCAAACTAGTTCAGGGTGCTTGCTGTAGGGAAGTGTTGCTAACATAAAGACCATGCACCAGTCAGTGAATGCACTGTAGAGAGAAACTCATTTGTCATGCCAGTGCATGTGATTTCAGTTGTTCAAGACAAAACAACTGTAGTATAAATACATAGTTATACTACAGAGTTCTAGAGTATGAATGCGGAAGGTGTCTGAAAGTCCTGCAGGAAATGGATTGAGCCTCAGTTAGGTGTGTAAAGACAGTATAAATCTTGGATCTTCTGTGAATATCCAGTTTGCATGGTTTCTGTAATGCCTGCAGAATTCCAGGGGCTTGGAAAGAAGACAAGGATCTGTATGTTAGTTACGTTCCTTTTCTTTGGAAAATCCTAATTTAGAGACATCTGAAAACACATACCAAAAAAACCTAGCTTTCTCTGTCTGTCTTTGGTACCTTCACCCTTTTGCCAGGTTTGCTCCAGATCTGAATATCTTCATTGCTAATTCATGTAAACTTCTGAATGCAGTACATGCCGTTCTCTCTGGAGTACTAAACTGATTCCCCATTCATTTTGACATTCTGTTCAAATTACACTTGTTTTTTAAAAAACTCTATGGTCTTGCTTGCTCTAGCCTGTCTTGCTAAACTTGTTTCTCACTGTAACCTTCTCTGCTCCTTCTGCATAGCACAGGCCAGCACCCTTTCCTTTCAGCCTCCTCATGTTGTGAGAGCCTTCTTTACACCTCCTGCTGTCTGGAACAGTTTTCTGTCACTGGCTTTTGACTGTCCTGCATGTTTCAGGGCTCAGTTAAAAACACATTATTGCTTTTTCATTACAGTTCCTCAAATTTTCACTCTTTCTCAGCTGTTATTTAACTCTGAAGGTTTTGCCATTAACATAGCTGCATGGAGCACTTTGTGATGCTTTGTATGTAACAGATGCTACAGAGAGTGCAGTATTGTGGACTGTTCTGGGCCTTCTTTTGTATGCATTAAAGTCAATGGTAAAGCTGCTATTAACTACAGTGTGTGCAGGCTTGGGCCTCTAGTACAGCTTATGTGCTTATGCAACTCTGTATGAGGAGTTTGGTATGTCAAATAATGAATTGTTGCTGTCCTGGGTGACCTCTTTCTCTTGAAGGTGGCATTTGCTTGCCTTGGCTCATTTGTAGCTTTGGTAGGTTGATAAAAAAAGGGCGGAGGGGGGGATTTGGCAAAAGAGTTATCATCTTTGTTCCTATTGTGTTTGGAGCAATTAAGTTGCTTTTGCTCACATATTGACAGGAGGTTAGGAAAATTACAGGAGTAATATATATTCACCTAACAATACAGACAGAAGGTTTTTGCTGGTAGTGGTAAATGTTACCACAAGTGGAATGGGGTGAGGGACTGTAAGTGGTTACTAGTGAATGTAAAAGGCAGAGGCTTTATCTGCCTCTTGCAAGACTTCACAAACAGTATTGTTTTGTTATACTAAGTAGTAGGTAGAAAATTTGTTGAGACTAAGCAAAAAGTCCTTCCTTTGGACAGCTTGACCTTCTGTGATCATTAAGGTAGGAAACCCAGAGATGCTTTGCTAGTTGCTTATTTCCTTTCCTCTATGCCTTGTGGCCTCCACTGGATTTTTTTTCTTCATTTTTTTTTCCCTTTTGATAGAGTTCCATAGGTCTGGTCAGAATACTATTGCAAAAAACCAAGTGTTAAGGTTCTCTTAAAGTAACTGAAGTTTGTATGTTTCCACAGTTACCACAGCTACAGTTATTTGCACATGATTCAGCAGGGTGTAACTCATGATAGGCTCTTTCCAAGAGCAATTAACCTATTAGTATGGTATAGTAACTGTATTTGTGACCATAAATCAGTACTTGAATGTGACTCTTAAGCTATACCCTTTTTAAAGGGACAAACAGAAAACCTAAGCAACATTTAGATTAATGATGGGTCTGCTGTCCTAAAACATCCTCCAGTTTGTCCAAACGTGTTCATAGTTAGAGTCATCCTATGCTGTACTCCTTGTCTTCCGGCACTGTGTTCCTATAATGATAAGATTTATCACCTTTTTACGTTCTATTGACTCTCTAATCTTGTTTAGGCATCTTCTGGATTATCATGACCAAATCATTGACTTTGACAATAACCCATGTGATTCTAAGCTTTGATTTTTCTCTGCCTGGGTGGCACATCATATATCTCAGGTTGCCTGGTCCAATTCACAAGCACTAGTGTTGTTTGTTAGAACTTGCCTATCAGTTTGGTACTGTCCAGAACACAAAGAAAAGATTTCATTTTGTGTGAGATAATATAGTCAAGACAAAACCATGAAGTGGTTGATCCAGGGTTGAAGGAGTTAAATTTTAATCTTTTGTGTGTGTGTGTGGATCTAAAGGTGCTACTAGATTTTACATCTGATGCAATTCTTGTGCAGTAACAGTACAGTCATGTTAAGCTGTGTGAATAACACCCCATTTACAGATGATTTATTTATAGATAAAGACATCAGCAGACAGAGGAAAGTCATAGGTGTAAGTAAACAGTACTGCATCCATGGTGGTTACATATGACTGCTCTTATGCATTTCAGTGAAATTATTTTTCTTACCTCAGCAAGAAGCAGGATGTAAGCTTGAGAGGTTTGGCCCAAAATCTCAAGTACATAAAAATGTCAAGTACTGAATGTGTGCTGTGACTCAGTCTGTACAAATGTTCTTTTTATTTACAGGTATCTTGAGCTGGTACTACTATGTGACTATG
>JAVJGI010000057.1:44888544-44902011 GCA_035590275.1 Ibycter americanus
TAACTTTATAAATTCAAAAGACAAACAAAAACAAAAAAAAAAAAAAAAAAAAAGGAAGGAAAAAAGAAGCGCTCAAGCAGCCACTTTGATCTGTGCGTCTGTAGCCACCATTTATCCTATCTGTATGTCTGCACTGTTCCAATGACAACTGATTAAGTCTACAGTAAAATCAGCCAGGACTACTGGAAAACATCCAAGTGTCAAACCTAAATGTGAGGCTTTAGTGTTGTTCAGTCTTGCAGAACTCTGATTGACTGCCTCAGCTGTTGAAGCCTTTTGTGAGTGTATACATGTCCATAAACTTTTTTCACAACATTTTCAGTTAAGTTAATTTGACTAAATACTTGCATAGTCCTTAAACATGAGCTTTCCTTTGTCTGTTTTTTACTTATCACCAGTTGGTTACCCAGACAGAAATAACCATGTACAAAAATTAAAGGGAAGAGTAAAAGTATGATGTCTGGAGAAAGGAAAATGGATTTTTTTTTTTTAAACTTATTTTTGATTCATTATGTGCTGGAGAATCATAACTTGAACCTTGCATACTTGTTTGCTTGTGTATGTGATGGGTTTTTTGTGGATTTTTTTGTATGAGAGACTGCAGATTGCCGAAGATTTTAATTTCTGATCCTGCACATGGTTTTGCATGCCCTCAAATTTACATACAGAAAGTCCTTTTCATTCAAAAACTATATGTGCATCTTTACACATCTTTACAGTATATTTGTTGGCAGGATCATGACTTGGTTAAACATGAGTGAAATTTGACTTCATGATGCAAGTGACTTTAATGTGTTTTGAATTTAAAGAAAAAGAAAAGCTGTTGAGCTTGGACTTCCTGGAAATACTTACAAGTAGCAGTGCTTTGGTATACATCCAGTGTGGTTTTTTAAAATAGAATTTGTAGGTTGCTTGAAAGTCATAGTGGAGTCCACTTAGGAGGAAATTGTATCTTTCTTGTGCTTCTCAGATGAAGGATCAAGCAGGGATATTTGGCTGAAAATACCATGAAATCTAATCATCAGTGCAAGCAGAAGTGCTAAAACAGGATTGAGCATAAACCGTTTTTTTAACCCTAGGTTCTGTTTTTCTGTCCTGTTTTAGAGGACCACCTATGCTGAGTTCACTAAAAAAGGATGCAAATTGCCCATTTCTTTTCCAGAAGCAGTTTGTCCGGTTGGCATTTTTTAGTTTGGAAAATTATGTGTTTCATAAATCACACACAAATAAGTGAACATTTTTTAGTTTAGTATTGTGGAAATTATCTATGAAATCCATGTTGTCTGTGGTAGAAAGACTACCACAGAGAGTTATAAATACAGAGATTCACTTTGATTGTCATGGGGTTCCTTTTAAATAGTAGCTGTTCTGGTAGATTTTTGGCCTGTCTGCTAGCATCACATGCTGTGTTGCAATGCTGCTGTAAATAATAATTTAGTATACCTATGTTTAGCAAAGGGACTCCAGAGATTTGCCTTGAGGAATGGAGAGGGGAAAATGTGATACTAGTTGGGGCGATTTTTTGAAAGACAGAAAAAATTTGGTATCTGTTTAAAATGTTTTTGGTTTTAATACCAGAAAGGTGGCAAGGCCTGGATGACATAATATTCAAAATTCACCGTAGGCTATACGGGCCATAACCTACAGACAGTTTTGAATTCAAAGAGATCTTGGATCTGCTTCTGGCCATCTAAATGTCCAGTTCATTGCTTTATTCTGGTTTTTTTCCCCTCAAATTTGTCACCGTCTTAGGAATTTGGATTCTGTTTTTAGTGCTATAGAATTAGTTGGAATTTTAATGAAGCTAATATTAATCTACTGATGGGGTAGCAATTCAGTAATATTTACTTTTGCTGAAGCACTGCTTTACTATTTCAAGAAAATAAAGCTGTTAAAAATTCATCCCAGTTGGAGTCTTAGTTGTAATAACAGTAATTCAGGGTATTTAGCTGGTGGCTCTACAACACATGCATGTGAACTTAGCGGTATTTAGACATTGAGAACATTTTCTGACTCTTAGCTGGAGCCTGAAGTGTAATTTCCTACCACTGCAATCACTGTCCTTCATCCAGTTGTCATTTTGGTATCAGAACAGGATTTGGAGTACTTCAGGCGTGATCTATTTCTTTACTAATGTGCTGAGCTGCCTTGTTGGTCTGGTAACTCTTCGCAGATATTCTTTTGGGTGTAAGCCTGCAAAGAGAATAAAACAAGTCACTTTCTTGGTGGAAAGCAAAATTTTTCATCATTTTATAAAATTGTTACAGTCAGAGAAATTTTATTACTTTAAACAAATATCAGAAATAAGATTGATTATTCCTAAGACCATCTCTTTTCCCCCTTTCAGAATGGTATTTGAAGAATTAATAAGCAAAGAGATCTCTTACCTTCGGTACCTCTTTTTTCCCCCTCTTTACTTTCTTGAAAATAAGTACTTACAAAATAGAAAGTTCTTTAATTTCAACTTGGCAAATAGGCTATCATGTGCTTTGAATGGCACTGGAAAATAAAAGGTCTGCTTCTTTTTGAGAAACATTTCAAGTTTCTTATAAGGTAGCTTCTTAAGCCAGATACTTACCTGGTTTTATACTGGCATCTTCACTAATGTCAATTATGTTTGACTGCTGCAACACACTGAGAAAAGAGAATACCAGGTTAAGCACTTCGTGAGAAATGGGATGTTGAAGTTACCTGCTGCAATTAATTTTGTTATTACTGTTTACCTCCTCCCTAAATTGTTTTGCACTATGTCTTATGACACCATAAAAATAAAAGGCAGTACATGTTCTGGCAACTACACATTCTAAGTGTAAGACAAGAGACCGTGACAAGGTTACTGCCTGGTAACATCATTAGTCACTGCTGGATCATAGGTCCTCAACAACCAGTCTCCAGGAACCAACCAGATCCACATATGATCTTCTTGCCTATGTATTATAGCAATCTGTCATTCATGACTTTTCAGTTGTAAGATGCTGCCTCTTCATGGGCACAAAAGTGTAGAAGCTGAGATCACAGTATTGCATCACAGCTCTCTGATGAGACTTCTTCAGTTATTTCAGTCATCCGTTCTCTGTGCCATCTGACGGAAAGACTAATGTGAAGACCTTGCTAATCTAGAAAGTAGGTACCACCAAATCTTAGTAGGTAAACTAAGAAAAGTACTATGTGCTCCTCTTTTTAAAAATATGGTAAAATGGTAAAAAATGTCAAAACTGGTAAAACAATGGTAAAGCTGTCTTGCTTCAGTGTCATTGATGGTGGTAAAGTTGAAAAGTGTCTGAAACCCATGGTCCTGCCTTTGGGCCACCTTATAGGACACAAACCTAATCATCCAGTTCTGCGTGTGCAAACTACATCTGTGTTTCAAAACAAAAGCAACTCAAGTCTCCAACCCCCACCACTAACCCCCAGTCACATCTGGTCTTCTGAAACATGTCCTTCCTTACAATAAACACCTAAAGTGAGCCTCTGCTATGGAATGTGTTAATAAACAAGCCAGGTGTATATTGTGCAGTATCAGGGGGCTTTTTTTTTCATTTCTGGTAGTCTTCCATAGAGCTTTCTTAGTGCTTTTAGAAGACAAGGTACAATATTTACCTGTCTTAAGATGCTTCACTTCTGGACAGTGTCACAGGAAGATAACATCTCTAGTCACAGATTACTGACAAAAATTAAAACAAAAAGGAATGTGAATTTACTTGTTGTCACATTAAGAAGAGGGGGTTCCTTGAACCCTTTATATTTGGTCAGCTTATCAGTTTTCTGGGAAAGACAAGACCCTTGCACCCGACCAGCCTGTCCGCTACCCGCGTTTTGACAGCCCACTGTATCGGAGGGTGATTCGACTGACCTATTCAGGGACCCCGCTGACAGCGTCACGGTGTCACGTCCCTTGTAACAACTACTCAGATTTCCAGAGACTTACACAAAATTAACTTCAGCTGAAGATTTTTATTATGCAAAATGCAAGTTTGTGACAGAGTAAGGTTCGAAGATTGCCGGTGGTAATAGACTTCAAAGCAAGCTTAAAACAACACATCAGCTAGCATGAGTTAGTCGTAGAATAAAGTTCTTACCCAATTGGTGTCCTGGTGGAGGAGAAGACAGGTTCAGCCCGTCGACTGATCCCAGAAGTTATGATGGAGTCTTCTCTAAGTTCTCCCCTCCTGTGATCACTTTTTATACTTCACAGTACATTGCATATTCATTTATCGTACACAGGATTGGCTACAAGTTTCTCGCTTCTAATGCAAATCAGCGCGCAGCCTCAGATAGCGCTGCTGAAGTTCTTCACCAACTACGCATGCTCCCCAGGCGGGGGTTTGCCCTCTTTCGGGGGGGCTGTTTGAGTCGGAGGTCGCAATCTCCCACTACCACAATTATCTTTGTCCTATTCTCAACTAATTTTCTGTTGATGTCAGTGGATTGCAACCCCTTATCAGCCTGTCTCCGCTTCTCGCCAGAACTTTCCTCACTTGGAGGCTTCTTTCTGTGTAACTTAGATAATGGTGTTCTTTTCACTATCTGTTCTTTGTTTCTGATCCTTCCCAAGGCTGACTCCCTTGATTAGAAGTCCCTTCACTCATAACAACTTTAGAGAGTGGGTCAGCTTGACCTAACTTTGTGCACAGATTTGTATGTACTTAAACACTAAGAGTTTGATAATTAGGGAGTTTAGACAACAATTCCCCCCCCCTGCCCTATGGACTTATTTCAGTCCAGCACCAGTCCATTTTCTTTACATTTAGGTGGCACTTGAGTGACTCTAGACATACATATTGTTACTGATTGCTATCACGTGCCCAGTGAGGTGTAGTAGTACCTTGGAGGGAGGTAACTTTGGGATGGAGGTGTGTGTTGGTGTTACAGTGAGATTACTTCATCTGAGGAAAGTAATTTTGCCACAATGGTTGGCTCAGCAGTGGACATCTCATATATTCTTCATGTGGCAACTGCTGTTATCAGCTGTGTGGTACCATCAAGTTCCCATCCCTGCAACAAGCACAACAGAGCCTGGCCGCAGGGTCTCTACTCCACCCTCCGTTACTCCTCTCAGCATGTGCTGAGATGGCAGGCTGTGTTGCTTAGGGAACTGTGGTAAAGTAGTTTCCGTGCATCCGCCAGCCATCCTGAAAGTGATAGCTGTACTTTACCCTAAAGAGCTTGCTATAATACTGTGCTTCTATTAGGTCCCAGTTCTCTCCAGTTCCCCCTCAAAGTAATTTTCCCACAACTTGTGCTTCAAATATGCAACTTTAAATAGTTACCATTTGTCATTTTATGAGATGAATAAGGAATATTGCTTTAGTTTAGAAGTCACTTGCTTTTGCTGTATGGCACATGAATTTTTATAAGGGGCTTCAGCCAGTGAAACTTGAGTCTGAGTTTATTGAAGAGGTAGGACCTGCACTGCAATTAGAAAAGCACTCAAAAAACACATATCCTTATTTATTAAATAAACATGCTTAAAATTGGCTCTTGTGCAGAAATCCACTTACTTCAAATGAGCAAAATAAATATTATGTTGTCTAGAATAAACTTCGTAAGATGTCCCATTACTTTAAACTGAGGCTGTAAGTTGGAGCATGAAGCAATTCCCTCTTCTTTCCCTCACTCACTGATGGCTTTAGCTACAAAAACTGTAATTTCTTCTTGTAATAACTGGAGAGTTAATGGAGCTTTTTTGATGCTACTGTAGAATACTGACTGCATGTTGTTAAATTGCAGGATTGGAATTATTGCAGAGCCTACTAGCATTATTGTAGTTAAGATTGCCTAAGCATTTCCAATATAAACTTGTGTTTCAGTGGTTTATAACTGGCGGTAAAGACTTTCTGGCTCAAAGCTGGCGTAAAATGGTTTGACTCAGGAAAAGTGTGTGTGTGTGTATTGCACAGACATATATGAGAGGCAGGCATACATTTATGCCTATTGTATTTGTTATATATTATACAGATTTTTTTTTGTATATATATATATATATGCCTAGTCATATATATATCCATACCTGCCCTTCATGTATGTGCATATATATGTGTGTAGTTAATACTAATGAATGTTTCATTGTATGAGTCGTATGGCATTTAGAAAGCAAAAGTATTCTTTTCCTTCAAAAGGGAGCTGTGTATAGAAAGAGAATATGGAGCGATGAAAACAGTAATTAATTGCCGTTATTGAACACTATTTTTGAGATTTGGAAACTAATTTTCAGAATGAATTCTCCTCTCTGTATCCTACTTCATCTCTGATCCTCAACTTTATTCTCCTACCAACAGAGCTGTATAAGAGAATGGAAAAAGATTTTTTTTGTTGCAGATCACTAGTAAAATAGTGTGTCTACTGTTTAATATTATATTCACAATCAGCAGTACTACAATGTTTCATTTCACTTTCTGAGTGATGTAGAGTGCTTATAAATGCAGATATTTTGCATTGTTTATGCTGTGTTAAGAAAGAAGATACTTAATGTTGTGGCCAATTGTTTTGAAGCCCTAAGCTTAATTTGAAAAGGGCCAAAAAAGAAGGCAGTGTTCAAAGCAGCCGCAGACTTCTGTCATGCGATTATCCAATCTGATTTGCCATACCAGGTATGTGAAGCTTTCTTAGTCTCTGTCTGTCATAATCCCTAGTAGTGTGCAGTTTACCAGCCCCACCTGGGAAGAACCTCAATCAGGTAATAGATTTAGATTTTAAATGCAGACTGCAAGACTAATGATGCTGAAACCAAAAGGAAGTGCATAGAAAGCACTGAATCCATGTATACTGCTTTACTTCTGGCACCAGTTGCCAGGTGCTAATGTCAGTCTTTTTCGCTGCAGCTTTGGTTTCAAGTTTAAACAAAAAACCACCAAAACTATGCAAACAAACTGATAGCTCCGGGGTTCTCCCCCCCCCCTTTCTTTTCCTTTTTTTATTTTGTTTTGTTTGTTTGTTTGCTAAAGAGGGAGAAAAATGAAACATAGTCTTAAAGATAGGGATTTGAGATAGCAAGGAATGTGTCAGAAAAGTTGTAGACCAGAAGAGAATGAAGATAACATAGAATTTTAATAGGTAGTCTCAGTGCTGATGGGCTACATGTTTGTCTGTATGGAAGTTTTCATAGGAGACTGATTTAAGAATCCCTAACCCTTTTCTCAGATAAACAGTACTTTAAGTACTTGTTGATTGCTACCTCAGAGAAGGCTAAGCAAATTCATCTTCCTACAAAACAGTGATGTTACTGAGCAAAAACTCTACCAAATCCAGTTCTTGTGAGTGAAGAAATCCCTCCTGAGCTCCATCTTTTGCTTCTGGCCAGGGAACCTATTTGGATAGTCACAGTTGGGTAGACAATTTTGGCTTGCTCCTGCTCCACTCACCCACCCCTAGCCTAGGGCAATAGTCTTCTCAGCACTTGGGACACTACCTTGTGCCCAGTTTTGGGCAGCCTGTTGTGGCAGAGATGCTGATAAACTGGGTAGAGTCCATCCGGCAGCCACTAAGATGATTAGCAAGGAGGAGGATACGTTGTATGAGAAGAGGCTGATAAAGCTAGATTTGTTTAGCCTGGGAAAAGACGAGACTAGCTGAGATTCTAATTGCTATCTCCTACTACCTGAAGGAGAGTTCACAGAGAAGACAAAGCCTCTCTCAGAGATGCACTAGTAAAATATATGAGGCAACAATTGCAAGTTGCAGCGAGGAAATTTAGACTAGATGTAGGGAAAAGTTTTCACAATGATCATGGTTAAGCACTGAAACAGGTCATCCGGGGAGGTGGTGAAACCTCCACCTCAGGAGGCGATGAAAAGAGGTCCCTTCAAACTTTACTTTTTTCTGAGATTCCAAGCCTTCATTGCTTTTACCTGTGCTACTGCTTTGGGTTTTATGTTCAGTGACAAATGACACCTCCCTGTCCATGTCAGACTCCCGTGAGACTCATTCATGTTGCCATGGTACTTCAAGAGCCTTTCAACAATTAAAATACTGTTTTCAGGAAATCCTGGGAAATAGTAGGAATATATTCTTCTTTTACAGATAGCTAATTAGTGTCTGTAGATGTTACAGGAGAATCTTTCAGAGAAAAATACAATTTCCTAATTCCCTTTTTCTCTCCCATCCTATGCTGAGGTTAAGTAAGGAACTGAGTCCATGTCATTTGGACCGAAACCCAGTGTTGTAACATTGCACTAGTCTTTCCAACCTTTTCTTGTTTGTAAGAGTAAGTAACTGTCTGCCAAGTTTGAAACGCATAACCCAAACTTCTGGGCTGCTGGTACTAACAAAAATCAGTATTTCTTTGGAATAATGTGTAGTGCTTAATTTTTTTACCCTTTGTTTTTAAAAACACCGGAAGTATTTTCATTATTACCTCTAATCCTGGAACATGCAAATTTCACATGTAGAAGTTTCAGCTCACTAAAAATAATCAATGTTATTGAAATTGGGGTTAGGCATGGGATCTTTAGTGACAAGGGGATCTCATATCCTGACAGAGGTTTCTAGTATTAGTCTTACTGCCTGTTGTGTCATCTTGTATGGAATGTTTTTGCAGTATGGCAATATACTGATTTTATTCACTTGTTTAGAAATTGTTTCAGAATTTGGTTAAGCTGTTGGAAATGCCTTAATTGGTGTCAGCAAGGTGGTCCTCCAGTCTTCCAAGGAGTGTTCATGTTAGCTCTGGAAAAAAAATGAAGCCATGAACCGAAGACCAGTTATCTATTTCAGAACATGTAACTATTTGGCAATAATGTGAAAGTAGTCTAAAACACCAGCATTTTACAACTGCTTGTTGCTAAACAAGTGCAAATTCTGTTCTTTCTCCATGCCCATGACACGTGGTTTGTGATTTAATCTGTTTTAAGTTTGTGCTGATATCTTTGGTTCAGTTCTCCAAATAACATGTCCAAGGAAGTAATTTGCTTTTACCCATACAATTACAACTTCAGCAAGCAGGTAATACGTGCAGTTGATGATTTTTCATATTTTGAATATACTACAATGAATGTGATGGTCCCTGTAATACTGGTGTCAATCATGAGTAATTTCATGAAGTTCTGTGTAGATGTCCCATGTGTGCGAGATCATAATTTGTCTATGAAACTTAAATTTTACAGCTAAATCCTAAAAACTGTAGAGGTAGGTACTCTTGTAAATATTTGGGCTTTTTAGCTGCTAATGAGATGAAGTATTAAATACTGTTCCTAATTCTTATGAGGTATATTGTGGTATTGTTGAAAATAGGAGATCCAGTGCAAATTAAGATTACTTATCTGAGAGTTTAGAGCTTGGTACACAAAAAGCACATGCTGATGATGTCTTTCTCATCTAAAACTTTTGAGACTGTGGAAGAGGAAGAAATTCACTCTTCTTGGTGCTTTTGGCAGATTTAGTCCTTGTTGGACGAGTAGAGTGTGCATAAAGTCACTTTCTGTGAACGCAGCAATTAAACATCTTTTGCCTGAGGTCTTTATGTTTATCGGATAAAAACAGGGAATGGAGATGGGATTTTCTACTGTCTGTCAGTTAAAGGCATCCTTGGGCAGCGGGGAATTAAAGGCTATGTTGAGACTACTTGCCCATTTCTACTGCAAGGCTAGTTAATTTGTAGCACTGCTTCTTACACATGGAGAAAAAAGACGGGGAAAAAAAAAGATGGAGATTATCCTTTCATTGCTGCTCCTTGTTGAGATTGCAAAGTATGTTATGCTACACGTGTCTTGCTGCTTTCTAGCTCTCCCTCTGGAAGTGGGGAGACTTGGCCTGTGATGTCAAACCTAACAGGTGTAGACTGCCTCTAGTACTCACAGTAGATACGTGATTCTGTGCTGAAGAGCCTTCTGCCAGGCAGTTTTGTGCATAAAGACTGTGTCCCAAGTGCATTTTATTTAATGATTTCACAGAGGCCAAATTGCCAATTTTCTTTGGATTTTGGCCACAGGAGTATAGAAACTTCTGGGAGGGAGTATGGAGAAAGGCGTAGGCATAGTTGCGAATTATAAAAATATGTTATGAAGAAGAACAGATAAGGATTATCTGAACAATGATAACGTGAAGGAAAATAAATATAAATGAGTAATGACATATGAACTAGCAAGGGAACAAACTAGAAAATGTAGCTAGTGAACATATTCCAAGCCCAACCAGATTAGTAGGTATGCTTTGCATAGCTTAGTGAAAAATAGCAAATTTCTTTCTGTGCTTTCAAATTGTGTATTTGACCACCAGTGAAGGATAACATTATGAATTTATTAAGTTGCTGCAGCACACTTTGTGAATATTATTTCTGTTACTGTTTTGATTTTATGTAGTGACTAAAAGCCACAGTAAAGGAGCAGGTCTTCCAAAAGTACGTAATTAGGGCAGGAAGGACAGCCCTGTCAAACAATTCCTGTGGAGTGCTTTTCCTTTTGGTCTTACAAAAGAGATGACCACAGCAGTACTTGTTTTCTGAAAATTGCCAAGCTTAAACTTACATCTTTTCATTGTGTAAGTGTATAATTTCTGTAGACTTTGAGGTGGGATTAGTGCCCTGTTGAAGGCTTTTTTTGGCTTTTATTGGGAAATGTTTATATGTTAGGATTGCTCTTTAGTGATTGGAGAGTCCTTGATGGCATTCTGAAGTGACAGAAGTAAATGGTGGACAAGGGAGATGAGCATGTTCGGAGCCCATTGCAGGGATCCCGGTACTGTGTTGATTGCTTTTGCTATTTGTTGGACTCTTTTATTATTGTTGTTAGTAATGTTTTGTGGGTCTTTTAATTAATTTAATTTTAATTAAAATTTTAAATTTAATTTTTAATCTTTTAATTTTAAAAAAAACTGACCTAGAAGTTCTTTTAATTAAGAACAAACCCAAAGACCTGCTCAAAACTGTGAAACAGGCTTTCAAAGTCCTTACATGTATTTTTCCTCTGATTTGATGTTTGTTCTCACTTCTGCTAGAAGGGCTTGTTTAAATGGATTTCCTACAAACTGGTGCTAAAACAGCCTATTTTTCATATTGTTCCTTTTTCTTCTCCAAAGTAAAATTCAGAATAGAAATTTTGATGTGAGGAAATTCTAGTCTAACTTGATTGTGAAGTAAGTGGAAGGACCACAGAATGTTTACAAACAGAAAGAGAACTCTGTGTAAGATTTATATTTCTCCTAGTCTGTGAATTGGACTCTTTCTGCTGATTTTGGATTTTTTTCCAGAAATGTGATTGTCAGGTAATTTAAAGTGAGCAACACACATGGACTTTTAGATCTTTTGAAATATGCAAATAGTGAATTATTTACTCTGGGGCAGTGACTCAATATTTTTTTTCCTTGAAGAAAGACAAATTAAAAGAAAAAATAGCATACACTCAAAATAATCCAGACAGAACATTTAGAACATAGACTACAAAATTATGAAGATTAGGTCTTTTTGTGCAATGAATCATTTTTCTTGTAACCATGTCTTCCTTCCACATTTCTCTACAAGTCTTCCCAAATCTATACTTTGGCTTGTTTGTAGTACCATTATTCATATTGACACAGTCTCTGGCAGGAAGAAAAACTTATAAACAGCCATCTTCTATAACGTATTAGTTGTTAAGAGTAATTCCTCTTCCATGGCCACGAACAGAACTTGTTAGGACCTTTGTTACAATCTTGCTAATTTTTTTGCAGTGAGTACTAAGTGGTTGGGTATGGGTTAGATGAGCCTTTACCACTGCACTCCTTTGTAGTGAAGATTTGAATCTCATGGTTTTACAATGCTTTAGGGCTAGTTTCTGTTCCCCCAAATACACCATTTCTCCAGTAAATGCTTAAATAAACAAAATCTGGTGGTAAAAGCTCTGACTTTGTATGAATTGGGAGGCAGGAATGCTTTTCTCATCACAGCTGGGGTTTTATTTATGTATGTTTGGTTTTTTAACTTTGGGACCTTCTGCAAGTACTTCGTGATATACTCATTGCCTCTGACCAAGGTAAAATCATCTTCCTAGACCTCAGTTTAGCTTTCAGTCTTATTTATTTACGTCCTCTTTGAGAACTTATCTCAAGGTGTCTTTTTAAATAGCGTTGGTACTTGGGATTTTTTTCCCCCACTTATTTCAGCTGCTGCAAATCTGTTTTTTCACTTGTATAACATTCACCCCCTCTAACTCTATGCTGTTGTGTAGTTCAGTCCCTTTTCCTCACGTGTGTTGTAATTCAGTACTAGCTTTGATCATGACCGTTCAGTTAAGTCTTCCTCTGCTTAACGGCAGGGGTCCTATACTTGCTGTATTTGCTGTTCTTAACTTCTTTGCCGTCGTAATGTTCTGTCAGTTGGGAGACTTCATTCCTGAAGGACAGTTTTATCAAATTCTTAGTGCTCAGCAGCTTATTTGACCTTAGAGTGATCATTTTTACTCTATGTTGTTAATCCGTTTCTTTCTCTGCACGGTCCCCACGTCTGCTGGCATGGGGCTTCACAGGGGCCTAGGTCAGATTTTGGTTACCCTTGGTGAAAGGGTTTAGCCAAAACTTTCTTTAGTGTCTCATGATCCATTGTTAGTTTTCTAAGCAAAGCTCTGTCAGTCCCTTGCTATGTGGTGTCTGAGGCTTTCCCCTGGCTTCAGCAGCAGTGGGTTGCAAGGGGGTCTAGGGGGCCTTTGCGATTCTGAGTTTGGACCATAATCTTTTGGAGACTCCAGCGTGTGTCCAAAGGCATCATTTTCATCTGTCATATGTACCGTGCTTGTAGAATAGTTAATCCAGTCTGCTTGGCTAGTGTTACTGTTCTGACATTTCAGTGCAGATTAGTTAAATTTGCTGCTGAATCCTCTGCTGAGCTGTGATTATGACCTTCAATAAGCTGCTGCTGCTGTTTGGCTAAGAATGCAGAACTCATTTTTCAGCACTGCCACCATCAGACGCTGGCAGCTTCTGGACCCATTTTGCCAAGGAACATAATTTCCTCCTTCTTTCTGGCTTCCTTCCACTGTGAATCACTTCCAGCTACTTTACACACCACTGTAGTAGTGTATAATGTTTCTTTAAAACAAAATGGCCTTCTGCTTCTTTGGTTTGGGCAAGAATGTTTGGAGGTGAGGACTCAGGTGATTTACCATACCTTCCACAAGAAAGTTTTCTAATTTAGATGAAAAGTTCTGGTTGTTCACAAGGTCTGATGGATGGCAGAACTGCTGAGAACAGCTTACGCAGTGTTACTCTTTTCAGCAAAGCATGCATTTTTGGTAGATACTGTAGGAAACATTTGGTCCAGAAACTGTGGAAAGATCTTATCCTTCACTGTTATTTTTGGAGTGTATGTGTTGAGGGGATCGGCCAGCCTTCTCTTCTGATTTTTTTTGCCTGTAATGAGCTGGGAAGGGATGTAGTTGGTAGTGCCTTGGACCTTTTGCTTGAAATGAACTCCACGGATGCTGACTTAAGTCACGGATGTTTTGTTATGGAGGCCTGTAAACCTGAGAAATTTGGTTGAGCTAAGTGAGTTCACTTAATTGG
>JAVJGI010000057.1:44927728-44941468 GCA_035590275.1 Ibycter americanus
GTAGCGCTGTGTGGGGCTGGTGTGACCCAAGGGCAGGACCCGGCACTGAGCCTTGTTGAACCTCATACAATTGGCCTTGGCCCATTGACCCAGCCTGTCCAGATCCCCCTGCAGAGCCTGCCTGCCCTCCAGCAGATCAGCACTCCCCCCCAGCTTGGTGTCATCTGGCAAACTTACGGAGGGTGCACTCAATCCCCTCATCCAGATCAGTGATAAAGCTATGAAGCAGGACTGGCCCCAGTACTGAGCCCTGGGGAACACCGCCTGTGACAAGACGCCAGCTGGATGTAGCTCCATTCACCCCCACTCTTTGGCCCAGCTGTCCAGCCAGTTTTTTTATCCAGCATAGAGTAGACCCATCCAAGCCATGAGCAGTCAGTTTCTCCAGGAGAATGCTGTGGGAGATGGTGTCAAAGGCTTTACTAAAGTCCAGGTAGACAACATCCACAGCCTTTCCTTCATCCACTAGGCAGGTCACATTGTCATAGAAGGGGTTCAGGTTAGTCAAGCAGGACTTGACTTTCATAAACCCATGCTGGCTAAGACTGATCCCGTGGTTGTCCTGTGTGTGCCATGTGATGATCTGCTCCATAACGTTCCCCAACACCAAGGTGAGGCTGACAGGCCTGTAGTTCCTCAGATCCTCCTTCCTGCCCTTCTTGTAGGTGGCTAACTTCCAATCTTCTGGGACCTCCGCACTTAGGAAGCACTGCTGATAAATGACTGAAGGTGGCTTGGTGAGCACTTCCAGTAGCTCCCTCAGTACCCTCAGGTGGATCCCATCTGGCCCCATAGACCTGTGTGTGTCTAAGAGGTGTAGCAGGTTGTTAATCATTTCCCCTTGGGTTATGGGGGCTTCATTCTGCTCCTTGTCCCTGTCTTCCAGCTCAGGTGGCTGGGTACTTGAGAACAATTGGTCTTACTATTAAAGACTGAGGCAAAGAAGGCATTAAGTACCTCAGCCTTTTCCTCGTTCTTTGCCACTGTTTCCCCCAGCATCCAATAAAGGATGGGGATTCTTCTTAGCCCTTAAATGTGTTTATAGAAACATTTTTTAATGTCTTTTACAGCAGTAGCCAGGTTAAACTCTAGCTGGGCTTTGGGCCTTCTAATTTTCTCCCTGCATAACCTCATGGCATCCCTGTAGTCCTCCCGAGTTGCTTGCCCCTTCTTCTAAAGGTCATAAACTCTTTTTTTTCCCGAGTTCCAGCCAAATATCTCTGTTCAGTCAGGCTGGTCTTCTCTCCTACCAGCTTGTCTTTCAGCACATGGGGATGGCCTGCCTCTGCCATTTCCTCTCTAAGATTTCGTTGTTGAAGAATATCCAGCCTTACTGGACTTCTTCTCCCTTCAAGACTGCCTCCCAAGGACTCTGTCAACTAGTCTCCTAAAGATGCCGAAGTGTGCCCTCCAGAAGTCCAAGGTAGCAGTTCTGCTGACTCCCCCATCCTTACTTCTCCAAGAATCAAAACCTCTATCATAATTTTGTGATTGCTATGCCCAAGACAGCTTCCAACCAGCACATCACCCACAAGTCCTTCTCTGTTCACAAACAACAGGACCAGCAGGGCACCTTTCCTTGCTGGCTCCCTCACCAGCTGTGTCAGGAAGTTGTCTTCCATACTCCAGGAACCGCCTAGACTGTTTCCTCTTTGCTGTATTGTATTTCCAGTAGTTATCTGGCAAGCTGAAGGCTCCCACAAGAACAAGGGCTAGCAATTGTGAGACTTCTCCCATCTGCTTATAGAATATTTCATCTGCCTCTTCATCCTGGTTGGGTGGTCTATAACAAATTCACACCATGATATCTGCCTTGTTGGCCTTCCCCCAGTTTCGTACCCATAAAAACTCAACTCTATCATCACCATCATTTATCTCTAGACAATCAAAACACTCCCTAATATACAGGACTACCCCACTGCTTCTCCTTCCATGCCTGTCCCTTCTGAAGATTTTAATGGCCATCCATTGCAGCACTCCAGTTATGTGAGTCATCCCACCATGTTTCCATGATGGCAACTATGTCATAGTTTGCCATAGTCTTTTATCTTGAGTGGCTGCCTAACATCTCCACTGCTTGTGTCCCCACAGCCTTTGAACAAAAAAACAAGTTTACTAATCCTAGCTCATATTAGGCCTACACTGACCAAATCATGGAAGCACAGGAACAGATTTCTAGAGATTATGTAGACCATTCTCCTACCCTGAAATACAGGCAGCATACAGAGACCATCTTAAGCAGGTTTTTGCTAATATGTTCTTAGAAACCTCCAATGAAATGGTTGTCATGGTACCTAGCTAAGCTATTTTAATGTTAACAGTTAAAAATTGCTTCCTAACGCCCTGATGAAATATTGCTCATTTCAAACAGTGTGGATTTCTTCTTTTCTTTCACCAAGTGGAAGTGAAGAACAAATAGATCCCGTCCTCAGTATAATCGACTTTTAAATCTTTTTGGAAGACTGTTGCATTTCATTCATTTTGAGGTCTTCTCTTCTTTTTGTGCTTTCCCAGTAGGACCTAAAAGACTTTTATATTTGGGCACTGGAGACTGTTCATAAACATAGAAATTCCTCTCTATGGCCTCATGTCATCTGAAAACATGTCACCAACTGCATAACTGTAGTCCTTCTTACTTCAAATTTTTTAATGAATTGTGTATCCTACATGTGAGCAGAGTCAATGAGGTTGTAGATTTGCAAGTGTGCCATTTGATGATAGATGTAAATACAAAAGCAAGTTTTATCACTAGCTGTCATACAGCTGCTGCCAGCAGAACTCCTGACTGGCAGTTGCTGGGGGTATTGTTTGCTTGTTTTAAAATAAATTATTTTTAGGAACATTGGTTCTTGTGATATAAGCCTTACCTGGATGTATGTTTTCCATTTTGAACATTATGTAATCACATTTTTTGTATTTTGCATTAATTATGTAGATCTTACTTTTAATAAAATGTTTGTATGGTGTTAATTTTTAAAATCATTTTTCTAAGGGCACGTATTTCATTTGTAGTTTGAAACTCAGGAAGGACTGATTTATCTTGAAATTGAAACATAAGCTTTCTATTGACTTCCACAGTTAGTAGACATATGTCTGTAATAAGCATGCTGCTTACCTTTTGCACAGTGGTATTCTCAATGCTAATACGAAAGAATGACAAAATATTTCTCATTTGAAAAATATGCCTCTAATATACACTTTGGAGAGGAACATAATGCCAGCCTGGGATTCTGGCAATCTCTTCCTCTCTGATGTCTCTAGTTTCTTATGGTGGCATTTAAGGGCTTTCCACTTGTTTCAGTCAGATATAAATATTCTCTACTGTTTTTGTGGTGTGGACTTGAATAGGTTCTCTGTTTGCACGGCTACCATTTTTTTTTCTTCTCTTCTTTCTTCTGAAAGTGTGTCCATGTGCCCTCCAGAGTTGGTATATAAGAGAAAATTTCAGTCTTGGCATTGCACTGGGTTTTGAGTCAGTACTGAGGCTTGTGCTGGTTCAACATTGTGTTTTTATACAAGGATATTAAATCATAACTGTTTGTTACTTCTAGCCAATTATGTCAGGAAGAAAAAAATCAGCCAACCCACTCTTTCCAAGCATAAATTTATCCTTCAATTACCTTTTTGTTCCCTGTAGGGTCATCATACGATTTTCTGTGCTTTCTCCTGACAGCAGGAAGACCCTGCCCAAAACTTGTGAGCTGATCCTGTTAACTTTTGATCCAGCAAATGAATACCTGTTCAGACTAGGTGAAATCCACTCAGCAAACTGATCATCAGCATGATGTTTCTTCCTATTAAGGATACTTGATATTATGTTATAGTAACATCTCATAAACTACCTGTGAAAAAGAAGTTGGGTAAGAAAGAAATAGATAAATGTATTTACCACAGGCAACAGCTCTAAAAGGCAGCACCAGCAAATCTGAGTATTGAAGGAAGGAATTTGTGGCAGTGTAGTGCTCATACAGGATAAGACTGTAGACAGAATCCTGTGTATTTTCTCACACAGGTTGAAGCAAAGCTGCAGGGATAAAAGCACCTGTGAAATATGTCCTGGCACTCACTCTGCTGGCAAACATCAACAGCAGCACTCTCATCCAGTCTCTCATGTTATGAAAGCAAAGAAGACAAGAGAAGTCCATTTCATTCTGTGGAATAAAGCTGGTGTTGAGATTGTTTCATGTCCTGGCCCTTATGACTTCAGCTTGTGATTCTTCATTAAGACAAACCAGTGGTGGCATCTAACTCTAAATTTGTCTCTGAGTTCTGCTTGAGTCAAGTCCATTTCCTTCCTGAAGCAATGCTCTCTGGCTGCTCTGTGGGTGTTCAAAAGAGTTTTATTCTGTCACACTGATAGGAAATGTGCCTTTCAGATGGTCTCTCATAGTCTCTGCATAGGTTTTTCATGACTGCCTAGTGCATCAGATTATTTTATTACCAAGGACTCCATGGTGAATTTTACTTTTACTTTGTGCAGTACTTCTCTGCCCAGCAAACAAAAAGCAGCATCTTTTACTTCCTTCAGAAGTTTGCCAGTACATACAAATGTGCCAGGTAGCGGCTTGAGTACTGTGAATCCACTTGCCTTTAGCTTTATGCCTAGCTTCATCTCCTAGGTTAGATGCCAGGTTTTGTAGGTCAGTGTAACAAACTTTCAGTCTTTGCACCTTCGATGTGTTGTAAATATGCTAAACGTTGCTTAAAAAAGGTGTGCTGAAGTACTGACAGCAGAGAACAGGGTAACTTTCTGAATATCTACACTCTTTTGCAGACATTATCAGGGGTATATATACATTCTTTGCAGAAGGAAATTCTTCAGTACCATCATCCAATGGGATACTGCTTTCTAGTCACCTACTAGGATCTACACAGGCACGAAGTTGGAAGAGGAAGGAAGGAAGGAAGTATGGTGGCCTAATTTGGAATAATTGTGATTATGGGGGGTGTTTCAGTTTTATGTGGGTCCTATAGCCTGTGCTCAAACTCAGTTTTTTGAAGTCTGTAGACTGGGCTATTTATTATGAGAGAATTGAAGCAGTTTTGGCTTTTTTATATGCAGAGAACGATGAAAAGTAGAGTATGGAATGCCAGCAGGCCTTCCTTCCAGGAGACTGATCCATGGAAATAGATGGACCTCTGCTGTCCTACCGTGGGTCTGCAATGGTTACATTGTCTTGAAGAACTGGAGTTAAATAGGATGAGAAATCAGTTATTGATCTCCTCCTTTCAATGTTGAAGGAGGATCTTCCTGGAAAGAAAATAAGGACTGTAGCATGCTAGAGAGCTCTGTTAGGAACAGTGTAAAATTGAATCTGCAAGATTTTTTATTATTTTATTTCTAACAGTTATATTTTATCAAGATTTTACTGGGTGAAGTGGATTTCATGTGCACAGGTCCTAAATGTCTTAATAAGAAACTATTACACAGGTACAAAAAAGGAAGAATGTTTTTTTTCAAAGCAGACAGATATGAAAGAAATTTGTTCAGAGTTTACTCTTGAGCAGCATGTGAGTGATGTGGTTTGAAGAATCCCGTACTGCTGTGGCCAGTGTGGCCCCTGCCTGTAGAAGTGAGGGGACAGATGTTTGGTTTCCATTGGCCATCAAAATTCACACTTAGAATTGGAGAGGTTGTTTCAGTCGTAGGGTTAGGCTCCTAAGACGGACATCTGTTCCCAGACCATTGTTAGCTGGGATGTTTTCTGGATGGAAGAAAGAAAGCTATAGGGGGTTCTTCAGTACTATGCCTGTGGAGGCACTGCTTACAAGTGAAGAAGAAATATTTGCACAGCTTCTCTTCAGTTTCACTCTGTGCTCACAAGAGCCTAGAAGTCCTCCACACTTTGCTGGTGTAGATTTGTGGCATACCAGATGCTGTATTACATTTTAAAATCAGGCAGTGAAGAAGTAGGTTTGTTCTAGACATTGTTTTCTGTGAACCACAAACCTGTGTGTATGTGAAAGGCTTCCTCTTTTAAAACTTCAACTACTTTTCTTCCAACCCCAAACCACCAAATGAAAAACAGAACATTATTCTGCAGTGTGTTGCATGCAGATTGTGGTGGTTTGACTGTGGCTGGACACCAGGTGCCCACCAAAGCTGCTTTGTCACTCCCCTCCTCAACCAGACAGGGGAGAGAAAATATGACAAAAGGCTCATGGGTCAAGGTAAGGACAGGGAGATCACTCAGCAATTACCATCATGGGCGAAACGGACTCAACTTGGGGAAATTAGCTTAATTTATTACCATTCAGATCAGAGTAGGATAATGAGAAAAATCAAACCTTAAAAACACCTTCCCCCCACACCTCCCTTCTTCCCAGGTTTAATTCCCAATTTCTCTACCTCCTTCCCTCCGAGTGGTGGAGGGTGACAGGGAATGGTGATTACAGTCAGTTCATCACACATTTTTTCTGCTGCTCTTTCGTCCTGCCACTCTTCCCCTGCTCCAACCTGGGGTCCCTTCCCCAGGAGACAGTTCTCCATGACCTTCTCCAGTGTGCGTTCTTCCCGTGGGCTGCAGTTCATGAACTGCTCCAGTGTGGGTCCTTTCCACAGGGTGCAGTTCTTCAGGAATGTACTGCTCCAGCATGGGTCCCCTGTGGGCTCACTGCCAGCAAACCACCTTCAGCACGGGCTTCCCACGGCTCACAGCCTCCGGGAGGCCCCCCCCTGCTCTGGCATGGGGCCCGCCATGGGCTGCAGGTGGGTATCTGCTCCACCATTAACCTCCATGGGCTGCAGGGGGACAGCCTGCCTCACTGTGGGCCTCACCACGGGCTGCAGGGGAGTCTCTGCTCTGGTGCCTGGAGCACCTCCTCCCCTGCCTTCTTCACGGCCTCAGTGTCTGTAGAGTTGTTCCTCCCACATACTCTTATTCCTGTCTTCTGCTGCAATTTTGTGTTGCACAGATTTTTTTTCTCTTCTTAAATGTGTTATTCCAGAGTCACTGATGGGCTCAGCTTGGCCAGTGGCAGGTCCCTCTTGGAGACGGCTGGCATTCATGCCATCAGACATAGAGGAAGCTTCTAACATCTTCTCACAGAAGCCACCCCTGCAGCCCCCCACCACCAAAACCTCACCATACAATCCCACTGCGTAGATGAAAGAGGTTATTTTTGCAGGTACTGTAGCCATGGAAGTTGTTAAGCCAATGTGCAGGTGTAAGAAGAGAAATCTCTAGTTTAACATAAGGACTTTAGTATCTTCCCCTTCCCTCTCCCCTTCCCAAGTTTTTTTTTGTTTTGTTTGTTTCTCTTTGTTCATGATGTGTCTGCACTGTAGAATGGCATGCGTCCTGATGTCATGCTGGTAGTGAAAAGAATGCACCAGCTTAGTGATGGATCTCATTTGTACTCCAGCTCTCTGGTCAGCTATGTACAAAATTGCTGAAAAAGTATGAAATTCAGTTGTTTGTCTGTCTAAGCCAAGTTATTTACTCAGGTCAAAGAAGTACAACTGAACTAGTCACAGGTGTTAAAAGTTACTGTGCCATTCACGACGCTTTCCACTATGAGAACATGCAATGTAAGAGTTATTTCTTTACTTACTTACCCAAGACTCAATTAGCGTGTTACCATTTTAGGCCCAAAAAGGAGAGCACAGGAGAACTGAGTGAGTCTGGAGCATCCGTTGTCAAACATGGTCTTAAAGCAGAAAAAGTCTTCATGCAGGTTCACTACTTGAAGGTAAGTGTTGTCAGCTGATTTTTATTAAAATTGCTTTACTAATATGATAAAGACTTCTTTCTGCTCGACATCAGTGAATTCATAGCATCCTATTTGTTTCTGACTTAATTTCTTGCAGGGTTATTTCCTTTTGCGGTTTCTGGCAAGGGCAATAGGAGAGGCTTCATACCTTGCATCTTTACGAAAATTTGTCCATAAGTTCCATGGACGGCTTGTCCTTTCTCAGGTACTGTGCTTGGGGCGGTTCCTCACTTTCTGAAAAAAACAAATGACCTAAACTTTCAGTTTGACTGTCTAAATCATCACTTCTGGTTGTGGTGAAAAGAGAAAGGCAATTGTAACTTGGCAATATTAGTGAAGTTCCTACCTGCTAAAGGGCAGAACATTTTTTTCAGAGTGATACATAAATCGGACACCCTGCTAGTATCTGATATTATAAACAATGGGTGTTTTGTTTTGGTTTGGTTTGGTTTTTTTAACTTGATGCTTTGAAAGGTCAATGTTTGTAAGTGCTGATGTTCTCAAAGACGGGATCATTTACTATACTGGAATTGTCTCCTGTAGTCTTTTAGCTCATGGGTTTTGATTGTGATCAGTCAGTCTTTTCCTTGATAACGTCTTTGTTTCTGATAGAGAAGAAACACAGAGTAGGGATGTAACTGAAAACTTCTATAGACCGTAACAGTGCATGTGCTTTATATTTCTGACTTTATTTCCTTCCTCCCTGCATGCTGGTTCATTCAATGCTTATAATTTCACAGTCTGCCTTATAAGGGTGATTTCTTTCTCACCAAGTCAGGGAGTGATGTGCCCATCACTCTGTGACATTGTACCCACCTGTATTAGTCTTGTCACAGCCTCTGTATATGTTTCCTTACCAATCGCCATACTCCCATGCATTCTAAAGCATTCTGTTACTGAAATACTAATCTCCAAGTGATGTTTAAGAAGTGCTGCTTCTTTCAATAGACTTTCTCTGACAGTGATACCGTGCAGTGGCAGCCCACTCTGAAGAGCTGTTGTTGTCATAGGACAGAATTTCTTCCTGAATTGGTGAACACTTGGTTGTAAAAAATAATGTTGAATTAAGAATCAGATTCTGCCCTCCCTAAGTCCGACTGCATATATTAATCACTTGAACAACAGACTTAGCTTGTTCTCTTCTTGGCATAAATGGTGTATAAGTATTCCATACAAAGTAGAATTGCTTCAGAAGGAAAGATTGAGCGAGTCACACCACAGTACATGTTACATAGAGTGCACACAGTACCATCTGTTAAATAGAGAGCCAAACTGGAGTTATAAATAGAAATTTACCTCCCCCTAGGCCTTTCTCAAAAAATCCTGTAACCACTGGCTGTAGCATTAAAATGGGGGCTGTCTTGTCTTCCACTGTTTTGTTTTGAGAAGGGAATGACATAGCTCTCCAAACCCAAAGTTAGAAGATCCTGTCATTGGTGATGACAATCACTGCATCATGGCACTGCAGCTTGTTGCTTCAGAAACGCTGTGAAGAAAACCATTCATGGGGGTGTCTGTGAGCCAGATCACTGAACTCATCTTGGTTAAAAACAGGCCTGGAGCAAAAGGCACAACATGAACAATATTTGGCATTGCTAGAAGTGCACTGTGATCAAAGTGAGGGGCAGAGGAAGAGAGAGGAGAAGGGGCATAAGTGAATTTCTGAAACGAGTTTCCTTGCTGAAGTCTGTATTTTCTTGAGTTACGGTTGAAATCTTTGAGGGGATTCAGGATGGTGATAAACGTCTCCTTGCAACACAGAGTAAGGGGCTCTGATTTTGAGGGAATGGGGCCTAACACTGCTGTTTTTCCCAGGCACAGTGATTCTTTGCTCGTGTGCTTGCTGTTTTGAATCTCACTCTTACGAGGTGAGATGGATGCCCATGTATCTTACAAATAGCTGAAACACCTGTGGATTCTTTTATATGTCAAGTCATCCAGAAGTTTGGCATAGTAGCTCTACTGCAGCAGGTCTGCCCTGTGGAGGAACATTTGGGGTGTTAAGGGAGTTAATGTTCCCACTGCTGCAGCTGTTTCCTGTACCACATCGCTGAGACCCTGAGTAGTTATGTTTGGCTTAATGTGGAAAATGCCACTGTCTATATGAACCTCGTCTACATTATGATGTCCAAAATCATAAATATGGAGCTTCACTGTTACACAGCTGGAAACATTTTGAGAATTACAGAAATCATGAAACTGCTAAAAACAAGAAGCATCCCAGTGTTTTAATCTGGTGGTAAGAAAGGTGCTTGCATTTTGGTGAGAAAAAGTTAGCTTGTTGCTGCTGGTTGATATGAGATGAGTTGCATCAGCAGACTGTGTAAATGCTGTAAAATGTCTTAGCACATTATACTATTAGTCATTATACCTAGATTGCATTGCAATTAAAGTACCCATCTACTAGAGACTTCCCCCTTTGTCCAGCATTCTGCTATCAAACATCAATTTATAGGTTATGTAACCCCAGTCTCATAAGTTGAAATACTATATGTTGTTTCTGCACCCAGAAACAACCGTTATTGGATAAAAAATTGTTCAGTGTTTTTAATTATTTAAGCAAGAGTAAGAGATGCTTTTATTTCAGGTTCCTTAGGCTCCTTTTTGTTTGAGTATTTGCAGTATGGCCATAGCTGTGTGCTTAATGTAGGTCAAAAAAGCTGCTTCACTTCATTTGAAGATGCAGAGGGGACAGGGCTATATCCAATTGTACATGCATTTACTTTGTTTGTAAGAAATCTTAAACATTGTATTTATGTTAGCATCTGGTATAACTAGATAAGCAATCACAGCAGGAATTGCAAATGCAAAAGCAATGAAGTTAAGTTAGTACAAAGTTTATTATTCAAGTTCCTTCTTGAACAAACGTGCTGTCAGTGTTTAAATGAATAAAAGATTTAAAATAAACAGAGGTGCAAATGGTAAGTTTAAATATCATAGTGTTGTACTTTCACCTTGTCCAAAATAATTGTTCAAGTTCCCAGATTTAAGGAATTGTGGGGATGAGGGAGAGTAAAAACAGTGAAAATAATTGCCCATGTTCTGAATACTAGTCTTGTTTTCATGGTGTTTGTAGTATTTTTCCTAGATGGGAGCTGCAGGTGCAAGGAAATGACTTCAGATGTGAAACATTAATCAGTTTGCCTTTTCCCTTCATTTTGATTGCCAGCTCAGTATGTTTTTAGTAGTAGTTTTTGTTTATTTTAGTCAAGTTAGCAACAGACAAGTAAAGCAAGTCTGGAATTTTTGAGAAGGATTTTTAAAAAATCTTCCATTTTTCTTTCTGTGAATTTACTTACTAACTGCTTTGAATGAACTTTTTACATAATGAATGGAGTGTTACTGACTATAAGTAAATAGAAAGGAGTGCAAGTTGCTTATATTCCTAACACAGTTAAAGCTATTCAGTTTGATACTGAAATAAGAACACCTTGGGAATTGAATTGTTTACAGACCTTAATTTTCATGTAATTCTGTCTGCTGTAATAATAACCCAAGGTCTGTAGTGTTCACCCGTCTGATAGAATTATAATTTGCTATAGTAAAATGGCAGTCAAGGAGGCAGCACTTCAAAAAAATAATAATTTATGCTATTCTCACAAGTTTTAAAGGCAGATGTATGGATCCAAGCCCACTGTGTATGTACCTATATCAACATGTTCCTGCACACCAATTTGTATGGACACATACCGTTATCCTAATTTTACAAAATTGCTATCTGCACACACAAATTGCCGTTCAACTACCCATTAGCTTGTAGAACTTGTAACTAGAATTGGAAGTCTAAGCATGCAGTGTACATGTGTTTTGATGTTTCAACTTCTAGCATCTTTTCTTTAGATGAAGGTTTAACTAAAAGTTTGTCTCTGCAGTTTGGCCGCAACGGTTCCCTGCTTACTGACCTGTGAGCCTGAGCAAACAGCTGTTGGCATTAATGGGGTGTAGTGTGGATTCTGACACTGTCCCATCCACAGCAGCCTCTAGGATGGGGTCTTTGCTTTCTACATTCTCATGTGCTTGGAAAACAGAAATAGATGGGCCAGTCTTACTCAGATTAAGTTAGTTTCCTGTTCCAATTCTTGCATAAATGAACATACTCCTACTTTTTTTGTTAGCTGTGTGCCATGCAGCCTTCATTCACTTTCCTTATATGCATGCATTATGAGACAAACTTTAATTACTATATGATCACAGTCCTTTTATTACTTTTTTTCCAAAGACTTTTGTCTCATTTATGTAGAATAGGTGTTGCTCTCATGAAGCAGCTGCTTGGTATTTTGTTCTCTGTTCATTGTTCATAGGCACTTTATTTACCATGCAGTGTGCTTTTGTTTCTGTTCAATCTTTTAAGTTTTAACAGTGTAAGGCAATAAAAAAGGCTGCTTCACAGGGTCAGACATTTTAACCTGAGATTAACTGTGCTTAAAATGCTTATATAAGTGACAATTGATTAATTTATGGATCAGTTAATTACATTACACATCTTGAAAGCCCATTGTGTTTGTGTATATAAACATCTGACTAGCTTTAGGCCATACCTCTGTTTCAGTACAAATATCTTGAAAGAAGGAATGTGTGAAATATTGTGCTTGAAGTATAAATAAGACTAGGTTAGTAGAAGTCATTAACGTGGTGTAAGGCAAGATCTTTTTTCGTGAGAAAACTTTCTATTTCATTTTTGTGATGGACTTTTTTCACAATTATACAAGATAAATTGTGTGTTTTAAAGGACAGAGAGATCAGAATGAAGTAGGACTAGAAATGGAACTGGAGAAGGAAGTGGAGAGTAGTGAAGCTAAGAGGAATCCAGATGTTTTGTAATCATGTAATAATACAGCTGAGTGATTAAAAAGTCAGTTAATGTGTCACACATTTTAATGTTAAACAGTATAGTTGAATAAAAGACCCCAAGTATCTTTTGGTATTATTTCTCTCAAATATAATGATCTTAAAAGAAGCAGTAAGTTTACACATAGAATTGTCTTCTATCAGGGAAGTGACCCATATATCTGAAGATGTCTTGGAATTTCTGATACATGATACATTTGCTTTTTAATATTCACTGTTCTTTGTTTAATATCAAAATCTGTGATCAGAGAGAGGTACTTCTCTGGTGCCCCAGAACAGTTGAAGAGTAGAAACATGCTGGCTATTGCTCAAGACAAGAATTGGAGTAATAATATGGAATCTTTAGTTACGAAGTAAAAGGGGTTCTAAACCCGTATCTGTCTAGTTACTGCTTCATTTCTAGGGTTCTCGAAATTACTTCTCTTAACCTACTTCTCAGTCATTGGGTCCTCATTCTTCTTTGCCTTTGACTCAGACATGCTACATGCATCAACAGTGTAAAGAAAACTTCTCCTTGATCTCAATTCACAGTCTGTATCCAAATTTGATCTGCTCAGCAGCAGCCCAAAGTTGCAGTTGTGATTAAAATTGTTGGCTTCAGTGTGGACTGTGGTGAGAGCAGACAAGAGTCTTCAGGGAGTTTAATTATGAGAGTCTAGCAAATCCTTAGCAAACGTGTATGAACGCATTTTTCAAAGGCTGTTTCAGTCTGGCAAAATGTAAGTAAAATTCCATAAACTGTAGAATAACAGTTTCTTTATATAGGGAAAAGTTGTTTTCTAGCCTCTGGGTTTCCAGCCAGGGAAGAACAACAGGAGTATGTGGGGAAGTGAGATTATTTAATCATATGAATATCAGCCAGTTTGTTAATAATGTAGCACTGTGCTGGCATGTGATTTCTAACTCGTATTTTCTTTCTGGCTTCATTGAATTACTTGAAAGACGAAAAGCAAACTCTAATTTATTTTATGATTTGACTCGGCGTTTATTTATGCCTACCCTGGTCATCCACAAGTCTTTGCTCCGAAGTGTAAGGTCACTAGAAACTCTTAAATAAATGGCATCAAAGCTTAAAACCCCCTACATTATCCTCTACCTTTCCTCTGAACCTTTACATCTGGGGAGGGGAAAAAAAAAATAGCCTGAGGAAAAAATTTCAGTCCAGATGGTTAAAGCTTG
>JAVJGI010000057.1:44957155-44970019 GCA_035590275.1 Ibycter americanus
AGCATATTGACTGCACCACACAGCTTAGTGTTGTCGGCAAACTTGTTGCAGGTGCACTTGATGTCACTGTCCATGTCGCCAGCAAAGATGTTAAACAGTGGCATTCTCAGTACAGACCGTAGTGCTTACCCAGTGGTTGCATTTGTTTCCAATTAACATTAGCATTTAAAAAAAACACCACGCTTTGAAGAGTTAGAGTACGTCCTGGTTCATATGGGCTAACTTGAAGGTACTGAGACAGCATGGCTGAGGCTCTGAGGAGTTAGTATATTTGCAGGTAGAATTGTCAAAATAGGTGGAGAGCTCAACAGAGTAAGCAGTGGTCACTGGACCCGAGCTGTACCCAAACACTGTGCTTGAGCTCTTCCCTTGACGGCTTCAGAGGTGTGCATGTCCACTGTTCTCTGCATGCTGTACAAGGCTCTTCGGGAAGTTTTACCCTGAGATCAAAATGTTCAAAGACTAATATTTGAAGACACTACAAAATCAAGGTGGAGTTTGGTTTTTTGCTATAAAATTACTGAAACTTTAATTAACTTTAATTGGAAGGGAGAAAAGGACAGGACAGTAAGTATCATCATGCATCTTGATGTTCAGTCATTTCTTGAAAAGGGGCCTTGATTTTATGCTATGTTTTGATCAAGGTTTTGTTCCTGATAAAAAATTCAACACATTGTAGAACAGCTGCTTCAAGCTTAGGGGAGAAGCTAGTGTGGCACAGCTGTAGTTGTAAGATGCTGAATTGTCTGTCTGAGAGGGAAGAGTTTTCTGGCATCTTACTTACACATATCTCTTTCAGGATGTGCCTTATTAGTGTCCCACAATCAACTCTAAAATCACAAGAAAGGTAAACAGGAGCAGACTAAAACATTGAAAATCAGTTTGATTCTGATGAAAACTGAACTCTGTTTTCCTGAGTACTCTAAGTTGTTCAGAATGAATAGTGAGTAGTTTCATTATGCCTTGCAAGTATATATTGGTTGTGTAAGCAAAAAATGTATTAAAAATATTTCCACACCCAACTGGCTTGTAGATAGATCATTGTGAATTTTCTTAAAGACTAAAGAGATTTCCCTGGTAGTTTGGCTGTTCTGTAGAAACAACATGAGCAGGAATGGTGCTGATTTAGTATTCTGCTTCTAAGCATCAGCATGCTGACCTCTTCCCTCAAGAACAGTTTTGATGATTTACCCTTGTTGCCTTAGGGAGTTAATTTCCATTTTAATGAAAGAACTGAAGTTGTTGTCATTCAGTAAATAGGAAACTTTGTTTCCTTTTTGCTTTATTAAATCCTTTGGGGAGCCCTTATTCCTGAATAAGACTGTAGAGGTTGCTTAGTAGCTCTCAATATGTTTGTATCTATAATCTAGATATGACGGTATTTACTGACTACAGAAGTATAAATGTACTCATGTGCTGTACAGGAGCTGATATTGAAACCCCCTTAAAAATATTTAGATTATCTTTATTTCAGCAAACTTGGCTAGTACAACAAATCTGTGTGAAGGCAGATAGACCACTTTCTTACATGCAGGTGAACTACTTGCATCATAAATAGCAACCCAGAAATGCCACAGAATGGACTTTCTCTCATGTGTTGCCAGGTGAGTGGGCTAGGGTGTGTGTAGGGGAAGGTTTCTGTCAGCTCCTTTGGGCAAAGTCATACAGTGGAGCCAGCCAGTCAGGCAGTGGGAGCAGTGTGAGGGACAGTGTCCACTGCAGCTGACCATCTTTCTTGAGTACTGGAGCAACTGAAAAGCAGCTGGTGAATCCAAAGATGTCCCAAAGGCAGAGAAGCAGCACCCTGTGCCCTACATAGGAATCAGCAACTTTTATCACTCTTATTTTACGGACAGTACTATGGAGTCCTGTAGCATGACAGTTAGTCACTCTTCATTCTGCAGCAGCTACTCTTAGAGGTATTTCTTAGTGCTTTAGTGCATACCTATGAGAAATAACTTGATTGATAATTTAAACATTTCAAATTTACAAATACTCTCTAAGACTTCACTGCATTTGCAGAGAAGGCTTCCTTACTGGAGAGACTGTCTTAAGTAATGGGATTGGGAAATACACATCATGCTGTCTATTCTGAAAATCAAGTTAGAATGTGGTTCCTTTATATCTATCCCATATGAGAATTTTTGTATTTTATAGTCGCTGTGGTTTTTTCCCGTGGCATCTTTGTAAAGGTTAATGTTATAAAAAGGGTGTGTGGTAATGGCCTGGCCAATTCTTTCTTACATGGAAGAGTGCCACAGCACAGTGGTTGTCTTCAAGCTTGCTGTGCAGGAAGGTTTACTCACAAACAAAACAATAAGGAACAGAAGAGATGAAAAGCAAGCATTTCTGAAATACAAGCTTTCATGAGGATTTTTCTCTGGGAACATGTCATGGTGGTGTTAAATAAGGTGAAGCATATTGCGTTGCTGAAAATATATTTTATCAAATCAAGTAACCTTCAGCATGTACTTCTCTCTCAGAGGTGACTCACCAGGGGATTATAGCAACTTTTCATCATGTGCAAGTAGTGATGACTTAACAC
This sequence comes from Ibycter americanus, assembly GCA_035590275.1. Lineage (NCBI taxonomy): Eukaryota > Metazoa > Chordata > Aves > Falconiformes > Falconidae > Ibycter > Ibycter americanus. The sequence continues at coordinate 44,959,701 of JAVJGI010000057.1, forward strand.
CGCTAACTTCAGTCAACGAGTTAAGCTGGCAAGGAGTAGAATCAGAAGAACAAAACAGCATTTAAAGCTGGAAAACACCTATGAAATCATTTAAGTCCACTTCATCCCTGCTGCTGCTGATTTGTTCTCTTACGTACAGTTTCTATTGTGTCTTTCAGTCTATGTAATGTTTAATTAGAGTTTAAGACTGAAAGACCATATGTTTCTTGAGGAAGATTGTCTCATTTCTGCACAGACTTGTCTTTCTGTTATATTGCCCAGTTATTCTCACCTGAATTTCTTATTCTACCCTAGATAATTAACCTTTTTAAAAAAATGCTTAAAGACTTTCCCCATTTTGAACTGTTACAACAGAGTTGTAACACTCCAATTGAGAAGTAGACCAATAAATATTAGATAGTCTCTGCATCTCATAAACTCCTACATGTATTTTTTAACTCATTCCAGTTGCCCCACCTTTTCTTTTGCCGCTGTCACTGCATTGTTTCATAACATACTATTATTTACTGGTAAACTTGCTATCTTGAATGTTCTTCGGGTGTGTATTTCATTTGTTAACTTGTGTTATGAAAAGAATCTTCTCCAGGTTTATTCTTCAGTTAAAAAAGCAAGGGAGAAAAGAAAAAGAAAAAAAAAAAGAGTAGTTGGCCTGCTCCTACAGGAATTTTAGTTTCCAACAAATGCAACAGTGTGATCTACAAGTCTTATGTGACCACCTAATTGCAGGTGCTAGGATAAACACACCAAACATCCCCTCAAAATTATGAAAAAATTGCAAGAGGTGATAGCACTGCTGTCTCCCTCTCCTAGTCCCTTATGCTACTTTATCCTTCTGTTAAAGCTTAATTCTTATCCACTGTTCTACCTTAAACAGTATTTCCTGATTAAAGTAAGTACTGCCGACAGGTATTTCAGGGTATGTACAGCTCATAGTGTGTATTGCAAGAATGCTATTCCATGCTTTCTAATTCTGAATAAATGTTGGAGTACAGCCTTCTGTTACAATACTTGGAATTTTGCCATTCAAGAATTCATATTTTTTCCTCTCTGCACTGCTTTATGTTACTGTGGGAAAGCGGTAATTTAAGCCCCATCTATTAATATTATGTGTAAATCATCTACATTTCTGGAAGTACACAGTTAAAAGAAATATTCCAGTGGAGAATATTCATTTATTCATAGTTATTTTGGTTTCTTTTGTATATGACTGGCTCTGGGATTGTCCTACTTGAAGAAACAAATTGGAAAGGAAACTCACTGGAAAACTATCAAAAAATTTGAACTGAAGTATAAGTTGTAAAGGGTTCTGAATCAATGCAAGTAACATTTCTATGGTTTCATGAATTTTAGGAGGATGTTACAGCAGCAGCTCAAGTACTTAATATGATTTCTGATAGAGCAGTTTGTTCAGAAGGTTCCTGGCTTTTGCCCTAGTTATAAGTTTTATAGATTTCCTGTTTCCTTTTATTAAGACAAAAATACAGCTGAAGGGATAACTCTATAAGAGAATGCATCACAAGGTAGCAGGTATGGTCTCTTACTAACCAGCCACATTCAAGTATTTTTTAAGAGTGCTTTTACTAAACTTTTGAATTATCTTTAGCAATTGTTCACCCAAGTTTTACAGAGGGTACTAGAAAATTTTTCCAGCAGAAAAATCACTCTAATTGGATCAGAGTGTAACTGAAGGCTTCACTTAATTTATGTTAAATTAATGTTATGTTAACACTTAATATTTCTTGTAATTGCTAGTCCTGCCTTATCTTGACATTTTTCTGTCTGGATGTACATAATTCCTGCATAGTAGTGGATGGCAACACTGAGAGAGTAAACAACAGAAATCCTTATTGTTTGTTGAGGTGTACAGTAAATTTTTAGGCATTGGCAGTGCAAATGACCTGTTAAGTAGGAAAATCTTATTCAAGCTTGTGATTTGGGGAAAAAAATGGGAAGGAGGTATGAAGAGGCATGATTTTCTTACTTTATTAAGTAAATTTTCTTACTTTATTAAGTAAATTTAACAGTAACTCTGTTAAATTGCAAAGTATTAGTATTAAATTGCAAATTATTATAAATTAAGTATTAGTCACAAAAATAACATGCTGCTGCTTAAATACTGAAGTTTGCTACTTACCCTTTGTTGTTTTTTATCTGAACATGGAGACTTCTGTGTGTATTTTAACATCAATGCAGAGAAGATAACTGATTTGATAGTTGAATTCTAATGAGTTCATCTGAGAAATAATCTGAAGAAAGTGTAACTGCTGCTTTAAGATAGGTACTTATTACATGAAAAGCATACTTTGAAGAATAGGTAATTTTCCTCAAGAAAAATGGTATTTTTTTAATATTAGCATACTTGCAGACAGGAAGATGGAAAGATCTTTCCCAATTCCTTAAAAATTTAAAAGAGCATAGGTCAACAATATAAATGGATTAATGTCTTCTTTAATGATAAGAAGCACAATAAGAAAAATGTTTTTGAATATGAATCATTAGTGCTGTGTTTTTTTCTGAAATTAGTAGTAGTACTGTCAACATTGCATCCCATTTTCTTAGAAGAGAAGATGAGATTTTGGAAAATATACCAATGTAATCAAGCAATGTGTGTAGTACTGCACTGCGCATAAATGTCAGAAGAATCATGAAGAGAAACAAATCAAGACAGATTGCACAGACTTTCTCTCTGTGTTGTTAAGTCTTTGAAAGACGTTTTAGATAAAGACTATCCATCTGAAAGTCCTTCTAGAGAGACCATAGTATATGGAGAATTTGATACTTCATTTGTAGCAAATTATAAAATACACTATAAGGTCTGTTATTATTTAAACAGATCCTGTGTTGATCTAAGGAAGGTTATTGGAATAAAATGGCCTGGTAATTTATTTAGCTGTTCCTATAAATTATACTTAAGATACTGCAAAATGAGACACAGCAGTGGTATATTTTTGTTTGTTGAACTGTTCAGAAATGCAAGAAAATTGCTTGTATAAAATGATACATCATTAAATGTCTGTAAGGACCCAAATTTATTTCAAAGTTCTTCAGGCATGGCTTAGAGTGTCATTATAGTTTTGGAGGATTTGGGGTAAGTTTCTTCTGCATTGCATGTGATTGCTGATCTTAGGAGAAAATCACAGGCATTCAAGATCAGAATAGCATTGTTAGGAATTACTGCGTGATCACATTCTAAAATTGGAAAACATGCTGCCTCAGATTAGATAGACATCCACGTAGCACTGAGTAACTTGATGTCTAGGTTGAAAGTAGATGTTCATTTTTAAATGTTATATTTGAAAGTATTGGCTTTCACTGACTCGTTCTGATTTCTAAAAGTGAGGCTTTAAACAGAATTTTAGGAGTCTTAATTTAGCCATTAGTTTAATAATTCAGAAAAAAATGCTTTTGAGATTCTCGGCTGGGACTGTGAGTCTGCATTATGGCTCAGGAGAATACTTCACTGGGTTTAGTTTAATGACCTGCTAAAAATTGGCTTACCTCTCCAGTCAAAAGACAGATTTTCACAAATGTCTTTCTGTTTTTCTTCAGGCTACCTTTCAGTATTGTATGCATCCAGCTTACAGGTACAGTAGTAGTAGTATAGTAAATCTGCATGACTAATAGGTTGTTCAAGAAGTTGAAGTGCATTTGAAACACATCTTCAATTTCTGAAATAACTGTGGACTGGATTCCACACATTTGTTCATTCGAATCTCTTTTAAGTTTAATAAATCTCAAGTAGTCATTCTCGTTCCCTTTTCGTGTTAATTGCATTGCTGAACACAAAAGCTGTGTTATGTGCAGAATGGCTGAGCTTATCTCTACTAGAAAGGAGTTATGTTTGGTATCTAAAGAACAATAACAGTTTGCTGCCTGGCTGATCAATGCTGGATCAAGTTCACATTCCCAAGCTCCCACTCTCCCACCTACATGTGTAGGGGGTGGAAACAGCAAAGACAGGGAGGACGGGTCCTCTTGTACACAGAAATGTTGGAACGAGGCTTGCCTAATAAGGACACAGCTGGCTTGCATAGCAGTAAACACTGATTTTTAATCCATTGCTTGTAGAAACATCTAAAGAAAATTAGCAGCCCGTTAATTTTCAACCTGCCCATTGTTTTCTTTACCAAATGGAAACAATCCATAAAGTCCTATGGTGATAAACCCCATTTTGTACAACCTCACAAGAAACCAGCTTTTCTATATTAATTAGGAAAGAGTAGCCTTCGAAATGGCTGAAATCTCTCCACTTTGGAGTCCCTTGTAAGTAGTTTTAATGCATTGGACACAGGATATGAAATAATGAGAAGGCAAATGTTACTTTAGGAAATAATATTTGATGTTTTTTTAGTGCAGAAGGATAGAGAGTTGGGCATGCAGCAGAAGTAAAAATTTTCTGTGGTGGGAACAAGTTGCCACCTTCCCTCCCCAGTGGTCTAGGGTTTTTAAAAGAAACACACATTTTACTTCCTGGAAAATTTCCCAGTTTTCTAGGCTTTTAGAAAGACATGTTGGGATTGGAAGGAGTGAATATGTGGGAGAGAGGTATTTCATGCATGTGTATAAACACATACCATGTATCTGAAGCCCATGTAGCCCTCTGTAATGCTGACCCAAAAAACTGGGACCTGCTGATTCATGCAGTGGTCCAGTCAGAAACTCAAAGTGATCCCGAGGGTTCAGATCCTGCTGTTGTGTTTCCAGCTGGCTAGAGTTGGAAGGTCTTGCTTTTGAGCCCAGTGCTTTTTTCACATGTTCTGCAAAGACACTGAGCTATGGAAGTACTTCTAGAGAGCAGAGAGTAACAAAATTTGTGTAATGGTTGTCATTCCCTCTCCATCAGTTCGCTGTCTTCCACAGAAGCTGATACGAACAATGTCAAGATCTTTCCTGGTATATATTACCTTTAGCCATCCCCTTTTCATCTAGTAGTGCATCGTAGTCAGACTGAAGATGTAGATGATGATCACCTTCTGTTTATTCATGGAGGAAATAAGTGATTCATCTAGAACTCATTTCATCTCCATAAGAAAGGTATGTTTTTCCAGGATGCTTTTAACTATTCTGTCTACTCCCTTCTAAGCCCACAGTGAAACTTAAATGCCAAAATGAAGATGTCTGGAGAGAGATAGGTTTAAAAGGTCTATTGGCTGACAAAGCTATTGGTCAATACAAAAATGAGCAGTAAAGGTCATGGTGCAGTTTATGGTTGTTATCCTTAGCATATGGGCTAGCAGTATTTCATGGCCAGAGGGCTAACAGACTTTTGCCTTGAATATGTTTCTTTGCTAGAGCTGTTGGAAGGATTTTTGATTGCTTCAAGGGATCAGTAAGACAGAGATCAGTACCTCTGGAAGATGTATTTTATTTCTTCAACAAGAAATAAGATCTGCCTCATTTTCTTTGAGTCTCTTTGTACTGTGAGAGAAACACTGCTTGTCACATCAGTGGTGCAGGACTGTCCAGTATCCATGTTCAGACATGTTTTTCTCTGTAAATATAAAAAAACCCAATCAAACAACCAAACTAACAAAAAAACACAACAAAGGACTTTCAAAGTCCTATGTGGTTTGCCAGCCAGCACCTGTCCACTGCCTACCAGGATGCTGGTGTTGCATGGAGCCAGAGTGAGTTTCATAGAGGGTTCTCTTATGTCAAAGAAACTTGAGCCCTTGTTTTTGTCCTCTGGGTTCAAAATGTCTGGATTCAAATTACTTTTAAATTGACAGAGTGCTGGGCCAACCCAAAAGCTGAGGTTTTATTTCCATACATGATTGTATTGAAAAGTGTTATATCTTTTAAATATTACCTTGCTGCTTGTGGAGGAAGGTGCAGTAATTTGCAATCTGGATTGTGCTGAAAGTTTGCAGCATATGCAAATACTTCTCAAGCACAAAGGCCTAAAAAACAATAATCTACTTTTCCAGTTGCTCCAGAGAGGCACCTGTATAGTAGTGAGAGCACCTGGTGAAATCAGGAGAGAAAAAAATGAGCATTTTAGCATACTCTAAAAATATTATTATAGTACAGATAATGTAATGCAATATGATTATATGTCATTCTATGTTACATACTATTATTTAGCAATAAGTAATAAGCATATTATTTAGAGATCCTGTGGTCTTGTAGTCAGAGATACTTTGTCAGATTATGAATCTGATCTTGAACTAAATAGGTGGCTACAGTGATTCGTCTTTACCTAGGAACTTTCCCCACAAAGCAGAGTTGCTAGTACAGATATGAAGGATGTATTTGCATTACCCCTTTGAAAAAAAAATATTCCTGCCACAGTATGTGAGAGTCACGTTGCAGTGACCTGAAAGTACATCCTAAAAGTTAATTGTTTCTTGGTGGTACAGATATTTTCAGGAAGGGCAAGTTTGACTTGAACATAATGTCTCTGTAGGGGTGTTACATTGAAGAATGTAAGGCACAGCATGCTGATCTGAAAGGAGCGTGTTTACACCATCACAGAGATTCCTGGAGGAATTTGAACATTTGAATTTACGGTATCAGTATAAATGACCATCTTTCCCAAAATATGGATGACGTCAGAACAACTTTCCATTTCAGTGAATAAAGCTGTCCCCATGAAAACTGCACAAAATCAGTTGAAGGACTTGCTGTTCTTACAGGAGTTCATTCTGGGCTGGATTTCTTTTTCAGCAATTTTGATCTGCCACTGATATACTGCTTCTTGCAGTGCAGATGTACCAGCCATCTTGCCATTTTCAGTTGTAGCCCACTGCCTCCTTTCGTCTCTCTTCCAAATTCTGCTAACAGTAGCATTTTAAAATCCTTGCAGTTGTCACCCTTGTGGAATACAGTCAAATGTTTCAAGCTGTCGTTAATCACCCCGTGAGCTACTGGGTAAAATACTTTTCTGGATTTTCATTTTCTGAACCTTTTTACAAATGATTGGAAGCCAGGTCTTTTCTGCTGAAGCAGTTTTCAGGTCACACAGACTGCTCTGAGGGCACATTGTATTCTCAGTTTACAGGTAAGTTAATTTTCCAACTTTATAACTAGTGTTCTTTTTTTCCTGTAAATTTTCTGTGTAGTAGGAAAACAATTGTCTTGCATTTTATCGTAGTCCCTTTAAATTATCCTTTACTGATGTCACAGAGATGATGGCATCAGCCTTAAAAAGTAGGCAGTATCACTCTAGTACCATAGAACAAAGCTAGGGGGGAGTCCATTTTTTGTTTTATGTTACATGGGAAGGTGTAGAAAGGTACAAAAAGACAGTTTGTAGACTGGCAAAGTTAGCTACATCCTCTAGGAGAAAATATGACATGAAGGTAAAATCTTTAGACTTTCCTGTGTGCTTGCTGATGTCCTCATAGATCTGAATATATAAATGTGTATATGTACACATGGTGTAAAATTCCATAATTGAGAGGAAAATAAAATCTCTAGAAATGAGAGGGTGAAAGATGACTTGACTGCATTAGTTATCAATTTCCTCTGCTTTGCAGAAGCTTTTCTGAAATTCTGAGATTTCTGAAATAGAGCAGTTATTTTTATTTCTCCATTTTCAATTTTTTCTTTTTGCCTTCCAGTATCTGACTGCTGGCAAGCCAACAAAACGGCACTGATTCAGTGTTCACCTTAGATAAAACAACCTTCTTTATCAATGTTGAATGTTTTAGCATTAGAGTAGCACAGGCCAGCTGAAGTTATAGACAACTTATGCAAAGGAAAAGTGCACGATTATAAGTTTTCATTGAGTTATGAAATACCATTAGTAGCCATCACAGCCTGACCAATTTTAAACCAGTTTCTGTTTCAATTTAAAATGAAACAGTTGTCTGTTGCACAAATATGCTATTGTTTTCTAGGCTGTGTACAGTTCTGAAAGTTCATTGTATGCATGGGATCTGGTCTGAGCTGAAGAATAGCTGGTGTAAATCATTGCCTAAGTTATATACTGGGATATTGGGCCTGTCTTCGCCCAGTTGGTAGAAAGCACTGCCTCCTCCCCTCTGTTTCAAAACTCAGTTATATTTAATCTTGCTGCGGCAAGAATGAAGGATCCTAGCATGCTTTGACATGTTTAAATGCTTGTTCCCAATCTAAGTGTTACATAGGACAGTGCCATTAGCAGTCTCCAGAAGAAAGTCTTCCCAAGTAAAGAAGGACGTGGAGGATGGGCTAATCTCTTAATTTCTGTTGTGAGGGGATTCAAGGATGGCAGTCGGTGTTACGTGGACAGCAAACAGGACTGTTGATGGAGGGCGATGCAGTCATTCTCCCTTTAAATTGGGTGTGCCATCACCATTTTATCTAGTGTAAGCTAGCTCCTTCCTTTTGGAGTATGGAAGAATACAGTAGGAGACAAAATGTTGTTAAAAACATCTTTCCTCCCCTCACTCCCTTTCCTCCCTGCCCCCGCTTTCCCTCTTTCCCCCCTCTCTCTTTTCCCGGCCGACTCTTCCGCTCCCAGTTTTCCCAGCAAAACTTCCTAGTCTGGTCATGAGCTAAATGTTACTGAACCATCAGTGAGTGGAGCTAACGGTTGACTGCACAGCGGGTGTGCTGTGACCACTGCTTGTTAGGCCCACCCTGTTCTCACTCCTTTCTTTCCGCGGCAGGCTGTCTGTAAGGTCATGTTGGCTCCTACCCTATGCTGCAGTGCAGGCATCTTAGAGCAGATGAGCGTTCAAGTTATGATTTGCACAGCAGCCAGCACCAGGGACCCCCAGGTGTTGGCTCCACAAGGTATATTACCATTATAAAAAGTCAGCAACAATTCCTGTTGAATTTCCTTCACTGCTGTGCAGCTACTAACAGGAAAACGGGAGGTACCTCTGAGTTTTAACACCCAATGTATTTGCATGTTCAGGGATTTTCATCCCATATCAGCCTCAGGGCCTGCAGGTCTGAAAGGCAATGTGTCATGTCAGTTTTTTTCCCTAGCTTTCTCCAAGCATTTGACAGGAGCGGCAGTGTAGTTCTTTAAAGGATTTAAAGTATAAATCTGCTCCATTGTTGCTATGACCTGGCGTTTCCCAGAACTTCTTCTGTGGGAATGCACAATCTGATCTGTTAACTGATTGAATGGAATATTGTTTAGGTAGTTGCATTAGTGTGTGTTTGCTGTTAACGTAATTTTTTGTTTATGTTCTTGTTCGTTCTCTTTGAACAATGCTCTGTGCTTCTTCATTCAAATGCACACAGTTCAAGAGTCAATTTATAGGAGCTTTGAGAATTACCATTTAGTAGACAATCTGTTGTGGCTTTACAAAATAGAAGTACATTGTTGATACCAGTTTCAAGTAGACCTGTTGTGAGTGTGAAATAAAAATCTATAGTAAAATTTTCTACTGTGATATCTTTATCAAGAAGTTCTTCTTTGTGTAATGCTTCGTAGTGAAGTTGCTTCTATTAAAAGCATTGAGTTTGATCTTGGCTTTGATCTGAAGCTTTTGATCTTGAAAGAAGGATGTTGTGGCAGTAAAACAAAAAGGGTAGGAGAGAGGTTTTTTCCTTTGTTTTCACGTGATAAAGGGATACTGTCAAGATTTAGTATGCACTAATTGGACCTACCCTTATTTACTTCCATCTGTTTGCAAAGTCCGTGCAGTTCAATATGTGGGAGGGTTTGCACAAATACATGCTTTAATGAGCCTTACTCTTTTTACAAGAGCACAGATTTTCTTTTGAAGCTTTCAGGAGATTGTCATCTATAGCACAGAGTAGAAATTATTTTTAAAATAGTGAAAATACCTTACTAGCATTATTTTTACTATACCAAGTGTGATGCAGTCTTTTGTTGCGTCTCATTTTAAATGCTAAACATGAAGCACTTAATAAAATCCCGACTGAAGAATTAATAGTATTCAGATTTTGCGTGACATTACTTGGGTCTCTCCCATTGTGGCGGAGTTTGAAGACGTGCTTCGCCGGGCGCAGGCAGGCGCGGAAGGCCCGCGCCTACTGGGGTCACCTGCTTGCAGCCTCTTGTCGAATAAATAAAGCATTTAACGGAGGCCTCGGTAAAGGGCTTGCTGTGCTGTAATACGAGTGAAAAGCTGCTTTGGTTCTTGCTTTTAAGATGTGTTTCAGACCCTCCAAGATAATTTAATAGTTGGATCCTTCAGATGTCAAGCAAGTACTGGGGGGGATCTTGCGGCACTTGGGCGGCGGCGGTACTTTCTCCCTGGAAGCAGCCCCAGTTAGGCCATGCCTCTCTGCAGAAGCCTGTGGCAGAAGGTGTTTGCAGGGGAGCGCCTGTCATAGCCAGAGGCTTGACGGGAGAGGGTCTCTGCAGGCTGTGAACCCCAGACGACCCTGCGCACAGAGGTTCCGACGGGCCG
>JAVJGI010000057.1:44970409-44988020 GCA_035590275.1 Ibycter americanus
GTCCCGCCTCAGCGTGCGCTTTCTGCCCCGTGTAGCCTTTGCAGGAGGAGGGTGAGACCTGGGAGGAGTGTCAGCTCGTCCAGCAAGTCAGCGCCGAGGTGAGCAGAAAACCTTTCGCAGCTGTTGCGTTGCCCCCCGCTTCTTTCCCTTGCAAATCCGCTCCTTGAGTTTCCCACCTGACACCCGCACCCCACCTCCGCCGCGCTTTTGCTTTTAAAAAAGTAATTGTTTTTGTATTAGGAATAAGAGTATTTGTATGGGGAAAAAAACTGCACCATGTGCTATTACTTTATTAAACAATAATAACCCCACCATCTAAATTTGGTGTTGGTCGCCTGGAACAACGTTTGGGTGGGTGGCTGGAAATAAATCTCTTACTTGAAATAGAAGGTGTAAGGGATAAAGCACAGAGATTTTCCCCAGGATTTCTGCACGCCGCAGTGATAACTTTCCATTTGGCAGCCTGGTCTGGCATCAAATATATTCTTTGTGCAGAAAACCCTTAAACGCTAAGATGGAGAACACCACCTCACACTTTGACTGTGTACAAGTAACTAACCGGATTACCTAAGACCGTGTCATTCTAGATGGGAAAAGTGCTTTTCCTCTTTCCAGTGAAGCAATGGAAAAAAAATGTCTTCAGTCTGTTTATAGTTTCTTACTAATGCTGAATAGCTGCACTCAGGTTGCATCTTCTTTCTAAAAAAGCATTGTGGTTTTGAACTGCAGGTCACAAAATGGATGCAGGCAAACCAGAGGATCAGAAAAAGTGGGAAAAAGAGAAGAAAGCAAGATGAAGTTGTTTTCCAAAAGGTAAGGGTTCGTGATGTGCGTTTGTGTGATGGGACAAAGGGCAGCAGATCCAGAACGCTTTCCAGTGATGCCCCTCTTACACGCTACAGAGATGTCATCTAGTGTTGTCAACAAAGTGATAGTAAAGGGTGTTACGGATAAAGTTTCAATGTCACTATGTAATTATGATGAAAAGAAATTAATAATCTTTTCAGATGTCTGTAATTTAGGAGAAAAAGTTTCCCTGTATTTACATTTAACTGGAACATTCTGAGGAGGAAACAGAAGAGTGCTTTCATCAGAGAAATCAATAGCGCTTGAGAGCTTTTGACAGGACCTGCACCACTATTTGCAGATTTTTGGATACTGGTAGCTGAGAAGCAGTTTTCATGGTGGATATTGGAATAGATGTGATACATACATTGAAACAAATGTTCTAACTGTGCTGCTGGCACTTCATTCAGAGAGTGAGTTTCAAAATCATCTGGTTGCAATATAGATTTCAATTAATGGAAATGTGTCTAGTCTAGATGGTTATTTTTTAAATTACTGCAGAGGAGTGTTTAAACTGAATACAGCCTGAACTAAACCGTGTTTATACTGGTGATTTTTGCTTTATCTATTGTGAAACATTTGTTCTATAATATTGAGTTGACCATTTAAATCACAATGTAGAGAGGTAAGTAATTAGATGAGACTTTTACTAAATAGCTGTGTTCTGTCCTGTGGAGAAAAAAAATGCGACTAAAAGTGCATTTCCAAATGCATTGTTAGAACCATGGGGTTTTTTGCTTGCTTTGGTTTTACAAACAGATTTATAATTATTTTTTTAAACCCTCGTTACCTTTAAAGGATTAAAATAGCAGTGTGTTGTTTTGCTGTTTCGACAGTGCTTCTAGAATGCATGATGAATCATTGCTGTTTCTGTAGCCAAATTCTTGCTGATAGCATGGCTGCCAACTCCTGGGATGTGTTGCCTTAGTATGGGCATTGCAGTATAGGACAAATGTCTACAAAGTGCATTGTTGTCTGGGGGTGATTTACCAGCTCCATGGTGAGTTAAAGAACACCAGATAGCATCCTTAAATTCACTACTACTTTTACTTTGTAACTGGTAAACATCATATAGGAAAGGTGTTCTGTGTTGTTGCACTTTAGAATGACATGATCTAAACAGAGATAGCATAAACTGTTGCATCAAATAATTCAGTTTGTGTTTGTATTTCCATATGTGAATGTTTGTTTGCATGTATGTGTAGCATTTGTATTTACAATCATTTTACGTTAAGATGAAGAAGAATTTTTTAAGTTAAAAAAATGTATCATGTGAATTTGTGAGCAAAATGCATTGACAGTACAAATAGCTCTAGTACAAGCCACAGTCTGCATGCATTTTGAGGTAATTTTTAAATGGTACACAGTAGGTCTCCTGCTACATCTTAACAGCAGGCTTAAAGGTACCTTATGCTGTTACACTCCTCATGATCTTGTTGTAGGAGAAAGCTTCCTCAGTGCAAAACCCCCGCTGTACCTATAAAATTCTTTTGGGGGTGGGGGTGGGAGGGGTGTTCTCCTTCTGCCACTCCGAGGTTTGTGAGAGAGAACTTTGGCATGTAGGCTTGCCATGTTAGAAATGCAAAACCTAATGTATACAGCTAAGATACACTTGCTGGTTTTGTTAAACGATACATTCTGAGTAAGGTCTGTGAGCAGAAACATGAATTAAAATTGGAAGAATGCACATTGTCTTCTAATATCCCTAATAATTCTTGGGGATTCAGTGCAGGTTCACACCACTGCATCAGCAGGGTACTTAACCCCATGGGAAGAAAAAGGCATTAACAATAACCTTACCTTTGGTAGCGAAACCACTGACTAGGCACAGAGGGTGGGAATTTGTCATGCTCCTTAGAAGTCTGGTCATTGCAATGGTAACTTTCCCAATGCAGTTAGAGACAAGAGAAAAAGGGTGAGGGACCTCCTTGGTGATGGCAGACCTTCATTGTATTACTTGGTTTCAGAGTTGGTTACAACTAGGTTTCCAACATGGACGTACCAGTCAGTGTGCTGCCCAGTTAGTGTGGGTGGTGCTAACCTCTAGAATTCCACTAGAATTCTTGATTTTTAGCTATATTGGCTTGTAGCAGAAATGGCGTCGTACAGCTGTTTAAGTACTTGTTTGGGGATAAACAAGAGACCAAGAAAGAAAGAAAGAAAGAAAGACAGACGCGTGTAATGGAAAAGTAAGGCACTCCTGAAGAAAATAGCACAGGTAGGAATAAAACTATGGAGTGAGAAGAGGGAGGTGAGAAGCAGAGCAGTAAGTAAACAGAGAAGTCAGCTGGTACCAGCTGATATCACAAGTGTAATTAAAATAATGATAGTGATGTATTTTGCTGCATCTAGAAAACTGAGCTTTGCTTTGATCTTGCTTATCCTTTCAAAACAAGCACTAACTTATTAAATGTAGCTTCTAAACTTTCATGTGCCTGTGCTGTCCGATTTTCCTCTATCATTTTTTTTCTTTGTGATAGGAAGTCCTATTTCTAATACAAGATGGATGACTTTGCTATACTGAGACACCGCCAAATCAAAGCAACTGCTTCTGCATCCAAGTGCAAAATCTAGGACAGAGAGATAACTCTGTATGGAGTAAGTGAAAAGCAGAATTGTGGAGGAAAGGTTGCTGACAACTGCTGGGGAATTGCTTCCTGAGAAAAGTTACCATCTAAAGAGTTAAGTTTGTAGGAGCTGACTTTACATACATGTATATGTATTTAAAGGAACATTTGAAGATAACCGTATGCTGGATAAGAACTATGTAACTGGTAGTGCTAACTGCGCTTAAGGGGCATATGAACCGGTGGGGAAGCTCATGTAGAAAGGTGTGGTGCTGCTCTCCAGTGTGGACCCACACATGATGGATTACAGCAGTGTAACAAATTCCATGGGCGAGAAAGACTTTCTAGTCAAATAACTATAAGGGTTCTTGTTCTTTTGCTTGTCTTCTCTTTTTTTTCTTTTTTTCTTGAGCTTTTCTTTCCTTTCAGGCCGTTTTGCTGCTCTGTCTCTGAAGTATTTTATTTTTTCTTGGCAGTTCTTATTACAATATTTCCTTTTCTGCTTCTTTTTCATCCCTCTTTCTCTGTTCTCCTTTGTCTCCTTAAGTCACTTTCAGCACTGTTCATTACTTTCGGTCGCTTCTTTGGTGTCTTAAGTTATCTTTTCCTCACCTTGTTTTCTGTTTATAGTTCTCTGTAGATACTCTTATTATGATGTGTATGTGTATATACACAAATTTAAACACACTCCTCACCCCTTGCATTTCTGCTTTTGTCATCCTTCCTATTCTCATACGCTCTTTATTCCTCATTTAATCTTGCATCTCTTCATCTCATCATTTAGCTGGTCAGCACGTCTAGGAATCACGTTTATGTGAGAACATTAGAGAAGGTAGAACAGAGCCTGGAAAGAATTGGCGGGTTAATATTAGTGTTGTTTTATTATGCTGAGTGTGATAGAAATGCTAAGTGTTATTATTATTTTTGTTGTTATACTGGATTGTGCCTGCTTGAAAAAAGATCCATTATCCATGCCAGTGCTGAGTGTTGGGGAAGAGAAAACAATCCTTCAGTCAGACTAGTGGAATTGTAGTATGCGATCTGTATCCACTGTGGAATTTGAAGGCAAACGTATCTTTTATTAGGACTCTAATTCACTTCTACGTGAAGGTCATTGTTAACTGTTAAAACATAAAAACTGCTTTGAAAGTATTCCAGCAGTAGAAAGAAGTATTGTAGGATGAAATACCAAGGGTACACTAATTAGGGGAGCAACAAAATATGTGTGTGTATATATACTAGCTAAGGAAGATGACTTGTGCAGATTATCAAAATTGCATTTGTTTTTTTCAGTTTTAGTTTGATTTTATACTGAAACTTTGAGGAGCAGTTCAACTTTCCCAGAGTAATTTCTGCTGCTTTTTCAGACATACTGTTTTCAAGTGTTTAAAGTTTGTCTGCTAGTTTACTGAAAATGTGATTGTCTTTGATTTTTTTCCTATTGGTTGTTGCTATTCATCATTATTCTCACTCCAGAGATTTACAATTGTCAGTATTTAAGCTCTGTTAATAACCTGAGCAAAAATGACTTTGTTGAAATAGCTGTTAAGTTTCTAATAAAAAAATGAAAAACCAAAACAGTTGTGATATGTATGACTAATACTAAATGCTATCATTCCTTTATCATTTACCAACAAATTCACCAGTGTAACTGAAACACAAGAAGCAAATCTTGTGATTTTTTAAAATGAGCTATGGTGTTATACTTCGAATAGAAAATGTTTTGAAGTGTCAGCAAAAAGTAGGTAGGGAGAAGAAAATATGATGTGGTAAGAGAGAGGTTTTATTTAACTAGCGAGTTTATTCAGGAGGAGGTGCTTCTGCTAACTCCGGTAAAGGAATGTTAACATAACATGCATTAAAATTACTTTACAACTTTTAATTACCATGTGTTTTTTGTTCCTCAAAATGAGTGTTTTTACTTGAATCCACCAAACTGAGAATCAAAGCAAGGATCAAATCTGAAATATGTATCTTGAGCTTGTGCACTGTGTAGTGCTTAATGGCTGGAAGAAAAATCGTTAAAAATCCTGAAGTGTTCTTCAAAGACGCTTCATTGGAGTCATTCACTGTATTTCACCTTTCCAAATTCTGTTAATCTCACAGAACTTTCTAGGAACCCTATAAATGTATTTGCATTTATAAATTGTAATTCACTGATTACAGAAAACATTTAATTCCTTTGGCAAACAGGGTTTCGGATGGCAGATTTTATACCCACCTCATGCACAAGAGCTGAATTGCAGTAACTGTCGTTAAGCTGTCTGAGAAGTAGAGCCTGTCATTTAAAAAACTTTTCCCCTGAATACATATAATTTCAGGCCATTAAAACTAAGCACTTTCAGCATTTAGTTTTCTGTCCCTGTAAAAATATCTGTATTTATGGTTTGTTCAGAAACTGTAATTGTACAGCTCAAAAAAATTATTATTTTTTCAGGATAGCGCTGCTTAAAAGTTCACTTAAGAAACATTTAATAGAAAACAAAAATACTATCTGGGAAAAAAAAAAAGTAACAATTTGAGTGGAGCTTGTGGTTTAGCTATAATAGTAATTGTTACAAAATTAGTCCAGTTCTGACCCCAGTATCAGCTGTACTTTATTTGCAGTAGTGGTGTGTCAGGATCTTAGTTTCCTTTTCAATAGCACCCATCTCTCTTAGCAAGGAAGTGTTGTTGCATAGTGTATTTCACATGGAGCCTCCCAGATGGATATTATTATGATGTTGTCAAAGGGTGAATGTTCCTATTAGGCCACATTCAGGCCACGTTTTTAGATCAATGAAGGAACTTGCCACCATGCATATGATGGTGCACCCACTCCCTTTCAGACTCCGAGATGACCGTTTCTAAATTAGGAGAACTCAGGCCAGCACGGCCATGTGTTAAAATAGTTTAAAGTTTACAGATAATTACATCACTGTTAATTATAGCTGTCCAAGCCAGCAGCCATCCTGTGCAGCAAAAGATTAAGGTCCCCATTACTGTAAAACACAGGTTTCTGCGGGAAAGAAAAATGCAGGTTTAGCGGAGAGGTTTTTTCCTTTTACTTTGTAGGAGAAATTAATTATACGCCTGTGATG
Source organism: Ibycter americanus (assembly GCA_035590275.1). Lineage (NCBI taxonomy): Eukaryota > Metazoa > Chordata > Aves > Falconiformes > Falconidae > Ibycter > Ibycter americanus. Next base: position 44,976,903 of record JAVJGI010000057.1, read on the forward strand.
GAGCAGTATTTGCCAATCAGTCTCAACAGAGGCATTTTAATGAGGCGATGTTTGTGCATGCTATCGTATGATACTACCAAGATGAATTAGATTACTGGGATCTTTTAATGCCACTAACTTTTCAGTTTGCTCTTGTTTCTAGTTATAAAGCCCTTTTTTTGGTTGTTGAAATGTGCTCTGTTATACCTTAGTTTACAAATACCTTTTGTCTTTAATAAATCAGGAAATGGAAAATGTGAGAACAATTTTGTTCTTTCCAAAATAAAAGAAAAACAAAAAGCATTTGATCGTTTTAAGTACTGCTAAAACGTCTGCCCCCAACCAGTGTTTATGCAGTGAATTCTGAGCGGTGATGTAGTGAGCTTTGGGAGCAGAAAGAAGGCTGTCCCTTTCAGGGCATTTGCAACTGGAGCAACTTACATTTGGAAAAAAGTGGTATGTTGCGTTCAAACACTCTATATGTTTTCTTGTACTATGGATTTTTTACTAGTTGAGAGTATACACTTGTGCATGGCAGCTGAATAATCCATTTGATTTAAATGTCCCCAGGTTCGTCTTGAGGTGATTGACTGTAATGACTCCAAAGTGGGTTTAATGGTCTGCTGGCTCAAATGTGTGCTTTATTTCAGTCTTACATGTGCTTTATTTCAGTCTTACATTTTTTACGTATTGTCAGAAGTAGGCTTAACAACTGTGATGACCAGTCTTAGCTATTGTCCTCATTCTGTCTTTTTTTAGTTTAAAACTAAAGTTTTAGTAAAAACACATGTATAGGAGTCTGTAAGTGTGGACAATGTTATTAAAAGAAACATATAAGCAAGAAGGCAAAGGCTAGACCTTTTACAAAACCAGTTAAAAAAGGTTTTGGTAACTCTTAATCTACTTTTTGATGGCCATAGTATTAAAGTAGCCATGAGTACACCTTAACAATACTGTCATCCTCTCCTCCTCTTCCAGCCCCGCAAGAAGCTCTTTGAGAGCAGGAAGGTAGCTTACTATTAAAAGCAATACATTCTTTGTTGCTTTAAATAGACAGGATTGAATTCTTAAAGGTGTGTAAGTGGTACTATACTCATTTGATCTGTGCTGCATATATTGTGTTACTTTTCTTGTGGGCACAAATTGAGTGACTACTCACAGTTGTCTGCTTTCATCAGACACTTTGCTTACAGGTTTCGTGAAACCTATGCCAGCATTAGAAACCAGATTCCAGTATCTCAACATTAGCTTAGATACTTATGCTATATATAAAAATATTATATGTATGTATAATATATAAAAATACATTATATATATGCTGTATAAAGACAAAAAATATTTTTGATCTGGTGAGATCTAAGACCCAAGCTGTCTAGTATCTGACATTATTGGGACAGCAGTCTTACTATGGATGAGTGAACAGAAAATATTTTCCTTCTTGAAGCACAGGGTATCGATACTTCAATTTTCCATAGTTTTGATTCGCAAATGATTGCCAGTGACAATTTGCTTAATAAACAGAAGAAATTTGTTGTCCTCCTGTGCTGTAACTGTGTTCTAGTTAACAATCATTTTTCAAGAAAAGCTTGTTATTGTTATCCAGAAAAACTGCTGATTGAAAAGAACATCAGGCAATTATGTTCTGTATGTGTATTTTTCCCTTTTTTGGCTTTAATTTAGTCATCCATTGGGCATTTCCAATGAAACTTGTTAGTGCTCTATATCTGCTGTGTTCCTGTGAGAGGTGCTGTGGGAAAAGCCCACATAAAGGCAAGGCAGAAGTGTGAGCTTCATCATTTCTGGCAATCCTAACAGATGCATGAGGAGGACAATGTTATGACTGTCCCAACCACAGGAAACACTTTGGTTGACGCTTTGAACCTATGAGACAGTTTGGTCATGAGTTCCTAATGAAATCCAGTTCCTAAGAATTTGGATTTCATTATTTTTGCTCCTTATAGAATTTAATGTTTTGGTTCTATGAACTATATCCTACGTACTCTTCAGGTTGTCTCCAAATGTGGTGAACACCCATGTCATGAGTTGGTCTCCTCCTTCACTCTTAACATAAATACCTGAGAAAAAAGGGGCTTAGGACTTAGCTTGGAAGACTGATGAGTGTCTTGCTTATGTTCTGTCATCCAGATTGCAAAAGGAAATGAAATAAAGCTAGGGATTATTAAATGTTTCCATGCTCAAGATCCTCTTTATTTCAAAGAAAAGATGATCAGCTTGGTGCCATTTCTGCAGTAACTATGGTTGTCTTGTTTTTATTTAAATTCAAGAGATTTCTCTGTGTTTTGGCTGTACTTCTGACAGATTTGGTGAAGCTACTCATACATTTACATGCTTTGCTGAACCAGGGCTTAGTCATTCATCCTCAAGATCTTCTTTCCAAGTGACCACTTTTCTGATTGAAGGGAGATTTGACTTCTCGTAATTGCCTGGAGTGCTTTGTACTGGGAGATGTGGTGTATTTTTTTTTTTTTTTTAATTAGTATCTCACAGCATAGATGAAACCAGTGTGTGTGTGTGTATAATATTTGAGGAAGGATAATTGTAGAATTGATCTCTCTTAAGCTCAGTTTCCTTCTGCATCCTGCAATTTCCCCTGCCCTCTTTTGCCTGTTAAAGCGAAAGTAGGTGCCCTTCTGAGCATGTGCCAGTTCATAGTGTGAGAAACCCACAAGATGGGATTCTAAGTTTATCACCCAAATTTACCTTGATTATGGCTTGATAAATATGACCTGGTTCTTGGCAACAGGTATTACCCTGAGTAAGCCTCTTAGGTTTTCAAATGCTTACTAAGAAATAGAAGGAAGTAAAAAAAATTGAATTTTATTTTTTGTGGAGCACAAGCAACAAAGGCATTAATATTTAGAAATGATGGCTTAAAGAGATGAGGAAGACAGGGGAAGTGATTTCAGCTTTCCTGGTTTTATAAAGGCGGATATATGAACAGAAGGTGCATTTTAAAACTTTTTCCAGTTTAATTAATATACCATACTTTTGTTCTAATAGGCCCTCGTCTTTTGTAACATCTGTAATATTTTTCAAGGAATTAAACATTTGCTTTTCTTTGAAAAACTACCATGCTTGTTTATCAGCATGGGAGAGGAAGCATACATGACAACAGAATACTTTTCTCTGCTACATGCATTGCTCCTAATTTTATAGCAGCTCGAAGTTGCAGGATTGAGTTGTATAAAAGTAGCTGAGAGGTTTTAGACGTCTCAGAACAGACTACTTCAGAGTGTGAAGATACAGTTTTAATGCAACTGTGTGTTTACAAACTGTCTTCTACTAAAGGATTGCAAGGCACTTTTTTTATGTAAGGAGCTCATTACCATTGCATGAGATACCTCAAAAACACGTAATGTTTCTCTTAAAATTCTCTGTCCCTCAGAACTGAAATTAGAATGTTTATCTGGATTTTACAGATTGTAAACCAAGGCATGGAGGGACTAGGTAATTTGTCCAAAGATACTTAAGAAAGTTGGGCAGGGCAAGGAAATGGACTGAAGTCTTCAAGTTTGGTGTGCTAACACAAACCTTCGCCTGAGGGCTCTCAGTGTTACCAATACCAAATAATTAAGCTACACAGTTTTCCATGAAGCAGTTAGTGCTCTTTGTGCCCAAGTATGGACAGGTTGGTGATATTTTAACCTGTATTAGAGATGGGAACACAAGCTAGTGCTGTGACTTCATCTTGCCAGTAATACTGTGAAAGGCTCAGTGCATATAGCAGCGTAAGTGAAAAGATGAACTTGAGCATGGGAGGATTTGTTTTATCAATATTCATAGAGCAATAGAACATAATTTCTAATAATGAATGAAGACTATGGTCAGTGGTTTCTTACTGTAAGTATCAAATGTAAGTGTTGGTTTGAGTGCATTTTAAAGGATAATAATTTAATGGACAGCTGTTTACTTTTTTGTCGTTGACTGTGTAAATGAGCGTATGCAGTCCTATAACTTTTAACACAAAGGGGGAGTAGAATAAGAAAAGCTTGTTAAATCATGGTTCTGTAGTGCAAATACTTTTGATTGTAAAACTTTCAGGCACTGTATGATAGGCTGTTGGAGACATAATACTCAGTTTAGAAGCTAGAAGTGTGCCTCTGTGTTGTGTCTTCACGGCACAGAAAGAGATATGATGGACAAGTCTGCTCCTGTCTTACTAATTTGGAGGTACTGCAGAGCTGAGACCTGAGATAAAGAACAATTGCATACAAAATTCTTTGCTATAGACCTATACTTACCCTAATTGTGTATGTTGCTTTGCAACTACGTAAGACAGAAATACGGAGTTGTATCTTGTGTGTCTTCTGTAGTGATCTAGCCTTCTGGTGTAAAGTGGCATGTAAATAAATATTTTAAAAGTTACATTTAATTAGAAGTGTCTGTTCAGACTATCAAATTCTCTTCTGGTTTGCCAGGGACACAGCGACTTTTTCTGAAAACAAGCCATTTTGTACTTCCAGGGTGTATTTCATACCTTGCACTTGTTTTTAATCAGTTAAAGCCTATGAATGTCCTGTATAGGAATTTGTTTGAAGTGTTTTTGAAAAGGGAGGTTGTGTAATACCAATGACCTAGATGACGTGTAGACACTAAGCCTTTTCATTTGTTTTCTCTTGTCCAGAGCATTGAGACAGGAAGCATTCTTAGAATTATTTTTAGATTTTTAAAAGTCAACCTTGATTTCCTCATGTAACAGTAATCCCTTGGCTAGGCCTGAAAGCAATGTTGTTTACTCTTCCATAATGCCATATGCTTGCAATTTTTTGCTTTATTTTGGGTGCCTGTGTTGTTTTTTTTTAAAGAAGGTACTCAGAAACTTCAATTTGTATTGGATTGTCATACTTGAACTGTTTGGGTATAGAAGAAGGTGCTCCCAAGTGTATCTATGATCCTTCTCGTTGTGGGTCTAAATCACAGTAAGTGGTTTGATGTGTTGCAGTCCGGTGAGCTGATCATGTCTAAAACATCGCTTTCTTGCTCCATAATTCTGTGTCTTTATGACATCCCTTTTGTTGTGACAGGAAGACGGCTGCACAATTGGAAGTCAGGGACTCTGCTTTCCTTCTTAGCTGATGTGCTGCGTATTCTCACCTGAGCATTCAGCTGAGAAATGAGCTGTAGGTCCCAATGCATCTGTACACCTAGATCATGGCGCTGCTGCTGCTTTAGTTGATGTGTCCCTCTTTTTATCTATAGAGAAATTAAGAGCATCAGTGTGTTTCTGTAACCTCTACCGTTGCTTCTCGTTCCATTTCCAGCACTAAAATGTGGGAAACTTCCACAGAGATGTTGTCTTACACATGCATAAGCTGTAGAATTACTGAAACTTACTATCCTTGTTCTACCACACAAATGAGCTGTGCTGTGTAAGGAGAGTAAGCAATTTTAAGTTCTGCATCTTTGTAAGGTAACAATATACTTAGCTAAGTGTTTCGTTACTTGTGATGCCAAGTTAATATTTATGCTGAGATTGGTGGATGTAGTGACAGTAGTTACAGTTCAGGGAGTCCCTGTTTGCGTTGCTGGTGTCAGAGCAATGACTGATGGTTTCAAGTAAGGGAATTGAAACGTTACTTGTTCTTTGTGCTAGACATCAGCTTTTCAGTACCTTAGTTGTATTTGTCTGCAATACAACTTGGTGTTTCCAGATCATATGCTAGCTGTATTCCTTTCATGAGTAAATAGCTAGAGTTTTTCAGCGTATCTCTTTCTGAGTCATCTTCATCTCAATATTTTTATTACCCTCAAACCTTAGAATACACCAAATGATTAAAATGTTGTAAACACGTATTTTCATGACAGAATAAAAATCCCTTGTGATCCAGCAGATCTGCTGTGGAAAAGTTACTTTTGAAGGGTATTATGTGAGCTTTACTTGTCAGTGACATTGTGAGTATCTGTTAAAGTTTATAAAAACCTGATTATGGACACAGAAACATGAAGTCTGGATTAATCACCTACAGATTTCCAAAATAGCTCAATATTAATTACACAGAGGAAAAACTGGAAAGTGAGAGAAATCGGATCAATGTACCATCACTTTCATTATTGTGATTCCAATTATATTTAGAATTTTTATAAATTTGTAAGTCACAAAATAGGAAGTGACCAAGCCATGGAGTGTTTTCAACACAAATAATGTCCTTGAGATTTTGCAATGTTTTTTGCTGCTCGTGTGTTGGATGAGTGGATCCAGTTAGGCATAGGAAAGGAATTGTAGAAGGAAAACAAAGCTCAAGGTTTCCTGGTTATGTTCCCCCTCCCTGGCCAGTACCTGCATTTTCTGCTGGGGAGGATTCTGTTCTCCTGCAGGAATATTACAAATAGTTCCACTGTTGGCCTATAAAACACTCCAAAACTGGACATAGAAGTAAAGTTGCATTAAGTTACAGGTAGGGAGAATTTGGCTACTTAATTATGTTGTGTTTGCTTTTAATGTTACGAGATGGGGGATGGGAATGAGAAGGTATATGGAAGGAATGTCAAATTAAAGATGCCCTTACAAGGATATCCTTCATGTTCTGGAAGCTAGCATATAGTGCAAGTGGCTTTTTTTTCCCAGTTTATTCAATTTATTGCCATCTTGGCTTCGTTAAGAGTGGACTGGGTGGGTGTTTTGCAATGCGGAGTCTTTCCAAGGCACTGGCAAAGATTTAACAGTAAATCCAGCTGAGTTCCCCTGAGGGTTTTAGCTGAAATTCTGACTTTCATATTAAATCAGGCATGGTTACAAGACAAAATTATTTGAAGTTTTTATGAAGCATGTGACTGACAGAACAGGCAACTGGGATGCAGATCATTTTCATGTGTGTTTTCTTTGTTGGGTCAAAAATATATTCAGGATACAAAAGGTTCTTATTTATGGGACTTGAGGGGACATCAGTAAAAATGTAGTTTTAAGTCTTAAAAATAAAAAAAAACAACCCCCTTAAACTTCTTTGCCCAAGTTTCCTTTGTTTGAAGATTTCCCACTAAAAAAGTGCTTCCCCCTTTTTTTCTAAACACCTGAAACTTCATACACCTATCCCATGTATTTTAACCAGACATTGTTCTGGGTTTTTGGTTGTGGGTATTTTTTTTCCTGTTTAGACTTCAGTTGTAATTTTGAAATACTTCAGCATATTCTGTGATGTGGCAATGGCCAAATGGACTTCCTGCTTGTTTCCTTGGCCCGCTTTATATCTATATTGCTGTGATTCTTTATGGCAGGGTGCTGCAGCTATTCCTGCCAATATTTTGGGTTATATTATGAACAAAAATCATGAAATAAACATCGTCCTGTGCCACTTCAGGCAGAAATTTCTCTTAAACTTTGAAATGACCCATCACCATATCACAATTATTTTTTCAACTCAGAATTGTTCTGCGCTTTGAAAGTAACCATATATTTGAGAAGTTTAGGTTGATGTATAATTAGAGAAAACAATATTGAAAGTTCTGGCAGTCACCCATCTACACTTGAGTCTTCTCCATGGTTCCTGCTGGATTAGTACCTTGCTGGTGTCAGGGTTAGCACTGCTGGGTGCTTAGAGGGAAATGAAAGGTAGAGCAATAATAATCATTAAGTCAGTCTCTCCACAGTACCATATACCAAATGCAGTCCTTTTATTTTCATTTCCTGTCTTGCATCATATCCCATCTGCCTGCATTTGCACATTGGTTTCTTACCATGTTCCCTGCCTTCATTTTCCTCAATTTGTAGGGAAGACTTAAATTTCAGTAACCTCTTTATTTCTCCCTTTGCAAAAAAGGCTATCATGAGGGTGAAAATCCGTTTCTAGCCTGAGAATGTTTACTGATACACTACTGTAAGGAATACCTATCCTTTACCTGATCTAAACCTCTGCTAAGCTCGGGTTTTTTCTGGTTTGCCTATGAAAAAAGAGGGAGGAGATAAGAAGTTAATGTGTGCATGTTTTGTTCTTTTTAATGGGACCAATGGGAAACAAACACATCTTTCTGTATGGAGCAGCTCCATGCTACTACCAATATACTTGTCCTTCTTTCTTGTTGTCGTACAATACAAACTGCAGAGAACTGATTCTTCATGAATGTGCCTGTATTAATTTTATGAAGGATTTTAGGCATTGTTGGATGCACAGAAAATGCTAAGACATAAAAACTGAAATTATGTTAAGAATGTGGTGGTTTCATTTTAGCTCAGATATGAATGACACCTCATGAAGATATCTTCACTTAATCTGCAATAAAAAAGGATCATAATTTGGAAGTGGGGATTACATGTGGCCAAAAAAAGCAGTATATAATTTGGCTCCATCCAATAGCTCTCCTAGTCATTTTAGATGCTAAAGGAAGGTGCAGTCGTCTTCTGAGGACTAATGCTTTTGAAGCAGGCCTTTCTGTTACAAAGTAAGCTGTTCCAGAATAGTTTGTTTAGGGTTTTTTTATGCAAACAGAAATAGAGCAACTCTTCAATGTTTACCTGGATTAAATGTTTTTACAGTATGCTGATGGTTTTGATAACTGGACTGGGTTTCTGGGGAGAACAGTGACTATACAGAGCCTTTTGTTTCTCAGTTTTAAGTATAGACAAGATTGGCAATAGCTAAAAATTTGCTGTATCTAAAGCTTGCTGAGTGTTTTGGGTGAGGTAGGCCTTTCCTTATTCCTTCTCTGTGGGAACGGCTCCTAAAGCAGTTAACGAGAGAGTTGATATTGCCTAAAATCTTTTTTTGATTGCTTCAGCAAAAGCCAAGGATAAGATAGATCTGAAGATACATACGAACATCTGAGGCTCTGAGTTGATGCTAGTTCTCTCAGCCTTGTATCTTTTGCAGGCTTTAAAGGCATTCCCCTGGAAAGAAAAAATGAATGAGTTTTCCATTATTTACTCTGGTGGTTTTATGTTATTAATTTCATTTTTTTCATGTGTTGCATTCATTCTGGAAATCTGCAGGCCATACAGGGAGAGATACGTTTAAACTCAGCAAGATACAAGGACTGAATATGTTGTGTATAAGCCAGTCAATGTGAATGCTCTGTTAAAACAACTCTAAAAGTCAAAACTGTTGCTAGGTCCATTGACATGATGGTCCGTAAATGGGGGGAGTGAACAAGTATTTACAGTCACACTGTAATTAATCAGGAGAAGGCTGAGAGAGGTGCCTCTTTATTACCTCAAAGAGAAGGAAGAAATAGTTTAAGAAAAGCCAGTATGGGAGGTGAACCTGAGTTTAGATGGGAACCATGCTGTAAGTTTTCAGGGAAGGAATACCTGTCCTTTTTAAGAAAGGTGTTGTCCCAAATGAGAATTTCCGTCTCCCAGTGGGTGTTGAGGGTGTGCAGCAATTCCCAACCTTCATGGCCTCCTGACTAGCTCACTATTAGGAAATTTCTGCATAAAATGTTTTGAGTTTTGTGTTCTTTCTAATGTCTTGGCTCCCATACAGAAGCCAAATGTTACAATCTTCTTTGACTACACTGCTTTAAGATTAAGTAACAGGGGGACTCTTTTGAAGTCTTTATGAAAACTGCTGTCTTTGCTTCTCGGAACAGCCTGAAAAGCTCCCAAAATGCAGGAGCAGGAAGCCTAGTGGGGAAAAGATGCCTTAAAACTGACAGTGAGAAGTAGAATCTGTACACTCTGGGATCTCTTATAACGTGTTTTTGGAGGAACGAACTGCAGGATAAATTATAACAGAAAGCAAACTGGTTAAACCGGGAGTTCCTGTTACTACCATCTTAGAAGTATTAAAAATAGATTTCACAGCAAACAGGATGTCTGGTCATAACTGTGCAGTTCGGTTGCCCGGAATTTGTGCAGTTGACCTGTGCTGAGATCAGAGAGCAGTGAGGAGCCTTGTGACTGCGAATAAAAATCCCATTTAATCTGATCACACCAACACGGCAGCTCCTGGAACGAGTGGGCTAGCATTTAAGGGTAATGCGGAGAAATGAATTAGTACCTCCAAGGAACAGCACGTATGCTGCTCCCACTCGGGGGTGGGACACATCCTTTCTGAAAAGCTGCAGTTTTACCTGGAGTTCTGGCCACTGGAACTATGTATTTTCTTTTTAATAGTGGTATTAAAATTATTTTTTCTTCTCTGGTATTAAATTTGGAAGTAGGCTGTCAGGAGCACAGAGACTTTATTCCAAGTTCCTGAACTTGTTGTACCAAATGAATTAAAAAACTGATAGTTTTGGGAGTCAGGCTGTGCTGCCCAGCCAGAAGGACATCATGAACACTCGTGCATCATGGGAAGCGTTCCCCATTGACCATTTAAAGTAGAAGTATTATGAAAATAATTTCTTCAACCTGACAGACAAGCAGGCATGCCTGCAGCTTGAAGCCTGTGCCAGGCAGCACTGACATTTTAGCAGGAGAACAATCTGTGTTTGCAGCCCCTGCCTGTTGTGTGATGGCAGAGGAGAGGGTTGGGCTGGCTCCTGAGAGCTGGAGCACACAGGGCTGTTCTCACTGCCGTATGGAAATTTTTTTTTTTTTTTTCTTTTTTCACTCATGTTGTTGTGAAATGTGGTCAGCTGTGCCAACAGCCCTTAGCTGAAATTAACCTTCTCTATTGTGTGCTTTTCTGTTGTTGGGAAAATTTTCATCTCTTTCAACTGAAGAGCAGACTGCCTTAAGTTTTAAGCAGCAAATCCATGAATGTAACAAAAGACAAGGTAAAAAATATCCGAGATACTACTTTTAAGAGTTGATAGCAAGTGTTGAAATTTGTTGAAAATAGTGTTAGCATGGTTGCATAAAAAAGAGGCTTACGAATCAATATTAAAACCCCTAAAAATAAGGCTACTCTTTCCCAGTGTTTAGAAGAAACAAGCTGTTTCAAAGTCAGGCTATCTCAGTATATAAACATTTTTTCTTAATGTCCAGCTGACTTTTTCTGAGTAATCCATTTTGTATTATTTTAAGAATTCTTGAAACTGAGTTTATTGTCCATGAATGTGTATGCAGTTTCTGTGAATCAGTATTACAGAAAATTGTTTTCCAGATAAGTGTACCTTGGTAATTAAATGAAATAATAATAGTATTGACAGAGGGTCAGAAATTCCCCCAAACCAGTGCTGTGGAACAGTTGCATGTCAGTAGTAGACAAGACATGTCTTGGGGAATGAGTATGGTTGCCACAC
>JAVJGI010000057.1:44988120-45001308 GCA_035590275.1 Ibycter americanus
ATAGGTCTTCTGGAGAGAAAAAAGAAAAGGGGGTGGGGGTGGGGGGGGGGAGGGGAGGGGAAGGAGGCAGGGGAGAGAAGGAATTTCTGTTACTTTGTGTTGATCTGGATCTCAATTTTGTGGTGATTCACTGAGGCTGGTAAAGCTGCATATATAGATCTTCGTTTTGGCTCACGGCCAAGTTCTTATGTTTTGGTAGTGCCCTACTTTCTGATTTTTCTTCCTTTTGCTTTTAACGGAGGAAATTGGCTTACAGCATCAGAAATTCTGTGACATATCAACATATGTGTTAATGGCATACTTGAAATAAAAGTTATTTGGAATAGGTATTCCTGGCTTATTTCTCACTGTCTTTTTGCCAAGCCATTTGTTTACTGAACCTTTGAAAAGAGAGATATAAATTTCAATTAACTGAAGGAATGGACATCAGTCAAAGACCGCGCCCCGCCTGCTTAGGAGGACAATATTTTTTGTGCCTACATGCCCTTTAATAGTTAAGGGGCAGGTTTTAGACTGATGTCAGTTCATAGTGGAAAAATACAAGTCTGAAGGTATTGCTTGAGAAGGCAGACTGTGTAGGTGAAAGCAAAACACTGGAAGAACATATGGTAGAAGAAGTGTAGCCTTCTTAAAGATATGTAACCATATTAGTGTAATGGGATAGACAATGAGCTTTAGTCAAGTTTTAATTTCCTCTCGGACTGAGGGAAGCTTTCTCTAAGATCTTACTTATCTTCTTAAAAAAGGCACTGTGTGTGCATGTGTGTGTACATATGTATGTATGAATATGATTTAGCTTTCCCCTCTTTTCCACCCCAAAACCTGGAAAGAAACGCTGTGTTTTAAGAAATGAGATCGTCAATTTTTAGTGGGTTCCATTATAACTTTTTTGGTTTAAAGAGGTCAGTTCTAAAAGAAATTTGGTAATACTGCTTTTTTGACCTTCTTGGGAAAGCGTGGTTAATCAATTCTAAGTCCTTGCTTGGTGCTCTGCAAGAGCGGCGTCTTTTCCTGGGCCATGGTATGTTTCAGCAAAGTAACTACGCTGGGGTAAGACCACACACACGCTTGGGTCTATGACAGTGGAGGATGTGGATCTAATTCTGAAAAGGTGGGTTGGCCTACTGCACATGTATTCAACACCCACAGAAGGCCTCCTTCCTCCCGGCCCGACGTCCACGCCAGCTGTCCCCGCTGCCGGCCTGTGGACGTTCACGTGGCCGGGCGCGGGCAGAGCTCCGCCTGCAGCCCGGCTGCTCTGTCTCACAAGGTGTGCTGGGGGCACGGCAGCCCCTCCTCAGGGGTGTGGGGAGACGTCCCAAAGCTCAGAGATGGTTTGAAGGTTAATCATCAAGTGCGCAAGGCCAGGTCCTCAGGCGCACGAGGCTGCGCAGCGGGTGCGGCCAGGGTCTGCATTTCTCCCCGCTGGCTCTGAAGGCATCCCGGAGCCAGCCTGCCATAACCTTCTTGCCTGGCCCTTTCTGCTGTGACGTAGCCACAGTAGCTCTCCAGAGGATGCTCTGTCAGTGCTGTGCAGGCACAGAGTATGTTGCAGCTCCTTGCTGTGACTAACGCTAAAGGACTGTGACTGGAAGCTTTTAAATATTTTTTTTGAGTCCCCATATTACCATTTTACAGGCTCTGAAGTGATTAGGTCAACACATTGCATGACTTCAGGGAGGAAACTCAAACACCAGAAAAAATGCCACGTTTGTTCTTTCCTACGTTCTGGCCCCAAACTGTCACTGTTTTCCCTTTCCCCTTATCCCTTATCTCTTGGAAGTCACGGCACTGAAGCTTTTTGTGTTTAGCGTATGCATCCACAGGACAATGAAATCCACAAATACTGCATTGTCAATCAGCAAAACACATTATTGATGGTAGGTTTTCACAGAACAGGTCATTCGTGGGCACTCTTCCACTGTGGATTAATCGTAACTTGTCTATGTTTTAATGGGCCACTTGGCCTGATTTAAACTCCTTTTGCTGAAATGTCAGTAGATACTTATTTTTGTTTTTAAATTATGACCTTTATGAAAAGAAGAAAAAAAGGGTAAATAAAATCATGAAACCCAATCTCATTCAAGACTGAAGAAATTCTGGATTTTGAGTCAGAAGCTCAATCTTGACTTTTCATGTTTGTTTGTACCAGGGGTCTATGCATAGGAGCACAAAGCAGAGGCTGTTGCATGCTGTTCTGTGAAGCAGAGTGCATAGAAGTGTAAAAGCAGCTTTTGTAGCGCAAACCTTATTTGGTCTTTTGTTGGTCCATCAGACATTTTAATACTGGGCCAATTTCAAATCTAGGCAACATAGTTCTGTAGTGATGTACTTACTCACAGGGTTTCAGTGCCTAAGCAAGCTCTTCACAGGCGTGTGATGCCCATGCCCACAGTAGTCCCCATTTACTATATCCCGGTGGAGGGACAGGCAGTTTTTCACATGACGTGAAGGAGAAGGATTGAAGAGCTGCTCATGTTTAGCCGAAATTAGTGTAAGTTTTTACAAAAGTGGTATGCGCATATCTACTGTTCTGGGAATGCAGGGACTGGATTAATGTTTGCAGATCTGGTCTTTTAAATTATTTTTTGTTGTTTTAAGTTTACCTTTGAGTTTGGAGTTTAAATGTGAGGACTTGAATAAAGCGTGTCTGTCCATCAGCTGTGATGGAGAACTACTATCGGTTTTGAATGAAGTGGGTTTTAGTCCCATGTCACATTCAGTTTCAGTGATTCCATGCCTTATAATCCATGTAATGGAACTACTTTGTGTAAGTTGGACTACAGTATTCCATGTAACAAAAAGCCACTTTTATTCTTGGAATAAATCTATACTAGTTTAAAGCGAATGTGACTATGTACCTTTTCTCTTACAAAACTGTGAACTGGTATAAACTTTGTGTCACCTGAAGAGTGTAATGTCACTACACTGGGTATAAAACAATATGGAACTTGGTCCTCTACCATCAGCTTACAGAGAACCTCAATAGTTTTGTGATTGTTTTAGTTCATCTACATAAATGTTCATACTGCCATTTTTTGGGAGTAGCACGACAATTTTCTGTGTTAAAAGGTCACGGAAGAGTAATTTAAATGTCAAAATACATAAGCTATTGTTTTATTTTTCAATTCTCTGCCTTCTTGAAAACGAGAAATTCAGTTGAATGAACAGCAAGGTGACTGAGCTCCTCCAGTAATCCACTGTAGGTTCAGTGTTTGTGCCTTTCAAATTACAGTGGCTAGACGTGAGCAAGGTAAATTGTTCTGGAACATATACAGCATGTATAGATAGAATGGCTGCATGCAGAGGTTTCTGGATCTTCTTCCACAGTGCAGAAATTTCACATCGTTTAGCAATATTAGAAAGATCAGTTTGGAGAGATTAGTGTAGGATAACAGCGGATGGTCTGTCCAGCGACATTACAACAGTGTGGCTGTAGGATTAGGTATGCCTAGTGACTTGGATTGCTCTTCATAGCTCTTCACAGGTAGGTCAGTACTTTGCTTTCATAGAAAAAACACATTGTGTTTCACATCTGTAACAGTGGAGATAAAATGATGTTAACTGCAAAAGTTTGGGCCAGTGTGTACCAGATCAGACATCTGTATGCCAGATATGCATGCTTCTGGGAGAGCGTTTCTGCTCAGTGGTCTGCACAAGATGCTGTTCTTTATTTAAGCCAGCTTTAGATGTGTTTCTGTGAAAGAAGGAGATTATTGTTTAGACAAATCATTCTTCCTTCTTAACAGTTCCTTCATCTCATCTGCCTTTCCTGTTTTTTAGCAAGTTTTCTCCTGCTGACTGTTGCTGAGACAGTGGCTCTAAATTCTTGGGCCGTCATGTTCGGTTTGCCATGGCAGTTGTTAACTTGCAATGAAGAAACTTTCCTGGGTGTCCTGTAGATTCCCCTCGACTTTACCTGTTCCATATGAAACAGGGCAGCTCTGTGTAAGCTCTGGAGGGACAGCTACAGAGCTTCTGCGTCCTTAGCTGGACGACGGTCCTTGGTGAAATCGGTGGCTCTGTGTAGAGTCCTGTGAGACCTCCCTTCCCCTGAGTGGAGGAGTTGTGTTCATGGCCTCAGAGATCTCTCTGCAGGTATCTTTGTTCACTGATGGTTCCCCACTGGACATTAGCCAAGGTATTTTACCCAACTCTTACAGAATGAAAACAGATTCATCTAAAAGGACCTGCTTCCCCTAAAACTGTAATGCACACTGGCATTAGTAATACTAATTTTTCTTCTGAACCAGTACAATCCCGTTTGTATATTGCCAGTAGGTATGTTTTGTGAGTTTCAGTGGGTTTGGTTTTTTTGTTTGTTTGTTTGTTTGTTTTACTTACTATTAGAAAAGTTTGCATTAGTTCAGTAGTATTCTTGTTATTCTGCCTGGTTTGCTCCGATTATGTTCTTCTGAGCTGCTGAATATCAACTGCCAAATAACTTTCCACATTCTGTATTCCCCGTTTTCTCAGGGAGGATGGCATTGCATGTGCAGTACAGGATGTCAAGGCATGATCTTTCAGCCCCTGGAGTTGCTGGCTGTGATCAGGCACGGCTGGATTCTTCAGCCTTCAGATCCTCTGAGGCACGGAACTGTGAATAGCTGGTAGCTTGTGCCTCAGTTGACCTGAGAAGTCACCCTAGGGCCACACAGGTTTTTCTGTCTTTCTGCTGAAGTCCGGGTGCTGGCCTACCTCGTGCTTCTCCAGCACTGCTACCAGAGAAGAGGTGACATCTGAAAATCGAGTCGTCTGCCACCACACAGCTTCAAATGGCAACCACAAGCTCTCTTACATAGTGTTTTATCTGAATTACATAAGTCATTCCTTCTTCCCCTTTGCCCTTTTCCGTAATTATTTCCTACAATGATATATTTGCTTCAAGGACGTTCCCATCTGATAGCTGATCAGCTCCCAGGAAATTCCTTTAGGAACTGCAGAGTCTGGGCTTGTGATACTGTGCTATTAATAGTTGCTGTTTAGAGATTTTATGGATGCTACCTTTCACCTCCTAAAAGGATTAAAGATTATTTAATATATGTTTCCTGTCACATATGCTCACATAAAGCTAATTTCAGTGTATATGTGTTTATCCATGTATTTTCTCTAGTAACCTGGCTTATTTAAATCAAGCACGACAGTCAGATGTCAAAGACAACGGATACAGTAAATGCTAGCCAGACAGAGGAAGGAGAGTCAGGACATAACGACATTGAAAAAGAGCCTGTGGTTTGTTAGACACTGTAGAAAAGCCCTAGAAGTACCTGAATACACTTCAGGTGAGTTTACACTCAACCACAGGAAACACATCCAGGGGAAACCTGGCCTTCATGGATTCTTATGCCTCTGGGACAACACAGTTTTGCTGCACGATGCTCCACTGTGATGAGGTGAAGCTCTTGCTTGTGCAGCCTTGGTATCCTTGCACAGCAGCATCAAGGGGACAGGTAGGATGGTGGGTGTACCCGCAACTAAAAATTGGGATGTGCAAGTCTAATTGTCCTTTTGATGCTGATGAACTGAATGCCTTTGGGCAAACTAATCCACCTTGGGTTTTCTGCAAGTGACCCAACACAATAATTGTGTTCAGTACAGATGTCTGCAATACCTGTGTCAATGGGTATCACAAGGAATGCACAGTGTGGTGATTTTGAGTGTATGATATATAGGTCTCTGCTCCTGAACAGCCTGGTTGACCATACGCTACTGGCTTTACCTTCCAGCTTCAAAGACTCACTATCCATCTTTTCCTGTACTCTGTAGTACTTTTTCAGGAATGGTACAGATGAGCACGAAAATAAAGAACTATGAAAAAAATGAGTATTGGAGATCATTCAGATCTGCTTGGTGGTGTTGCTACTGTTTGTATTGCACCAGTGCCTTATGTCGTATGCAGGTACTGCATGTAAAGCTGTATAAGGGGAAAATACAGTTTTATTTGTTGTGATGTTAGCAACTCGGTGCTCTTGTTTCACTGCAGAGTGTTTCATGAACAAGGCTTCCCGACCGAATTTTTTGCTCTTTCCTAACCTCAGATAGGATAACATAGCGTGATCAGGCAAAGCCATGTATGATAGGGCAAATGCAAAGGTAGTGATTACGTTCTGATGAGGTCCTTAGATTGATTTAGGATTAGGGCTAACTGTTGAAATATCTTGCAAGGGGATTGACAGGATGCAGAATCTGCTAGTAATATACTTCCTAGTTTTTATATGTGAATAAAATATTAAGAAAAGTCAGATCAGATGATGTGGGGGGTGTTCTTTCAGCACTGTGGAAAAGGGTATTTCAGTCTGGGAGCTCTGTCTTTTGTTTTCCCAAAAGTTAAGTTACACTGAATGTGGATTTATTTAGACAGAAGCAGTGTTGAGCTCCACCCAGGTTGTCCAGTTGTCACAAAACTCATGCCATCTCCAAAGCTGGGCTAAGAGGCCTGAGCCGATTTTGAAGCATGCTGCTTGGCCCCTTGCACAGAGCACATGTGCGTAGTATTAGTTAGACAGAAGTATTTTTCAGACTGTCGTGCACACTAATTTAAAACACAGGTGGAAACTCCTCCCAGCTTGTTTAGGTCCATTACTTCTCTCATAGTCTGGTAGTTCACAGTAGTCAATTAAATGTGCTGTGTATGCATCATTAGTTAAGATGAATTATACTTTGATGATGACAAAGAACCTGTTTCTTTAACTTGCGTAAGAGTAACAGAAATAATTTAATTTTTAATTTATTATTGGTTCATCTGGTTTTCTGCTGTGTAGCTGAAAATGCAGTGACAAGTGTAGCTTGTTTTACTTAATTTCCTCTTTGGGGAAAGCCTGATCAGGCAGGGCTTTTACTAATTTAATCTTATTAAATTTTACCAGTCATCTGTTTCCCTGCCATGAACTTCAGCTTATGATGGAAAAGAGGAAGAGACGGAGACCAGCTAACATTCTTAGTGACTCTGGGTAAAACAGCTGGCAGCCCATCACAGCAGGAGCCTAGCAGTCTGACATCGTCAGTGTGGACAGGGCAAGCGTGCCAATCTGTTGCTCTTCTTCCACCTGAAATGACAGTAGCCTGTGAAGCAGGTTCTGTCTGATGATGTGCACAACCTTAACAGACAGAAAAATATCTTCATATTAGCATTCATACTTGCTAATGGCATTAACTCTGCTCTAGGATTTTTAGTGTGCTGATTCACATCTTCCTCTGGCATTGTATGGGTGAGGAAGAAAATACTGTTTCTCTCCAAGTATTTTGTTGTAAGCTACATATGTACACATGGATGGTATACAACTGTGAAAGCTTTTAGTCTCGATTTTCAAGAGGCCCATCGCTGGCTGTCACAGGCTGTTGCAGCTGTGAGGAAGAGTAGATCAGTGACCATTTAAGTCAGATGAGAGTTCCATTTTTTTTTCCTCCCAGTATTTTCCATGTTAGCAAGCTTTCAGAAATTGTCAGAGGTTGCAGGCTCTTCTTTCATGAGCATGCATCTTCCCTCCAAGTTTCCTTGTAGAACTCAAGAGAAAGAAGTGGCTTGATTGGCTTCCCCCAGCCCTCACTGTGGTTCTCCATGGTATGAACCATTAAACTCATTAAGCTAACAGCAGAGAATGGAACAGATCAGAAGAAAGATGTTTCGCCTGTTCTTCTGATCCAGTCCTTTCATTCTCTGAGGATCTGATAGGCACAGGGAACTTAACATTTGGGGTTTGCAGTCACCATATGGCCCTCTGTTTGGCCCTCTGTTGGCTTTTTCTTTTGTTACTTTTTTGTTTCTCTGCCTCTCTCAGCTGGGTGGGAGAGCTGTCCTAATATCCTTCTCCTTTGTAATACACACATAAGATTTGAAGAACGGCCGCTTTAAATCAATCCTTACATTTATCACAGAAGCACCCTGCAGTGATGTCAGCTGGCATATTCCAAGTGCAGTATGTTTTATTCGTTTGTGGGCCAAGAGGTTGTGCAATGACGGTGATCTTTGTTGTTCTTATTTTCCATCCAGTGTACAGCATCAACTGTCTTCTAGCTGATGAAGGTGAGTTCTTCCAAGACCAAGTTCAGCTCTCTAAAATCAGTGCAGGGGCAGGGGGTGGGGGTGGGGTCATGGGGACCAGAATCTAAAGATTACTCCCTTTCATGGAAATAAAGGAATACAGTGCCTTTGCAGGAGTACAGGGAGAACCTTGGTGATGCTTGATGCTGTTGTACAGAGTAGTTGCATCTGCTGCAGAGAGCTGTTGCACGTAGTGGTACTGTACATCATGCAATGAAAGATTTCCAGCTTTGACCGTGTAGTTTGGCAATATTTTCCATGTCAGAAAGAACAATGTGTAATAGCCTCTGAAAGTAAAATCCACAGAAGAAAATCAAACTTGAATCTAGATTTTTAAAAAATCAGATATATTTACTCAATTCCTGTTGAATCTGATTAACAGTCCGAAGGACAGAGTTTGATCTCTGCCATGGATTGTGAGACAAGCCTGACCTATCTAGCTAACAGGACCCTTGGGTAAATGCAAAGTATAGGAAATAACTTTTTATTTGGTGTCTGTAAAATGCTATGATCAAACAGTAGTTTGTGATTTTAAAAGTGGGACTGGGCTGGTGTGTTTGCTGTTGAGAAGTATGTGCCTTTCCTCACTCTGCTTTGCTCAGCAGAGCTGAAAATTTGCGTTGATCAGATCTGGTGAATTATTATCTTTTCTGCAAAGTAATGTGCATCTGATATGAAAGCATCTGTCTTGTGTGAATTTCTTTTTGATTTCACAGTGAAACAATTTCACTCAAAATATAAATTTTAGGATAGGAGGTGTTGATACAGTCCTTTCTTCCTTTCTGAAAAATTTCAGCAGGAAAAATGAAATGTTACAGTGCCCATCAAGACTTTTCACAACACTAATGGCTTGTGCAATGAGCCCAGTTCACTACATCTTAAGCAAGTTGGTTTTGGACTGATGCCAAATTTATAACCAGTATTACAAACGTATACTGGTTGACATTGCACCGCCTGACAGCAGTAGCAGTGGTGTCAGTACTTCCCTTTTGTTTTCAGGTAGTCCAAAGTCTTTCACATTCTGAGCATCTGTGCAGTGTTCTTAATTCTAATGTTGGTAGGAGCTGAAGGCAGTGTAGAACATTGCATAAAATTTTCCACTGCAAAACAGTGGTTTCCTAAGAAGGAAGAGAAGGCAGAAAATACAGATGTCCATTGGTTTATTAATAGGCAGTGCTTTAATAAGTGTCTGCTGTATCCATTTTCCAAGGAACAGTGATTTCAGCACTGGAAGGGACTGGGAATTTAGGTGGAAATAAAGTGCAGCCCTGAGCATTTTAACACAGAAAATGAATAATTTCAGAAAGACAAGTAAATATTTAGATATACTGAACATTCACACCATCTCTTACGCTCAGGCACATAATATCTTGAAATAAAATGTGGTGCTTAGAAGTTGCATGGTCTTATCCCTTTATCCCTCCTGCAAAGAACAGTCATTGTTGATTTTTACTTCCTTTCATGATTCTTTGGCTTCCCTGGCAGTTTCTTTGGCATCTAAGCTAACTCTTTGTTTTGTATAAAGATCCAGAATCTGACTAAAGAGTCTGTTAGTGCTGTGGTGTGAAGGTTAACTGATGCATTTAGACAACAATAACTCTTTCTTTTACCCTGAAGCAGTGCTTTAGTTGTGTACCAAAACTTAAGGTTCAGTTGCAAGATCTCAGCGTGTTTCGTGTTCAGAAGAAAGCACTTACCTCAGTCATTTGTTCAAATGTGATTGACAGCCAGCCATCTCTGTGGTAGAATTTAACACGTGCATAGCAGAACGGCATCACTGCGGCGTGTGTGATGTCCACCCTTTAGGCTGGGACATCAATAAAACTCTACCTAATTCATATTGTAGGTGTTTAGAGAAGCAGTTTAGAGAAGCTACTCCACTCAAGTATAGTCAGCCTGTGTTTTGAATAGTAAAGTTTGGAGCAGAAACCTGTGGGCAAAAGGTCAAAACTTTTGCTAAATAAGCTGGTTTAGGACTTGTGGTTTTAGATAGAACTTACTGGGTAGAGTGGGTGGGTGGCAGAATGACAATGAGTGGGAAAACTCATGAAAAAAATGACACTTTGATTGAGCGTGCTGGTGGTCTTAGACAGGATGAGATGACAGCTCTCCTGTGGCCTCAGTGGATGCTTGAACTGAAGTGAAGCAGTAGTGTTCACAGTGAAGCAGTAGTGTTGACAGCAGCGATGTCAAGGGGAGCTGCAGGGAATGAGTGTGCCCACAGCAGCTGACTGCACAATTTGGGGATGATGTCCAGAGAGGGGTACGATGCAACCTCACCATCTCCCAGGCAGAAGATTTGGTAAAATCTGTTTCTCCCATGCTTAGGTGAGTGTTCATGGCAGCATGTCTCATCAATGCTGTCTCTATTTGTTTTCTCAGTTGGTTTCACTAAAGCAAGGGAAAACAGAAAGGAACACTGTGTTTGTTTGGAAGTGAAATTTTGGGAGAAGGGTTTTGTCTTTTTACCTAAAAATGTAGCAAGACAGCAGTATTTTGTCACTTCGGTTTTTTGTTTTTTTTTTTAAACCCAACTGTGAAACTATGTCTAATAGTGCACTTTGATCTTACTGTCAGAGTGCTTTGGCCATTGCAGCACGTGGGATCTGTGCTGAAGCAATGTGTTCACTCCTGATCAGAGGCTGTTCATCAGGTTATTTTTATTCACTCATTTTTGGTGTACTTTTCTGCCATGACAAAATGTACCAGATCCTCTGTGAAGTGGCGGGGTCTGTGCATAGTGATGCCATCCAGAAATAGATGTTAATTGTAGGTGAATGATTTGCAAACTTTATTCATGAGATAATGTTGTGTGAAGGTGAAAGGAAAAAATGTAGTTTTATTACTGATCACTTTGCAAGCACGTCCCTAGAATTTTTAAAAATGCCTAAGGTTTTTTGTATTGCAATTGTTCATATGAGAGTAGATACTGCGTTTTAATGGCTTGTGTTCCTTTGCCCCAAGGGCTGAACAGCACAATATTGTCTGCTATATTCTATGGCTGTTTCTTTCCTCTATGTTGTCCTTTGGCTGGTGTGTATTATTTCAAACTTCTTTTGCATAGGGAATGTCTATAAAAGGGTGTGTGGAAAGTGTGCTTTGAATACCAGCCTATTCAGAATTAAGCGCTGGAAAACACTCCTGTCCAGATCTTGACTGTTAAGCAGTGTTTCATAGTCCCAGCTCTGTTTTGATGTCAAAGCATGAAGACTTATTCCTGAATTATTTCTTTGTTTCTGTCTATGCTACTGAAACAAAATTAAGGGACTTTGGGAAACAACTTTCAATAGGAGCCCCCTCAGTTGGAACTCTTTCCCCTCAAAAAAAAAAAAAAATCTTCTGTATCTTTAAGTGTTGTTTGCACTGATGGAGGTCACCAGGGTTTTCCTGATCCATTGTACTCTGATCCATTGTACTCTTTATTAATGGAGGAAATTTTTTTGTGCTGAAACTGACCATGCTGAAACCTGAGGACAGAAACCTAAATTGTTCCCTATCCTCTTCAGCTGCAACTGTGAAGTGTTTAATTGTGACTATTCCAGTAGCAGATAAATACAACTCCTATAAAATGGCTTTCTGCTTGAAAATAAGGGTTTGGTTTTGATTTTGATGGGGCAGGGTGTTGCATCTGAAATTCTGCTTCATGAAAAGAAAGGTTACCCAGGAGAGTTGGTGGTGGAGCCTCTTGCATGTGGTTGGTTGATTCCAGGTTGACACTAAAAATTACTATGTCTTTGTTCTTGAGTGTCCTTTGTTAAATGAACTTTATGGACACTTGACTGCACTATGCATCAAAACATGCCGGTTTTTAAACAAAAAAAAAGGTGCCTGGATTATGCACAGTTGACCAAAACAGACTTGCTTATTGTTTTTGCTGCTGTGTCCTGTTCAGAGTGTGATGAGAGGAGGGCATGGTTTACTTTGTGCATGAATCTTCTTATTCTAGTTTCGAAGTCTGAAATTGGTATAAACTTAGAACTTGCTGATTTTCGTGCTATAAGTATGCTACCTTATCAGAGTCATCATGTCTAAGCAGTGTTCTGCTGTAAAACTTAAAAGCTGTCAGGAGATGCCTTCTGCTTTGGTAGGTAGTTGAGTGTGATAACTACATACTGTAATTCCATTTTGTTCTAGAAATGAAGAGGAGGGGACTGGGTTTGTCAGCTTTCAAAAATACTAGTTTTCTACTTTGGGAAGATGTGAATTCTTTACCTCTAAATAATTTAAAGTTCATCCGTGTTTTTCCTAAACTCTTGATCCTTTACATACATAGTAAATCATGCATCAAAACAAACAGAAGTTGTGTTGTGTTTCAGTTGCATTAGCAGAAACTCATTTTTAAATGAAACCAGCTGTTAGAGGGGACACAAATTCTGCCACGTACTGTGACCATTTTCAGAAGGCAAGGAGACATCACTTACAGCAGATGCTGCTGTGGAGTTAGTCCTTGTGTCCATGCAGAACCTCAAGAGTTTGAGGATCCTTTGGCTGTGTGGTTGTCACTGAGAGATGGCAACGTAACCAGAAGGTGTAACTCTCTGTTCATTTGTGTTGGCCTAATGATAGGGAAGGTTATCCCATCAGGAGATGGCTGCAGCATCAAGTGAATATTCGTGTTCTTGTAGAGGTATTTAGACTGGTCAGTATGAAAATATACGTTACCTCTGCATTAATTTGTGTCACAGTGCCACTTGCAGTGGGCTGAACCCCGGCTTTTTTATTGCTGATTCAAACAAATAGTAGTTGCTGTTAGCAACTGAATGATAAAACCGGATTTAGGAAGAATTACGAGGTTTCCATAGCTTCAAAGTTTTATTGGCAGACTTAGTAGCTCACAGTATTTCTTTTCCTCTCTCCCCACCATATAATCATGAGGCTACAATCTATTTCTGGCCACTTTCAAGAGGTATTAAAAATTATGGTTCTAGTTTGGAACCAGGGTTTATTTAAGGAAAAGTAAAGGACAAGCAAAATTGCATTCTGGGCACTTGTATAAAGTCTCTTTTTTTCTCCTCTTTTCTTTCAAGCTTCTCACTAAGTCTCTGGAGTGTCATGGCACGGTCAGGAGGCAACCTGGAAATAGATCAAGTTGTGGAGAGGTGTTCCTGAGTAGTTACAACTATCGCCTTTTGGGGGGGCGGGGCGCG
>JAVJGI010000057.1:45024234-45040109 GCA_035590275.1 Ibycter americanus
TTATTCTTTGTGCCAGTACTTCTTAGCTTTATTAGTTGTTGTCTTTATATATATTCCAAGTAGTCTTTGCATGTGAATTTTTCTTATTTTCTGTTTGTGGTGTTCTGCAACATTTCAGATTTTATTAGTGTTCAGAATGAATCCAGTTTCCAAGCAGAGCCACTTCCCAGAAGCCTTCTTGTTCTATTTTTTTAGTGTCTCACCATCCCCCAGGCAGCTGCTGTTGAACTGCACAATAAACATTCAAGTTGGCATTTTAATAGTTATTGTGAAATTGAAATATTCAATATTTTTAAATGTTGGACTATTTTTAACAACTCTGTTTTGGTGGCAGGCTTTGGTATCACTTAGAAAGTGTTCCAGTAGGATGTGAGGGTTTTTTCAGTTTCCAAGAATACAACTTTAATAATAAAAAAATGGAAGGAAATAAAGATGCAAGGAAACTAAAGCAGATCTCTTTTCCTCTTTATTCTGATTTAAGTACTGATGCTAGATTATGTCAGACTAAAAGGGAAGAAAATGTCATGTTGCTTAGTTAGTTGTCAACGGCAATATTTTACAGATTAAGACATCAGAAGATCCTGGATATCTTCATGGACTTGCTGTCAGAGGCCAGGGGTCTAGACTTGTTCAGTCCACATAAACGGCTCTGGCTGTGGGGTGTGTTGTTGGAAGAGGCATTTTCTATACCCAATTTCATTTTGTACCAGCTTAGCACATGGACACAGCAGAAGGGGACATGACAGCAAAGCAGGAGCAGGGAATCACCAAATGTGATAAAAGCTGGAAGTAGTGTTAAAGTAACAGGATAATCTTTTTCTGTTAATTGGTCTGGAGAACATCAGAAGTGATCAGTCCTGGTTTCTTTTTGTGTGCAAAAGCTTAAATTCACATTCCTTCTCCCTTTCCCCTTCCTCTTTTGGTGCCCCACAATGATGAATAGTGGGGAAAGCTTTGGGGCATATAACAAACTTCTGACTGATCGCCTTGAATTTCCAATAGATGTTTCCTGGCAGGTGGTGTAATTTCTCTCTGATCCCAGTTTGAATTATTTATTTGTTCATCCAATAAGCCTACTAAACAGAGCACTTAAGCACTCGCTACATCAGACTTCTGCTTTTTCTTTTTAGGCTACATTAGGTTGAACTGGAAAATGATAGGTTCTAGAGTCAGGCAAATATATACATGTATATATAGATGTGTACTGTGTGTGCCACAAACGTAACACTGATGTGTCTTTATGATGTAATGATGGATGACTCACTGCACTAAAATATGCCTCAAAATGTGTCATTACACTTGTTTTGTGGGTTACTTATTTGTGGCTGTTCACTGTAAATATCGTATAATTGTTCATATAACAGATAAAAAATGCCACTCTTAAAAATCATACATTCATATATCTGCTTGATTCCTGAAATTATGAACTGTAAATTATTTGCTTCTTTTATTCCTTCCAGGCACAAACTAAATGAAATTACTTAGCATATGTATTCCATAAAAATCTTCCTTAACAAGCTATGATTATGTTTCAGTAAGATAAGCATAGTTTAGATCTGATCTAACTATAGTAATGAAAACCATGGAAAATTAGTCTTAATTGGGCGCCAGCACAGAGTTTTTCAAGAGACACGTAAACCCTGTGTTTTTTCAGAAACCACTAGAAGTTCTTGTTGTGTTTCAAGCACATACTGGAAGTACGCAGGTTATCACAATCTTGTCCTCTTTGGTTTGTTTCCATTTAATTGCTCAGTCAGTAGACATCTTTATTCACACATGGCATTTATTTTCCTCTTAGCTTCTTCCTGACCAGCTGGTCTTACTTCTGGAGTACCTCTTGGAGGGGAAGACCTTGTGTCCTAGAGTACTTCAGTGCTTAGAGAAAACATACCAGCTTCGGGAGCAAGACGCTGAGGTAATTCAATTAAAAAAAAAATCTCACTGGCATATGCCGTTGCGTTGTTGACTAGGAGTAACAGTGTTCCACTAGCATCCAGGCTCATTCAAGTTCTTTTTTTCACATCTAAGTCTGAAATTGGATGTTCTTAACTCTGGTATGGTTGCATCTTCAGATGCCTTAATTACTCAGTATTTCTGTGTGTTTTGTGTAGGTCCAGGTGTGTTTGCATGCCATGGTAGTAGGAGACAGTGCAGCACAGATGTCATAACTATTGTGCGTGTGCGTTGTGCAGCACATTTGCTCAAGTGTTAAATTTCTCACTATGGCATGGTGACTGTGTATTAGAGCCCAGTTCATTTTAGTTATGTGTGTTGACTCCAAATGCAATTGTGTCTGTTATGGTCTAAAATTCTTCTTCCCCATGGTCAGCCCATATTGTTCCTCTTTGAGTGCTCCAAAGACTCACTCAGGATTTAGAAAAGTTTGCTTTCCAGAGACACTACAGTATGTTCTGGTTTGGGGCTTGAGTTTAAGGGGGAGTCTGTGCTTTACAGCTGCTCCTAGTAAGGGCCAGGGATATTAAGTCCCTGAGGAAAACACTGTTTCCTATTATATTGTAAATGTGCCTTCCCCAGTACAGGCATGTATGAGGCTAGCATCCCTGCTCCAAGGAGCTTGATGTGTTTGGGAGGGGGAAAACCAGTATATCCTTATTGCCACACTCAGCACTGGGTAGTTTGTAGAGTCACATGGATTTCTCAAGCTGGGAGAGTTGTGACAATTAAAGCAGCAGAACTTGTGGCTGAAAACCCCCTTGCAGAAAGTCTTTTCTTCAGGTACGTGGTATTCAGCTGGGGAGGTAAGAAGATGGAATCAGTCATGAAAATAAAGGATGTGTAGGTTTATATATAAACAAGGGTTAGTTATGAAGTAGCATATGATCAAATTAATGTGCAGTGAGGGAGCACAGTAAACAACATGACATTTGACTCTCGTTTAATTAAAAACTACTGTGAAGGCTGCAGAAAGCCAGCATGCATGACTTACCCTGTTATAATTGGAACTTTATGGCAATAATTGAAATTGAAGGAGAGAGCAAAATCTTTGTTGTTACTCTTATGCTGAATTTTCTGGGCAGATGCTTACAAACACTTGGGAACCCAAACATTAACATAAAGATCAATAGAATAGGTGTGTAGCTTTTTCTCAGAAAAAATGGACAGCACTTCAATTGTTTCTGTTTACTGCACCTTTTTTTTTGTTGATACAGGTTTCCAAATGCCAGATTTGTTTTCAATTAGTACTTGAACTGATGTTTCTATTTATAGGTATTAGAATATATTTTAATCACATCTGAATACCACTGAAATGTCAGGGGTTCTATAACGGGAATAGGAACTAATAGGGAGATAGGTCAAAGCAATAGCTGTGGTGTTGCTGCTTCATGCCTGTGAATTGTAAGCACCAGGCCACAAGCTTGGTTTCCTAGGTTTTTCCTTTCTGTTTCTCAGGTTTTTCCTTTCTCTCCACTTTCTTTCTTCCTTGCAATGTCATGTAAAGAAGTACACAAGCAATCTGTCAGAATTTTTTCTTTTAAAAAGAAAACAACCACACACACACACAAAATTATGGCCTCAGTGAATGGAGCATAACCTCAATTTTATTTTACAAGGGGAAAACAAGGGCTTAGCAGATGTGTGCAACAACTAAAATAACATTACCGTTAGCATTTTACCAGTCATCAGACCCCGGACACCTACAGTCCTTTGAAGGGCGCGTTAGCTTACACACCCTCACATACCTGAGGGAAGGACTTTTCATGCCTCTTTCTCCGGTATGTGCATAGAGGATTTTTCTTGTCCTGACCCACGGACAAAGAACTGTAGTCCAAGCCTATAGCTGAGCTTTTCTGGTCTAGATTTAAATTGTGAAGACATTAATCACTGGCAGTGATTCTGTGTGTTACTGGAGTTCAAATGCTCTCAGTAACTAAACATCAGAAAGGGATCATTAAAAATACAAGCATAAAAAATCGCAGGCAGGCCAATAAAAAAGGAAAACTGTCAATGTCAGAAGTTTTGTTCAGGGATTTTGGTAAGGATGTCAGCTGTGTTCCATCCAGCAGCAGAAAGTTAAGAAATAACTTGTTTTCTTATTTTTGAGAAGTAGCATTTAAATTCACATTAATCTCCTGGTAGGTATGAGCAATGATATGGTCAGTAGTATATGAGAGTGGTGCACAAAGAAGTATGTTTTTCTGTATTTAAAACAAAGCTGGGTCTTAAAAATGGTACATAAAATGTTGTCTGGACAATTGGAATCTGGAAGACTTTCCATGTATGTGTTTTAGGTAGCTGAAAGGTCTTCTGACAGCATCAGAGGAATTATAAATAATAGTCTGTATACGTGCTGCTGAGTACTCTTTGAAGGGCAAGAGTGTTCCACTCTTTGTAGTACTTATGTGGAAAAAGTAAAGGGTTTGGATAATCTCACCTTGTCACATAAGTGTGTTGGGAGGAGTAAAGAGGACAGCTGCCTGGTGGATTTTACCGCTGGGATGAAATCGGTAGAGAAACCCCCACCTCTCTGTCTCTGCCCGTTTTAAGGGACCTGAATGTTATGTATGGACACTTCAGTCCCGTAGCATGCTGGCACTGAAGCGCCACACCAAAGCTAGCACTGGGAAAGTACAGGGGGAGAGTTGCTCAAGGTTGCTTGAGCCTGGTTGACTGGAGGTCTCTTCTTCCAAGTAAGGAGCGACAGAACAAGAGGAAATGGCTTCAAGTTACGCCAGGGGAGGTTTACATTGGGTATTAGGAAAAATTTCTTCACTGAAAGGGTGGTGAAGCATTGGAACAGGCTGCCCAGGGAGGTGGTGGAATCAGCATCCCTGGAAGTGTTTAAAAGACACGTAGGTGGGGTGGTTAGGGACATGGCTTAGAGCTGGACTCGGGAGTCCTGGGTTAATGGTGGGACTTGGTGGTCTTAAAGTTCTTTTTCAACCTAAATGATTCTATGATTCTATGAAATTGGATACTCGTGCATTGGGCTTGTTTTGTCCTTGAGTTATTGTACAGAGTTCACTCATTGCAAAGCCTGAGTAACACAGCTCACTAACTCAAGTTTCACAAATGCTGCAACAGAGCTAGTTATTGGGGGTCATTTTGTCCTACACAAGTACAGCATGGGAAGTCCTTGTTCATGTTTCTTAAAGTTTTTATGTCTCTATTTCTGAAGTATCCTTATTTTGACTTTAAATTTCAGCGCACTTGTTGTAGAAAGGTGTGCACCTGGCAGTGTCTGCGCTTGCCCACAGCAACATGCAGGTCTGTCCTCAGCCAGTGGATGTTGCCAACAGCACCGTTGTCTACTGCTGACCACTTGTTACCACATGCATCTCCAGTCTTACCAACATAAGGGCACATCTTACTTCAGAAAGGAGAGGAGGGTTTGCAGCAGGTTGCTTGACTTGCTTTGATTCCTTCATAGCAGCCAGGAGAGGAGAGAGGTATGAGTCAGCCTTTGCCTGGAATTTAACTGTTGATCTCTGTTCAAGAAGTGCTCAAGCAATCCTTCCTGGGGTCTTCTCAGCAGCTCAGCATAGTCCCTGTCCTCTCTCAAGTGAGGTCTCACCACAGATACGTGGCTTCAGGGGAGGATAGGAGGTCAGTGGTAGCCTCTCCCTTGTAAGACAGACACTGATTTGAATGCTTCAGCTAAAAAAATCATCAGACATTAGGTAACATATTTCTGATTAATAACGCATAAAGCATTCCAGATAGCAGCCTTTGAGCCGCAAGAGCTAGGAATGAGATACTGATGGCTTAATCACATTTTAAACTCATGTGCCCCCAGTCTTGGATGCTACAAGACACTTGTAGTGCATCTGTCTAATTGCAGAATTTGTGACTCCTGTTTTTTTCAGTCCACTTCTATAACAAATCGTGATTTCATTTTCTGTTTACTGTTCAAACCTTGGAACATCTGAGAAAGCACAAGACTACAAGTTTGTTTTCCAGAGATTAAATTCACTGATGTGAATTATTTGAATTGAGCATATCCAATATATCTTAAACAACATTTTGAGAGCAATGAAGGTTTCCAAAGTTTAAAGCCATTTTTCCATCACCTCTTCAGTGTCTTGAGCCCATCGTGGCTCAGACCTTGTCAGATGAGGAGGAGGTGATTACATGGAAGAATGATGTGTCCTCAGTTTCCTCTTTGTGTTCCCTATTTTCGTGCTGAGCTGCTTCCTGCTACATAACAACATAGCTCATAGACAGGCTGCATCTCCAGGACGTACCATGTCCTGCATCCAAGAGAAGCATTGTAGAAGCTGGCTGCAGTCTGAAGGTGACAAAGTCCAGCTGGACATTTGGCTGACTGAGGAGAACTGGGATATGTTATAAAGCAGCTACAGTTGCCATCAGACAGCGCAGTAGGGTAATAGAATTGAAGGTGGATCTGGGGTTGTTTCTGTTTTGTTTCTTTCGAGGTTGCCTTTTTATGCAGATATTTGTTCAAATTCTAGCGTCTGGCAGAACATGGAGAGTTGGTCTACATGCAAAGTTTCTGGTTGCTATTATTTTTTTAAGTCTGCCTAACCTTGATGACACCTCTTTTGATGTGACTGTGGAAGCTTATCTTGTTTGAGCTTAGGCTGTTGAGGACTTTCATTTAAAAAAAATGGAATCCATTAGTTACAGATATCTAAAGACAACTCTGGGAGCTCTGGATAACACTCAGTCAATCTGTTAACTTGAGAACCCTGTGATTACTTCCATTATTTCTGTTCTAACATCTTCATTTTGTTGTGGAGAGGCCTGTAACGTGTGTGTGCACAAGATCACAGGACAGCCGAATAACCTGCAGAATAGTAAGGCAGCAGGGAAAAGATCACTAAGGCCATAGGAGAACGGCAGTGGGTGTGTGCAACACTTTCAGTCCTATTTAAGACTATATTTTTTAAGCCAATATTTCTGCAAGTGTGTTTTACTTGTTGCTGAATTATCTAGGACCTCGTGATAGAAAATAATGTGGATGAAGCAGAAAGATTTATGGTGTGTTTCCCCAGACTTTTCACCATACAAGTAGCTTTTCTTTCTTTCCTACTGCAGGCATCACTTTTTTGTAAAATATCTTGCCTGCACAGCATATGGAAAGTTGCTTTGTTGGTTTTCCTTGTATCAGCAAGTTGGCTGAAATGCTCTTCACTTACATAATGCCTTCCCTGTATTCAGGATCATAATGTGGTATATTTGGGGGAGAGAGGACAGACTGTAACTGTTTCTGCAGAAAATGTGAGTAAAATGAGTTAAGATCATAATATTGTCAGTCAGGTGGGTGGCATAAAGCCATTCTCACACAACTACTTCATTGTGAATGAGGTCTGCTTATGAGACCAAGGTTATAAAGTGGTGGCATCTTATTTCACTGACAGAAATCCATTCATGCTAATACAAACCATGTAAGGTGCCTGTCGTCCTGAAAGTGGTGAGAATTGTGTTTAGGAAAAAATAACTTTGATTCACTGCTCTTTCCTAGCCCGTGAAAAGCTGGCAGATGTGGAAGTACAAATGAATTGCTATGCAATATCTGTCTTGCTGCTTCCCATCAGATGGTGACTGCATTGAGCTAGGCACATTCTCGCACTGCGTTATTCAGCTGTGGCTGGGCACTGTTGGAAGGCACCCACATGGAACAGAGCTCTGTGGAGTACACTGTAAAACTGGATGGGAAAAGGGAACTGCTCAGGAAAGGTCAGTCCATGCTCACGGGCAGACAAGGCACTCAGTGAGCTTTCCTTTCAGCCCAGCCACTGGGCTAGTCCTCCCTTGGGGCAGGGGCACAAGAGCAGTCTCCAGCTTATGAGTAAAATCAGCAATGTGTGGCAAATACCTTGACAGCCTTGCCAGTGCTTCTTGACTGGACCATGGAGCAACAGATAGGCACGTTTCAGGTAGTGGTGTTGCAGCCAAAGAGGGAGATCTGCCATCCTTTTCCTTAACCTACGTCATTTTTGGTATGAACCACCTATTCAATAGATGAAAAAGGTAACATCTTAAGCTGATGGCTATATTACAGGACATTACCTTCTTCAGAAGGTAGGGATAAGTGAATACGATTTTTTTTTTTTCTGCAAAAGTGAAAATAGTGTCTGTATTTATTCCATATTTAAACATACAGCTTATTATCCAATTTCAAGCCAAGTCAGGAGATGCCTTATTTTTTATATGAGAGCATGTTTTGCAGGACTTACATAGCTGCCGTGAAAATTTATCACAGATGCAAAGTAAATGTCACCTGACTTTTCCTTTCTTGATGTTGTATTCAGAGCATTATTGTGGCACTAGAGATAGGTAAGATTACATTGAAGAATTTTTTATTTGCAATTGAATTGCAATTAGTGATTCAGTATTTCGGAATTAGGAACTTAGAAAAAGCTCTGTAGAGCAATTAGCCTGCATGCCAGATTGATTTCTGGAATAAATCAGATTTGATGTTTGTATACCCAACCGTTACTAAGATGGTATGTTCATTAAATGGAACAAAAAAGAACAGAGAAGGAATGCAATTTTTTGTAAAGTAAAATCTCTGTATTATTATCAGTCTGATGCTTTTCACACTTATCCTCACAGAAATATTAATTTCCCCCCTCTGCTTTTCTCCTGATACTTCCCCTGGCAAATACTAGCAAAGAATATCTCTTTGTTGTAGAAAATCTTTCCCATTTTCACAAGTAAAGGGACTAATTTCAGAGTACAGTAGATTTTCCCCATCTCCTACAAAGTAAATGCATTGACTAGAGCAGCAGTCACTTGTCAAAAGGTCCTCTGTGATACTATGTTCTGAGTCTTCACCCCGTTCCATGTTCTTACTTGTGTTGCATCTAAATGCAGTTTGCAGGCTCTTTGGTGCAGATGGTATTGGTATTACTACTGGTAAAGAGTTTTTCACAAGCGTGCACTCACAGGAGTTGGGTTTTTTTTCACAATGAAAGGAGCTTTGGAAAGGGTAGCTTCTAGGAATATGGCACTCGCTTTCCAAAGTTGAGGCCCCAAATTCAGTGTGAGGCTAAGAAAATTGGAACAGGATGAGGGAAAAACGTTTCCAGTAACAGCAGTGGGAGTCATCCCCTGGGACTGACTCTGGCTCGTGTGTCCGTCATAACTGAGTGGATGTGTTGGGATGAATTAGTAATACTGACCAAAAGATAATCTCAAGTAGCTATAATTCGCATTTGTTTTGTTGCTACATGCAAAGTATGGGAGCTTTCCCAGCCCATTAAGAACAGAAAATCCATCCGTCAGCATTAGCTCTCCAAAGAGCATGATCAGAGCACAAGATTTATGGAGCACTGGAAATAGCTTTGCACCAGTCAGCACTCCTCATCCTGCACCCCTCCAGGAGCCAACAGCAACACATGTGTTCCAAGTGATCTCACTTGCTGCTGGGTGGCATTAACAAGAGTTTCCAAGGACCTGACCGGGGCCGTTACCGGCGCTGCTCACTTACTGTCCGTTATTTTTCTAACTGGCTTTGGGACTTAGTTTCCTCCTTATCTGGCAACACAACTAAGCAAGACTTGGAGAGTGGGGGAGCTGATAATAAGAGGGAACCAATATGGAATTGGGTTGGTTTGGGTTTTTTTTACTGTTTATCCAAAGAATCTGTGGAGGAAGGGATTGGAGACAGTTCCTGCATTTCTGTGTCCTATTGTCGAGAAAGAACAGTTTAGTGGTGGAGTCATCTGGGCTTTTGAAATCAATCCCAAAGGTGTTCTGAGTTGGGTGGAACTGCTTTATACAGTTTTATACGGTATTTCTTTGTAGGGCAATACAAACCTAGCACTGTAATAAAACCACCTGTCCTTGTCATGAAATGTAAAAAGTTGCTCTGTTCACACATGTATGATAGCACTGACATAGCACCAGGATATGAAGGAGAATGTGGTCTGAAAAATACAAACAAAAGCTCCTAGCTATCACCAGTAGATTTTTTGTTTCATTATGAACCTGTAGGCATTTTTGTGCTTATGTGGTACATCCTCTTTGGTTTTGTTTGTTTGTTTGTTTGTTTAAATGCTGGGGGAAAAAATAATCTGAAGATACTTTTTATTTAAAATGAACTGATTTTGAGGCTACATCCAAACAGCTCATTTAGTACTTCTTATTCCTATATAAAGGCTGCCTGCAGATGCAGGTTATGCCTGGATAGGAACACAGAGTTGGGGAAAATCTGCTATGCCATAAGCCTGTGAGGTCTAATAATAAATAGTGCCAGAGACGGGACAATTCAAAGCTGCTAGCCATAGCTGGTTCTGACATCATTTCCTTAGCCGCACAGATCTGGTCCTACCGCTGAGTCACTGACTACACTGATAATGTGTGGGTTAGAAGTCTGCTGTCCTCCTTTCAACTCTGTGCCATTTAAATACCTTTGGGGTTGCAGTGACCTGGAGAGGCGTTATAATTTGTTCCACATGGGGTAAGCATCATTCTAAGCAGCAAGGGTAACTGTGTTCTCAGGAGCAGGGCATAAAAGAGGACAAGCTGACTCAAAAATCTGAAATACGGAGTAAAATCTAGATGTTCTCATTTTGGGAATGCGCCTATTTCTTTTGAGTTTATAAAATCACTGTATTATTTAAAAATTTTTGCTGGAGGTTGGTGAAAAGGGTGTGTGAGAGTGATGTCAAAGGTCCTTGTCTTTAAAGTCAAAATCACATGATTAATTGTTTTGAAAATTGGAAGCAAATTTTCAACTATTCAAGATTGGAAGGATGTGAGCACAGGCTGGGCAGGCTGGCTGTGACCTAAGCTATGGAAAAGCCAGGCAGCCACATTGTTCATTGCCTGGAATATGAGTATCATTTTCATATGTTCTGACCATGTTCTGTCAATGACAGTAGTCTTGCCTGGAAATCACAAACATTTGGATCACACTCACTGTGGGAGACTGAAGATAAAAGGAAGACGCTTCTTTTTCCTCTAGTTACAAGAGGGAGGAGATAGAAGTAGAGGGGTGGAGAGAGAGGGGCACAAGCAAAGGGGATAGCTTACTGTTGCGTGGGTACTTGCAGCAGCCTTTCCTTTTGCTGAACAGGAGTTATAATTTAATAATAATTGGTAACAGACAGTTAGTGTGCTTGATCTCAAACTCTTCAGAGTTGGATTTCTTCTTCAGATGTATGGGTGTTTAGGCACTTTTTCCCACTAAAATGCTTGGGTTTATAAGCCTGGCACACTTACATGTGCATGTATAAATAGCTTGTGTTGAAATGCATATGCAAACACTGTACGGGTAAAAATGCTGGGCAGACTCAGTTCAGAGACAGTCAGGAGGGACAGTGTGATGGGAAGTATTTGGATCACTTGCTGTGTTGATAAAAAAAGATATTTATGGTGATACCAGAGGTATTCTAGCCATTACTGTAGACAGACATTTCAGTAGGGTGATGTGTGTGTGTTATATAAGATGGAGGGGCAGTTGTGGTGATGCATTTTGGATAAGGTGTCAGTTAGGATGTACACACATGCCTAAGCCAGTCTTACCTTGCTGAAGATATGGGGCTGTTCCTGGCAGTGCTTCTCAATGGAGGCTGCAGTATGAGGCTGGTTGTGCCTGAGGCTGCGACCTGGTCTTCCTTCCCCTCCCTCCGAGGTACAGGATCTCCCAGCCGGCTGCACGCAGTCCTTACATGCCCACAGCCTGTACCTTCACGCACGCAGCTATCCTCACCGCAGCATCCAGCTGGGAGAAGGGACAAGTAGGGATGGAGGGTGGGCAGGAGCAAAGCCCCAGGAGCACCTCAGCAGCCCTCCAGCAGGGATGGGGAGAGCGCAGGCGATGTAGGGTCAGGTGCAGGTGCAGGGCTAGCACTGCGGGCAGTGGGGCTGGGACCCACCCTGTTCTGGTGGGGAGTCCCATGGGATGCCAGCACATCTCCCAGTGCTGAGGGCGCAGGGAGGTTTGCGGGGCAGCACAAGCCTTTATTCCATCACCAGCCAGAAAGCAGCCCTGTTCCTTAGAGCCAGAAGCACCACAGCAAAGTGAAGCTCAGCACACATCTCCAGTGAAATTGTTAAAAAGGCAGCCGGTGACATCTTTCTGCCATCTCCATCTTGCTGCAGGCCGCAAACAGCACTAACACTCTGACATGCTGAACCGGCCATACTGAAAAGGCAGGGTGAAGGGGAAGCATTTGGTTCCAGTATAAGTAGTGTATTTATGTTTTTAATTAAGGCTTATTTTTAAAAGCCTTTGTTTTTCAAGTTAAGTGAGTTCGTATGCTGTGTTAAACATTTCCTTACCTCACATGCACTATGATATAGGAGCCCCTTCTCCAGCAGGG
Organism: Ibycter americanus; assembly: GCA_035590275.1. Lineage (NCBI taxonomy): Eukaryota > Metazoa > Chordata > Aves > Falconiformes > Falconidae > Ibycter > Ibycter americanus. The sequence goes on from JAVJGI010000057.1 coordinate 45,036,489, forward strand.
AGATGCTAGCAGCAAAAATGGGAACATGATGGGAAAAGCCTTTGGGCTCAGTGGGGATGCACTCTCCCAGCAGATGCTGAAGCTGTCACACTACCTTGGTGCTGGTGGCCCTCTTCTCATCTAACTGCGCTGTAGGTCGCTGTCCTGTCATCGCTTTGTCAGTCTGCTGTAAAAGAAAAATGAAAACTGGAGGCCAGATCCTGTTGTGTGTCCATCTCCTGTTAGGCATGGCAAGGAGGGGCAGGCTAAGGAGCACTGAGACTGCAGAATTAGTCATCCTAACTGAGCCACTCATTCATAGTGACAGCTTTGACACCAGAAGAGAGACACTGCCTGTGCCACCTTTGAAGAAGGATTAGACATGGCTTCTTAGTCTCTTGCTTTTTCTGACTTCTTTTGGAAAATTTTTTTCTCCTGACCCAGATGTCATTGATCACAGATGGGGCTCACATAGGGAGAACAGTGTCTAGTCTCTAATTGGGAGCTTTCGGTTTGTGAACCTGAGGTGGGGGGAAAATGGCATTTGTCTTTTCTAAACAAGTCCTCAATGTGTGCTTCATTGCCAGGAATGAATCTTGTCCTGAAATGCTGCCCTTTGGTCGCTATGCCTTTCTGCTCACAGAGAGCGGCGTGAATGCCCTCTGCTCTGCTTGGACTTTCCTAGGCAGCATGTTTGGTGATTTCTGGCCTTCTGTGTGCTTAGGTAGGAAAAAGCCTCCACGCTGGCTGTGGATAAGCACGTTTTATTTGGAGGTGGAAGTGGAGTCATGTTTACAGTCCATGGGAGCTGGGGAAGAGGGGTCTGATCAGGTTGCTTTTAAGCAAGGCTGTGGTACTACTGAAATTTTTTTAACAGGAAGATTCAATTGTGTTACATAGAACAGGGTGAATGCTGAAACAGGAGTGTGCAGCTGGAGGGGAGGGGAAAGGCTGGGAAGGAAAAACATGCCCGTAAATCACTTTTATAAAGGTAAGAAGGTTCAAGCCTGCACCTATTGCTACTCAAGGCTTGCACAGCTATGGCAGCATGCCGCCCGACCTGCTGGCATGCTTGCGCAGTTACAGGTTCAGATGCTGCCAGTTGTGCCAGAGTCTGCCATTGACCAAACAAACAACAATATTTGTTTTTTAAAAGCTTGATTGTACAACACCTCTCTTTTCTGTCACTAAAGGGAAGCAGTTGCTGCATGAGCTCTACCTGCAGTGCTCCGCCGGAGGTGTTGAGTGGAGGAGGGAGAGGGAAGGCTTGCAAGTCCTTCTCCCCTGTTGCCAGCACCCCTTATAGTGTGCAGTTGCTTGATCTGTGCAGAAATACAAGTTGGAAGGGGTAAAATGAATTAAGGAAATAGGATATTGTTACCAATATTACCAAAATCTGAAGTCTGGTAGTCTGCTAAAATTAGATTTTAAGTTGTTTTTCGATGACCGGTTCATACTCCGGATTTTTAAGTATTTAGACATCTATGTAGTTGTGCTCAAAATGACAATTAGCTCCTCACAAAAATTATTTTGATTAGCCAGCCCATTATTACCTTGGGGATTCCTGAACGACTGTGCTACATTTTTCTGGGTTGTCTGTGAGCTAAGGTACTCACACTGTGGATGCACAGAGGGAAAGGAGGTTGTCTGAGGTGGCAGGAATTGGCCTATACAATCATGGCGTTTAGTGAACTCAAGTCACCCTTGGGTCCAGCTGCCCCTGTCCCCACTGGACAGCAGCTCTTTCCAGTACTCAAAATAAAATGCAATGAGTAAGGCTACAAAAAGCCATTTTTTAATTTGAAGTGTTATCATAATTTTGACTGTAGCTCTGGAAAATTAAGTGTTCAATACTGAGAAAGAGCATTGCAGTGTAAGAAACAGCATTAATTGAACCTTGACACTATAAGGGTCTTGGAGAAAAAAGGTTGTCATCAAAGATGCCCACTGCTGTGACGCTCTGTCTGGCCTGTGGTTTATTTGGCCCTGCAGTGTTGTCAAAGCAAGTGCTACAAGACCAGAGAGAGAACTTAGGCTATGAAAAGGCCAGGAGTTTTTGATCCAAAATACAAGTTCATTTAAGCTGTTAGACAGCTTCTTTGCTCAGTCTTCTGACAACCTCTTGGCATACGCAGTAATCGCAATTACAGAATCCTTGTCAGAATGATGAATCCATTCTGATTGCGTCCAGTAGGTTTTTGGCTACTGAGGACAGTGTTTCAGATTGCCAAACTGATACTCTTGTCATCACAGTTGTAACACAGATGGCTGTTTCTTTGCTCCCTCTGAGCTCTTCAGTATTCCTGATCATCTTGCTTGGGTAAATGTTCATGAAATCAAATTTGCATGCTAAAGCATGCATACACTGTGGCATAAAAGATAGGAATGTCCGTCTGAAATCCAGACAATACAGAATGAAAAGTCACTGATGCAACCTGGCTGGTGTATTGAAGACTAACTATTTCAGCTAAGAGAGGGGAAAAATTAAATCATTAAATGCACTGTAAAATCTGCAGTTCTTAAACTGTACTTCTTCCATGTTAAGCAATTGTAAAACCTGTTTTTTAGTCCAAGTATTGCCCTGTAACATGTGGCATTGTTCCTTGATTATCTAGGAAAATGATCTAGTATTTCAATCTACTTCACATGTAGATAAGAAGAGACTGGAGACAAATGCTTTCAGATGGAACAGAACAGTATTCCAGTGCTCTGGGGATACCAGCTTCCTTCTTGCTAATTAAAACTAATCTATAGTAGCATAGCTTGTTTATTTGAAGAAGTTTCTGTGTATTTTTTCATCTACAAATTAGACAGGAGTCTGGTCTCTGAGACTCTTCAATTAACATTGAAGATTCAAGTTGTTCAAATAATCTTTTCAATAGAGTCTGAACCTGTATTTTTTAAAGATCATATATGCCTCCTACCTTTAGTAAAGGTTCTATTTTGTTGGACAATAGCTCTTACTGTATTTCAAATTACCCCATTTTCTAAGATCTCTATGTTGCTTTTGTTCAGTGATTTAGATTTGTTGTTTCATGGCGCCTTTTAAATTGGATCCAGCTATTAGCAAAATGTACTCATTTTCCCTGAAGCTAGTCTCCCATTCTGCAGACCAAAGGCTTATCAAACTCTAGCTCCCTACCCACCCACCCACCACCACCCCACCCACCACCATTTAATAAAGGCATGGTTTAAATTACTTGCTTTCTAAATCTTGTTTGTAGACCTTAGAAGTAAAATATTTACTTTTTGCTTGCATATGTATGATCGAAAACATTAGCAAGCTAGATCATTGCAATCTAACATATGAAGCATTCTGTGAGGATGTTTGTTTTAGGCATGTCCAATCATTTTTGTGGGGCAGGGGAGAATAACATGGATTACGCAAAGCAATTTATCACCTTGGTCAGAAAAAAAAAAATCACTTTAATTTAAGATGTGTTCAGAACAGTTGTGTGTGTATTTCTCAAGCTAGTTCAACAGCGTCAGTGAGCGAAAACCGACCTTGGGAGAGAGACACGGTTATGCTTGTTGGAAGGAAGCCATGGGAGCAAGAAGAGAAACCTTAAGATATGGAGTAGTCTGCAGAGCTTGTGGCCTTGTAGAGAAAGGGAGTTGCTAACCTGCTGTGTCTGCAATAGA
>JAVJGI010000057.1:45048394-45059757 GCA_035590275.1 Ibycter americanus
AGTGGTAGATATCCGGAGAATGCAGGCCTCTCCATGGTTAGGGAAATGCTACCGAAAGATTTGAAGGTGTTAAAGGCTGGCCATACATGACATCTTTACTATGGCTTTATATTTAGGCCATTATGAACTTAGAATTCTAATTGTACCTCTGCCTTGTTCTTTCTATTTCACTTTTATTGATTTTTTATTCACCATGAACTCTATCAAATCAAGAGATCCACTGCCTAGGATGACTGTTATATGTTTAAAATGTATGTAAAAAAAAGAAAATGTTGCAAGATATGTCAAAGTTTAGAAAAGAGATTAATGTCTTTACCTTTTATGTTGACAATGAACAAAGCCATTTACAGCCAATGAGACTTTTGTGCTTTCAGGCAAATACATTTTGTCACAACAGCACAATAAAATTATTGCAATCCCTTGTGCTCTTTCTTCCAGCTCTGTAGTATACCTCCTATTTATATCTCAGCCAATAAACAGGCCCCAGATTTCCTGGCAAGCTCTTTATTTAAAAAACAAAACAAAACAAAACAAAACCCCAACAACATAAAACAACATTAATTATGAAACTAAGGAGTTATATATATTTATTGTGCATATTTTTATGCTATGAAAGGATGGACATAACCACCAGCAGAAGCCGGGGTGGGAGGCGGGAGGGACAGGAAGTCCTTCAGTTCATAAAACCAAACATATTGAGTTGTGTTATGTTTGGAACAGATTTTATGCCAAATAAAGATTAACATTTTTTACAGTTCAGGGAAATACTTTTTGCAACATTTTTTAATGTAATCTCCAATATCTTCAATTTCATTTACTCCAGCAGTGCATACAGTTTGTGGCACAGCCAGCTTATGGAGTGATTGCAACTCAAATCAGAGCAGTTGCACGTCCTTACTGACCATGACAGACCTGGGGTTTTTTAAGGTCTGGGAAAAAGTGACCATGTGACTATTCAAATCCTTTTCAGGTCTCCAAAAACCCAGCGTGTTTGCTGCACGTTAATGTTTAGACTTGGGGTAAAATTATTAACACAGGCTAGAGAAGGTAATTCCTCTTTGTAACAAAATTCCAACATTTTGAAATTCTCTATGAAAGCAATTGGAGCCCAGCTCCAAGGCTGTGTGCATGCCTGGTGTGGCTGCCAGATCCTGATGCAGCTGCAAACTGCAGAAATCTGAGTTCTTGGGTATCGGGATGGCAGAGAGCATGCTTGGGGGATTGGCAAGGAGTCTGGCAGGTTTCTGCTGCTCTGGGACTTTTTCCTTTAATTTCAGTCTTTATTAAACGTTAAATTTCCCTTCTTGTTGAAGCTTTTTTTTTTTTAAGGCTTACCAGCCAATGCTAGAAATTGTAAAGAAGAATATTAAAACTTGTGGGATTTTAATGCTACCCAAATTTTTCCTTTCCTGCAACGGTCCAAACATTAAGTACAACTGTAAAAGTCAGTGTGCTAAACTGCTAATATTTTGTCACGTGTATAATCCTATTTTGGTAAGTGCAGCTTAACACTTACTGAATTCCTGTAATTAGGTGGAAGAAGTGTCTTATCAGAAAAAAATGGCAATCCCCAATGTTTCCTGTCAAGTTAGCCAGTGCTTTGCTACCTGCCATCGCAGGGGCCCAGATCTCACCCCCCAGGTGCCCCATTATCTTTCTTGAGAGCCGCTATGCCCAGAATGAGTAGTTAGGAGAACCCTGCCTTCTTGCCAAATCAGAGTTGTTGCATGTTCAGCCGTATTTCAGATGTTAAAGGTTGGAAACACAGACCTGGCTGCATTCGGTTGATGTCCAGTTGCAGAATTGCCAAATGGGAACGTTAGAGTGGATTCTCGGTTGATGTCTTCATCATATTCATGTGTCTGTGTGTAAACATCCCAACTGGAAAGAAAATGTGTATCCTGTTGAAAAAAGGACAAGCTGTTTTCTTAAGAGACATTTGGAAATATTTCAGGTAGTGGATAAAAGAAAACAGGTTTCAACTTGAAAAGTGGCAAGAAAAATGGAGTAAGACAGCATCTTCTTGTCACGATGCAACATACACCTCTTATATTCTGTTCTTACACATTCAATGCACCATATAGACAACCATCCTTAGGCTAATGAGAACCAGAGAAAACTACTTTTTGGGGAGGAAGGGTTACAGAGTATGTGGTATTTTCAGTGTTTTGGATTGTCTTTTGTTGTTGTTGTTCATAATTAAATGAATACTAGGAGTTCAGCTAACTAGTTGTTACTGGTGGGTGATGTGATGCCTGTGCATTATGTTCCTCTTTCAGGCAATGGGTGTGTACCTCTATGGTGAATTGATGGTGAATGAAGATGTGAAGCAACAAGAACTTGCACGTAAATGCTTTGCTGCAGCACGAGAACATATGGATGCATCTGCAGCCAAAGTGGTGGCAGAGATGCTATTCTGAAGAGGTGATTTTTCTTTTTTTTAAATTAAACTCCCTGGTTTTACCTTATGCAGAAAGAATATGCAGAGCTCACTAAAACCAGTAAACTTTGGTGTGCTGTACAGCTTGTGGCTGCTTAGCTCAAGAAGTAACTCTTGTTAAATATCTTGCTTTTTTTTCCTCCTTTTTTTAAGCCCAGCTGCTGGAGCAGTGAGTTAGATACATGTAGGCACTAGCTGGAGAGCATGGAGCATGACTTTGTTGTAAACTTTGTAATGGACTGTACAAGAGGCTAATGTAAGTCCAAATGGCCAGAGAAAGGCCAGGCTCCACCTGCAGTTATTTCCCATTCTGTATTCTCAAATCTGCTTCCAGAAATTGCAATTGTGCAGGAAGTATTCCTGTTTAACGAAGCTGCATGTTGACTTGATAGGCAGCACAGTAAGAATCTGAGCCCACAGTGGAGGTACAAAGCCGTGCACTTGGAAGCAAATCAGAATCATGTGAGAACAAGCTGCTAATTTAAATGTTTTTGTGTTAGGTGCAGTGAGGTCTTTGAAGACTGATCTTGATGTAAAAAAAGGAGCCTTAACATGAAGAAGCTCTTTAATATCATATGGAATCTAGCTTGTTTCTGAAATTAATGGGGAGGAATCATCAGAGAAAAAGCAGAATTTCAAGAAATATTCATGAAATAGAGATTGTTGCAGGCTATAAACTGGTAATTTGAAAAGATATTCTCCATTTCTTAGTCTGTTTGAGTCGCTAGAGGTAACCTTACAGTGTCCATACATGCATGTTTAACACATAACCACTTAGGATTGGTATGAAGATCTCTTCCAGCACAGCATGCCTCAGATTTTTGCTTAATGATATAACTCATCTGACTGATTGCGAACTTTACAGTTGATTTGTGGTATCAAAATTCAGGTATCTAATTTAGCACAATCATCATTTTCTAATTGGTACCGAGCAGAAATGTTAAATTTCTTCCGTTTGGGCCTGTACACGTAGCAGTACTTGACAGTGATAGTACTTGATAGTTTAATTTGTGGTGGCTACTTTATTTATATGAAATACAGCAGATGATAGATACCACAAAAGCAAGTTTGTTTACGAACAGCCATGTTGTTCTTCTGTATAAACAAGAACTACGCCTGCCAAGAAAACTATTTGGGAAAGGTGGATCAGACACTGTAGAGTACCAGGATACCAGTTATATGGTAGGAGGGCCACCTTCTGAAACAGGTAGGGCTAAGAGACTTGCTTGTGCACTCCCAGTTATCGAGGACTCACAGGAATTCAAGTTACGTTCAACAATTCTTCATCTGGTAGATGCCTTCAACTGTCTGAAGTCCAGAAACCCAGAAACATGGAGATGCAGTTTGTTCTGGTACTACTGTACTAGGAGTTGTCTTCCTGTAGTTCCTCCAGTAGTAAAAGAAACATAAAAATTCCTACAAGCTTCTGGTGGCGAGTATCTAGCACAGGAAAATTGCATGGTATGTATGTGTTAGCAATAGTCTATAGAATTGCCCCTTTGACTTTTCAGACAAAGAAAGACTAGAAGTGCATGGTGAGCTATAACATAAAATGTAAATATACTGTTAAGAGTACAACACTCTGTGTGACTGCACAGCTTTCTTTCAATGTTGTGGCTGTTTGGGTTCCTGGCATGATGATTTGTGACTTAAGATTAAAATCACATTGCCAGGGATTACCACACAGCCATGACCGCAGCTGCTAGTATGAAACTCACCATAACTATCCGGTCCATGCAGTTTGGAATTCTCTCCATCCATGAAACAAAAAAAAAAAGAGGAAAGCAGCAGACACATCGTGGAAGAACCTCCTCCAATAATTAGCTGTTCCGAGATGGACACCTCTCTGGCGAGGTGCAGAGCTTAGCTGATTGGTGAACAGTGATTGTTTCCCTCTTTGTTCACAGTGGCTAAGTTCTGCACCTGAAGAGAAGGGGAGAGGAGACTTTGCTTAATGTCAGCCTCCGTAGGGCAGAGGGCGTTTGCTGGCTGAGGTACCTGGCTGCTGAACGGGCAGTTTTACAATGAACGCGCATATGTGAGACGCAGTGTATCAAGGATAAGAGGCAGAGGTGACTTGGGGAGGACCAAAGACTCTTGGTTCTAGTGGAGGATAAGTGCTCCTTAAATTCTTGGCCTGACTGCAAACATAAGGCATCGCCTACAGTAATTTGGTTACCACGCTTTTCTAAAGGTCAGAGGAAAGAGATGTCTGTGACTTTAAAATGAAATTGCCTATAAAGCTTTGTTTCGTAGTCTTCTCTTTAATGGATGCTGTCATGATCTCTCTGCAGCTGTAGCTTAGCACTCTGTGTCGTTTGCAGGAAATGGTGGCAGCTCCATCAGAAACAACTTAACGGCTCCAGCTGTTGTTCCAGGCTGTTGATGGACTCGTCCTCCAGTGCCTACTGAGCTGATATCAGTTCTGATTTTACACACTGGCTCAGTTCAGCAGGAACAGGAGTCGAGCCCTAGAGCAAAAATCCAGATGTACCTTTGAGAAATGTTGTTACTGTTTTCTCTGAAAAAACAAGTTAGTATAAATTACGATGTCCTGATGTTAAACACTAAGCGGCCTAAGGTGGAAAAGCTACCTCAGTACTGTTTAGAGAACTGTTGGCTTAAGACAAGAAGGTATGTGGATATGTAGCACATCACACAGTACTGCTCTGGTAACTGACCTCCAGCATTATTTTCAGAGTAACCTGCTAACAATAAAGAGAATGTGCTTGCAATGTAGATCTTCCCTGTCTTCTTCAGACCTTGTTGTGGTAGCTCTAGAAATCATTGTTAACTCTGTAACTATAGTTATGCTCTACCGGTAACCTAAAAAATAACTCCATTTGGAAAGCTGGGGCAATCATGAATGCACAGATAGTCCTTTATTGTGGCCAAGTGATAACTTTTACTGCTGTTTCTGTTGCAGGAAAGATCACAGAGAAACTCTTAATATATCTCCTCCTAAACCCTGATGGTACTAGGATTTCATTGACCCAAGACATCAAGGGAAGGATATGTGACTGCTAAAACAATTAGCTGACAGAAACATTTACCTCTCAGTATTTATGTCTTCCAGAGGCTCACTGTAACCAAGAATGCACGTGCACAAAACAAACTACACACACACACACACTACTGTGGCTTTAGGTAGTTCTGTAATACAAGAAATTTGGGGTTTATCCTTGTTCTTGATACAACCATTCCAGCTTGCATATGCCAAGGACTCTTGGTGTGAACAATTTTATGCACTCCAGTAATTTGGCCAGCATTAATAATCTCTGAAATTCAATGAAGCTGTTTTCTGTACTTAAAATTTTGTTTGTAACTTCTATGCCAAGGTAAAATCTATCATAAAATTAGCAGGAGCTGGGGTGGGGCTGGGGATGTTAATTGGAAACAGAAATAATCCGTGAAAAGCGACCAGCGGTGATGAGATGGGACTGAAGGAAACCCAAAGATCAGCATTCTCTCTGTGTTGTTTAGGTTAACTTTTACCTGAAGTGTGAGGTCTTCCATTTTCTGAAAATGTCTTCCATACCCCTGTGCTGCTTCTTTTGCGCAGTGATTTATCAAGCATAGCTCTTCTTTCCTAGCAACTTACTGCTCTGCTGATCTGAAGACATCTTAATTGTTTCTCTCAGAGAGTAAGAATTTAAAATACATAAATCTGTGAACATGTTTACTTTGTACACTACTGTTTTACATCAAATACGCTTGTAAAAATAAATACTTTTTTCAAGTATGTGTAGTCTTTCCATTGCACAGTGGTTCAACATTAATTTATAAAATTAGGGGAAAAAAAACCCCATTTCTGCTTTTGCAGTAGGAGAGAAGCAGTGGAAAGTCATTATTAGTGGATATTAACAAGAAAAAATAATTGTGGCAATTAATATTTTTTTTAAGTTCTTGTGCCCAGAATCTAAAGTAAGAGCCTGCCTCAACAGCAACTTTGGTCCAAAAAGTACAGTTTTTCTTTACCTCACTACCTTTTCTGACCTCCCCCTTTCCAAGCACACAGTGTCAATACCAGAAATAGGGACACCACTCAGCAACTTCTTTCAAATGCAGCAAGAGTTAGGAAATTGTCCAAGAACACGCTGAGATGCCACAGTGACTTCTAATGTAGTTACACTCACAGATGTAGTTATTAAAGGATCCTGTTCGTAAAAGAGTTACGCTTCATTTCACAGGTTTTTCTGCAAAGGCCAGAAAAGGAATCCAGTTTGCTTTTTGCCTTTTCCTTTGTGTAAGGGAAAGAACCCAGAGCTGGATAAGGTTCTTGCACAAGATGCCCAGAAATTAAATACATTGTAAGCCTGTTCATAGCCAGTACTGTTAAAATTACATGGCAGGTAAGACATTCCACACATTTGCAAAGATCATCAGATTTTTGTTCTTTCAAAACAATTGACTTTTCTTACCTTTTTTGCAATATTGAGCACAGCAGTTGTTTATTTTGCTTGCTACAGCTGTTCCAGTCTGTCTCAGCAGTATTAATGTGAGCATGAATGTGACCATTGATTTCCCTCACAACAACTTTGTGATCTATCTTGCATTGTAGCAACTGAGAAAATAAAATACCAACACAAAACAACGTAAAAAAATAGCAAAAAGGTGGTAACCCTGGCCCTGTAACTGGACTCGTATGGCCTTTTGTTGCTAATCCATTACTAGGTAGAGGGAGGCTCCAGATTAAGAAGGATGCTAAAGGTGGCTTCAGATACTTACTGTCACCGTAACTCATCAGAAGTAAGAGAGAACAGGAGACCTCTGTATGATATAGTAGTTTCGTTAACAATGTAAGCATTACCATTAATTTAAAATCCTGAATCATCTAAAAGGCTCCAGGAGTGAACCATAAAAAGTGTCATTTAATTATTTAGGTAAGTTTTTAATAGGCCCCATGAGGAGCTTAGCAGAAAAAAACAAAACTAAACCCAATGTTACTGTGCATTTTACTCAAGATTTCCTAAGGTGGGTGTTTCCATACTAATTTCCTGAGAGGAAGAAGTTGTAGATTCTAATTATAGCAAATAAAAGCAAACAACAAAAAAGTCTATTTCCAAACTTACTGTAACTAAAATTACTACTGCAAGTGATGTTTTATCAAATGATTCCTCCATCCACACCTGACTGTCAGCACACTAAAATCTAGTGAAGCTGCCCTTAATTGTTTTAAGTTGTTCTAAAGTGTAGCCAGGCATTTGGGAAAAGTGGAAGAAATGCTATGACATCAGATGTCTGCTCAGGGGTGAAAACCAAGACTTCCAGGCCAACATACATGTACATACCAATGTAGGTGGCTATGAGAAGCACAGGCATTCACGTAGGTGTGTCCTTGCCCTATTTCAGTTTCATGCTACTATTTCATAATCAGCCCCCTCTGAATAAAATAAAGAATTTTGTTTTGGAGGGGTTTTTTCCCCATCCCTAATTCAGTCCTTTCCAAACACAATGGCAATTTTACTTGGGCTAGTATTGGAAAGCCCAATGCAGAAGGCCGGACTGCCTCCTGCTTGTTAGGCCAGCAGCTGGTTAGGATTTCACTGGTTCTTTTCTGGATGCAGCTTTTAACTGTAAAAATGAGTCTCAGATCGAGCTAAAACTGTATCTGTGTAGTTAGGCAAGGATCACTATCTATTTTCCTGTGCCACTTGATGGGTCATTTCTTCGGAGTAAGGACTGACCATAACGAGGGGGTGACCTAGGCGAGTCCCTTGCCCCCTCAGGGGAGATGCATTCCTGGTCATTTGCTTTCTGCTGTAAACACAGAGTAAAGCATACCATTTTGCTGACAGCAGTTCTTCCTTTTTGTTTTTCTGTCTTCAGCTTTGCTGGGAGGTGTTTGCAGCTGCTGCTGGCTCTGGAGGGAATTAGCTGTACCCTATTGCCCATTCCTCGCATGTAAGAGGGAAGGAAAAAGGGCCAGCCTGGAAGCAACAGTTCTGGCCAGAAACACAGCCTGAGCAAGTGGGCAGCTTGAGGAAACAAGCAGGACTTAATCCATAAGGAGCCTGTATGGATTTCAGACACATAGAAAGCACTGTGAAAAAGGCTATTACAAAGCCAAAACAGAAACGTTCTATAGCACTAGGCCGTGATAAGTATCATGCAGAGTACTACAGCCAGCCTAGTTTTATCTCCACAGCTGATGTAAATCTTGACAACTGTTATTTCTACTACAGAAAATTTTAGCTGTTTTGTTAGTAGAGTTTCCAGGTGTAGGCTCCTCTGCATATGTAAGTATGCAGGAGAAAACCATGGCACCTTTGTAAGAGTGAGCAAGCAGCTAAGTTAGTGTGCTGGTATGTGCCTAAGGCTTTACTAGGTTTGGGTTGATTCTTCCCATGCAGACACTGGACCGGAAATACCTGGAAAACTCACGCTTTTCAGGACTGGGTCACCGCCAGACCCCTGTACGGCAGGCGGGTGGTGTTGGGTGATGCTGGGCCCGGCACGCGCTGCGGTGCTGGTGCGCGCACGGTGAGCCGCGTGTGGCGGACCGCCCTGCTGCAGGGCGCTGCTGGCCTGGCTGGCCTGCCTGGGGAGGGCGGGAATTCCATGCCTTCACTGGGCTGCCTTTCTAGACGCATGATTTAAGAGTAAGGAGTAGTTGTATATGAATTATCTAAGGATGTTCAAATTTGACATCTGGAACAATGGTGTTTTCCTCTGAGGAAAGCAATCTCATAATAAATGTACTTCTATAGTAAGACTGCCATTTGACATAAACCCACATACTGAGTACAAAGCCTTACTTACAAAGCCTTATTCACTGCAAACCTTATTCCAGGACACTAGTTCTTAATATCTAAAAGTTAATATATGTTGCAGTCTTTTAAAACTGTAAGATATCTACCTCCGTGCTACAATTTGCAGTTCGTGAGTCAGGTTTAATGCCTTCTGTATCAGGCAAAGATTTTAACAGACGTGTATGTGCATTCCTATTCTTGGCCTCAATCTTTGATGCCTAGACTAGCAGTCCAAAAGAAAAGAAAAAAAAAATTTACAAGAAAGGACAAGGAAGCAACTAAAAAGAGGAGCCTGACTCATCTAGAATTTCACCAAGTATCCTGTGTTTAGGCTCATAAAAATACTGTAGTGAGTATACACACTCACGTGGATATGTTCCCTTGTTTCTGTGGGCACAGCATATTGGAAAAATTATTTTAAAAACTTATCTTGCTGGCAGACATTTTTGCCAGTGAAATATGGCAGTGCATAAAGAAAGGAAGACATCTGCACGGTGCTTGGGAGATAAACTGCATTTATCTGTTTACTGTGAATAAAACTGAGTGCGTATTTTCTGCACAAAACTAAGGGCCTGATTCCTGCTGCTTATAAATACCAGAAGAAGAACAGGCATTTGTTATAACTGTTATTTAAAGGCCTTCAAGAAATTGCAGCTGGGTAAAGACTTGCTTTTTCATGATAATTTACACATCAGAAATTTTCAGCTGAGCATTGCTTTGTATTAGCACAGTACCCCAACAGCAGTAATGCCCACAGTACTGCCATGCAAAAACCTGGTGTTGCTTGTTACCCTCATTGTAGAGATGACAGCTCTTGCATGCCTCTGAGCAGCAGCTGAGCATCATTATAACCTTCGGTTAATGCAGCTCACTTCAGTCATCTCTGAAAACTGCTGTTTCTCTGACTACTTCCAGGCTTTTCCTCTGGGCTTGCTGGGAGCGGTGTCTCAGCACTGGGTCTCTCTGCTGAAACTCACTCTGGGAGATTTTATTCATGAACCAATGGTGTCTGTTTTGCCATTAGCATCATCCCCAGCCATCTTGACTAGAATTTGCTAGTGCTAAACAGACTAGTTTGAGAACCTGGTGTTTGGCACTATAATGTATTTCACTTGCTCTTTAATCCTGAAAGGACAGTGGTCATCATCTACTACACAGAAAAAAGTGTGTTTTTTTTTTAAACCTCATGTTGTTATATCACAGTATCATCTGACTTTGTTCTTCAGTTGTTTTTATATTTGGTAGTAACAGCTATCTGCTTTACAAATGTACCCCCTTACAGTCAACTCTTGCAAATGCAACAAAACTAAGAATAACAGTGTGCCAGCAGCCATCTTACTCTATTCTGCATCTGTTTCTTAGTGTGCCTGAAACTCACCTGTTTGCCAAAAAAGTGCCATTCCAATTTGTTCAATTTTACATCTGAAGAGTACTATTCCTTTTTCTTGTTCCCTAATGTAAAATGTAAGCCCCCCTCCCTCATGCTGCTTTTCACATGCCCCTTCCCTACAGCCACGGCGTCGTCATTTATTTTGAACTCTCTCTTGTTCCCATCAGTACTACAGCAATATTACTCTGCAATACTACCATTAAGATTTTGTCACTTCCCATCATGCCCTAAATTCATTATCACCTACTGTTCCTTTTGACTACAAGAAGGTTTTTAAATAAGCTCCCAATTTTACTTGAGGGAAAAAAATGTCCCTGTTTGCTTGAATATAAAAAAAATGCAACTACATGACATAAATGTTTGGGTTTTTTTTTTACACAGATGAATAGATGAAGTCAGATGAACAATCACTCACAAGGTTGTCCATTTTATGGTTTCTATACATACCTCCACTTCTTGCCAGCAGCTGCCTCTCCTCACTTCTGTCAAATCACAGGAATGTGCAGGTTTCCCACTTGATAGCTGGGAGGAAAGAGTGGGAATTAGGAAGCAGCCATACTAAGAAAAGAGTAACACAGTCTTACTTAAGCTAGCTGCTTCTTTTTTACTGATATCACGTAACGCCAGCATCAGCTGTAGGTTAGATGTTACGCTGAGAAAAGCAATTGCTCTACACCATAGAACCAAGGTCAGTGCTAAACGTCGTGTCTTTTCAGCATTATAATTTATATTTTGGCATCAAGAGCATCCAGCACCAAAACCACAGGTTTATAGCAGGCAA
>JAVJGI010000057.1:45116267-45129005 GCA_035590275.1 Ibycter americanus
GAACAGAACTTGAAGTAAGCATCCCACACATACTAGAATGAGGCCCAGCTTCTGGTGGAGTGTGCGTAGATCACTCGAATACTTTTCCACACCTACAGTATATCCTAACAGAATCACCATCTTTATGGACATTTTCTTCATATAAGCATTATGCCACGTTTATTTCAGCAACTGACATAAAACAAATGGGGAGAATAACAGAATTGTTTCTTTTTTAAAAAACCTAAACATGAAGAAATATTAAACATGAGTTTTGAAGAAGAGAACAGCCAAGAGAATCTAGATCAAATACACAGACAGGTACTACAGCTGGGCTGCACTAAGCCTATGCCACTAAGATAATGCAAGCACTAAACAACCACTGATCCTGGAGGGAAAAAGAGGGGCTTGGGGGAGCAGATATGTCAGTCTCAGACCAACAGATGAGGACAGGAACAGTAAAAAACCAAAATATGGAGAAGTTCTGGGCAAACGGATCTCTTGTCCATTACTGAAGCAAAATGTTTCACCTTGGGAAATCCAGATCCTGGGTCTCCAGTTCATAATCGTGTATCATAAAGATACCTTCTTAAAATGAAGGAGAAATGACAGACAAGCGGGTTTGATGATTCACAGTATGAACTACTGCCCAGTTCAGACAAGATCATGTTTTATCATTCTTTTTACTTAGGCAAAATACTTAAAAATGTTACATAGTATCATTGGGTTAGGATGATCAGCAGACAGGGATTACAAACAGCCTTGAACTCTTGAATGTGAATACACAAACTTCTTTTGATAGGCGAACAAAAACATTAAAACTGTTTACCGACTGAAATTGTCTCCTGGCCCAAAACCAGGTCACTATAACAATCATCCAGACAAAAGAGGCAAAAAGTGAAACCGGCTCCCTTGACAGATGTTAGAGGACTCACCATCACAGAAGAAAGAATATTCCTGGATGCAGAAAAGCTGAGTGTATCAGATATTGAGAAACCAACTGTACATTTTAAGCTTAAAGGATGCCAGCATGAAGTCTCGTGTAAGAAGTAAAGGCATTTGACTCAAACTTTCAGGTGAGGTTCTAGTCTGACAGCACAGAGTTAAGTCCTTCCTAGTGCAAAAGCAATCATGAAGTAACCATGCTAACAGAGACCAAGTCAGTCCTGAAGTCCCCCTATTACTTCAGCGGAGTGGATCAAGGGAGAATTTATTTTTCATTGTTTACCTGAAGAACCATGATGATCAAAACTGACATGTATGTGAACCTGAGCTGCTGAGGCACTTTCACATAGCAAGTTGCCTTGACAGAAGAGAATCAACCTCCTGAGATACCCACTGATAGGAGGAAGACTCTCACAAAAACCACTGCTGCTAAGAAAAGCCAAACACCTGATCACAGGCATGAGCTATTATGAAGCACTGGTATGCAAAGCAAGAGAATGTTCAATAGGGAATTTGACATTAGACTTTGAAATTCTGTTTATGTGGCAGAAAAAACTGCTCCATGACAAAATATATTAGTCAACCACTCTTTTATTTATTGTAGCAGCCTGTAATGGCTACAAATGACCCACTAATCAGATCAAATCAAGTAATCTAGAGTCCCTGTGTGCAGACCTCTTCCCAATTAGACCAAGAATGCTTGGATGAAGAACATTCTCTGGGGTTTCACCTCTACGGGATTTGGAAAGTGTCTGGAGAGCAGATAAAGCACTTCACAGTCACGCACTCTCCACACCACAAGATGTTCCTTTCATGTACCAGAATACTTCTAGCTCTAGCAAACTTCCAGCATCAGTTTATTCTCCATCTCTAACAAATGCACTCACCTTTGTGCTTCAGACACTATACCAACAAACTTTCCTTTGGCCATTCGAGGGAAACACATTGAGAACCTTGGGCACAAATAATTCACACATAATCATGTCCCACTTCCCCACTGAAAGTCCTTTCTATCACCACCTACAGAGCTGTTCTCACAGTACACAGATTGTCCAGTTACTTCTTGTATACAAGGGGCAAATAAACATACAGGAAAACTAGCCTAACTGCTGTATTGGGTCTGGCTGACCCCCACAGCAGCCCTCATAGTGCTGTGCTTGCATTGGTAGCTAGAAACGTGGTAATAACACACCAGTGTTTTGGCTACTGCTGAGCAGTGCTCGCACAGCATCAAGGCTGTCTCTCCAACCTCTCCCCTGGCCCCCTCACCAGCAGGCTGCAGGGGGGCAAGATCTTGAGAGGGGACACAGCCAGGACAGCTGGCCCAAAGTGACCAGTGGGATAGTCTATACCATATGATGCCTGCTCAGATATAAAAGCTGCGAGAAAGGTGGGGCATTAATTATTTACGATGTTTGTCTTCCAGAGCAACTGCTCCACGTACTGAAGCCCTGCCTCCCATGCACCTTGCTGCTCTGGAGCCTGACCCATGGCCATGACTTTCCAGCTTGACCTTGGACCTGCTTCATCATCACTGAGAACCTGGTCTGGCTATCATGGACTCATGGCCAACCCTGGTGACTGTCACTGCAGTTGCTCTGCTCTTCCTGTGCAACTTGTGCCATTTCTGTGTAAAGCCACAACCACACCTGCCTCCTTGATACCTGTGGATCCTGGAGCACCTTCCCCTGTGGAGCAGCCTACCCTTGACGCTCCCCCACACCAACTGTGTCAGTGTCCATTTGTCTACACTTAGCTTCCTCTGTCATGTAATAGCCTCAATGCTCAATTCACAAGGTACCACTAACAAGTCTTTTCAGTTAGCCTGTGTCTTGAATGCTCTCAGGTCTCACACAAAGTAAAACAGTTGAGCTGCGCCTAAGTTTTGCCTCACTGACATTCTTCCAAATGCTTACTGGATTTTCCAGTAATCATCAATTTTGTTCAAGGTCTGAATTTACTTTTGCAGAGGCTGGTTTTAGAGGTGAAAAGTGTTTGCTCACTAAATTTATCCTCAGACCTTTTTCCTCAATAGCCACAACTGGTTTGTTATCATTTCAGCTGAAGCTCGATTTCTACAAAAAAAACCACCCAAACATTTTACTGCATGAACTGAGGCCAGTGAAGGAGTAGGAGTTCTTACTCTTCTTTTGTTAGGCCCATGATACAAACAGCAGCATTTTCCTATTTTAACTGACATGACTGCAATGATATCATCTCTGGTTTTATGCATATAAATAACTGAGGATTTTTTTCTTAAATTAATCCCTTCTGTTTCTCAAACTTTCACAAACTGAAAAGAATGCTTATTGAACAGTTTTGTACATCAATACACTTGTAAGGATGATTCAGGCAGCTTCAGTGCATAAACTGCATTCTGAAGATTTTTATACAGCCCATCCACACACAGGATACTCTTCCTCTTGTACAATCTGTCTTGCTATATGCTTCTCCACAGTATGTTACATCTGTACGAAGGCATTTTTGCTTGTTTCATTTAACTCCATTCTGTTTCTTTAAAAAACAGCTTGGAGCTTTTCTGACTGTATTATTTTATTGTTGGGTTTGGGAATTGTTATTTTTTTCTTCCAGACTCTTAGAACTTCTTGACTTTTACAAACATATTGCTGCATTCTGGTGACACAAGCTGGCTGCTGTACCCAACCCAAATGACAGCCAAAGAAACAAAAGCAGTTGTCCTTATGGAGAGGACTGAACTTGAAAATGTTTGCTCTGCTATTATTTTAAGAGCAACGCTGATGTTACAGCAAGCTTAATATCTGGCACCAATCAGAATGCCTCTCCTTGTGTGTCATTATCAGATATTGCCTTTTTGGTTTGGGTTGGTTTTGTACACAGCTGACAACTGTACCACTCAGGTGCTCTTCAGAACAGCCAGCCTTCAGGAGACACTCACTGAATATTAGGTCTCTTCAGCTTTATTCTTCACTTAAGAGTATTACTCCTCTGAATTGGGAAACTGAGGGGGTTTTTTGTTTGGGTTTGGGTTGGGGTTTTTTTTGTTTGTTTTCTTTTTTTGGCCACTGCCCCAGTTCCTGGCAAAACTTATGAAGCTCCATCAAGAATTTTTAGATCTGCATACCCTTTCAGCTCATCTTCTCCGCTCCACATCCCCGCTGCCCCCCGCCTGCCAGATTTGATTTGTCAGCTGGCTCTCACAAAATGAGCGCTCCGTCTCCCCATGCTTTAGCTTTGACTGACACAAGCTTTTTTGTTTGCTTTTGACAAAACTCTAGTTGTGAATTGCTGCTTAACAAATACAAGGCATCAGAAGTTAGGTCTATACCTGCTAGCATGTGTCTCACCACTTGTTCCAAATCCTTCTCTCTCACCTGTGAGTTACCCCAGTTTATAAGTTTATAAGATCATTTTTTTTCAGTCTTATTTACAAACTGTTTTAAAGAATTTACTATTATCACTTTCTTTATGCATTCTCTAAAACATCATTTTTATGTTTCATTTCACACAACACGTGTATAGCTTTCACATACATGCCTGAAATAACAATTCACCCAGCTTTCACTGGTTGAATTAAATGAAAACTGTTTTAAAACACCAATTAATTTATCTCAAATAATTACAAAGAGGAAAGCTGCCTTCTGACTTTTCTGGGTTTTATTACCACTGCCTTTGACAAAATGGCACACCTGAGTCTTTTGAATGTCCTTTCAGCTATACAGGGGGCAGGGTGTTGGCATTTAACCTGTTATATCTACAATCAGAATAGGTTTTTAATTTTTGCTAGTATACATAACTGAAAAACCATTCTAGAATAAAGTGCCCTTCAGATGCCTGCTTCATTCTGCTCCTGAGATCTAGTCTAAGAGTGCACATATACACTGTGTATCAAGAGAGGTGGACTAGGTGAGCAAAACAATTTTATAGTCACTGCCTTTATTACACATTTAAACTTCCTTGTATGACGTGGTGGACTGAGAACTACTCAGAAGCTAGGGTGGTACAAATACTTCTGACCCTTTATTATTTAAATAAACAATGGGAAAACAGTTTTACTGTTGTGACAATTACATTCACTCAGGTATGTTTGCTGTTCTTTAGTCAATTTTGTTATTAAACAGACAGATCAAGCTTAAAACAAAAAAATCCTGTACATTTAGCTTCACAGATAAAAAAACCCACTATGGAAACAGAATTTTAAACACAGAATTGAGAAGCAGTATCTTTCATATCTTCCTCTTATACAGGGAAACATTTTTAAATCAGCTTTTCCTATTGGGAAAAAGCTAATAGGCTTCCTCATTATTCCTTGACTCACAAGTCAAACATAGCATGCAACTGTGATGGCTTGTCAACTTACAAATGCCACCAAAACCTGCATTTCCCATCCTGTCCACACGGTATGAGCCTATGTGGGATTTAAAATTGGATTAAAATCTTCATGAATTATAAGAATATTAATAATTGCACTGCATAACAATAAAATTTCTAAAATTACATTAAGTTCCAAGTGCTTCAATGCTCTGACTAATCATGAATTAAAAGAATAATCTAAATACCTCCAAACAAAAACAAAACAGTATCACAAAAGGGATCACTAGCCTGCAATTATCCAGAATCTCTTGTGCATTCACAAAAGCCTCCAGGCAACCATTAGCAGCAGCATATTTGGTAGACTGTTTTTGTTTGTTTCCATTTCTTATGAGGCATATCTATTTAATAATTGCTCTTAGTTTTAACTAAGAATGGAAAACTTTTGTTAACATAGAATAGCTTAAGTGAAAGTGTAATGCACAACAGCTAATTGCCAGTTTTTATTTCTCAATAACAGCTCCAGTGAATGGCCTGTTCATGCTTACTCTGTAACAGCATTATTTTACACCATTATTTTATATAATATAATAAAATTTATTAATTTTATATTTTATTTTGGTTGCAAAAGTAAAGTTCAACTTTGTCCTTCCTTAGAGGAAGCACTTATCTTTATTTGTCATCCTCACAACAAATTTGACAAATGAAAGGCCATCTACAACATAATACTGCCTTTCTAATAAAGCACGTCCAGATGAAACCAGGGAAAAGCCACAGCATTATTAACGTTAGTTCACAACAACATCTAAATTACCCTACTTTTAAAAACGGTGCATGAGAGTGCGTGTTTCAGTGTGCACGCGCGTTTGTGTGAGGTACACGCTGGCAATGACTTACTATAGGGAGCGCCATCTACTGGTAGCTATTGGTGATGTATGTTCTCGCAGCTTTCTACACTTGCACTGCAAAAGGCTTACTCTTAACAAATTACTAAAACGGAAAGACCCGATGCTTTGCTGTACCTGACATTGTGCAGGAAGTCTCATGCCTACACCAAACAAAACTTTTGAAACCAGTAGCACTGAAAAAGGTGACCGAATAAATTAAAATACGGGAGCAGCAAACCAAGTAATATGATGGCACACCTACTAAAAACATTCTGGAATAGATAGACAACTCGACCTGAAAAGTACAGTGCATGACCATATGTAAGTGTGTCACCATGAAACCATGTAATAAGGGTCATCTAGGGAAAAACAGAGGAGGGGAAATACAAAAACCCTGTGCTGTTCATAATACTATTTGTCAGTATATAACAGTGAGGGAAGGAGGTGGCTGGAGGAAAGGAGTTGTTTCCTTCTTATACTTTTTTTCTGAACCTATTTGCATGATGAGTCTTTCATTGTAACCACTTCAGAACCAAGAATGTTTTCTAAACTCTTCATGTACAGTGTTTAATAACAACATACGTTCAGATACAAAGACCCTAAGTACTAAAAAACCCCATAAATATGAAGAATTAGTCATTATCATAATAACAAGTGAAAACACAGAATTCCTCCACATCTCTGGAATAATTATGGGCAAGAAAAGACAAAAATCAGTTTAACTGCATGCACTGCAGATACAGGAAAGAAGATAATGAAATTAATTTTCCTATTAGTGAGTATCCTGAATTGTTGCCAAAAGTTTCAGGAATCTTAACGCAGAATTCTCACTAGTTCAAGCATCATTAGGCAGCTAAAGACTCAAAATAATGCCACGCAATCTGGGCAGTAGTGAAGCTGGTTTCTAATCTAGAGACTACTATTAAAAGAAAATGTTCATCTTCCCTTAGAAGAATATGTATTAGAATGCTGTGAAATGGAAAGTTGTGTACATATTAATACAAAACAAACATATATGTACCTGTATGTAGTATGAAGAATGCCATCTACTGGTATGTAAGAATATACACCACTGTTGGTAAGTTAGTAAATAGCTGTCATAATAAGCAACAAAGCTGTCATTACTATGTACTGCGAATAACAACAAATATATATAAGCCATATATCCTGCAAGACAAATTTCTTCCCATAAAACAGGCACAGAAAGAAAATACAATTTTCTTATTCTAAGGTCTCAAGACCTTATTGCAGTCTTTCCATACTTAAAGGGGCTTATAAGAAAGATGGGGACAGACTGTTTATAAGGGCCTGTAGTGACAGGACAAGGGACAATGGTTTTAAACTGAAAGAGGGTAGATTCAGACTAAATACAAGGAAGAAATTTTTTACAATGAGGATGGTGAAACACTGGAACAGGTTGCCCAGAGAGGTGGTAGATGCTCCACCCCTGGAAACATTCAAGGTTAGGTTGGATGGGGCTCTGAGCAACCTGGTCTAGTGGAAGATGTCCCTGCTCATGGCAGGGGAGTTGGACTCAACAATCTTTAAAGATCCCCTCCAACCCAAACCATTCTATGGTTCTATAATGAGAATTGAAGCATCTACCTCCCTTTTTCATGTTATATTTCTCTAGTTTGGATACTTGAGAATCCCTGTATTTCTCAAAGATAATCTAGTCTCTCTCAGTTCCTTCATGATTTACTGTGATGCCTCACTATCCTTGTTGTGACAGAAATATTGAAAATGCTTTGGTAACTCATTCCAAATAGAAGCCAAAAGACATGAAAACATACACACACACACGTTGCACGCTCTCTGACCTTTTCCTAACATTATTTCCTTCCAGTTTTTTTCTCAGCTATTCTCCACACCTTTCCCATAGTTCCATCAATGTTTACTTTCTAACTTCTTTCTTGTAATACTTCTATTTCAATTTGTATAAGACTTCCTGAGAAGTAATTAATGTTACAAAGTCCCAGTAAATCAATGAGCAGCTCTTCCATGACAGACAAAATGTAAGTCCACTTAAATCCTAAAATTTTAAGAAATTTCATTTTCCTGAACTGTTGTTTTTATAACAGTGTTGGTTTTCTTCTATTCCTGAATATTGTTGCCTAGCCAAAAATATATGTCAATGAATTTGACTATTAGGAATGACATA
This sequence comes from Ibycter americanus, assembly GCA_035590275.1. Lineage (NCBI taxonomy): Eukaryota > Metazoa > Chordata > Aves > Falconiformes > Falconidae > Ibycter > Ibycter americanus. The sequence continues at coordinate 45,124,530 of JAVJGI010000057.1, forward strand.
TATGGTAACACCTGATCAGACAGCTGGATGATCCAACATATGAGCGAAGATGCACTTTGCATCTAAAGGGGAAAGGGAAACCACCTACAAGTGCAAGTTTATAGTGAGAGGTAACTAAGCATTTCAATGCATGTGCGTCTGTTCCAAGAAGTAAATCAAAACATTGTGAGCCATCACTGAGAGACCATCTTTTCAATGTTAATTCATCACAGTCTTAGATATATTGCTACATAGAAAGCAAAAGTCTTAAAAACCCATTTGCTGAAAATTCTGGCACAGATTCGGAAGTAGGGGTGAAAGGTCAGTGCTTCATTAACTGAACCAGCTCAGTTAAAATTGTAGTTTAGTTAAAAAGTCAAGATGATCATAAAAAAACCCAGGTCGTCCAGAGAATATCACTAAAAATCTCAAACTTCCTGTGCTTAATTGGCAGTAAATTTCTTGATCTGGCCTATTTCAGGAGCAGCAATCCACTGCGAAACACTTCAATACAATTTAATACAATGGACAGAACTCAATTAAATTTAGTCTAAACAAATACAGCTTCAAGGTGCATCAAAAGGTTGCCATGTGGTAGACAGCTATATGCCTTCCATTATTCTGGAAAACAAGACTTCCATTCAGATACTTTCATGTGCCCTCCACAGGAGGCAAGTGTAACAGTACTGAAGAGAAAGATCCCATACAGAAAACCTTGACATTTTATTTTCAGATTTATAACTCAAATCTAAAAAGCCAAAACCAAACCAAACCAAAGCAAAAAAACCCCCAAAAAACCCAAACCAAAAAACCACAAAACCCTTTTTACCAAAAACTTTCAAACACTGCTGTACAAGCAGGGGTTATAATAAACATATACCATAATATAATAAACATATACATTTATATACAAAAATAATAACAATACAAATAAATACTAATAAACTAATGGTTTTCAAACAGGTTTCTGTGTTTGCTATTCAAAAAATAACAAGATGACATTGAAGTTCTAGTATACCTCCTATTTGCCTAAAAAGCAGAGAAACTCCAGCAAAAAAATGTTACAGTTTTACTACAAACACTATTATTTGTCAAAATGGATATCCTTTACCTGAAAAGACTACATTTGCATTTTCAAGCAGGTACTCTCAAATGGTGAACTTTGTTCATTGAGTGCTGACACTGTCCAAAGGAAAGAATAATATGGTCTCTGCTTTCCATTGCATACATTTGGAAATAAGTGGTGTCCATCAGCTTTCCACCAATACTGCTTATCTCAGCAGAAAATTGAGAAGTTAAACTTAGAGGGAGGCAAGGACTACAGACCATAATTCAAAACCTTGATCTTACAGCAGAAATACCTCAGCAACATTCACAAATGATTAATAGATGAGTCAAAGTTTTAGAGGTTTTTTCAAAAATCACTTTTAGTATTTTCATAGCAGCATTATTTTTACACAGTTCTGTTGAAGAATTAGAAACTCACTGATGCAATAAAATGAAAAGTTTTGGAATCAAAATTTTTACATTGATTTGCCATCATACCATCCTGAATTAAAAAATTACCCAGAATAACACTGGTAAGAGAAAACATGTATGAAATCTTGTGAAAGAGAAAACACACACATTTCATTAGGTATTTTTAAAAAATATAACAAAAATTATTCCAGTGCCATTAAAAATGACTCTTGCAAAGAACACCTATTACTTTTGCAGCCATTAATACAATATGGCCTTGCACAGGATACACATACCCAAAAGTACTACGTATTTCCAGAAAGAAAAATTTGGCCAAGCCCAAAAACCACCTCTAAAAACACAGGCCAAGGATGACTGGCCTTCCACCCCTATGTTTAAGCTACTATGTATACACTGTCTTGTTCCCTTGCATTCCTTTGAGGGAAAGTAAAGCACTGAAAAAAAAAGAAAAAAAAGAGGGATAATAACTGTTCCAGTTTAACCCAATTAGAAAGGGCATGGACCGTAACACTCTCACAAGTCTGTATTGGCCTTCCAAAACAATCCTACAAAAGCAGTACTTGAAACAAATTCCAAAGCCATAAACACGGTTTATAAACTGAGAGCAAAGGAGGAGGTGTGATCAAGTTAATAAAATGGAAATCTACTTCAGAAAAGCTCTCTAGTTGCTGCAATGTGATTGCAAGAGTAACCCACAGTGAAAGTGAGCTCTTCCAGCCCCACCAGACAGGAGCCCACGTTAGAACCACACGTACTGCACAGCTCCAAAATTCTCTGCTCAGAGAAGGCCAGCTGGAGAAACCAAATCACTCTCTTTCTTTCTTAGGGACTGGTTCCACCAGGTCATGATTGATTTCACCAGTGAAAAATCTGTGGCAGCATGCATCTTGTCTTCCTACACTGCATCTGGCTGTATAGAAGACCTATGGAACCTAGATTCTTGCCCTAAAATTCAGAACAATAAAAAAAAATATACTACCACTTTACTTCAAACAGCATCTGATCCTAAAAACACTACAGTCTACACGCTGCATGTTTTAATTAAAATCCAAGTCATTTATTTGCACATTTTATTCTTTCAGAGGACTTACAGACCTGCACAATCTCAGTTTCTGAAACCTACTAATAATGCAGTTCAAGCGGATAGCTATCCTTCTTGTCGTTAAAAACAACACAGCTTTTCTATGACAATGGCAGGAAAGTTTAAAAGTAAGCAAGTATCAAATACATTTTTTGCTACTTTGAAATTGCAATTTAGTAGCTGAAAACAAAAGACCTGAGATCAGTCTTCCTATCAACGACCTTAGTCAAAGACGCACTGAAAAGCCACAAAGCACTCTTCAGGAACTTGCACTTGCCATGGCAAAAAGCAAGGTGTAATTTAGTAGCCAATGTAAACAGCTGTAAAAACAAAGGAAAGAAGACTATTCACCAATAACTTGACTGAATAATACCATTTTCCAATTAGATATAACTTTGCATTTTGGGAGAAAAATTTTCATGTAAGTCCCATTTAAACCCCAGAAAACTAGGAAGAAATCTTTGAAAGTTTTTTTGCTGTTGTTCTTGCTAAACAGTTAACAGAATGAAGGTAAAGTTGTCTATGTCCATTACACACTCCTCATTTTTTTGTTGTTTGGGTAGGGGTTTTGGTTGGTTCGTTGGTTTGCTTTTTTACATTTTCTTTGTTCTATTGTCAACTACATGTACACCCAGAAGTCCCAAGTTCTTTGATGCATGCTGGCTTACACACTGAACTACTTCAGCTTTTTAAAAACTGAGTATTCCTCCTCAGTGTATGCTGAAGTATTAAGCTGAGGAGATAAAATTTACTCTCAGCTGCAGAGGCGAAGGACAAGGCTACTGTGAAGGTCACTTCCACAGAAGCTGAACCGCAGTTCCTATTTGTAAACCCCGTTTCAATGGCTCCTGTGTCAGTGTGCATGGACCTGACACAGAGCCCCATTCTGTGTGGTCATGGATGCTTTTCCATCTGTACCCTCTAGAGAGAGCTTAAATACCCTAGATAATCTATCATTTCATCCCAAGTACAGGCAAGTTTTCCATAATGCTAAAGACCTTTTAAGTAGCATTGAAATTTCAGAGCTTTATTTAGAATTAATTCCTGGATTTCAACTCCCCTTACATCATGTAGCCACAAAACTACATTCCTCCCCACTCCCAAGAATTTTTCAACTCTGTATTTTAGACTTTTAGACAAATTTCCATAGTGTACCACAGTGTATTTGGCACCTTCTCCACCAGAGAATGAATATCCCTGCTGTAGAGAGCTCCCACCATATTACAAACAAGGCTAAGGTCAGATCAACCACTACAGAGGTTGGTCATCCAGTCAATATGAAAACAGCTGATGCACATCTCAAAGTATGGCTCTCATAGCAAATGTGTCTTGATCCCTTTCTGTGACAATCTTTTGAGACACATATAATATGGAAAATAAAGCAGTTCAGGAGAAAATAACATTAAGTGTGCACTAGGTAGGTCAACAGACTTACTGTATATTTACTTTTTAAAAAATATAAATCATTATCACACATGGCAAAAGAAACCCTTCAAGAGTAGCAAAATTTAGCTTGGGTTCTTCTGTACAAACAAGCATCGTATCACAATCGCTGGTGACTAGAATTACAATGCTGATTAGGAAAAGGAGATAAAAGTACTTTCTTCAAAAAGCTTTGTTATGATGCACACTGGACAGTAAGAAACAAGAAGAAATTCTAACAACTATAGAAAACAATTGAGTAATACACTTTCTTTCAATCTCCACTTTTGTATTCTTCTGCTGTGCATTTTACAGCCTCCCTTACCTATCTTTTTTTTTTAATTAGAAGTTTTCCAAGAGCTCTTTCTTTCCTTCCTATCAAAATATGAATGTATCACATTTCAGATCCAATTATGCTACACCCACTTTAGGCAACTAGGGAAGTGCTGAATGATAAAAATAGCTAGTAAAACATGTTTGTGCTTTGAACTCCTCCATGCCCTCTTCCTTATCAC
>JAVJGI010000057.1:45129105-45143156 GCA_035590275.1 Ibycter americanus
CCTGCACTCTTCCTTATCACTTTTAGATTAACTCCTGACCATCAAGTCACAATGACTATTAAAGTTGGTTCAAACACACAGAGTGGGTAGAAAAATTCCTTGCAGACTACAGTGATGCTTGAATCAAATGGCTTACATGTTAGTCCCAATCTAAGACAGCTTCAGGTGGCAGTGCTGCCATGGTGCCAAAAGCAGTAGTCCCACCTTCATGCACCCCCAGCTTTTTGTTCTTGTTTACTTGATACTTTTTCCTGTATCAGCAACACCATCAGTTCAGTTACATCAATCAGATAAGGCAACAGATCTAGATTAGATTTCTCCCTCTTAGAAACAGAAGCTATCTGTAGATTGTCTGGGTACAACTCTCGCTCATTACTTAACATCATTAATGTATATGCTGCTGCTAGTAACAAATAAAATGACAAATTTTGTTCTGTTTGATAACTAAGTGCATGGTATTGTGCATCTCCTATGTCATTATGAAGAATATATCCAACCAGGCAGACTACATTAGAAAAGCAGGATTTTTTTTGGCATCACTTTACTTTCGTATTCAAGCATTGTCACACTGTGAATTCCAAGTATGCTAACCTCAGGAAAAGCCTCCTGAAAAAGGTTAAAGACAGGAAGAAAATAAGGGTAATTTTAGTTAGTATTAAGTTGCTGAGATTTTCATGGTGTGTGGTACAACCCACCAAATAGGTACATACAAGCACCCAAGGGCACCTGAAAGTTTGTGAGAACTTACTGCTGAGATTACTGCAGCTAGATGAACAATACTACACAGTTAAATACAGTTATTTACCAGCATAAACATCTGCACTACCATTACCTATTCTATAATAATTTGTACATCCTAGTATTATATGCATACCTCGATAAACTGAGATGTACAGTCGACTGGTAAGTAAGAAATTAACTACTTAGAGAAGCCTAGAAGTATCTTCAGCTTTAACAGACATGTACATAAATAATTATCAAGCTGCTACATTCTCACTAGTTGTGAGGACTATGAGATATATATATATATAAAAAACCATTAACAATTTCATTAAATTTTTTAAGGATATTTTTATATGGACCCACAGAGAATGCAAGGACTTAAAATCAACAACACTGCACCCTCAAATTGCTGTTCAGCAATATCAAGCATTAAGCACCAATGTGGTGAAAGTTACTTCCATGCTGATGTGCTTTCCTAGTTCAGTGTGGAATTATATAAAATATGAGCAGATGTGCCATGCAAACCCCTACATTCAGGATTAAAGTTAAGGATTCATTATTCCTGAAGTCACTAAATATAAATCCACACACAAGCACTGCCCCTCCCCTCTCTAACTGCCTTTGAAGAAAGTTTGGATACAATTAAATTCTTCATAGGCAGGAGATTAAACAAAAGCAAAAAAAAAAAAAAAAAAAGAGCGAATATAAGCTGTTCTCAAAATGAACTATGGCGTTTCTCCAAGTTATTTATTTAATCGTAATTGAAAGGTGGTTTGGTTTTTTAATAACACTTGTTTCTCTTCTGATTTGTAGTCATTGCTCACTATACACAGTGATTCTAATAGGTTAAAAGCCATCAAAACTACTCCCTGTAAAATGACACATCTTTTTAATATTTAAAATGACAGACTAGCACTGACTGTGTTACCATTAGAGTAATATATACATCAACACAATATGTCATCAACACAATATGTATGCAAGTTGTTTGGAGCAGTTTCTTACATGACAGTGTCTCTATGCTATATATGTAGCACTTTCAAATAATCAATTTAATTCAAAGCAGTGCTGGGAAGGATTTGTTCACTTACACGTATCCAGTTGTTGGCTTTCAATTCCACAGGGTTCTGTGGTTCACTGCTGTATAGACAACATAAGCACCACATCAGAGTCTTCTGGCTTTCATCTGCAGGAAAAAAAGTAAATAAGGATACATTTAAAGAAAAAAAAAAACCAAACTCAAAACACAGAATTACACACAGCAATCCCTATCTGTCCACAAAACTAAAGGCCTAAATACCAGTCTCAACTCATAATGCTTCTATTCTATTGGATTCACACCACACATTTAATGTTATTCATATGTAGTTCTTGTGTAATCATTTCCTTCAATAGCAGTTTAAAAGGTATCAAAGAGTTCAAAGTCTACACAACATTTAGATTGTCTTAAGAAACATGCATGACCTAGTGATTCATTTACACAAATAATACTTGAAGCTATCATCAAGGAACTTTCTATTCAGTATCTGAATAATATCATTAATAATAAACAACTCTAAACAATAATCAACACTGAAGAATGGTCACTTCTGAAAAAGTTAAGCTCGTGAAGTATGCACTCATTCATAACAATAACGTAAAACCTGAAGTTTTCTGTAAGAATATATTAAGATTCTCCATGCGTCAGGGAAATGACATTTCTGCAGACAGCAGAATAGCTAAATGCTGACGGAAAAAAAGTCCTATTGCAATTTTCTGTGCAGGATCAGATCAGGTTTTACTTAATTCTAACTCACTGTTGGAAATTACTTGCCTTCTCTAAAAACCTACTATAATAAGCAATACTGTCAGTTTTCAAATGCACAGATAGTAATTAGAGAAGCTATTTGGACTAAGTAGTTGAAGAGTCACTTAACTCATTATTATTCCCACAACTTTGTTTTCAATTGGAGGTTTTTTTTAAAAAAAAACAAAAGTTCCTTGGCAGATGCAAAGAGTTTCTACACTGAGAGAACAAAACTGCATGATTGAGTTTTAGAAATTGTATTAGGAGACAATTTGATTATCAAGCTCAGCAAGTGATTTTTGTTTTCTGTGTCTTTGTTATCCAGGATGTAATAAATGGTATTATTCAGAATTGCTTTGTTGGCAAAGCCTGAAGAAAAAATCAAAGCTCCATTAAGTGATGCCTGTACTTTCACCAGGTGATCAAAGAACTTAATATTGATTCAAACCAGTATTCCTCAATAAATATCCAACAAGCCTGTAGGCCATTACCAGTCTCCCACTGACTAACATCTCCGCACAGAAATGGTTTCTCAAACATTTCACTGACTACAATTTGGGGTATTCTGCCATTGTGTGTTTGGGGAATTTTTTTTAATATGATTTTTAAAAGGCTAATAATCTCCGCAGCTGTTTAAGATTGGCATTAAAGGAGACATCTTGCATACTGCTTAGCACATACTGCAAAGTATCCTTCTACTTTGACTGTAACTATATCCAACTAGCATTCAGACATCAACACTAAAAGGCAACTGTCTCCTTCAAAAAACATTTCACCTAAATTTTGATATGAAATTATATGGGAGGCAAAATAAACAAATACTGTTTTACTTGTTTACATGACAAAATGATAGCCATTTGCTTCTTGGAAAAAAAGATTTTAAACATTGTTAATTACTAGTACTAAAATATTGTCTGTTTCTAAAGTCTGGCTTTTGAGACAGTTTTCAATTATATGAATTATATATTTTTTAAAAAGTCAAACTATACAGAAAGAGAAGGCAGGGTGGGGGAGTGGAATCGAGTCCATATCACCTACCCTGAACAACATATACATAGTTTAAGTGTTCCTTCTTTTGACTCATCCTATTTATAGTATATATATACAGTATGCCATTAAGTCATTTTATTACAGTTATGGTTTTCTTTTGACCTAAAAAAACAAAGGAAAGAGGTGAAAAAAAATGCATATAACTGCTTAATTAGACTTCTGGGTGAGAATACTTTCCTGCTACGTGTGACCAGCTTGCTGCATACTATAAAGTATATTGCATATATTGTTGCCTGTCAGAGATATAAATCAGTATGATGAAAGCAAAAATGACAAAAACAAAGCTCAGATAAATGATATACTGGCGCACTTAGCCAGCATAATGAGTCTACACAGATTTAGCCAGATACATTCAAACCTCAGCCTAAGTGAAACCAACTTACCTTGGTGTCATAGCTATGCTAACAGTTCACAGAAAAATAAGGGATTTGTATAGTGTCACAATCTTCCCAGTCAAAATTACTTTTTGGCTACAACCAAAGCTGAAGTAGCCTCTCATAGATCTGTGAAAAGTAGGAAAAGGGACATACAGTCCTCTTGCTGAAGTACCCAATGACACTCAGAGGGCTACTCTCAGGTCCACTGTTTTCTTTTCACAACTGCTTTGGAACTGGGGATGAAAGATGGGAAGATTCGGAATAGCGGGGGGAGGGGGAGAGATGTTAAAATAATTATGGCAGCTGCAAAAGATAATCACATCACAAGACCACAAAGAGCTGCAGAAAACACTGGTGGATTTTTTCCTCTCATTTTTCCGATAACTGTGATATGCATGGAAAACATACCATCACGGTATGCACTGAAAACCATTATCAGGATATGAACGAAGGTATGTGATCTTATTATGGCATGAAAGAATGTTCACTATGCAAATACATACCCAATTAATACATCCAGAGGAACAAAACTAGCAAGTCAAAGCTGGAAATTATAACCCAAAAAAGGTCACCAACCATCTACTGGACTTTCTAAGTAGGTTAATGTTGTAACTCCAACTAAAGGAATTAAAATCTTCTGCAGGAAATTTAAGACAGCTTGGAATTTGTTTTGTAAAAAATAAAACCAAAAAAAACCCCAAACAAACAAAAGCCCAAACCTTTATGATGAATCAGATTGCATTTCTTCCCTGCCAGTCTCACATTAAAAATTAAATAAAGAAAGAGAATGAGAAAAAAAAAAAAAAAGGCGATGTTTTTCCCATAACATGGTGTGGTCTCAATCATCCTATGATACAGTCAGTTTATAAATACCCTGTCATGAACAGGGCCAGATGCAAGGAACTAATAAGACAACTCTAATCTTACAGCCAGAAATATTCTTTTTAGAGCTTGTTGTAAAATTTTATTGAAATGTATCAGAAAATGTTGATTAGCTAAAACTGAACTTTCTGTGGAAATGAATGCATACATAAGCATGCACACTCACACACATATACTGACATACAGAGCCACAAAGAAATTCCCCATCATTTATAGTATTAGTTTGGGATTCAAGACATTTGGCCTCAAAACTCAAACCAGGAAGGTCCTACTGAGAAGATAATCCCTCAGCCCACAGGAAAAACATTGGAATTCCTTACCAAGACTGAATTCTTCATGTATCCCTTGTGGTTCAGGACCACAAGTACAGCCGTGAGATTTTCTTTGGTCGTGCTTCCTTCATATTAGCATTCTAAATAGGGCTAACTTGGTCACCTCCTGCTCATGAGTGTTTATGAGGAGATTATTTTCCCTTGGAGACCACACTTCCTGCACTGAGTGGTCAGATATGTCAGCTTCCAGCACCAACAGACATTCATCTAAGGTGATAGGTATTGTGGTTTGGACATGATGCAGAAGTATAATGTTTTTCCTCCTCCATTTATTAGTATGAAAGACCAACTTGAACAGAATTAGTTCCTTCTACTGTGAGGGTGGCCTCGACTCTGACACATGCCTGAATGCGCTGTTTATCCAAATGAGAAATTACATGAAACCCACTTGAGACTCAGCATCTCCTATAGCCAGGACTGTTTTAAAAGAGTATCTTCAGAACTAGTGCCAAACAAAATGAAAACCCACTGAATCTAAAATGCCAGCAGTTCAAAGGGCGCTCAGGTGGCTCTAAAAAAAATTAAGTGGTAGGAATGTATAAGCAGACATCCTCAGGTCTATTGATGTCAGAAAACTCCTTGACTCATCTTTAAGCATTAAAGTGAAGCATTCCATTTTGAGCAAGTGAAATTCTCTGAACTGGATTGTTTGCAACTTTGAGACCAAAAAAACCCCTGTAGTAAAACTCCATTCTGTTGCAATCTTCAAAGGTAATGACTGACTTGCAGAAAAAGTGCTTTTCTTGCTTTAGAAAATGCTGAGGGATCCCAAAGAAGAGGAAAGAAGTAGAAGAAACCAAGAACATATTGCTGGGATTGTTGTGAAGAGGAGTCAAAAGCAGAAACAGATGGCTTTCAAGTTTGATGAAAAATATAGATGAAGCTACTTTCTATACCACAATATATCGTCAGCTCAGAAAAACTGATGGTCTAAAGACTTGTATATTCCAAACAAAAACTTAGAAGAAAAGTATGTGTGCAATTGTAAACATCAATAGTTATAAACATTCTCAAAAGCTGGAACTGTGTGTAAAATGGGAACCTCTCCATTGTAAAAGTAAGTCTATAAAGTATGAAAAAGTTTTTCGCAAAAGGTGCCACAAAAGTACATGTTTGTTGCTCTGCAAAAGTGATCTATCAAATCTATGGTTCCTTCCCTAATTTTCCTTTCAGAGGGGAAGTGCTGACATAATACACATCTACCATGTGTTTTGCAGACAAGTTCATTCTGCCTGTGCTTGGAGCTGACTAGAAGATAAAGACAAAACAGAAGAACATATCATCACCTTAGCCTAATGATGAGCTTGACTTAATAAGCCATTTCAGGTGAAGACAAAAATTGTCCTTTCCTGTATCCCCCCAAAAGGAAGCAGAAGACACAAAATGCAATACTTTTTTTGTGTAGTTGTAGTAGTAACAGAAGACTGGCAAAAGATTACTTTAAGGAGCTTACAGAGAAGCTCAGAATTAGTTTTCTGCTTATAAGTAGATTTGTGTCATATCTCAACACACCCACAACTTAGTTCCTGAAAAATGTACTGGAAGTGCTGGTAAGGTAGCACAAGCAGCATCTCCTCCCTCCCAACAGTCTTCTTGTCCCCGGCTTCTTTTCTCTTCTTTATTTTCACCTACACACATACATACTACCAGTAAGTGGCTTTTGGTTTTTCATACACTTTTTTCCTATGTCACCACTTTACTGTTTCGCTTTTGAGTCTATGCGCATTTTCACTAGTTTGCAAGATGGAGAAAACACACATTCAGAATAAACTCAATAAAAACAAACACAATCACAATTTAGTAGAGCTTTACACTAATAAAAAACCAAACCAAGTATCAGAATAATTAATTCCCCTATATTACCATATGTAATAGAATATTTTGAAACTGGAAGAAACTTCTGTTGAAAGTAATCTGAATTTTGTACATTTTGAGAACCTAACAAAAATGTAATGAATCCAACAAGAAAATAAGAAAAATGGAAATCATGATGCACATAAACCCTCAATGGCTTTAAAACCTACTGCTCCCAAATCAAGATGCTGTAACTAATCCATGATATTAATTAGCTCCAACAGTAAATTTAGGATTTCTCAATGCCACATATTTTAAATAACTTGGCTAACCTTTTCATCTCAAAATTTTGCTTAAATAAAAAAGAATGCTGTGTTTTTAAGGAAAAAAATCAAAGTATATAACAAGTTGTATTCTCCTAATTCCTATGGAACAAAGTTTATGGAATTGCTGTGGAAATATCATTACATGTTCTTACCATATCCTACAACAAAAGGATTCCAACAAAGCCTTCCTAGAAGCTGGCCAATTAAAGGGAACTGCTGGATTGCTAAAACTGAATCCTGTTAAAACATAAAACCAAACAAAAATATAATAAATATATTGCATATCAAAAGTAGGTTAGTTCCTTAATGATCCAGACTGTCGCAAATTACAGTCCCAATGGTTTTGTTGTGAAATGCTGTGGAAGTAAAACATCTGTAGCTACGTAACCAAAGCAGCACTTCCTGAAACTGGCTATAAAGTCATAACTCAAATAAGTCAAAGCTTAAGAAATTGATTTCTTTACCTAATACTTAATTATGGTAGAAAATGTGTTCATTTGCCTCACATCCAGTAATCAGGGAACAGTATTAGTGACCAAGGTTTCATGATAAGAAACGCACAATTAAACTATATTTTTGTACATCTTCTTTGCTTTAATTTACTGTCTCACAGATTTTCTGAGGAAATGAGTATCTACTATGGCTTGAAATGAAGTACACTTTTGTTACTTTTGCTTGCTTTCTTTAAATTAACTGACGTAATGACTAGCCAGCAACAAACTTCAATCCAACTTTTAACCAAATAGAAAGCAGCTTCACTATAAATGTAGAAGACAATGTAGTTTATATACAATCCTGCATAACCAGTCTTATTCTTCCATTTTTGTTGCTTTATTATCTAATAAATGAAATTTTTTAAATGGTGCTGTGCTGAGATAACATGCAAGTAGCAGGAACGATAACCATCTCCTGCTGCTGCAATAAATTCCTTACATTTGTCTCACATTTGGGGCTAGCCCTAGACTTTCTGGGGCCATATTCACAAGGTCCATTGCAGGCCAGGCCTCAGATTACCTGAGATAGCAACATCAAAAATAGGGGTTTGTTTCCCCCCTCTTAAGAAAAAGACATATCTAAATATGGGAAGAAACACCACTCCCCAAAAATCTTTTATTTAAAAGTTAAATTCAGTTCAGAAAAAAAATAACTATACTGTAGTCTTCAGATAAGAAGAATATTTAAAAATTACTTCCATATGAAGTCATGCCATATTGCAGTATTTCTAAAGCTAATTATACTGAATATATATACTAAAAGAGCCACGCTCAGAAAAACATATAAACAATGAAACATACAAACAACTAAATTTACTTTTAAAAAAGCACTCTAGTGAGTGCAGACAAAATTAAATTACTAAACAGAACAGCCAGCAGCATATGCCAACAATCTGACCGTGCTGCTAGAATTCACTACATGTGCCACAACACTGGGGTTAACGTGTCAACAGACTCCCTAAGATTTAAAGGATCAGTTACAGTTTTGCATGTTAAGGCCTTTAAATAATTCAATTTATGACCTGACAACCAGAATCAAATTCTTGTTTATTTTAAAGAGTTTTTTAAAGAGGCTAGAACATTGGCTGGGAAATCTCACGTGACAACAGCCAATCAAGAAGAAAGAGCTCCTTTCACAATAAATCAGGGGAACAGGAAGCGCGCTCCTGTTTGCATTACCTGTGACTGTTTCCCCAATTTGCCTCTCTGATCTGGCAATACATTAGGTCAATAACACAAAACTCTTTGCTACTGTTGGCTTCTGATTTTGTCAAAACACGGTGCAGATTGCTGCACACATCACAGATATGTTAGCACATATCACTCTTCCTTTTAAAGTCACTTACCATGTGTTTTAAAGTTTCATAAACCTGATGTAGAAACTCCTGGAGCTGGGGCAAGTGAAAGCACACATCCTTCTGGGATTCCAGTGTGGTGGCTTGACCCCATTTTACAGCTTTATCCAACCAATATTCAAAGTTCAGTTTGGGCACTGTAGCATCTTGGGCCATTTCACGATCCTGAAAAAAATTGTAACTCCACATCAGGCAGAACTAAATACTGGCTTCAAATCAACAACAAAAACATGAAGAAGGATTTCTGCTAACTTTTTTTCTGTTCATGTGTGAAGGGGGGTGTGGGGAGTATGTCTTTACAACTCATAAAGGTGCCAGTTTTCTTTGTAGTACTAAGAGGGTAAAACAACCCCATTGTGACAGAGTAGCAAAGGGGGCACTGTAATCAGTAAATTACCCTAGAATGTACCACCCAGCTGTGTCTCAGGCTTTTATTATCAGAATTTGTCATCACCAATATTTCATTCAAAGAATATTAGAATAACATCAGTGTGCATTTATTTAGAATGCTTTGCGTGATGAAAAGCTGAAAAAGCTCATTTCAAGATAAATGAAAGCATTAAACTAAGGCTCAATCAAAACAAAAGGGGTTGGGGGGGTTTGCTCATTTTAATTTCTACATTTGTAATTGATCATTAGTTTTACATGCAAAAAGAGTATTCTCCTTAAAGGAAACTAATACATGTATTTCAGCTCTGTTTTTCTTTGTATTAATATACAAAGGAGAAGGGAAAAATATGACCACATGCAGCTTTACATATAATTCAGTTGTGAATAAAAGCTGTACCATATATAATCTATATCCAGTGGCACACTTTGAAGCAAAAACTGCATCTTTGAGAGATTAGCATTATTCCCAAGCTAGCTAGAATTTTAAAATTTAACCAAATTGCCCCAGTAAAAAACAGCCCCCCCCCCCAAAGAAAAAAAAACACCCAGATTTTTTTTCTGCTTTGCTATTATATTTTTCGTTGGCAGAAGGACAGAGAATAGCACAGCAGGCACTACAAGAATCTTTACAGCTCTCTGAAAGAAACACCTCATAGGCTGAAAGAGCAAACAAGCTCTTGCAGCCATTCAATCATTGTTCTTTCTGTCAAGACTGTAAAGACAACTGTCAATTAACACAAATGTGGTGGCAGTTTTCAGAAATGAACTGTTGCCCACTTGGAGACAAATTCAAACACTAATAGAAACCACAGAAATCAGTGAATATTTATCTTTGTGAGGTACAGACCAAAAAAAATAAACCTGAATCTCAGCAGCAGCCCTGCAAATCAAGCTTGCTTCATACAGCTAACCCTTACAATCACACCACTTGTATAGCATGCTAATCTGAGCCAGATAAAAATCTGAACTTGTTTAATTTCTATGAGTAATAGATAAATAAATATCCCATAGTGAATCATAACTATTATTTGACTTTGGATCCTGTCCATCAAAAAGAAAAAAGTAAAGCTTTCGGCCTCCCAGAGTTCAATGCATATTTACCCTAAACATGTTCAACATAATGTAAGCAAAGCCACTGCTTTTGTGTTCTTTATTACAGTCCTGCTTCTACCTGCAACTGTTGCTGTCAGCAGAACTCTTAACAACCTGTGCAGTGCCAAGATCTTACTGATCTTCTACAAGCATCAAAAACAGGCTACAAGACTTCATCACCACAGCTCGCTGAAGCACAGGTCAAATACCCAGCAGCAATTAGCCCTCAAACCCTCGTATCATCACAGGGCCTTAATAAAGACTTTTAAAACAAATTAAAGCCAGAAACTGAATTTACACATTTGAGTAAATTAATGAGCCTGTTTGATGTTCCTAGGTAAGATTAATCCTCCTGAAAAATAAGTCCCGTAACAAAATGGCTCCTAAAACTTTTTTTTAAAAAAGTAAAAAAGGTAAAGAAAAAAAAAAGAAAGAAAAAAAGAACCACAAAGACTCCAGCATTTTGGTGCCAATCACATGAGTTGACCACATATTAACAGAGGATTCAAGATATGCAAATCAAGCAGGCTTATTTCCTATACCAGGTACCTGTAACTAACACTATTTCAGTATGCAGAATGGCACAGCCATGACAGGGTGAGGATGGTCTTTTTCCAGAAGTCTGAAATCCCAGCTCCACAGTAAGAAAGGTGTTTTATCTCCCTTCTTAATGACAGCTAAATAAACTGGATGGCTGGTCCTGAGAGACCTCTCAGCAGCTCCTTAGCTGGTCCAGAGCCATTGCCTTAAAGAAAAAACTGTCAAAGACTAAGATGTAAATTTTTAATTTTAACTACAACAACAACAACAACAAAAAAAGGTCAAAAAGGAGAATGTGGGCACAAATCATAAAAGAAAGGAAATCTTGAAAGTATATCTATTCTACATGCTGCTAACAGCAAGTGTGCATTTTTTAGTTTCTGATAGTTAATTCCATCAAGATACCTGGTCCTGAGTATCTTGGATATGAGCAAAGTACTGTCCCATCAATGGACTTCTACTAGTCACATAAATAAACCACTCTCCTTCACCAAGAAAACAAAGCAGTTCTGTGCTCAGTGCTGTTCAAAATCCTCACCTGAAATGCAGCATATTTTCCGCATTTGTCTTGTTGTATGGAAGCATAAGCAAAGACCTTGCATCAAAAACACCTGACTACACATTCTAGAGTTCAAAGCCTATCTTCAGAAGGATCAGTCCTGCACTTGCTCCTTTCATATCATTTTCTGATGAAACAGCAACAAGAGTTCTGTTTCTAAAACAGAGTTCCGAAATTTTAGCTGCAGTCTAATGCTCATTCATGGACAAGTTTACGCACAAAATGGAGGAGTCAGTTTTCTGTCCCGTTTCTAAAGTGGATTAAGGGACAAATAAATGTATTTTTCTGTGAAATTAACTTTGTGAAACTGCCTAAAATATTGTACTATCAGAAATAAGGAGCAAGTGATCTATATGACTAACAGAGCAGGTAATCCAAAGTGTGTATCTGTAACCAACTATAGTACATACACTAAAAAAAAAAAAAAAGGAAATAAACCATTAAGAGTGACAATAACAAATATTGTTATTGTGAATAACAATGTTTGTACACTTTTTGGGGGAAGGAAGCAAGGTTGAGCACTTCTGTAAAGCTTTATACAAGAACTAGTCTTGCCAATTCAATGGTAGCAGAATTCCTTACAGAAACCATTAGGAACTGAATGTAGATTTTCAAAAATTACGATCACAAAAATTCTTTCAGTGCTAAAAATACTACTATTATCTGTTCTGGGATACAATCAATTCACATACTTATAAAATATATTGCAATATCTACAGAAACTGGGATTTTCAAGAATTGCTTCATTGTTCATATAGGCCATTGCCCCTTGTTTAGCATGCAGTATGGGCTTCAACTAATCCTTGATCAAGGACATGCTTAATTTAATACGCACTAATATTTTGCTGCATCACAACACTGCTTATGCCACACTAAGAGAAAACAGGGGAAAAGAATTACCCCAAGCACCTATTTGCAATAGCGTGATTGTTAAGCTGTACTTAACATGTTTGCTTTCTTTAGAAGTCTCCAATGAAATAGTTATTTTATTGATCGTTTATTTTAACTACAGCATCTAGTCCTGAAAAGAGCAATTTTATTAATACAGCTTACTCTTGTCTTCAACATTACTAGAAAGCATACAGTAAAATCAATTAATGTATAAGTAACAGAATTAAAAAGAAAACATAACATACCAAATCTAACACACAGATTTAATCTCAAAAACTGTCACAGGATATATAGTTCATTAACAAGAGAAATATAAAACTATTAGCTAATTAGATGTAATTTAAACATTTAGAGCCCAGTAAGAACACACTAAAAGACCTACAGAAATTACAGATAATAAAGACTTGATCAATAATTTGACCTGTCATACTGTTAAGTATATTCCGAAAGTCTCTTTCAGGTTCATTTTCACTCTCTTTGGTTAGTTGGGACTCCTTTTATTTCAGCTGCCAAAAATGAAAAACTGTTTCTTATCTATGACTCCACAAGAAATTCAGAAGCTGGATTTACTGTGAATCACCTGTAAACACCCTTTGCTTCTAGAAAGAAGGGGAAGAAACAGTCTTTAGTCCTCTCTCTCAGAATCCCTAGTCAAATCCTCCTTGTCTTGCATTTTCAAGCATAGGGAACCCTGTGGAGCTCAGGCATGAGGGTACTTGTTCTGTCTTTCAGAAGCTGAAGGAAGCATTTCTAACAAGGAATGGATTATTCTGCCAAGTGAGCTATCCGGATTAGTTTCTGAAATGTAACAGTTCAGTCAGTAACTTTTATTACCAGATCTCGAGGCAAAGCCCTACAGTATACCAAGGCACTCCACTTAACAACAGAGTTACATCCTCCTGAACACACACATACAAGTACCACACTGCCACAGTCTTCCACTTTAAGACATACCTGAATACTATTCTATTCCTCTGTGATAGACAGTCAACTACTTGCTAGGGTAGAAGAGATACCAACAAGGTTTTCAGATACCTCCTTATCTACAGTCTGAAAATGAAATAGTCGTGCATTTGGCATGTAAGGTAGTAAAAGAATGAAGATATTTTTTCCCTAGATCTGTAGAAATAAAATCTTTTTAAGTAACACCATAAAAAGATGAAAATTAAGTGAAAGCAAAGTAACTTCTCCACTATTATGAATTCTGAAACTCAGGAATCAGGTGTAATAAAAAGGGAGGAATGCAGTTGCTAAAATGTTACAGGTCCTCAGAAAGAATCTCTGTCAATCACAGAAAATTCAGTAACAAACTTTCACAGCTATCAATGTCCCCAAATCTGGCTTTAATAGATTGCCAAAAACTACTATTAAACTTTTATCACTTACTTTGTCTTTACCCTTGTAAATTCAGCTGCTATTTTTAAATAATAAAAGCATTTCAAGTAGAAGGCTCTTTGAGA
>JAVJGI010000057.1:45155312-45173588 GCA_035590275.1 Ibycter americanus
CCCGGCGTGGCCTGAGGCGGGAACGGCGCCGCCATTGGCCCTCGCGGGCGGCAGGCGCAGAGGGCGCCTCGTGGGGAGCCGGCGTGCCTGTGTTACCCGCCTGTCCAGACCTTCACTGGGTGAACGGGGGGAGACGGGCAAAGCCAGCGTTGGCCCTGCGTGCGGGCAGCTGCACAGAGAAATCAAGCGACGGGGACGTTTATGCTCCTGGTGAACGTTGCGGTGAGTCTGCCAGAGACCGGGCGGTGGCGGTGGCCAGGTGAGGGTACCAGCCCGTGACCCACCATCCTGGTCTCTGAGCAGGAATGAATAAAAGCCTGTGGTTTTTCCCTGTCTGGTGAGTACAAAACCCGTTAAACTTTTGCTTGGTTTCAGTTCTGTCAACATCGACAGGCCTTTTCACCCAGGGGAAAAAAATACGAACAGGATGAGTAGAGACCTGCAGTAGATAAGAAATGTCACTTTGAATAAACTTACGATTTGAAAAAATGCCTGGTTTCTCTTAACTGCAGTTTGTGCTGATACTAAAATGAAACATATATGCATGGCGGACCTTGCTAGCCATCCATTTATTAAAAAGCATCAGTAGTAAAAGTACCAAGACCCATATTCTGTCATTTCACCACTGCTGAGTTATGCTGGTCCTCAAGGAAATCCCGCTGAAAATACCAACACTACACCATCTGACTACTTAGTGCAGTTTTGCTCATCAATCCCTAGCCCACTTACACAGTCATACTTCATTCACCTCCCTGTCATTCTTAATTTGCTCATGTACTCCACTCCTCCTATTCACCCTGGTAGTTTTTACACTCCTGACTCGGTTTACCTCCACATTCACTACTTCCAATGAAGAGCTGATGGGGAATTGCTATAATTTTTCTACCTGTATTTATGAGACTCATAGAATGGTTTGGGTTAGAAGGGATCCATTGGCACTTAAAATTTCTTCCTTTCCTACAATATTCCTCCTGTCAAATACATATGCTTACATCTCTCTGTCCTTATTTTATCCTCAAAGAAACTATGGATAGTGAGGCACTCATTGTAGTCCTACCTAAAGGAAAACAAAACAAAATATTTAAAAGAACATAGTCACTAATCATGTCTCCATCTTGAACCTAGGTTGCAATATGTCTTTTCAGATGGATTTTATATTAAATCCCACTGATATCGTTAGTCTGAATTAACACGCTAGTTTGTATTAGATTTGTATTCAAGATTTGTACTCCACATGAACACAGGAGTACCACTGCTGCTAAAGCTGGTGTTAACTGTTCTTCTCTTTACAGTTTACCCAGTCCCGCTGATGTCCAAACTCCTTTCATTCAGCTTTCATACTCTTCTATTCAGATTTTGTGTAGTGAGTCATGTTTTCTGATCACCGCTGCTTCCAATTTTCTGTAGAATGAGACAAAATCCCCTTCAGTACTGACAAAAACAAATTCAGCCTGCCCATGTAGTGAAATCCCCATGCATGAATACTTAACGTTACTTTTTTTCATTTCATCCTGTCAAATCAGCAATACCTGATGAATAAAAGGCTTGTGTGTGGAAGTTTCAAAATACTTTCTTGGGAGAGAGCAATTGCTCATGAGGCAACCCATCAAGATAAACTGGTGGGGATGTTTCCCACACATCCAGCACATCTGCAGAGCACAACTCGGAGCTTTGGGTGTAATGCCCATATTCACACTGTAAGTCCAGTTCATAACTCATGCAAGTCTTTAATCATTCCACTCCATCTCTATCTTGTCAAATGAAAAGATGGCAGAATTTATATTTGTTTTCTACCATCAATTGTGTTAACACTTCCTTAGATGTCAGCATTATTATTTCATGGCTGAAACATGTAACTGTTCTGGTACAGTGGAAGAAGCTTGAGAGGAAGAAGTTTGATAACACCATTTTTCATATTTCTGATTGAACATATTCCATTGTTGTTCAATGTCTATTTCTATATCATACTCACAAAATAGCAAAAAGCTGCCTTTGTTAATCAGCTTGTTTATACCATCAGCAGAGCCAATTTTCTTCTTGCTATGCAAGAAGCCATATCCCAGTTCTCATGCACACCTGGATATATGGCCAAAGATCATTGTAATACACAAGAAGCTGTGAAAAATAAACCCAGGAATTTAAAAAAAAAAAAAAAAAAAGAAAGAAATTTAAGAAAGTAATCGGAAAGGGTATAGTAGACATGTATAAAAATAAGAATAAATAGCAAAGATGAAAGCACATGACTAATATGCATAAAATCCAGTGGGTGGAAAGAACACTTGGTAGTATTACCTTCAAATGACCCTCATTTTAAATAGGCACAAAATAAGTGGTAATGATATGAATAAAGAATTAGGTAGTATAAATCCAGTGAATGCCAATATAAATGTTATGTTACTTCAGATATCCTGTATGCAGTTTGCCTCTCTCCTACATTTAATAAATGCAAAACATTTGAGTGTTAAAAAAATGTTATTGGGACTATTTTTCGTAGCCTTGATCTTTAATAGCAGATAATTACACATAGAGCCAATCCAGCTGCCTAGTCTCAAACAGAGAATTACTAATAGTAAATATTTGAAACTTCCAAAAAATAATCAGACTGTTAAAAGTCACCAGAAATAGTAATGCTATAGATAAGAATACCATGTCTTCAAAACCTGAATATTTAGGAAAGGTTCTTCCAAATACTGAAGAATTGCTGGCTGCTCCCTCACAACCCTAGCAATCTCCGCTTCCAGGTATGTTGCAAAAGCCCTTTGTTAAGCTTTGCACTTTGATGAGATACAGCAGATACTACACTTCAGGGCCAAATAGTGCCATTTTGTCTTTGGTCCAGTATTAATTTGGTAGGAAGAAATCTCCTATTGGGGGAAAAGTAGAAAATACATCTTTGACAGTTTGTTGGTTTTGTTTTTTTGGGGGTGGGGGGAAGTCCCAGCTGTTTGAAGCTGCTTAGAAGTTTGGAATGTTAGAATAAATACCGGGGAAGATCGATTGATGGGATGAACTGCAGGTGAGGCACACAAAGGTGGATGGTAAATATAATTTATCAGTGCACATGACCACCACATATGTAGTATATTTTATGCACATTATAGTGATTAGCTAAAGAGCACATACTGCTTTAAGCAACACAAGAGCTTCTGCTTAAACAAATGCACAGTACCAAGAAAAACGCCCTTAGACCCCTTAGCTGAAGTGAACACAATACATGCCTTCATATAGGTCTGTGGCTAGTTCAAAATGGTTGCTACAACAAGGAACTAATGTAGGTGCTGCACACATATTGTTGACCTTTATGGGTGGAATTAGAACTGCCCAAGTATTAGAGTGACAAACAAAGCATCAGTAATATTCAAGAGGTTTCTTCTTCAAGAGAAGACCACAGTGTGCAATCAGTCACCAATACATTTCACTTTACTGCTGTTCGCTAGCCACATAGGCAGATATGTAATTTCTAGCTGCTGTGATTGTATCTTTGAAAATTTCCCCACTAAAACACTGTGTTTTGAGTGACTGTGAGTGTAATAGCTAGGCATACTAACATCCTTCAGCTTCAGGTGTTCATCCTCTCCCATATCTCCCATATAAGTTCATGGTTCAGGTCTGCTTATGCTTTCTGTGCTGTTCTATGAAAGAAGCAAAGAGCCGTCTTCAGTAAAGAGGTGTTGCTTTTTGGAGGCAGCAGGCTCTGCAAATCTGGTTGATTGTCTTTGTGAGCAATGCATGTCACACAGTCTTTATGTTGACACCACAACAATTTTTGCTCTTCTTTTGCTTATTGAATTGCTTGTTGTTCCTTGTGATTTGACATCATGGGGAGGTTTACTTGCTCCTAAGAGGGACAGGAACATTTGCTGTGTTCTGTGTCCCAAGTGATAGATGAATATGTTTGGTTTCTTCTTAACACAAATACTATCAAGTCTTTAGCTGGGGAGCCTCTGCAGGGTTCTAAAAAATTTGCCCTAAATAGGCCAATGGTATTCAATGCTCCTCGAACCAAACCTTAGGACTTCTCCTACTAGCTATTAAAGCTGTGCCTTCGCTATTTGTCTTGTATAAAACATACGTTCACAAGGATAAAATTTGGAAATTGCATTTTTAGAGAAGCTGAAGTATTTAGCTTAGTGACTGATTATGTTTCTATCTATAATTTATAAACTTCCTCATTGAAAATAATCCTGAAAATAATTCCTTTCCTTGTACCTATCTGCACTCTCAGCAGTTGCTATAGAAAAAAACATGAGTGACATGACAAAAACATGACAAAAAGACACTGAGACAGCAAAGATACAAAAATCTTCCGTGACGTCCTGCTGCTGTTGCATGATGTTTGAACACTTGATGAATACTAGAGAGCATTTCTGAAGCTTGGCCTGCAGGAACTAAGCACAGTGCATAGGAGCCGAGAGCTTACTCACTTCTATGGTATTCCCTGTTGATACTCTGAAGAGTTTCTATGACATATACAGAAGGAGCATAAAATACTTGCTACAGAATGGAAAGTTAATGACTTCGCCTTGACCTGTTCTCTTACTGACAGCTGTTGACAATATGAAATACTTTAGTAAGAATTTCAGTTTCATGTGTGTGACTATATTCCTTTTTGCTTTATGTAAAATACTCTCCTTAACTAGAATAGGTATTTATGCACCCTAGAGCCTGAAAAGTTTTAGCAAAATTAAAGATAATAAAAAGGGAAATGCTAATTTTACTGGCAGCAAGCAGGAGCCAACATAACAAATCAACAAAATGTGGTAAAGATCACACTTGAACCAATTTACAGAAGTTTGGAGGTGTGGAAAACTGCCTGTTGAGAATCAGAATGCAGCTACAAAACTTTATATTCTTTCATGACTTACATCATTATTCAAACTTGTGTCGTTATGAAGCATTAAATCTTTGAAAATGAGGTTACCATCATAATTTAAAGTATATCAATGAACTCGAAGACATCACACACTGAAAGTCTTTAGTATTTTTTCCTCTCCAAACTTGATTATTACAAGTGAGATTTTCAAATTAGGAAACCAAATCTCAAT
This sequence comes from Ibycter americanus, assembly GCA_035590275.1. Lineage (NCBI taxonomy): Eukaryota > Metazoa > Chordata > Aves > Falconiformes > Falconidae > Ibycter > Ibycter americanus. Next base: position 45,160,358 of record JAVJGI010000057.1, read on the forward strand.
AAGTTCCTTTGTCTTCACAGTTTAAAAGTATGAGAAAGCTGATCACTACTTGGACCTGGAATTTCAAACAAGCCACAACACTGTAAAATGTTTCAAGTAAAAGAGTTTCGAAGTTCTTATACCATGAAATGCATAAATTTTGAAATAAAACAAAAAACAAAATTCACACGCAAAAAAGGTATGCCTCACCTTTTCATGGCATGATACAAATCATAAACTGAGGTAAAAACAGAATGTCGTCTTATAACATCCCAACAGAGTCACTGTTCATGGAGAAGACAACAAGTGGGAGAATAGGAGAAAATGTAAGCATGTAAGTTGATACCTTTTTCTTACAATTTCCTTTTATCATCTGCATGAAATGCTTTTATCAAAAATGGAAACAGAGTTGAGAAACTGACATAGTTTTGTTTGAAACTTGAGGTTGCCTTTTCATCTATAGGTCTTACCAAACATATGTCTCCATCAAAACCAAACAAATCCAAAGTGTAAACATAAATACTACATATCAGATGAAAAATGAAGAAATGACCAATGTTTATTCAATACATGGATTTCCACCTATTAACCATAGCATTCCTAGTGCTGACTTCTATGGTACATATTATCAAAAAATAAATTAAAAAAAAAATATATATAAAAAGGCCATAGAACACAGGAAAATACAACTGGATGGAAAGATAGTGAGAAGATATTTCTCTTTGGTCTTAACCCAATCTCACACAGGCATCTAGCTAATAAGTTTGAGAAATTGTCTCCATGGTCAGCATTTTTCAACATTTGCTGAATGTTATATATGCTCCTTTGTTCACAGTAAGATAGGCCAGTCTGCTGGTGTGGCCTTCATGCCTTTGAAAATTACATATTTTTTCAGTGTGGCAGAGCCCTGCCTCACAAAAGAGTCCCTAAAGTAGGGATTCTCTTCAAAATGGAAAAGATCTCCACTTACTAAGTATTAAAGAAGGTACCAAAATAGCATGTAGCAAGCTTGTAGAATCACAGTCATTCCAGTCTTAGCCAAAACAAGGCTGAAACAATGCAGCTCTGTGGCAGAAAACAAGAACTGCAGTTCATGGATTGCCAACTTTTCCCCCACATTCTCTATACATTAACTGAAAACCTCATATTTCTCGTTCCTTCATTTAGTTTATTGGACACTACAATATGGTGCTTCTTTGACCTCCCAAAGGAAATATAACTCCAATATTCCAGTGCCTTCACTGCTTTAAACAGTTTGTCATCCACACTCCTTTGCCTGCAATACTCATAGTTGCAAATCTGTGGAATGCAGTCTTTCATAAATCTCCTCTCAGTTGTTTTAGCAATCCTTCTTCCTTTATTGGTATTAACCTTTCTTTAACCTTGTCTATCTACAGATTTAGCCCCTTCCTCGTGACTTCCCATACAAAATGTCAATTTGTTTTCCATCATTCTCTCATTAAAAGTGTTCCTTTGTTTCCTTAATTTCCTTGCTGCATAATTGAATATTTACATAGGATCAGCTTTAAACGGTCTGTAATTTAATATGGTGAATCTGATTCACAACAGATAATAATATACATGCATATAATGCATGCAGTTCAAAAGCTTTGTACAGACCATGTGAAGTCTGGTTTAAAGGCATTGTTTCAGATATCTCTATAAATGAAAGATGTATATGCAAATGTATGATACGTAATGAAGTACCAGCAAAGACAGATATTGTATAATGATGGAGATAAGACAGAGAATATGTACCTGGCAATTGCAAATAAATAAATTCAACACAAATTGTGTTGAATTAAACCCGATCTGAGCATCACAATGCCAGTTATTAATTAAGATCACACATAAAATAAGTCTAAATGTATTAAGAAACACAAAGTAAGAGCCAAAAATCTCATAAGGCAGTTTGTGCTATAATCACAAGTTTAAGTATCCATACACGATGTTATTAATTTTGGAAATAGTTGCCTGCCCACTGTTCCTTTTGTACCCACGATGTCACACCCTTGTTCTCTCTCAGCAGTGTCCCTGGAAGCTTGCTCAAGATCTTTAGTTCAAACATGGAATTTAACTATGCGTTTCCTTAGATTTATGTACTTCTTTCATTTCATAGGACATAAAATACCTCTGGGGGCAGCTACAATGTCATTAGGGTTTCTTTCATATGTGATGTTATAAAATATTTTTTTCATGAAATAATATGATATCAAACAAGAATACAAAGCTGAAACCCCTCCATACCTAAGTGTTACCATGTGGAGCTCATAGTGACCTGAAAATAAGTGCAAACAACCTTCTTGCCTATTAAGCTTTTACCTGAAATTCACTGGTCTGGACACAGCATCAAATAAAGAAATTGTGCAGGGAGCTCCCTATATTAAGATCTGATATGTCCACGCTACAGACGCTCCTCAGTTCTCTTCTGTCGGTCTGCCTAGCTGTGAGGGCAAGGACTGTACAAGGGAGCCTTTCAACTACTGATACCTGAGCTGGCATAAAACTGCAGAATCTGCAGTGAGCAATAAAGCTAGTGTAAGCAAGTCTGCATCCATAAATAACAACTCAGAGTTACATATCTATGGACTACTGCTGCAAACAGATAAACCGGCTTGCTACAGCAGTAGCCAGATCCACTATGGTAATTTCTTTGCTCCTAAGCTACAGTTCATACAAATGAGAATAGAATAATAATTAATATTTCCAATCTTAAAATTTAAACATCTAGAAAAACTAGCTATTCTCCACTCCCTAAATATCTGCTTGATCCTAAGAATTTTTCAGTAACTAGGCTCTTACTTCAGATGATCAGATTGCACAGATTGACCAAATGGCCAACGACATTTGGAAAAACTCAAGAAACAGGTGGTATTTGACTGTAAGAGGACAGAGCTTGTACCATGTTCCTCTACAAGCTCCACCGATGCCTGAATGTAAAATGCAGCCTGAACTCACCAAAAAACTAATGACCTTAGCATCCACTTCTGTCCCATGTAGAAATGTTACTCTCCTTGAAGTCACAGTGCCTTATGTACAAACATATTATAGGCAGTAAAATTATATTCAAAATGTACCTAGTGGGCAATGAATTTTGTGGAGAGTGCACTGCATGAACCATGAGTCTTCTGGGTGACAGAAAGCATTTTATTTCCTTCCTCCAAGTGGCAATTTTTCCTCATCTGGTAAACAAGCAAAATGACACTGGCCTTGTAAATTGTTCTAGGGATGAGCATTAAGGAACGTGATGCAAAAAGGAAGACTAATAATTATTGTGGAGGGAAAAAAGACATTCAATCAGGAGTCAAGAAGCCTGGTTTCTCAGTCTTCATTAAATAGTATGTGATTTCTAGGAAGTCAATAACCTTTGCCTTTTCCATGCACTAACTAAATACTATGGGGCCATAATTAAAAATAAAAAAAAAATTAAAGCATCAGTAGCTTTAGTTACCAAGTAGGAAAATTAAAGCCTTGCTGAGAAAGTATCTAGAATGCAAAAAAGCTTCTGAGTGATTGCCCAGTGAGTGTATTTACTGGAAACATATGCGATACAGCAGTGAAATGTTGTAAATGTGATAATATGTAGCTGTATGTTACAGCATAGGAAATGCTGCAAACAAGTAACTAAATTACTTAGAGAGACGTTGTCTATCAACTTCCTCTATATTCAAAACCTATGTAGAGACTGGAGCATTGCTTGTCACCACTGGGTGAGAGCCAAACTGTTGATGGGAACAGATGGCTAAAAGGACAAGAAGACTGGGAGTTTGACCACCATCTGGAATTCTCAGTCTGTAACAAGGATGGAGCAAAAACTCCACTAGGAAGACCTTGTACCTCCGTTGTCAGAGCTGCCCTGGTGCTGCTGGTGGCATCCTGATGATTCACACTTTGCCAGGCACTCTGTTCAGTGATGGCTGCTCTGTAGCTCTGAGAGGAATAAAAAGTGGAACATGATTAAATGCTGCTCCAAGTTGTGCCAGTGCATTAACAGGAAAGCCTTGTGAAGACTGATCCGTAATTGAATAATGGTGTGATGTCCATTTGCAATGGAATAAAGAAAGCCTAATTACAAAACAGCAGGGAGAAAACTCAAGAGGCCTGTTCCTTTTAGAAAGTCTGCAACCACTGAAAAAAGGGTTTTAAAATGTCATTTTGCTAGCTTCAGCAGCACTTTATTTAAAATATAGTAAAATCTATTAGTACTTGTTCAGAGAACTTGTAACCATGTTAGATCTAGAAAAGTCATAGTAGGTCAGTTACAAATAATGATATAATTAAAAAGGTCACTGCTGTGAAATAGTCTGTATTAGAAAAACACTATTATTTCTCTTGGCTATGGATTTGAGGTTGTAAAATCACTGTGAGCTTTATGCTCGTCACCAGATTTCATTCATACCCACATGATAAAATCCCTTCATCAATGCATGTCAGAAGTAATTTATCATATTATATTTAGCACTGTTACAAATCTGTAGTATCAGTGTCTTCTCATTCATGATTTTAAAACAGTCAGGTTTAACAGTGGCTTGTTATGAATTCATTTCAGGCTCCAGAAACTCTGTGTTTCTGTATAGTGAAGCTGCATGCCTAGCAAAGCCTTCTGTACAGCCTTTGCTGATAGCCTGGCAAAACCTTTGGCCTTCTGCTTAAGATTAGGCAGAGTATTGTGGGAAGTGACAGTGCAACTGATGTGCATGCTGTTAAACGCAAGGTTACACAGTTTCTCAGCATCAGGGCTAACTTCCTCAGCACCTCACTAATGCCTGTGGTTGAATGGTGCCCTGAACAAACCCGCTTTGAGCACACTGGTGGTACAAAGCCAGAAAATGTGGCTTTCAGCCATGTGATTCCTCTAGTTTATCAGTCACTGGATCTGTCTTTTCATCCTTCAGGTCACTAATTTCTCTGTGGATGTTCTTGAAGACATGGCAGATATTAAGACTTCTTTTGTCTTTCAGTAATCAAATTTTCTCCTCCTAAGTCCCCTGCAGCATGCAACCATCGCAGATAAGGCTATGCTGCCTTAGATGTTGTCCCTATACAATAAGACTTAACACAGAATACTTATATGGGCTTTTTTTGAATTATTATTTTTTGCATGTTGAAGCTCTGGTGGCAGACATTTGCAGACTTTTGACATGTTTCCATAGAAGACTGGTAAATGTCCACGAAATTCAGATCTTCTTGCTAACAGCCAGGGCTAGAAGAGGGAAATGCTCATGCTTCTCTAGCCTATAGCCAGAAATGCCATCAGTGGGCAATGAGACAATGCTAAGGGTGTCTAAATTCTCAGAGGCATACTGAGAATATCTTCGTAGCCCTGTCTGTTATGAAACAGGCTATCTTCCCAGCAACAAAAATCATCTTTACTTACTTTTTTCTCAGAACCCTCAGCTTGTAAATATCTTGGAGTCTTTTCTGAAGGAAGGTACTACATGCATTTAACAATAATAACATTTTCTCTGCTCACAGCTATTTACAGTCTAGGTTGTCATGCCATTAAGCAGTAACAATCAAGGAACAGAGCATTTCCTAGGAATTAATGGCTGGCTGAGTAGAGTTTAAAGCCTGAGGTACAGCCAGAGGCTATTAACTCCAGCTGGTCATTAAAAATCCTTCGGAAATACCTTGCTCTAAGGTCAGTATTACTGTTAAAACAAATGTAGGCAGATGGATTTATTTCATGGGTTGCGTTTTCAGTTGGTATGCACAGGGCTTTTCTAGAGAATTTACACCTTCTTAACGTTAACCAGCCAATTACTTGAGTCACCTCTCAGCATTCTAGTTATACAGTTTGAATTACGCTTATTATGAAAAATGGAAGCAGAGCACTCTGACAACTTTCAGATCAGTTCATCTGATTATCATTTCAGATCTGCTGGCAGGCATGGGATGTTTTTTGCCTATCAAAGAAACACAAACCAAGAAGTTTCACCAAGAAGTTCACCAAGTTCACCAAGAAGTTAAGTACTCCATCTTCTCCTCATTATCTGGAATGTTTGCCCAAAGACATGATCATTCAGAATACCAGCTGGCCAACAGGCCAAAATGAAAATTTAACACAGGGAGGATTTTACAGGGTTTAACAAGAGCCTATAAATAATAAACAATTCCATTTAAAACATCTTCTGAGGAGACAGTGTAGTAGCAAAAGAAGAATTCAACAAAGTACATTTGGAATCGATTTGCTGGAACAGAAAAGGAGCATTCAGTGGAAGTATTTCTGCTTATAAGTGGAGGTGGGCACAGTTTGGAATAAAACAGGAATTGATTTAAGCTCTACACACTACTGAATAATGCTTGAAACTTAAGTGTCTAATAGGTCACATCTCTCAGAACAGTCATCCACACATAGCTTTATATTTTTGTAATACTCTGATTTCAAAAACCAAAACCAAAACACAGTAAAAACATTGTCATTGAAATATTGCTATTGCGGCTGGGAGAAAAAAGGAAATTCTGTAAGTTTAGCAGAAAATACTATTCTTTACTGTTTTATGTGTTTGTACTGTGGTAACACAAATAAGCCCAGGTATGGATAAAGCTGAAGCCTCTCACACTGCCAGTTCTATAACAGCTGAGTCTTTTATCTCACTACTGATTTTCAGACTAAAAGTCAGATGACTTACTTGAAACTTCTGAGCTTGATTGATGCATAAAACCAGTTCTGCTCTTGTCAAATGACAGATTTTTAATTCACCAGAATTTAACTCCGTGGGTGATTACCTTTAGGTGGAGGTGACAGGGCTTTGGGATTTGACTTCACCACTTTTAATAAGATGAAGGTAAGTATCAACATATCCCTCTCAACTACTGTTGGAATCACTACGAGTAAATGGGGAAGTTTCTAAAGCCAGTCATCCTGCTGGGCAAACTGTTTCAGCAGTGAAAGCAATGATGTTCTTAAGGTACTCAGAGCTGTAGAGTGAAAGTTGATTCCAGCAATCCTGAAAATGTCCTGTTGCACTACAAAATGTTGTATCACTTCTGCTGAAATACTCTTGTAGCTATTTGCTTGCATTCCGTATGCATATACACACCCCAATAGATGTTCCGTCCTATTTTAAGATTATTTCCACTGGCATATGGGTTTCTTCTATTTTCCTCTCAAAAATGTTTCAACACCACAACAATGTGCATATGTGTTACCTTAAGGCTTCTAAATATCCCAAATCTGACCTCCACTGAGGTTGGTAGAATACAGAGCAAGTCCTAAGACACAAATCCTGCAAACAGTTACACATCTGCTTAATTTTACAGGCTGAGGAGTTAAGCACTTAGTAAACATTTGCAGTATTGAAGCTTAAGTATTTTTATTGTAATATATTATGCATGTAGGAGTATGCTTATGTCCCACAACTGTACTATCTGTTCAAATGTAAATTTTCCCTCTCAGCCACCAACTTCTGATAGCAATAGCTGAATGCAATCCATGAAGTCGGACTCCCAACCTAAATTCAAGGCAGTCTAAGAAATGCAGATTTGTCCAACAAAAAAAGAGGTGCTTCCCCAGTTTGGGCTGAAATAGTTGCAAACTGAAATAGTTGCAAGGCTGGGCATGAATTATGGACTTCTATACACTGTTTGAAAATCTGTGCTTTTAGTGTAAGAGACAGTGTGTATAAAACCAAATTTTGTCTTTCTAAATGTGCTTTCGAGATGAAACATCCACCCCTCCGACATTAACTGGATAAGTTGCAGCAGTTACAGTGAAAGGATGCCAAGACTAAACTATTTACTTAAAGGATTCCAATTTATCCAAGCACCAAATGGTTTAAGTCTCTCAACCAGACAATTAATAATAAAACCACCATTCCAAAATACGATTTAGCACCCCAGATGTATACCCGAGTTTAGCAGTATCTGATTGTCCTACATGTTGCACATTGCTCTGAACAAAAATTTCTCACCAAATGGATAGTTTCAATCCTGAAATCCGTATCAGATATTCAGGAGGTATACTGGCAAAAGATTTAAATGCCTCTAGGTTTTAAACTGCAGCTTATCTTCCTGTGGACAAATACTTGAAAAAAAAAAAGCTTTGAAATTATTTTTGTTTTCACTGGAGTATTCCAAGAATTAACATTTCTTCGTATTTGTCAGGTTTTTGGCAGACTTCTTTCATTGTGAGGTTAGCTAGCTGTCACTCAGCTGAGCAGAAAATGCATTTCTCCTGAACCAAACAGGTTGCATCAAAATAAAAGGTAACCTTCTTGTGGCACTACACCTTACAATTTATTATTTCTGCATTACCTGATACCAATTTAGAGCACTACACTCAAGTGTTTCTTTTTTTCTGTGAACAGAAGGGGAAAACTGGGGCAAATGCAAGTAAAAATCCAAGTGAAAAACAGAAGTGAACATATGTAAGCAATATGGGCATCCAAAACAGAATGCTGGAAACAGAAACAAACAAATTTCTGTGTTTTCCTAAAAGAGATACAGTCACTGCAGCAACCTTCAGAAGTCACAGACCCTAGTAAGCATCATCCACCAAATTCAGTTCACATTTCTGAAGTCAAGCCAATCAAAATGGTAGATGTTCATGTGATAATGTAGTTAGATTCCATGAAGGATTAAAGTAATTTATGCCCTAAATTCCTAGGTTTTACTGCAACGCCAGAGCCACTGTGATGATGCCCAGAATAACAATTTGGATGCATGCCTACCAGAAAGATGAGTTATTGAAGAGAGTATGCATGTTGTGGAATCAGCATTTCAGGGGGAGAGCAGCTCACCCTCTGTAACAGGATTCCAGGTATACTTTTACTTATTCCCAGGGACTTGCTCAGATCCATCTTTATTTGATCTCATGTACCATGAAGATATTGGAGAGAACCTAACAGAGGTGCTTTTGCATAGACTCCTTGACTGTGTATAAGTTGTTATATATAGCAACATTAAAAGTTGTACATTTCATAGAGGCAATGTCTTCTTCCAGTATCTTGCAAACAACATAGAATTTCAGATTTCCTATGCTCTGGAGCGCTGTACATCATTGTCCCTTGGCTATGACAACAAACTGCTTAAATGGGCATGTACCTAGACATACCACTTTTATCAGAGGGCATGGAAAGGAGGACCAGTATTGTGGCTATGTTTCTACTGATCCAGTGAAAACCCTTTTTCAGCAACATGTTTTGCAACACATATGAAGCTCAGGAAATAAATACCTGACCAGACTACATGATCTAAGGACTTTGCCTGAGCATAAATCCTGCTAACAGATTTCCACATTCACTTCAGCTCATCTCATCTCAGCTAGTTACAGAAAAAACTTTCCTCAGTCCCTCCATCTGAGCTGCTAAACATGGAACTTGCCTTCCATGGAAAAGCACAAGAGAATTAAAATCCTGATACCGATGCGGAAGAGAGTTTAGATCAAGTTTAATTGTATGAAGCTGGGAGACACACATTTTTTTATTAGTCTAAAAGATTACACTGCTGGTCCATTTTACCAATTTTCTGCTTACAGGAACACTCAAAATCTATTTGTATTAAACAAGCAGTAACCTATTGATGAAAATGCAATGACAAATAGTTAATCCCTGAAAGCACTGAGGTAAATAATCCAATAATGATACAATAATATTTTGTTTCATATCCTGTAAGGGACAGATCACAAATCTATGTTTTCTATTAGAGTGGCAGAACAAATCTTAATAAAAGAGCTTCCTTATGAAATGTGCTTCAGCTGAAAGCTCTCTGGAGAAAATGCTCTGACCCTATAGTGCCATTTAAGAAGATCATATTGGATCAAAGACCCACTGGGATATGGAGCATCTGTGGTGGATGAAAGGCTTAGATTTTGTCAGTTATTGTAAGATATAATAATAAAAGAATGGGAAACGATTCATGGCACGCAATAAATAAAATGTGTAGGCACTTTTAATTTTAAAACAGAGTAAAGAGCCTTTCAATATCAGCATTTCATGTAAATTACTACTATCCATTGTGATTTTCATGTCTTTTCAAGTGACAATACAGCTTCCTCTGTTCTCCCAACAACGCAGCACTGGGTGAGAGTCTGAAAACACAGAGCAGCAGTTAAACAGACGAATAAGTATTGAATTTAAGCCATGATTTACAATGGTGAATGTTTCCAGAACCCACTTCCTTTGGAAAAAAATATAGCAAGGAAAAAAAGGGAAAAAAAGCTTTGATACTTCTTTCCTACTTCTGTAGGGTGGAACAATGGGGCCAGCATCCAACAGAGAAACCATAGCTGAGTTCTCTGTGCTCCTGAAAATTTGGTGACCTACTTTGGTGCCTCAGTAAAATTGCGTGATCCCAAAGAGGGTCATAGGATAAACCAAAGCCAGAAGGGACTTGTTGGAAGGCAGAATTTCCTATCCACTTCTCACAATTCCACAGTGCCACTTTCTATCGTGGCTTTTTGCTGCTTGTTTTTAAGTGGTGTTTTGTTCTCAAAGCTTTAGAGAAATGTGCAAGATGCTCACTAACTTGGTGAGAAGTGTTCTTTGATGGTAGGTGTACATCTATGAATTTGCAGGCAGAATTTCTGAAGTTAAAGAATATCTTTAATTGTCTGGGTATTCTTAGCAAGGTTATACTCTTACTGACAGCCTATCAAAAAATCACATTTGCCTTTTAAGTCCTTCTTTATAAAAAAGCTAAAAATTATGAATTTGATCTTGAAAAAAGAACCCGCTTGTAGCCAAGACAGGAAAAAAAATTATAAAATCCATTCTTCCCTGTTGGTGATTTTAGTGTAGCAGAATTTTGAAAGAAAAGGATCTAGAGCAACACTGTCCCCCCTGTTTTGGAGTTTTTTGTGTCATTGGGAATTATGAACCAAATGACAGCAAAGTGGCCAAAGCATCAACTGAAGCACATTTGTAAGAGTTTATAGCCCCCGTTTTGCCATCACAAGACTCCTTCTCTCAGTTCTATGAGCTGCAAGTTCATTACTTACCCCTGTGATGGTGGTGCCTTTACACAATGTCCTAATCTTGTGTATTATTTATAATTACTATTATTGTAAGGTAGGACTCTTAAATACAGTATTTGGACTGAACAGGCCATAACTATTCCATGCATTTAATGAGTATTTTACAAGGGCTGATTTCTTTTGATGAAAACAATTTTGATCATGTTGTATTATATTTTAATCACAATTGCATTTTTTTCTGTCTGTTTTGTGCAGTGTTTCATTGGTCTGTCACAAAGTTCAATGACTATTTTAAGTTTTTGAATATTTAAAAGTGCAGAAGCTGGATTTATTCCTCAGCTCTGTGGGTTCCATTCATTTTTCTTTACATTTTCATTGAAAAAGCCCCCATTTCCCACTGATCCCAACTTCTTGCTCTTTCCAAGCCACCAGCCCATGCTCCCATCTCGCAGGTCCCCTGCTCCTTCTAACCCATCCTCTCCTGGCTCAGACCCCTTTTACCCTTTCACAGCCAAATCCCCATCTTCCAAACACCTCCCAAATCTTCCTTGTCACTGCCTGAACACAAAGATGGGCTTTCTTTCCCAGCTCCCATGGCTGTTCAGGGAATACTACTGCTGCTTCTGTCCACAATTCAGACCCAGACAATGCCCTTTCTGGCACTTTTCTCCCCATCTGCCACCCTCTTGCTGGCTTTCATGGCTAGCCAAGTCCATTCACTCTTTCATTTCTTTTTGACCAGAGTGCAGGGATTGAAAAACATCCACCAAGACACGTGTATTGCAAATCCCCACAGAAAAGCCAGGAAAAGCCAGCAATGACAGCCAGACTCCCAGCTGTCCCGTCCATGATGGCTTCCTATACACCCCTACTGTAACGCTTCTTCATGAGAGCTTCCAGAGTCTTTGCTTTTTCACATAGTTAGCCTGTTAGGTGGCATGTGAGGAATAATATTGTGGTTATTAGGGGGACGTATGTTCTCTGGAACAGGAAAAAAGTGTCTGCTGGGCCACAGCCCACCTCTGGGTCTGACACACAATTTCAATGGGAAAAAATTAAGCATTAGTCCAAGTATCCATGCAAAGAAGACCTTAAGGGAAAGACACTTCGAGCCAGAGAAAATAATTTTAAATGACCCAGTGGAGTGTCTTCAATTCAAAACCTTTTTCTTCTATTACATGTACATTAAGGAAGCTAACAAGACCATTTCCAGTAAGTCAGTACCATTCCATTCTGCTTAATCCTACTTGTACTCTGAAGAAATGAATCAAAACAACACGAGTGTGGAAAGAAGGTCTAAAGACTCCCATAGTATGTAGGACAGTGCAGAAGAAAATTTTTTAGGAAGTCAGTGAAGCCAGCCTCTAGACCAAGAAAAAACACTTGTCTGGAGCCTCTTCTTCTAAGCTTCCCTTCAGGAGTCTGCCAAACAACAAAAATTAAAGCAGAAACACAAAATGAAGCAATGTATACTGGGAACATCAGCCCCAAGAAAATCGCAAAACCCCAGGTGCAACTTCCTGCATTTTGGAAGACTTTTAAAACATTTCAGGACAAAAAAGCACATGCAAAAATATAAGCCTACCTGGTATTTATCTTGGACCTGGTGCTAGAATAACTTGCCAGTAGCAAATTCCACACACTGAAACCACAGTTCTTACTACACACTTGCATGTTTCCCATCATACACACTCACATGCATACAGACACACACACGTTGCATAGGAAAACATTCAAAAAGCCAGCATCAACATTATAAAAAATATCCCCCAAAGCAAGTTATCACCTCCCCTATGAGTAGGAACACTGGGCTCTTATGCTCAGCATCCAGGCACAGCCAAGCCTCCCTTGTCCAGCAGAATGACTCCCCTAGTCAGTTTACACTAACTTCAAATGCACCCTTTAAATAAACTTTTGTGAGTCCTCCCACATGGACTCAGGTGTAGTTCTCTCATTTCTTTTTCTGCTGCTTCCTTTCACTTTCTACTCTACGGCTCACTGGCTTTTTTGCTTCACTGTGTCTCAGCATCCCTTCAGCCTCCATCTATAAAGGCAAGCAAACAAGCACCACAGCATGTGTATGTGTACTACTGCATGCAGAATACCCAAGTCTCATGTTGCCACACTGAACCAAGCCTCATTATCATTAGTAGTAAAACTCAAACTTTCTAATATGTATTTTTATCAGTTGTAGCACACATCCCATTTCTGCAACTACTTTAGTACTTACTTAAGTTTTCCAGCTTGAATAGTCCCAGCTACTCACTGTGACTGAAACAAAGGACGTAAATGTTCAAAAGATCAGAGCCCATGTCACTTTTTGTCAGGAGAATCTTG
>JAVJGI010000057.1:45217122-45234971 GCA_035590275.1 Ibycter americanus
CGCATGGACATAGAGCACAGAGGAGGAGACATGCAGGCACTGGGCCAGGGCCACACAGACAGTCCTTCACACAAGAAGGTGATTACAAAGAGGACCGGGAGGCATCCAAAGTGGAAGAGGTTCAGGAAAGTATGTGGTGGGCCTAAGAGAGCAGCAATGGGAATGCAAGCACCCCTGGGAGCAACAACAAGTGGGATAGCCGCCAGCATTTCTTTGAGAAACCAGCAAGGGAGCAGATTCAAGGGCACCTCTTCCTGACTTTATCACTGGCAGACTGTGCTCAGCTTCAGCACTAATACGTGAAGACCCTGCACAAGATCTCAGATTTCCATCTCCCTCACAGGTTTGGGGGCAGGGGGAAAGGAATGGGAGACACCAGACACATTTTTTCCTACTGTTTTGGAACAACAAAAAATATCTGCAAAAGATATAAACAGCAGAGGTACAAGAGAATTTGGGAAAGCATGTAGTAATATGCTCACTTAGAAATCTAGAAAGTATAGTAAGGTTCAAATCCAGCAAAACATCTAAGCTATGCTGAATTTTGTTCCTGCCAGTAAAGCCTTCCCTTACAGCTCAATATGCTTATGTGAGCAAAATATTTTAAATAAAGCTTCCAGTAAGAAGACTGTAATGAATGGATCCAATATATTCAAAAACCATTAAAAAAACAAAGCTAGCAGCTGAAATACCACTTTGCATGATTTATCAGTGCATTAAACACACAGGAAACTTGATCATTTTGCTTAGATGTGTCATTTAGATGCATCTGCTTTCCTAATACTGCCCGACATATTTTCAGAAAGAATAAAATACCCCAAACACTGGCAGTTACCTAAATGTTCTCTAAGAATCACTGGCTGCACTGGTTCTCTATAAACAGTCAGGGTTAAAATGTACAGTCTTACTAGGTCAGCACGATTTATTTTTCTGTTGGCAAAAGCTTCCTGGAGATTCTCCCAACAGAAAGACCAAGGCAGGACAAAAGTACTCCTGGGCAGGGTATGTTTGCTGTTAAATTTGCTGAGATGTAACAGTACTATTTATTTTAAATACAAAAGTTATTTGTCTCAACATGTCTAATCACAGTATCTTTAATATCTTTAATAAACTGACTTCAATACAATTATCATCAGAGTACCTGAAAGGCTATGCCTTCTCTTCTCCGACCCTGTCACACTTCAGCACAGAAAAAGCAGCACCATTGAAAGAGTGAGGAGACTTGACTGGAAATCTAGAATATATATTAAGTTCCCAATCCAATAAAGTACCTAAGCCACACTGAATTTTCTTCATGCCAGCAGTCACAGCTGAAGCCAACACGATCACTCATGTGCTGCAAGTTAAGCCTGTGCTAAAATACATCACCGAATGGGGATTTTCATTTACTGTTCTCAAAACACTCAGCAAACATTTATTTTCCCAAGACAGTGCACCATATTTAGCCGTTGATTATAAAGCAGAACTCCTCATTAGCTGCTTAGAGGTAGACTCTCATGGACATAATCTCATAAAGCTTCAACACTGTCTTACTGGGGAGTAAACTTAGCCACAAAGAATTTACGTGACCTGTTGGAGAAACATCAAGTCAATGTGTGAGTTCAGATCAGCACCTATGCATTCTCCCTCCTGCTCGCAGTCTTCAACCATGTGACTATAGTTGAAGAGGGAAGTGTGAGTGAGTGGCTACTACTGTAGAATTAAGAAAAGTTCATGCAACTCTCTCTTACCTTGCAGCCAGTCTCGAAAGTAGTGCAACCACATTTTGGGAAGCTGCCTATCCTCTTCCAACAGAACGTATGTCACATTGCTAAAACTTCTGTGAAGTTCATAAAGTAAGTGCTGGACATTTGGATAGTCTGCCTTCTGTGTCACAATGTACATGTTGTAGAAAGAAAAGTATTTGAACTGTGCGGCAATAAAGTCATATTCCCGTGTTTCCCGTGGTACAATGTCTGTGAGATCTAGTCCATCTCTCACCCGGGTAGTTCCATAAAGGCTGAGCCCCAGTAAACCCAGAAAAAGAAAAATAACCACAATCTGCAACAGAAAATGGAAATGCATTTGAGTTTAGGTTTCTAAAGAAACTAACAATTCATAATGGCACACTACAAAGCCAAGTTCAAAATTAACACCCATCAGTCTACTTCAAAGCTTTTATTTCTACCTTTTTTTTCCCATACACATAACACACTACAAGGCTAAGCTAATTTGTGCTTTATTAAAGGAGCTCTGCATCATGGATAAGAAATTTATATCATAATAAAGTTTAAAAGTGGCTTTAGTTTCACCGTTCATAAGCTTACATTACTGAAAGTCACCAAAACCCTTACTGGTAACTTGTATCTGAACAGTATGTCTCTACAGCGCTCACAAGACAAACTTTTAAAGTACGAAATTAGTTGTAAAATTATTAAGAATTGTTATTCCAAAAGAATTCTGTTTCTTCCTTACATTTAATACCACTGCCAGGACAATTTTATTACTGGGCAAAGCAGAAGTGTATTTTTGAAAAACAGGTAAATAGTTCCCTGATTACCTTAGCTTTTGGTTTTAGGAGGAATGGAGCATAATGCTTTTCTGCAAAAGATGAGAGTGTCCACTTCGTACAGGGTGGCTCAAGGCAATGCATGCTGGAGTCTGAGAACTGGGAAAGCAAATCCCTCGTTGAGCTTGTGCTTTCTGGGCTCTGGCAGCTAAGATTATCTTGCGTCACTGTCACTGGCTGCACAGATATTTCTGAACGAGGCTCTGCTGTGGTATAGTACACCTGCGTATGAGGATCGTATTCTGTGCGCAGCTGCACTGTAGACTGCATTGTAATCTGAGTTTCATGTGCAAAACTGTGACTGCTGTATGGGGGTGGAGGACTGTAGCAAGTATTGTCATTTTCTGCATATGCTTGAGGCTCAATCTGAATCACTCGAGTGACACACGGACTGCAAGAGAAGAGAAAAACATCCATTCACATTTAGACAGATCTTTATTTCAGTGAGACTAGATAGGGCAACCTGCTTCCATCTGAGACTGCTTTTACTACTATTAGATGGTTTATATTACCTAAGTGTAACACTTTGATGCAAATTTTGTTCTGCACCTTTAGGAAATGCTTCTCAGACATGGTTCAAAGTGTAGGCCTCTGAGAATACGTGCACGTTCCTTGTGCTCAACAAAGAAGGAACCAGCATCTGTCTGAAGACACCAACATCTACACACATCACACCATTAACTACACCTGCTACGGGTCAATGCCCAGGTAGCTGCACACAGACTGAATGCACAGTATGTATGTGAGCTTGCATCAACGTGCCCATGCTTAGAATCAAGCTATTTAGATCAGAATGTAAACACATGACATACTGAGTTCTTCTGTTTAGAACTATTAAAGTACCTGTTAAATAATATTTGGGCCTTCTGGATAAGATCTCAGACTTTTGGGAGGCAGGTTGAAACCATGTGCCATACACTGACTGAATGTTTTAAAAATTAAATAAACATATGCAAGCATTAATCCCTAGCAAGGATGGGCAACATGAAGAAACAAAATTACAGAAGTAACTGAAGCATTCCCTTTATTTTAGTCTACACGACATCAACAGATACCTGGTTTACAAAAAAAAAAAAAAAAAGTTATCAGAGACAAACCTCTTCCTGTAAATGAGAAATGACCAATTGATGATAGAAAACAGTATCAGAGGTTTTTCACCCAGTGGACAAATCCTACAAAAACAAGAGGAATTCAGAATGTTGCCTACCTAAACAAAGCAAGCTCTCATTAACTGCATTTCTTCAGATGTAAATGAGCCCAAATCAAATTCTGATACGCACTTAGTGCAAATTTAGATGAGGGAAGAAATGGAAGGTCTGATTGCCCTGTATTTCTGAGAATCAAGGCTCCAAAATTCAAGCACATGAGGCCATTCACTGAAATTATGACTGAATCAGAACATAGGAATCCTGGCTTGGAATCAACTGTTTCTAACTGCTCCCTCAAAAACAAATTTAGGAAAGTGCTTTCTCTCTTTGACATTAAAATTAAAATGTCAAACTATGTAAGCTCCTGGGTGGGTGTAAAAGGCTAAGATGACTGAAGGTGGATTCTCCACATCCTGGTTATGACAGTATGTAAAGAGTACATGTGTAGAAATGTAGCTGGATCCTCTTCGTGGCAGGCAAAAGCAAAAACTAAGGTAGAAACCATGCTTAATTTCTAAGCAGTGGCTCCACTGATGACAGTAGACTCCTTCCTAGCCCCACTCTGTGCTCAGAGGTGGATGTGCATTATGTAAGAATCTATGTATACACTCTTCAGAATGGCAGTGTTACTATTCTAAATTACTACTGCAGCCATAACAGAAACTTTATCAAGCATTATTCTGTAATGGTACTGATCATTCCTCATAGTCCTACGAAAAACTTGGCTAAGGGGAAGTCATTTTATAGTTTATACACTATGCTTATGTGTTTAAGTTTAAAGGCATAAAAAGTACAAAAATTAGCACACAGCAATTAATTGTAAGTCTTCTCAGTACCCTGAGTTATGTACAGTCTTCCAGGATTACCCAATACTAGTACTGGACACCTTGCAGCACCACGTAATGTTCTAAAAATACTTGAAGATATTCCTAAACCATGGATCTTTTATCTTCTTTCAAAAAACTGTCCTCCCAACAGTCAAAATGAACATACGTATGAATGAATGGAAAAGTGTGTATGTGTGTGTCTGAGAGAGAGAGAGAGGGAGAGAGAGAGAGAGGGAGAGAGAGAGAGAGAGAGGTATTTTAACTTTTCTCCTCAGTCAGGTAAAAACCAAGGTAGCAAATTGAAGACAGTCACTAGCAATGAAATCGTAACATACTGACCCCGCTGCAGTGAAGAATTCCCACTCCTGACAAGGCATGGTAGCACTGACTGGTGACCACGAAAAGGATGCACCTCATACATCAACCTATCACATGTTCTCACCTTGTAAAACAGCAGAATATATCCAGTCTCCTGTCTTCCCGACGATAAAGGTCCATACTCAGGATAGCAGGAAAAATCAGCAGAACCATAGCAAAGTTGAACACCACCACAACTGCTGCCTACAGATCAGTCATAAGAGAAGTGATGTCATTACCAAGCTTCATGTTGGGCATCAGCTTTACAAAGCATAACACTTCCTTTCAGTTCTCATCTGTTCACTCATTTATCATGTCAACTCATCAGATGCTTTCAAGCTTTTCCCTGAGGAAACTGGGAGATATACTTTTACATTCCCATTTCATTATGGTAGGCCTACTGTAGTTCATTAATTTCTTTTAATAATAAACTTCATATTGTTTTAATACAACTGTGCCTGGAAATGTGGTGATGATTTCTGAAGTGAAAAAAACAGAGTCGTCAAATCATACTTTTGCATGAGATGCTGCTATATTTAGAGTATCACAGTAAAAAAGATGGAAGCAAAAGCAAACCTGGAACTAAAATTGAAGTTCTCACATTTAAGGGATCTGAAGTAATTTAAGCATCACAATAACATTAAAGCACATTATTAAATCAGAGATGAAATAATGGTTTAAGTAAATTTTATTGAAACTGTTCTATTTAATAAAATATTACACACTTGACGTACTCAAAATTCTAGCCAAAAAGAGCAACATGTCGAGTTTATCAGGGATTATTTTTCAAGGAGAATCAAAATTAATCCAACACCACATAGTAAATCTACATCTAATATGCTTGTGTTTAATAGAGCTTGATTAATGAGCCAGTCTACCAAAATCAGTCTTAAATTGGAACAAGAATACTTGGTTTAATTTGTAAAGCGAACATTAAGTAATGAAAAAAACCAAACTCCCCGCCCACCGCCTTTCAAACCATTTCAAACCCTTTCCCACACAAAGATTCCCAGAGAATCTCCATAAACATATGTGGTGCAGCATCTGTCATTATTATTAATAGCATTTATTTGTAATGCAGAATTGTTAGGAGCACTGGCCATCACAAAGGGAAAGTCTGGGCACAGATGGGACTGGAAGATAGCTGTAAGAGTAGAAGAGGCAACAGGTGAAAAAAAAAAAGCCTGAAATCCTTATATTTTACCCATTAGATAAGCAGTACCAATCTCAATAGTAGCCCAGTTTCGTGTTAAGGAACTCACATAAACTATCAAGTGCTTTCACCTGTAAGATCTGAAGTAACAACTGCTTAGGTTGAAACAGCCATAAAAAAGAACAAAAGTTGGGCTACAAAAATATAAATAAAAAAAACCCAAACCTGATATAAAGAGGCCCTCCTTTTTCCAAAATGAATGACTGCTTTTGATGTTGAAAAATCAGGCCTCAAAATTGGCAGCTCAAAAGAGGTGATACCTAAAATCAGTCTTTTAAAAATTCATTACTTCCATGTCAAAATTACCTAACTAATGCAATTTTTATTTTTCTGTGAAAATTTTTATTTATCTGTGAAAATCAAAGTACTAACACACTGAATGATTTTTAGAGTTTTGAAACTGTCAAAGTATGATAAAAAGACTAGATACTGTTTTTTCTTTTCTGAAAATTACAGAATTAACCAGTTATGTAACTATTTCCTAGTAACTTCAATCATAAATATACTGTATACAAAAGTGGGGTTTTATTGGTGTTTCTCTTTCATTTTCTCCAGCCTGCCTGAATTAACATTTTGGTCCTGCTGGTTGTCTGTAGACCTAACTACTAAAACAGAACTTACCTAGTACTTACAGCCAAATTAGTATTTAGCCACCTTTGAGAGAAAAGATGCAATGACTATTTCATGATTTATAAATAACCACACAGAAAGGTATGCAAGGTCATAGCCAAGACTTTAAAACTAAGTGATTACCTTTTGATCCTCTCCAAAATTAATTGAATCTGTCAGAAAAACAAATGGCTGCTGTTGCAAGCAAGGTGTTTGTTGGACCTAGTTCATACAACTGCTTTCCTTACTGCTGCTAAACCAGAGAAGGTTGAATCACCCATATAACATAAATAATTAGCTGTGTCCAACCAAGATCTTCTATCAAGAATCAGCTAAGATTTATTGAGTTTTGGAAAAAACAGTTAAGGCCTGAGTCAGTAATTCTTACTCCTCCCAACCTCAGTGCAAATCTAACAGAAGTCCTCTGTTCCTGCTCCATAAACTGCAAATACTTCATGCCTGACCAGTTCCTTCTGTAGACCCCAACATCCTTGAATCTCAAATGCCACTATACCTGAAAACTAATACTTGAAGTGTATGGTAGAGACACCATTAAAGTTAGTTATAGTCATATGTGATTTATTAAGAAGCATCGAAACTAATCCAACAACACAGAGTAAATCTGCCTGTTAACATGGCATCCCTTTTCAGAACTACTACATTTTTCATTGTGTCATTCCAGTGTTGATGTACTAACCCTGCAACTAAAATATTTTTAAACAATCCTCTCTGTTCTGATTTGTACTTAGATAGATCCCTAGAGCTCAACACCACACTTCCTATATATTGTACACTGTCTTCCCTTCACTCACCTCCCCAGAATTTCAAGGATGTAACAGTTCTCAGTTTTCACAATTAAATACAGAAAATATTGTTCTTGTATCAATTATAATTTGTTGTCCTGTCAAAAAACACCCAGTGACTTCATAAGAGGAGGGAAGGAAGAACTGTTGTGGAGTGACTCAATCTCTGACCTGATGCATCCGCCACCGCCTCCCAATACCACATAGACATGTGGTGGCTGGGAACGGGAACGTATGAAAACGCGATCATAGCAGTACACACAGTCTGTAACAATTACATTGATTGGAAAAACACTAAGAAAAAGCTGTGGTAGCAGTGCTTCCAGAGTACGGGCAACCTGTCAGCAGCACCCCAAGCTGAGAGCACACTTAGGATTTTGGGGGACAGGGCACCTTCTCTCACCCCTTCAGAGACAAATGGTCAAATGGAAAGGGCGTCAGACCTTTTCCTGGAGAAATCAACAAAGAGAAGATTAGTCCTAGAAGGGATAAAATGGGGACTACTTAGGGGTATAAAATGGAGGTATTCGATGAAATGAGATCAGAGAGTAGTAAAAAAACTTCCATTAATCAGAAAAAAATGTTGATCACTTCCTGAGAAAGATGCTCCACTTTTTGCATCTTTTCATAATGCACAGCCTAAAAATATTACTGCTGCTGCAGCTGTTAACGGAGACAGAAGAATGGCAGTCTGTGCTGGAGGCAGCGCAGGAGACGTGAGCCAGGCTGGCAAGCTGGGGCCCTGCTGAAGGTATGTGCTGCTATGTGCCATTCCTGGCAGCCCACCCAAGGAGAACGAGTGTGCTGTATAGCCAGAGTTGATGAACAGACGAGGAGGTTTGTCAGGGAAACTTCCACCCTACCGCTCCCTATCCGTAGCTCCCTCCTGCCAGCATCTAGACCCCGATCCCCCTTTGCACACACACACACCCCTTCTCCCTTCAGCTTTAATCTTGCTCGTTAAATTCTCATGTCAGGAGCAGGGAAAGGTAAATGACATGGGTAAAAGGAGGGGGACAAATCACTTCAGCACAGTAAGATACCTGAATGTGCTTAAGAACTTACGTTCTTTCCCTCCACCACCCCACCACCACCTGGTAGTGCACTTTTACATTTATAAAAAAACAACATGCTTACAGTGAGGGAAAATGTTACTGCTAAGTTATGGGGAAAAGTTCCACCCCTGCTCATTAATGAATCCACAGCACCCCTCTGCTGTTAGGGGAGGGAGTTTCTGGTGTACGCAAGTTAGATGAATTTTTGTGAAGCTGTACCTCCTCTTTCCTGGGCAGAATTATTCCCTAACAGTGTCTGAACAGACTGTCTGAGGAAAGAACTCAGCCCAGCAGTAGTTACACTCTGCCTTGCCTTGCTTCATTTCTACTTGAAACAAAGGGCTATGTTTAAGTCATTCCTACTGCAAACTTCAAAAACTTTCAGTGGAGTTCTCCGATAACATCGTCCTCCTCCACAATTTTCAGAAATGAAACACATCTGAAAACTCAGGACCTACTTCTTCAAAGTCCTGAGCACTCTAACAGGTGATTCTTGTGACTGAGTATGTGGGACACGTTCAGCATCTCAAAGCCCTAAAACTGCTTAAATAACGGGCTAACTAGATCAAAAATATGAAAAAAAAATTAAAATGGTGAAAAAGCTAAAACAGTCCCTATCTGCTTAATGGAATTAATTTTAAAAATTGCACCTTCAAAAGGATTTATTTCCATTTTTTTAAATGCATCAAGAGCTAATCCTAAAAACTCCCAAGACAGCATCAGACTTGCAGTGTTTGAGTTCCATAAAGTAAATGAACAACTCAAGAGGTATCAATGAACTGCTTTAGCTGGCAGAACAGAACAGAGGCCAAGGAAGAAGAAAGCATTGATATGCAAAATGTGAGTTTCTAACTAAAAGTTGGGCTGGCAGATGCAGGAAACCATTTATTCTCCCTCAGCAGCTGGGTTATTTTACAGATACTGGGCCTCAAAAGTTAGGGAAACTTTGACAATTATCTTGCAATGTCTTAAGAAAAGTGAATGAAGAGCAAAACAAGGTCAAGAGCAATCCTTTTTTTAAGCCCATCTGTTAAAAATTCACTATCTAGATGAAAAGAAGGCAGCATCTGTGAAAAGTAAATGCAGTATTTCATTGCTTTCGAAGTCTTGCTAGGAAGCTATCAAAGACTGCAAGGACTTCTTGTATAAACAAGCCTGAGTAAGAGGGAGAAGGAGGAAAAAGACTGTAAATAAAGCAAGCCATACATAAATACAGACCACCCACCAAAATCTGCCGCGGTTATCTGATTCTGAATGCTGTGATTGATGTATCACCTAATTTTTATTTTACCTGGTAAAGCCAGGCAAAGCAAGTAATAGATGTTCCTTTCTAAGAACAAAGCATGTTATTTTAGTGGTTCCTAACTTACATACATATCAGTTATATGTATTGCTCTAGCATCAATAAATCTTCATTACAGGTCTCCAGCTGCCCTTTTTTTGCACGCTTTTCCATCTCTTATATACATATAAGGCGTTACTGCATGCAAGCAAAGACAAATTACACAGGCATGTGAGAAAAGATTGAGCAAGTCAAACATCAATTTCTGGACACCAAAATGTTCCTACACATAGATTCCATATTAATCACTGCCTTAAAAAGGACGTTGATTGTGATGTTTTTATTCTGAATAATATTAACATGTTCATACATGAGTATGTTGAAATCTCACTAGAAACTTTTTGTTTGTCATTTTGCTATGCAGATTTCGTTTTCTGAACTTTCAGTGACTCAGTCTACAGTATGGCAGCAGGCAACAAGAAAAGTCTTTAGGAAAGGTATAGTTAACTTATACTCCGATTACAGTAACAATTATAGCTGTTATATGTCTCCACATATGTTCCAAAGGCAACCTGTCATGGTCTGATGTGAAGAGTGAGAACAGAGAAAGGCTGAGCAAAATTTGATCAGATAACAAAGAATTAATTTTGGCGGCTTCCCCTCAACAGCTTAGCCATAAGATTATGACAAAGTGGCCCACCTCTGTTGAGTACTTTTTATAAGATGCATTTAGGCTGAGGGCAACTTCTGTAAAGACAGGTACGACAGAACCTGACAAAAGAAGCCTTCTCTGATTCCTAGTGAAGATCTCCAGTATCCTGTTAGCTGTTTAAGGTACATGTTGAATGTCTGAAACTGGGCCACAGATTTAGGATACAAGAATAACTTCCAACAGAAGAAGTGTTACAGTTCTTCACACACACATTAACACAGGTCTTTGCCACAAAATAAAACAATTCACTGTCACATCACTTGTCAGAAGAGACATCTAGGTTTTGGCAAATCAGCATTGCTAAATACTGCTAACCATTCAGGACTAAGGATCTAGTAGTTTTAGTTGCCAGAAAGCCACTGAGGCTTTTACTTTCTCTATTATTCACTACCAAATTGCCTACTGTGAAGGCAATAGTAAAGAAATTATTAATGCTTATTGGTAACGTAACTGCAATTGCAAACAGTTCACCATTTTACAGCTTAATGCAGGCATACTTAAATCTCTGAAAACAGCAATAACTGCCGCATGTATTAAGAAAAAGTGCAGCCCTTGCTTCCTCTGGATAGCCAAGGGCTCAAGGAGAATGAAAAATGATTGGAGAACCAGCCTACAGCAGGAGAAAAATAACTACTGAAAAAGTACAGTTTGCCTGCTCTGCACCAAGGTCAGACAGTCCTATAAATTGCTTGTGTTAGGAGAGAAACTCCCAAAGCTTGCTCCAAAGAGCCCCTGCTTTTAGAAGAGAGTTTTCTCCAGCATCCTTAATATTTCATATTTCTGAAGGTATATTGGTGTATTATCGCAAACAAATATAAGAAGACAAAAAGAGAAAAGGAGAGCCAGCAACACAGGGTTCAGCACATAAAATTCACATTTTCTCTCAAAACAGTTGGAATTCTCGGAACTCTTCTCCAAGTTTGCTAAAATGACATTGGGAGCAAGGCAGTACAAACCACTGCAGTAATAGTTAGCATGGCAAATGCATATTTGCTGCTGTCACTGCGCTTTGTTTATAGTTTTTAAGAGCAGCAAATGTGACAAACATGAATTAAAGAATTAAATTTCTACTGAGTAATGCTACAGTACACACTACAGTACTGTCTACTCCTCTTAACTTTAGAATGCAAATCTTTCTGGAGACTTGTTTCTTCTTAGTTGCATACACCTTGGTTTTTGCACTCAACCCAGCTGTGATGGGGCAGCGTGTTCTTTCACCTGCTAACAGGATGCAAGAGACTCCAGGCATGAGAAATGGGAGGAGCAGAATCCAGAGCAGACAGCAGTTGTTATTACCCAGATCTATGGTAAACAACGACCACATACTGGTTCAGTGAACTGCAGCAGCATTAAACACAGACTTTAACACTACCACTAACAGGTATCATCACTGGCCTTCCATGACAGGACCATGCAAAAGAGCTAACAAAACAGCGTGTAAACTTACTTGGAGTGAAAATGCTCGTAAAGCAGGAATAGGGATTAAGGCAGCCATAAAGAAAGCAGTAACATTGCTGATAGAGGTAAGGGCTACACTTGCCCCTGTTCGCTTCAAACATTCACCTGTTCTGTCCTGCAAAACAAATGACTCATCTTAGAAGTCAAGCAAATAAAGCGATGTCCTGCAAACAAAGGGGTCATCCTACAGATACAACACAGTAACAGTGAAAAATTATTACAATGAAACTCTGAATACAAGTGTGCGTTTGAGAGTATGTGAGAATAAGCAATATACTAATTAAACTGTTCAGGAGAAAAGCAGATGACACATGAAGTGCTCAAGTTTTTTGAGGGCTGAAAACATTAACAAAGCTGATTCTACCTTCAGAACACAAAACTAAATCGGTACTGACATTGTATCAAATACATCTGTAATTAAGTACAATGTATCTTCTACCAGTGGAGTCACTTGGTGTTCTCACTTTTCAGACAAAAAAGCATGTATTAACAGCACAGGGGCATAACATAGCTACATATCTTGACGACGTATGTAACAAAACAAAAACCAACCCAAAACCCAGGGACCACACAGAAGAAGTGCAGAGAAAAATCATGATAAACACATGACCCTTTCCCAACCCAACAAGCTATTTTGAAGCATATGAAGGTTATAGTAGAGTGAGGTTGTAGTGGCTGCATGCCAGACCAGCTGGAAAGAGCACATGGAAGACATTGCCTGTACAAAACAGAATGGGCAAATATACATTGCTTTTAAACAGTTTGTACTTCGGATATGAAACTTTGGACTGAGGGTAAAAAGGTCAATAAAAGGAAAGGATCATAAAAGTGACAACACCTTAGATTTTATAACATTAATATGTTATGTACGCTTTGAAATGTCGTGGTCAATTATAAACATCAGAAAAGAAAAACAGAGAAAAATATACAAAATAAATTTAAGGCCATAGCAAATAAGTGCAGGTAACAGTTGATAGAGATAAAAAGAAATGTTTCCTTTCTAAGCTGTCCTCCTGTTCTTTCTTTTCACCTTAACATTTTTGGTTTCTTCCATTAAAATAATTCTATCATTTAATTGTCAGACTCATATTGCAGTTTGTTCCTAAATTTAGATCAACTTATGCTGAAGTTTTGGGCAGAATTTGGATTATGTAAATTAGCCTTTATATGATAGCTACAAATTAAAATTTCAAGACAAAATAAATCTAAGAAACTATTAAAAAAACCCAACTAACAGAATATGAACATTCCAAAACATTCTAGGATCACATGTATTGCCCATTGTTTTCAATTTTGACAGAAATAAGAATTTCCAGACCCTAGGAAATCCTACTGAGGAAAAAAATTGGGTTTTTAAATCACTATTAATTAATTCTGGATACAGTTACCTTTTCCTATATGAAGCCTTTTTTTTTTTTTTTAATCTTCCCCAAAATCCCCATTTTGTCATTACCTCGAATGGAATTCTCTTATTCTGTCCTGTTTCACTAAATGCATGTGCCAGAAGGAAAACATCATCTACACCAACTCCAAGAGCAAGAAAAGGCAAAACCTTGGGGGAGAAACAAAACAAACAAAAACCAATAAGGTTTTTTTTATGATCTTCCATGCAGCTAGCCATTAAATGGCTAATTAAAGCAACTTTTACATTACACTGTACACAAATCCAAGGGTAAAATGAAAATCAAAAGGATGCAATACAGCTGTTAACTTTTATTTTGGAATACTGCTGAGAAGCTTGCAGTATACTATTTACAGGTACAAAATCTCATCAAAAGTAATTCAAGTTCTGGGTTGACAAAGAATATCTGATAATAACTCAAGTTATATTAAAAACATTTTCAGAATTTTAACATCCTGATATATTCAGATGCGAAAATAAAACCTGCAGCTTCTTATGTGTAACTGGATACGTTCACTCATATTGAGGCACATAAAAATCAATTAATGCAGAATGTAGTAACTATACAAACTACACAATACCTGCCTTTTTTAATATCAATTGGTAGCACGATCACATAATTTCTTACAGCATATAACTATGAAATAGGAGAAAGGCACAAGTAAAAATGTAGAGCCAAAATACTCTTGCAGCTTTTCTCCCTTAAAGGTTCAGTTGTGTTCATTTACCAACAGAGTACTCGTAATTTAACAGCAGACTTCTGTCTCCTAAATACCTGAGTTGTGGCAGCATTAAAGGAAATTCCAATCAATGAGCACAGGCCCAATCCTGCAGCCACTGAGAGTGCAACCAACAAGACTCCTGCCAGCCCCACGGCACCCTGAGACTTGGCACAGTCCCACCGCAGCATTGTTAAACAGGCGTAGGCAAGCTAAAGCAAGGAGGGGGGAAGGAGTTGGGGAGGAAAAAGCAAAATATTAGAACGGAACCTTCTTTAACAGCTATCTCTCCCCACCCAAAATACACATACTTACAAATATTTTTAAATAGAACAGACACATCACAGATGTTACACTGAGGAACAGGTGACAAGTCTGAAGCAAAAGTCTACAAAATGTAGTTTTTATTTTAAATATGCCTAAAATGTTCTGGACTACTCACAATAAAGCAGATATTTAAGCCCTGCTCTACTACCAGAGAAAATTAAATAGATTTATTTTATTACCATTAGCAAGTAGCCACTTGCTACTCTGATAACACTGACATCAGAAAATGACTTCAGGATGTCATCCAGGGTGGTTGTAGTAAAGGAGAGCACCTTCTGAGTAGAGTTTTGTGCAACACTTTGATGAACAACCTATGAAAAGAAAAATAAAACTTGGTGTGACTAAAGAAAAAATTCATTACCATCTTCTACAGCACATATCTGAAATCGACTACTTTTGCCTTCATGTTCCTGCAAAAGCCCACACCCTACACAGAGATTACGCTGACGCTACACAAATGTGTTTTGTAATTATTTCTTGCAAGCTACTGATTATCAGACTAGAATTTGCATCCTTCAGGAACAGCTACTGCATTCCCAGGCCGTTCTAAACATTTAACTTGAAACCTCTTCCCATAACTCCACCATGGATATGCTGCAGTACGCATTCAGCCTCTAACCCAAGGCCAGGGATCTCTTTGGGGTGTTAGCCTCTAACCCAAGGCCAGGGATCTCTTTGGGGTGTTAGCCTCTAACCCAAGGCCAGGGATCTCTTTGGAGTGTTCCTCTTTGCCCCGCCTGACCATTCCCAGAGGTCAGCAGCAGTGCAGCAGTAGTCAGCGCTTGGGACATGGAGACTAGGCACAGTCACACCACCCCCCCACCCTGGCTGCCACTGGCAGAGCAGCCCATGGCTGCTAATGTTTTCCAAACACCTTCAGAACAACCACACCAACCAAAAGCTTTTAAATTCCAGCTAGCTCTTTGGTTCGTTCTCAGTCCCAGCAAAGCAAAAATGTCCCAGACAGCAAGGAGCAAAGCCTTCGTGGTTTCTCGTATGTGACTAAGCAAGCAGTTTCTTAATTGGAGTGGGGAGGAAATCAGCTTAAAAACTGGGGGGCAATGATTCAGTTCTGGTTTAAGCATCTTCCTTGAAGAAATACTGTAAAAAGCTGTGACAGAAGGCAGTGGATCTTAACAAGACTTTATAGTATGGTATCTACATAATTTTCAGTTTTACCTCAACATACATCCTCTGCCAGGCTTCCAGAATTGCTGCTGCCTTATCCTCGTTCCAGTTGATATGTGAAACATATTCATACCCCTTGAAGTGCTCATACATTTGCTTAGGAGTCATTAACTGAAACATGGTCTGCAAAGCCTGGGCACTGTAATATGGAAAGAAGGGAGAGGAGGAAGAGGCATAAAATGAGCATTTTCAGGAAATTATTTTCATGGCATCAAGTCCCAAATGAGACCCTAAGAAGAGCTTGCATGGGTTCTTTATTTTATAGGGCACATGTTTGTATTAAAATTGAACAGAGTATAATTAGTCTACTGTGTATTTGGTGCAGCTGTACTGGTCTCTGCAGTATTGAGGCTAAATCTGGTTTCACTGAAGTTAATGAGAGTTTTGCCATTATTTTCAATAGGATCAGTTTCAGGAGCAAAGAATGTAACCTACAAATCAGTTATAAAGATCATGATTGATAGACAGATTGCTGTGAGGATGCCATAGGAATGGTTATTTCTGCAAGATCTTGTAAATGCTGTTGGCAATTTGTTATTTGAAGACTTTGGTCCTCTTCATCTCTTGGAAAGAAATGCCAGATTAAACTCCTGATGCCTGACAAGCTGTGAGGAGTACACATTGGCAGTAACTATCCATACTGAGTTTCCACAGTATGCAACTGTATCCAGCAATTTTAGAAGCTTAAGGAACTATTTTATTTTTCACTAAAAATGTATGTTTTGGCTGCTTGTTGAAAGACTTATTAGTGTTAAGTGTGAATGCAAAAAAGGTCAAAATTCATATTAAAAGCCTGAAACAAAGGGGTTTGTTTTATCACTCAAAACAGTATTCAAGATATAGGGACATAAAAATAGACTTTTGTCTACATTGAGCCTGAACAAAAAGTTCACTGGAGATTCTGAAATTCTCAGAGAAGTCAAATGAGTGCGTACATTATCCAAAATATTTTTTCCCCTTTTTCCTTTGATCATATTTCAAAACATGATCAAAGGTGTTCAGTGCTTTAAACACTAGTGGTTCAATACTTTACACACATATTCTAAACAACAGAGTTGCCAGGAAAAAGCTTTCTTTCTGAGCAATGTACACTATTGTTCTGACGTTAGAAGCAAGAAGCGATGACGCCTCCTTAGATTTAAACTATCTAATCACTCTTTTAAATTGTGTTGTCTTGAGGCATGTCCTCCTAAACGGGGATTCATAATACACGTGAAGGGCAGTAATTTTGCGTGATCCTCCTGCTATGCCCCAAAACTCAAACTCCAACAAAGAAAAACTTTGAAATTTTCTTTAAACATTTGTTTACCTGACAAGTTTACCAGAACTGTTCTTGACCGTACCACCAATAATTAACTCCTCCTGCCAATGCATGTATTTTCTTGACAGTCCATAGCATCCACCACTCAAAAAGAAGGCTACATCAAGAGGCTAGAAGAAGTTATAAACAAGGAATTAATCAGTTTCATAACTTTAGACAAACTTATACCCTAATTCAATACCCATCGTACTGCAGTAATGGATATTAAAGACAATCTAGGAGGTCTACAAAGAGAAATGTGTTCAACAAATCAAGTTGAGTAAATCAGCCCGATACTTGTTGGCCAGCTGGCAATTTCTCCAAAGCCTGATATAATTGATAAAGGGATACGTAAAATTGGGGCCCGTGCCTTCAAATTCTTCACAAAACCCAACAAAACTGGCTCTGTATGAAGGAAAGCTTTGCTGCGTGATGCGAGTATATAGCAGCAGCTGTATTCCAGCAGTGGCTATGTCTGTCTGACACATCAGGCTTGCTGAAATGCCACATCACGGCATTGCCGCACCCAGCCAGTAGCTGACAACTGCACTCTAACCCTAAATACGCAGGATTAAGCATTGCATCACAGAATGAGGGAAGGTTCATGACTGTGGGCTAACAGCATAGAACAGGAACAGAAAAATGGCATTATTCACGAATACAAACTATATATTGCTTGGTAGAAAATGGTACCTTCTTCACTCCTCTCTGACCTCCCCTCCACCACCTTGGCCTCCCTTGAAAAGATATGCACAAGGACAAGCAAACTTACTTTGGTGGAATTTTTATTGGGAGCTGTGATTGGGCAATCAGGATCAGCAGGATTCAGGCAAGGTCGATCCATATAACCATGACCAACCTCTGCTTTATTCAGCATTTCTTCCCAGCTCTCCACTTGGTA
>JAVJGI010000057.1:45242865-45270069 GCA_035590275.1 Ibycter americanus
CGGGCCGGCAGCGCGGCCTGGCCCCGCCAAGCAGCGGGGGGTGAGGGGCTGCGCGGGGAGCAGCGCCGAGGGGTGCCCTGAGGGGGACTCGCTCTTCGTGAAGGGACGAGCTTCCAGGTGACTCTTGTGCTTTCTCGGCCCGTGTTTGTGCCAGAAGGTCTCGCTAGGGCTGTTCGCCCTGGCTGCTGGGTTATCGCAGCGTGTGTTCGGGTAGTTCTGCTACTATGGAACGCTGCTGTGGGCAGGGAGTTGAGTAAGTCAGAAAAAAAAATTCCCCTAGGCAAGTATTAAGGTCTCTGCTTTTCTCAAGCCTGCTACGCTGGCCTGTGGAAAAACTGTTGTGTGCTGCAGAGCTTTGTCATGTCCTTTGTTCTGTCTGATGGCTTTTTCTTGCAACGTTTTTAAAAAATGCTGTGTCCTAACGACTTGGGTAGTTTCTCAATTCTTTATTATTCTACTAGTGGAGAAACGGTCGATGAATCAATCAGCCGAGGTCCCATAATTTTCTTAGAACCTTAAATTCCCTATTAAGTTTTACTGAACATACAGTCAACGAGCGGTTAAGGCTATCAGGAGGAAATTTATGAACCAAATGCTTGATGGAAATACTCATTTGTTTTAGGCATCTGCTACTGAGCTGCATTAAAAAGCTATACTTGGTGACCTGTAAAAATAAACAGTGGGTTTATATTATGATATCAGCTTGTGTTGACAAACTATTTGCAAAGCTATTGCAAAACAGTCCTTGAAGTTCTCATCAGTCTTGTACCCAGCCTTCCAATAAAGAAACGTATCACCTAGGGTAATATCCTCAACAAGCTGGGTCTCAGTACATACCTCTGCAATAATAAGTCTATAATGAAATGCAGTATAGCAGCAGCAGTGACAAAGAATTCCAGATATTTTTTTTTTTTAATTTTATTTTAGATTACAAGCACTTGTCCGTTGGTGGTTACTTACTTTTCCAAATCATTTATGAATTCATTGAACATAATAGAAGTTGGAGCAGATTCCTTTGAAATATTGCTGATGCTGTTTCTCTCATGTATGAATAGTTTACTTGCTTGTATTTAGTTTCAGTGCAATTTGTTTCACATGACAGCTAGTTTTCTTGAAAGTTTGAGGGACTTTCTAAAACAATTTCCTGAAAATTATAATAACTGTACAAATATGTTTATAAAACTTATTATATTTTACTTTGATTTTGAAAAATAATAGAAACTGGACTGCATCAACAAGGCACATGGTTATAGATCCCCTTCCAAAAAACTTCAGCAAACTTGGAATATAACTCACCTTTACAAAAGTTGTGTTGACTCCCACCGAATAGATACATTTATCCTGGTGTTCACAAGTTCTGTGCTTCATCATTTTTTCCTGATTTTTATGCCCTATAAATGAATCATGCTATAGTTCCATGTGTCTTTGCTGTTCCTAATTTTGAAAGTTGGGATGATATACCACTAGCTAGTCCTGAGATACTAAAGCAATTTTACACGAAAAGTTACTGGGTTTAGTAATTCAGCTATTTCATCCTCAATTTCCTTTAAAAGTCTTGAGAAAATACTGTACAGGGTTTGTTGTTTGGTTTTTTTACTCATAAAACTTCTGTAGCTGAATGAGCTCTCTGAGTGAAACGTTAGGGCTCTACACCAAACCTTTTAGGTCTATTTTGCCTGAGAAGACTGAGCATCCAGAGCTTGTGATCTAGAGATGTGGGAAGGTGATGAGATGTGTATTACAACATATTAAGGACACAGAAACAGATGAAAAATTGTAGTTGGAGAAAACGTGCACTAATCTTTCTCAGAGCTTCTGAATCTGCAGTGGGTAGGACAACAGACACAAACTAGTTCTATTTGTTGACGTTATTACAGTGGTGTACATAATTGATCTGTCTCAAAACAAAATATAAATAGCTACCACTGCCAAAGTCATTATACACAAGCAAGGCATCGATTCTCAGTGTAATTATTACTTTAGCAAATCATTAAAAGGCGATTTGGTGGAATTAGTTTCTTTCTCTGTCTTGTTTCATCACTGTTCATTCTCATTTTCTGTACAACCAAAATAAATCTTTCATAGGGTCAATATACTGTTTATAGTGCCTTCTAAAGCTTTGGGTATCATAAAATAGTGCTGCAGGTATGAAAGTAGACTGAATATGGTATTTTATCACTGCTATTTATTCAGAAATCATGACAGGGATCTTTGGATCTTCACGGTATGATTCTTTGTATGATCATTAAAAAGTGCATGTTTACAATAATTTAAATAAACTTAAAAGGTTTGGAGAAGAACTATCTAATTGTTGCTTTAAAAAGATGTGTATTTTAGTTATCTAAGTTCTTAAAGCTTCATTCTGAAGTGCATGTTCTCAGGCAATTGTATCCTGAGCAGCAAATGTTTTACCTGAGGTATTTTTTCACTTGCCATGAACCCCATAGTAATCAGCTGCAAAAGTGATAGGTTACATATGCACAGCAGAGGCAAAGTGCATCTTTGAAAGCTTGTAGTCCAAGTTAAAATAATAGTGTAGATAAGGTAAATGCAAAGGACTGGAGAATAAAGTTGATAATTAGGATTATGCACGCTACTTTGCCTTTCCAAGGAGCCATGTGTGAAAGGTTTAGTGATATTGCTGTCTTGTGTTGTGCTCATGCTAGTCATTGTATATATTTTTGTGATAGTCATTGTTCACTGCATATGGATTTCTTTAATTATTTACCTATTCTATAATTCTTCACCATTCATTTTGTTTATTATTCACATAGACAAAAAAAATAAACAAAAATGTTTACATATCTGGTAGTGCTTTCTGTGTTGCTGTTTTTTAAGATAGATCTGCAAAGTCAGTTTTAACCTTATTAGTGACTGATGCAGAAATATTTTTTTATGGTAGTATTACTATGTACTAATGAATCGTATGTGCCTCCTCTAATTCAGTTTTATGCTTCTAAGACTGCATGGTTTTTATTCAGTGTTTCAGTGAAAGAATCCTGTCATAATCTAGTTCAACAGAAAGTTAATTATGTTAACATTTCATTCTTATATTGTCACTCACAGCAAGCTATGTAGCAAGCTGATCAGAAGTATGTAATTTTCTCTGCTTTTATAGAATAGGAAATCATCACAAAATGAGTCAGAAATTTTCTTTAGGGGTGAATCATGGAACTGAGTATTGAACAGGTTTATTGGGTCCACTAATCTTGCAGCATACATGTTTAAGGTTGGCTCTACAGAAATGTTTAGTGTTTGTTTTTGGCCAGCAGTCTTGAAGTACCTTAATCAACTTCTAAAGAAAAAAATATGCTCTGTGGAAAATATTGTGAAAGAACTATTGAAGTGATTATGATTGCTTTCCCAACAGTTAGAGCTGAAATATTTCTGTTTGCTCAACTGAGAGATGAAGTAGGTATTTACCAGAGCTTTATGACTTTTTTTCTGTAAAACGCATCTCTTGGGTGTACAGGGCAAGCCAGAGGCTTTCCCTTTTCTGTTAAGCAAAGTTCGGTGATGGACATGCATCAAAGAGGCTTGATATTGATCATAGTGGTTTTATCTGCTGTTGAATGTTTCAGACACCCAAGGTACAAGAATATTGTTTTGTTTAAACATATAGGAGAGATTTCACTTATAAAATTGCCAGGGGGGAGGGAAGCCGTAGTCAATGGTGCAATCACATTTAGATAACACAGAATGTCTGGTTTGTGAAAGAAATCCAGATTTCCTTTCTCTATAACTGGCTATTTCATTGACATTCAGAAGGTGTCTTTCTTTATCTTTGAACAAGTTATGTTCTAGAAGGTCTTTAGTCAGAGATCTGGATCAGGAGGAGGTTTAGCAGCCCTGGGCTTGTCTCTTCTTAGGTTAACACCTTGAGTGCATGACCTGATGTGAATCTCGGGAGAAAAGGTCTTGTCTTTCTGCTGATAGTACCAAACTTAGATGAGAACTGGGCTTTCTGTACCTTGATCGTGCTATTGGAAGCACAACAGCAGCCTCTCTCCGGCTGTGGAGTTCTTACTCCTGTGTGGATCGCTTGCACTTGTCCAGTGAGTAACATCAAGTGCTCATACCCTTTAAGACCAGGGTTGAAACTGTTGTATACAGAAGTCCTTAAGGGTATGTATGTACATGTGCACACATGTCTGTGATTCCAGTTAGGATTGTTCTTTTCATACATGTGCGATAATATTTCTAAGGCTTTATATGTAGGACAAAGGATAACTCTTCAAAAATATGCTTCTTAAAATAGATTCTCTAGCAGCTAAGTAATTTAATACAAAATAGAACAAAATCCATAGCAATGGTAAAAATGGTAAAAAACCCTTATGCCTCAACTTTGAGTGTTGCTCAGTATTTTAAATTTAAATTCATTTTTCCCCCCCTTATTGTCCAGCAGAATGGTACATCAGAATGGTTGTGGCTACATACCACTTCACTGTAGAAGTGGTAATAGGTGCCCAAGAAGGTATGCATGGAAGTTCTCCAACGTTACTGTTTGGTACTTTCACAGTGACAATCTCATAGAACTTGACTGTAGTCAAGGCTAGTCAAGTGTAGGCTCAGCAGCAGCATTTTCTTTCCGGTTCTCTGAATGTCTGTGGTGTGTATCTGATAGGTATGCCTATAATTCATCATATAACAAAAAAATCCACTTATTTTCTGTCTGTCTAAATGTTGTTAGTCTGGTGATGCCAGTGATAGGATACTCCAAAATCCTGATTTTTCTAGGGTTCTACAGCAATGGATTTCCAGAAAAACCAGGCGCTTTTTTTTTTTTTGTTTTTTTGGGGGGGGGGGGGGGGGAAACAACAAAAAAAACCCCACCAGAAACAAGTCTATTTCAGGGTGGGAGGCATAAAATTCTTAAAGCTTCAATTCAGAATTCCCATTCTATTTTGCATGTTAGCAGAACAGGAGAAATAACATAGGATTTAAATTAATGCCTACAAATTATCTCTTGGAAACAGGAAAATCGTTGTTCAATGAAAAAAATAATCCATGCATATTTTCTGTAGAGACCCTATACTTTTATCTTTTATTCTTCTGTTAAACCAGAATCTAAATAAACCATAGGAATGCAACTGAAAAATCATACAGAGTTAATACAATTAAAATCAGTCAGACCAAAAAGTTATAAAAAACCCATGCTTACAATAGATAGGCAGTTCCTGACTGTAGCTTTGCTCCCTCCCAGAAGCAGTCCAAGGGAGTGATAATTAAGCAAGGATAAAGGTATTCTATGATCTACGAAAATGAAAAAAGGGGAAAACACAGTTATACTAGAATGTAGTCAAAGCAGCACAGGCTGAATCATGAAAACACACAAATCTTATTTTAACTAAATGCCTGCTACGCATACCTGGTCCATATAACCTGCCTCTGTGATGAGTTCTCCTGATTTATAACACAAATGTTCCAATTTCCACTGTCTGTAAGAAATGTAAAAAACAAATGTGTTTTTCTTGCACAACTACTGCAAAGTTATTTTAAAAATTTAACATTTAAAATTGCAACTCACATACACATATTGGCCTCAAGCAGCAAATCATCTAGAAAGGTAAATGTTATTCAGCATAGCGATAATACATCGCACAAAAAAAGCAAAGGCCTTTCTTTTTGTAGTTACAGACTAGACATTTGTTTCAGTTATTCTCACTTTCTCTGTAAAACTCATTAGAAATAATGGAGCTGCTTTTGGATGTACAGGCTAGTCAACACGTTTTAAAGGGACAGAAAGCCATTTTTGTATAAATGAGACTGTGACTTAAGATATCATTCAGTGACTCAAGTGAGAGAGAAGCCAGATACAGCTCAGATGACTAGAACATTCCCAGCTGGCCCACATACACAGGAGAGAAGAAACCATTAAGATTTCTGCCTGCCTTTTTCACCTGTCTTACAACTTCCACTGCCATGCCTTCTAATGCCTAGACAAAGCAGAAGCTGAGTAAAAGATAACTGGAGCCTTGGCATTAGTAGACTGAGGCATCAGTTGGATGTGGTGAAAGATGGGGCTACATGCCCTGCAGGCAGCAGCCCTAGGCACATCACCACGTATGTAGTAACCCTGAAGGAACCACTTTTCAGGGAGACATCTCACTAGCCTAAAGCTGGTACTTCCTGAGGTGCACATTTATTGGTTTTTTGTTGGACAACATACAAATCCCAACCTTCAGTATGTGCACACGGACACTGTGAAGGCCAACTCTGTTACATCTATGTTATTAAAGACCTATTATGCCACCCACTGCCATTTCTCACACATCTGCATTTCCCTTATACCCAAACTATTGGAAGGATAGCAACCCGTGCCGCTGTTCAGTCATTATGTACCTCATGGTGGTGTCAGCTAGTGAACTCAACTCTAATGTGGAAGGAGTTTCAGTGTTAGGAATCCCATTCATAAGGTCCTATGTTCAAGGGCACAGACTAACTCCTCTACCAAGACAGATGCTGGATACTGCAGCACTGCTCGTAGTTGTACACTCAAAATCTCTTCCAACACCGCTTACTCCATCTTATTTGCTAAAAGCCAACTTGTCACTGCTACCATGCCACAACATCCACTATCAGAAACCAGTGACATTCAAATCAAAACACAGTCATAAGGGAAAGGCTCTGCAACGCTAAGCATTTAAAAATACATGGAGGGCACGTGCTTTTTTAGCTCTTACAGATGATGAAGCAAACTTTTGCTTTTCCCCTTACCTGTTGTACATATAGACATGTACTCTGCTGGCCTGAAGCGCAGACTCAAGGTGCTGTCGGAGTGCCTCTGTTGTTAGTACATTAGCACCGTCTTCCTGTGGAGTCTGGATCATGAGCTGGGGGTTAAACATGGCCTCTTCTCCAATCTTCTGCCGTGTGTAATTTAACTCCTGACTCACTCGTCCACCAACTGATGGATAAACATCAACAGCTTTGTATTAGCCAGTAACTGCTTATCCTGGATTCACTTAATGAGCACTCTCCAGTCAGAAAAAGTTGACCACGTGCATGGACTATTCTGTCTCAAACTGATCACAGTGTAACTCTAAAACTAATAACAATTGCATTTTAGTAACACGGAAATAAAACCCGTATTCCTCATTAAAATACCATCGCCTCTGCTGCACTAAAACATTGATACGTAAACTGGAGCCTCAAACAGTTTCTTCTACATTATAACCAATACCCCATATGTAAAAATTAAAAAAACAGAAAGAAAAAAGAAAAGCTTTTTCCTTGCAGACCAGACCAAATACTATGTTACAATTTCTTACACTTGTATAAACAGTCTGCTCCAATAGCACATTTCAAGATAAATGGCTTTAATTTACACTCTTCTAAATAATTTGGCAAAGGCAGAAGAAGAATGTTTCTCTTCAGTTAAAAAAAGGGAGAACGGAAAGACTAAGTGAGCATGAGTATTTCTTTCAGTCTTAAAGAAAAAAGAAAAACACCAAGTTCATATAAAGAGATGCAGTTTTGAGCACAACAGAAAGGACTGTCTACAGCTAATTTACCCCAGTGGTCTGGTACGTGTATAGCACGCTGTAACACACGAGATCATTCATGCTCAGCATCTGTTTTTAAACCCACATGTGTAGACCCGTGTGCTCCATATTAAAACAGGGGCGGGGGGGAGAAAAGGAAAAAAGGCAAAGGGAGACTGAAAAGTCGACGGGCTCTAGAGGGAGCTATATTCAGTTTGCCTTGCCAGAAACTATTACATAAGAATGGAAAATTATCTTCCCTCTTACAAAAAAGCATTCAGCTAGAGTTCATACACTTTCTATAACCTCCCCTGTAGTCTCTCTAGCAAACGCATATGGGAGGCGGGGTCAATTAATTCAGCCCATTAGCTGAATCAAGACTACATCCAGGTGAGGCAAAGAAGAATACCACCAACATGTTGTTTCCATCTCTTACAATTTATTACCTTTATTGCTCTGCTAAGTCCAAGCTACAGACCCGTCTGATTTGTTACATTTTTTTCAGTCCTAGTCAGCTTGGCACTGGTGATCTGAATTACTGCCAAAGTTTAGTTCTGTAACAGTGTGAACAGAAATTAGGCATGTACATCTACCTCTTCCTAGGCCATACAACAGAAGACTGGTCTGTAACCAGTTGCCAGTGTGGGAGATAACATTCCCAAGCCTGAACAGGGACACACTTTTTCAGTCACTTGGGCCCTCAACCCACCCGTAACTCCCCTGGGGCTAAAAAGACCACCAGGCAAGAAGCTGGGCCCCCGCATTGATAAAGCTGTCAGAATGAGACCCTCAACAATTAAACCACAGTCATTCTGGCATGAAGCACTGCTTAATTTCTCATTTAAGAATTCTTTGAAGAAAAAAATGTTTCCACAACACACTTCATTTTTTCAGCCTGTCACATGTGGCATTACATCCTTCATACCAAGTAACAGTGACCCACTCCCAGTAAGGGAAAAAAAATAAATCTAAGTGCAACTTCCTTACCTAGTCCCTTTATAACTCTGAACATCCCTCTTACTACTGTGATAGAACATACAATCCTTGAGACTGCATATGCATTGTAACAAAAAGCTATTGTTAATTTTTATCAAGAATTAAATCCTAAAAATACTTTCACTCATCAGGCTCATGTTCATGCTCACTGTGTCTTTCTCCATCAACCAGTAGTCTATGGTATGCTAATAAATTTTGCTTCACCTTACAGGAATATGAGGTGGGGATAAGGGAGCAGAGTTATCCTAACCTGTATGTCCTGGAACCAGAGCTTTATTTTGCAGCCCTTTACACTGCAAGTGCTTCCAAAGACAAAACGTCTTCTCCCTCTTTTGTGTCTCAGCGCCAGCCAAGACAATAAAGGCCCAATTTTATGAGGACTGCAATTTTATGAGGACTGTGGAGTCTACCATAAACTTCTGCTCCTGGTACTATATTCTATCCCATTCCATCCACCCTTTCCTTTTTAATGTAACCAGGACTTGAACCAACAAATCATACTTCATCCAAGACAAAGGGCAGCATTCCTATCTCTGCTGAAAGTGACCAACTGTTTACTATCAACAGAAATGATTGCTTCCTAATCAACGTTCTGTCAAATCACATTAATTTCACTCAACAAGGCAGATTTAGCTAATCAAAACTGCATCACACAAGTCAGTCATCAGAACAGAAGCTGGTTTCTTCCTTTTTAACATTCAGAACAGGAATAGCAAAACCACCCAAGAAGGCGGGTGCACATTCCAGAACCCAGCAGCAGATCTGCTCTACATTCTTCTTAAGGCATTACACCATTTAATTATTTCTTTAGTGGGTCCATTATGTACGTTTATTCAGCTAAATAGTGTAAAGGTAACTCCACAGGCAAATGTAGATATCTTATACAACATAACACGCAGGTACAAAGAAATTATAGATGTAGATTGCAGAGCAAAATTGTGACTGCCAAAGTCAGATCATGTGAAAACACAGGGACAGATGACAGGCACATGGATAGATATATCAGCAGCCTTTCAACATATCAGAAGTACTAAAAAGCAAAAGGGAGTGGGAGAAAAACTTCAAAGTTTCTACCAGTTATATTTTCATTTATTTTAATTGAAAGTTTGCAAATATCACTGGAGGCTGCCATACACCAGAGATCTTAAGCCCCCCACAATCAGCACAATCACTTGAATATGCACTTTGTAAAAATCAAGTCTCTTGTTGCCCTCACCCGCCGCTCCCTGCCCCCTCCACAGCTGGTGCAAAATCCTAGGAGAGAAACCACTAAAAATGTCGCCGCAATGTACCTGAAGCCTCTGGCCTCATTCTGCTGAAGATACACAGTACTATGCTCAACACTCACACGCTCTGCAGAAAGTCATTCCTTACACTTGTAAGAAAAAAACCCCAATACAAGCATCATAGTCATCATAGGATTCCCACACTA
Organism: Ibycter americanus; assembly: GCA_035590275.1. Taxonomy (NCBI): domain Eukaryota; kingdom Metazoa; phylum Chordata; class Aves; order Falconiformes; family Falconidae; genus Ibycter; species Ibycter americanus. The sequence continues at coordinate 45,252,778 of JAVJGI010000057.1, forward strand.
TAGGACAAATGATGTAATGGAAAATGCGACCAATGACCAAAATGCTGGTGTTCTGTGTTTTTTCTTTATGGAATCTGGTTGTATTTGGTGACAGCGTTTTACACTCAAAATGCTACTGACTTAAACTGTATGTGTGGCATACAGTACCAATACCAGTCATTTTACCTCATATCAAAGACAAAGAGAACTATTTTACTTTCACATTCTGGTGACAAAATCCACGCATCACTCTCCTTCTTCAATATATCAAAAGCCACTTGATGGAATTCCAGTCCTTTATTACGTGATTCTTTATAATCTATGCCTAGATGGCCAGGTTGGTGGCACAAGTTCCCACAAGCCAAAATGCTGCTTTAAGTAACAGATCCATACATTGTCTCATGGCCAGTGGTAATGCAATGCAGCAGTTTGTACGCTATCCTTCCAGCAGCAGCATCAGATTCTGGGTATCTGCCTACTAGAAATGAGGTACTATGTCATCTGTACAATTTAGCTAACTTTAAACAGTTTAAAAAAAATCACAACAAAGCAATAACACCAGTGTCCCAGCACCATTTCTCAACATATTAGTTTCTAAGTCTCAAGAACGTCTTTGAAGGCCAGTGTCCAATATGAGACAGTTTTACTGACAGCACCTTTGTTGTTATTAGTTCTTGTTAAAAAACTGTTTTTTCCAGAGAAAATTCTTTCCCTTCCCCCACTCCTCGATATCCACAGGCTTCCCTTTTAGCTCTTTGCCAGAACACGTGAGATCTGCCTCGAGTAAGTCAGCATACCATACTGCAAAACACAATGCTGCTCCTCCTGAACTTCCCCACCGACTGGAACAGAAGCTGGTCAAGGTACTGAATTCTTTGCCCTTCTGAAAGGCCTGAAGAGAGCAGTAATTGTCAGTATGGACGCTGGGTTGCTAAGAACTATGTAAGGACCACCGTGTCTCCCTCCCCCAAGAGCAATGAACAGCTGTCAGGTGGTAACAAGTTTTAGTGATCCTTAACTTGAGGCAGACCTGAACCCATGACCTATAGGTGAAAGGCTCTAGATCCCATTACCAAGCACTGGGGTCACAGTCCCAGTGTTTCAGTCATCACACATTAAAAGGATTCGGTGCATCTTGAGTGAGAAGCATCCAGAAAAACAAAACTGCTTGCCTTTAGTGTACGTTTGCACAACACTGATGCACCCTCCAATGACATAAGAGCGTAATCATATTTGTTTTCATTGGCACAATTTCTGACAGATTTCCTTCTACTGACTTACTAACAATTTCGAAGTTACTGGGTCATTCAGCTCACATGCTCATTTCCACCTCTAATGTCAGTGTCACACCTACACCTTTCTCACCATTAGCATTCAAAATTCACATGACATTACATTAATTCACTTATAAAGAACTCTGGAATCCACCACCAGGAACTGCAGTCCCTTCCACACTGAGTAGTCTCAGGGATAAGTTAGACCTCTGCTACTAAGAGATTGATCCTAAATCAAGCAATGAGTAATAGCCAAAAATCACTGCTTGCTAATTTACTGTCCAGTGGCGCAAAAGGCATGAAATATTTCTCTTTCAGAACATCTTACAATGTTCCATTTCAGCTCACTGGAATTGCATCACATAGCCTGAGGTTTTGTTATTTTTTTCAGACATGAACACTGCCTCTATTAACCATTCAGTAGTTACCTTGTGCACAACTGTGCAACAAGTAGCTTAATAGAGAGCAAGCTCTTTATAAAAAAAAAAACATTCCTGAGAGGCAAACACTTGGGATAAAAATGTTTGCCTACCAATGGGGAGGACATACTTTGTGAAACCAAAGCCAGGATTTCCAGAAATACCTACTGGTTTTGGAGCCCAAGTTCTTCTGTGACAAGCTTAAGTTGTGTGAATGGAGCAAAATTCACTGGAGAACCTCCCTTCTGAAGACTATCGGCCTTAAGGTGTTTCCACCTGAGCACTTGTTGGGGAGAAGACACACTTCTGCTTTGTTTGAACACCAGCACCTTTTTAATTTTTCCAGGATTTTAAATGTGTAGCATTAAAGCAATCCAGGCCAACCTTTTGACAGTGATAACTCAAAGCAATAAAATTGTACCTCTAATAGTCATGGACACCTCACACAAACAATTTTTTCATTTCATCCCTCCAGAAGATGCTGACCCTTTTTGATAAATCAGATGTGTAGATTAGTACCCTTTGCAATGTTTACATTATAGCCTGAGCAATAGCCAATGCAGGCAACCTCTGCAATTTGCAACACCTGTTATCACCACAGCGTGAACCAAAGAGAAACAGAAAATAAAACCCTTTACAACTCAGTAACCACACAAAAACAAAAACTGAGAATAATATCCCAATGTGTTCACCTGAGACTCAACCTCAAAAAGCAGCAGTGTGCAGAGAAAGACAAGAACAGCCCAGACTTACAAGGAGACCAGACAGCCGCCCACTACACGATGCGTTCCACCTTGGGCGAGTGCCGGGGAAAGCTGGAGGCGCCTTGCCTTCTCACTCCCTGCCAGGATGGGAACCAGGAAGGGTCCTTGCCTTCATACCTCTCTCCCTGACATCCTAACACTGCCTATCTCCTTCAGCTTTGCTGTTAAGGGATTCCTTCTACTCCATTTCCTCACGTAATCTCTCCTTGTGCTGTTTCCGTGTGCGCCTCTATTACACATGTATACAGTTGTTACTCAAAAACTACTTTCAGTCCGTTACACTGATACACAGTTAAACCAGCCAGCCACAGTTTTGCCTCCCTGTCCTGACTGCCTACAAAGGATTAGAAATGCTCACACCTGCCACACATCAGAAGATGGTACCTGATGACACCAATGATACTTTCCATTTTTAGGGATAAAGGAGCACAGACCTCATGAGAACAAAACATAGCAGCCAAGTACCACTCACACTGGATCAAAACCTCCTCTAAAGAAACTGAGATAAAGAGTTCGAGTTCTCCAGCCAATACGAAGATTACCCTGCTATTACTGGACACAGAAAAATAATGGCCTTTTGATTTAAAGCTTCCTGTTGCTCTCTAGGGAGTTCCGTCTTCATGTTCTCTCGGATGTTTGAGCTTGTCTGTGCTGCTCTTTGTCAGCAACAGAATATAGCTTTTCTGCACACAGACAGTATTAGTTAGCATCCTGATGGAAGACCAAGGAAAACAGCACCTTCCTCAGAATTATCATTCCCCAGGCCTGACTGCCAGAGCACAGGAGTAAAACTGTTCGCTGGGGGGAAGTGCAAAACACTTCCCTGGAAATTTAAGTTTAGTCAGTACAAGAAATAGGATGGATTGTCATGTCCACTTCTTTTAAACTTTTAAAATGCTGTCTGCTTGTAGAGGTGGAACTGCTATTGGTTTACATGGTTATTGGCTACCTGCAATGATTTTTTTCTGCTCATTTATTTAACTATGCAAAATAAAGGCTTCATAGGGTGTGACTGAAATAGAGCTACAACAAAAAAAAATCCTTTGAGAAATGATGAGCTTACAAGAGCTAGAACAGAGTGGTAAGCAATCAGCGTCTTACAGAGATTACATGCTCATTCAATAGGCTGTGCAACAGCTCAAGGAAAAATTATAATCTTTATAATGTAATTAGACATGATCTATTCCAGCACTGGACTACAGGCAGTCAGAAACTCCATGCTGTGTCTAGGTTTTCCCGAACAGCGTTTACTCTGCTGAATACACGTATCTGTGTCTGTACAGCTCACATAGAATAGCAATGGTTGTGTCTGGCCAGTTTAAGACAGCCTGCACCCTGCCATCTCCCTCTGCCCTACCATCTCCTTCCCATTGTCCAGCTGGACACTCTACACTTCTTCTTCTCCCACATTATAATGTCCAACAAAAGCACACTGTCTGTCTAGAATATCATCACATCCCAATGTGAAGATTAACTGACTTCAAATCCAGAAGCACTGTGGCCATCTCAACCATTTCTGTCACACTGAGAATTAGGTAACACCAGGTTCTTTGGTTTTCCTTCAAAAAATATAAAAAAAGCAAAGATAAAAGACTGTGGCCTACAAATGCAAAAAAGTTACAAAAAAACCTCCAACACCAAAGCACTTCAAAAGGCTGCTTTTTATCTCCCAAGCCATCATATGATACGAGTTAAGTTACTCCTCACACATGCTGGGGATGGCTCCAGTATTGCTGTTACAAATTTCATTAATGCTGACATGATAATGAATAGCAAAAATAAAAACACACATCAAAGATGGCTTTTCATTCTGTCACAGTTTGACAAAGTTTAGAGCTGTGACAAGGACACAAAGCTGTCTGCATACTCAGGAAGACAGCCCAACAACAGCTGCCTCTACTTGTAGTGGGAAACCTTCCCTGCAATTTTAGGAGCCAAAAACTTGTCTTTCTGAAAATCAAACAAAAGCTGATTTTACATGTATGCATCTGTATTGCCCATAGGCAGAAAAATATTATTTCTGACTGGGTAAAATAGACAGATTGCCAAAAAGTACTATGACATTTTTTGATGCATTTCTTGCTTGATGCCCCTCTGGGTTGAGAAACCGGAAAAGCGTGGTAAAAAAACCCAAACCAACCAAAATGAACAAATTTAACAGTACAAACTGAAACACACACACCCCCCATTAAAGCAGCTTTGAAATGTACCATAATATACGAAATTGGTACACACAATTCAAACTTTCCAATTAAATAAAAAAAGCAGTAGCTGCTTACTGAGCTGCGACACATGCCCTTGGTAACAGGATATGAGCTGTTCACCTCTGGGTCACTGGTTCTAATCCAGCCAGGAACAATAGTGACCACTAGTTGTTTACCATCTGACAGCTGTTTGCTAGCTAATGTGAAATGAGTTGGTGGTCTCAGTCCATTTCCTAGTGGGCAGGTGTCCATATTATAGAAAACCACCATCACAATTGGCATCGTTGTTGACCACCCCAACAAAGAGACTGAGGAATGAATGGGCATGGAAAGCAAACTATCCTTTCTTCCAAAGACATGGTTGCTTCAGGTCAGAGCTAAGCCACAGCTTTTGGTGGAGAAGCCTATCTATTGAATTTTCAGGCTGAAGCAGCAAAGGAATAAAGGACTCTAGACTCTGCTTTTTCCTAGAAATCTAGGTGATGGCCTACCACGAGGATAGGCAGCTAATACACACTATTGCAACTCTCCAACAGTTTATGCTCATGTAACAGTTCACACCCGCTGAGGGGCAAAGCTGAATTTTTATTTTTCGGTAATTTAAGAAAACATTTGAGCATACTTCGTAACAGGCCAAAACCCCCAATTGTACATGAAAGTGACTGAGTTCTGCTGAGAAAGGTATGTAAGGGGCTTCAAGGTCTAAACCTAAGGATTTCGAAACAGCTGAACATAATTGTTTTGAGTGAGTTTAACCTGAATGAGAGCTTCTGCTGGGTAATACGTTAAAAACAATTTGCTGTGTTGTTCCACAGCAGTCAGCTTTCCTCTAGGCCCAACTTTTCATTTAACCTCTCAGTGCCCTTTCCTCAAATATGTAATTGTTTTCCTGTGTGGTTAAAAGCAGCATTTTTAAGTCTTTTCATCTGTACTCCTGGGATAGCACAAATTTCATCTGTACATGGAGTAGCACAAAATTTGAATGCAATTTTTTTTAAAGGAGTAGCAAACAGCAATGAAAAAACTCTTCAACCAGAACCTTTTAGGGGATACCGTTTCCTAAATAGTGCTTTTAGGAGACGGCAAAACTAACAGAGAAAAATGAAAGGAATGAACATGTTATGAAACAGGGTACAGTTTCTCTCAAGTATTCCCTACCAGCTGCTTGCTGTACCATCTGTTGTTGCCTAAGCAGCTTCCTTCTGAATGGCTTTGCACTGAAGCAGAACTGCTCTCACTGTTGGACACAATCAGGTCAGGTCAGCACTCCCCCCAGCACTGAACCTGCTGCCCGTCACGGCTCCCCCCACCTTGGTATTTCTTGCTAGCCACCAACTCCCAAGACAGCGCTGCATCTGTCAGGAGACCCATTTTTCATAGTTTGCCCGCTATTCACACTGAGCAGTAAAGAGCGCATTTCATTTTGTGCAAGATGCGATCAGAAATTCCCATCAGATACCCCAAGAGCATGACCATATGGCCAACTGTACTCTGAACCAGAAAGGGCTGGGAAAGAAAGCGGAACGAATGACTAAACGCACCCCACAACACAACCTTTCTTTCCTACTTTTGGCTACCCTGACCATACAGGTAAATTCACTTCACCACCAAGCCCACTGGACTACAACAACAGTCCACGCTTCCTTTGAAGGCACAATCAGAGCAGCTCTGGGACTGGTGGGGACAGGCCCCTGGCGCAGCTGCCATGGCTACACGGGCACACAGCAGGTTTTACGAGACTGCACTGTTAGCCCAAACCTCCTCAAACGTACCCGGAGATGCTGGGAGCTCCTTCCCTCCCTCCCCTCTCTGTCCCCAGGGCTAAGCACTGCACCACTGCACCAACAAGCGGCAGGCCACCACACTGATACACTTCCAACGCTGCTCCTTCGCACTGCATCTGTGCAGGGAAACACATATCGCTGAGAGCCACTGTCATGATTTTGTTGGGAGCGGGATTAGCTGGATTAGGGGCTGATTCATAAGGACCCCCTGCGGCTGTGAGGAAGTTTCATCACAAGGTCAGTGTGGTGTGAACTATATTCTGTCAACACCACCACTCCTTATAGCCGACTACAAAAAATACAAAAGGGGAAAAAAATTGCAAGTGAAATATATGAATGAACAGTTTACAGCAACAAAGAGATTTACAGATTTCCCCATCAGCTGCTTTAAGAAAGATGTGTACCCTTCAATGCTGTGCTCCTTTAAAACAAGAAACCTGTATTAGTCATTTTTAATTTATAAAGAATTTAGTGGTTTAGGAGGAGGGAGGAACCTGGGGAATAAGTGTAGCAACCCACACACAAAACCACAGAGGAACTTTTGGCACTTAGTCTAAAACCAGTCATGCAGCTCAAAGTTTGTTGCACTGTTGAGATTTTATTACATATAATGCTGTCACCTTTAAGACTATTTAATTCCTAGCCCCGTAAGTGCAGTAAGTAACAGACATTTAAAAAAAAAGAAAAGAAAGAAAGAAAAAAAGTGGGTTGGAATGCAGAAAGGAGACGGTGAATTGAAGTTTTTTGTTTGTTTTTGCTCCTTAAAGCATAATTACCAACCTCGTACTTCCCCTGCAAGGATTCCCTCACTCCATCGTAATGACATCGCTCAAAGACAGCACCACTTGTGTAGCCAGCATGATGCAAAATAAAATCTACAGTGAAAGAGGGGGACTTCTGTTTTGCATCTGTGCGTGTGCAGTTTTTTTGCGGTTTTTTGGTTTTTTTTAAGAGCAGTCCCTCTTGCACAGAACCAGGCTGTTCAATCAAAGCCTTATCTGTTATATTTCTGTCTGTCTTTCTCTTCTGTTTAGTGCATTCACCAACAAGAGAAAAGGGGGTAAAGCAATGGAGGCTTTGACCTGCAGCTGTAACACAATACTTTCGCACAGCCCTGTCGACCCCTGACATAAATTTTACACCGCAGCTGGCATTTACACACTTAACATTACCATATGTATAGCCTACTCTGTGCTAATTATGCTAATCACCTGTCTAACTCTCTGCTGCGAAAAATGGTTGTATTTAGCAGTCCACTGCCTACCAATACAGCTTACTGTGTGGCTGAAATGTACATTCAGACGGCTCTGAATGGCAAGATTTTTCCACGTTGCTGGCTTCATTCAGACCACAGAAAAATTTATTCAAGTCAACTGGTTTCGGTCCGCAACAAAAAAGTTACGAGAAAAAAGTGAGTGTGTTCCTGCCCTAACATTCTAAGTCTGCTTGCAAGCAAAATGATAAATCAATTGGTGTGGGAAACAAAAAGGGAGAAAGATTTCTTTTTGCAAGCCATGTGAAACTGTAGCCTACTTAAAAAAAAAAAAAAAAAAAGGAAAAAAGAATAAAAAGGTCATCCTATTTCCCCAAATCTCTAGAAGGAACAGTTAATAGATGTTTACGCCTGATCACAATTCTCTCAAGTTGCTAGCTTTTATCTACAGTTGGAAGTCATACTAAACATGTTTTAGTTTTGTTTCTTGATCTTAATAATTTGCACTAGAGTATCATATTTTCTATTATCTGCGACTTAAACAATATCAGCTTCTAAACAGCACGGGCTTCTTTTTTGAGTGTGGAGAACACCTCCAGAAGTCAAGACAGTAAGACTGGTGTAAATGAAATCAGGATCAGGCCTATGTTGAGAGGCAAATAAGATTAATGCACAGGAAATGCTCGCCAGAAAAACTGGTGCAAGAAAGTATCTTCTTAAGTACCTGTATACTTCTTTTACCATTACAGAAAGGGCAACTTAGGAAGAAAAATTCAAAGTTGTAATGCATAAGGGTTTTTTTTAATGTTTTCATAGTGTCAGCAGGAAGAGAGATGTTTAAATGAGTTCCTAAAGCTTATTTTTCTTCCATGTATCTCACTGAGGAGATTACACTGAGATGTGCATTGGGATTACATTTCTGTAGCTATTTAAATACAGTTTATCACATACAAATAAGTTCCTATAACCCCTTTCCCTTCTGTACACACCCAAGGAAGCTATGGCAATTCACAGATTTGTCAGATAACCCAAACATAAATCTGATTACTGCATCACCCTTGGCAATTTCCTTTCAGGTCAGATTTATGGAATCGTCTTTTGACTAGTTTTAAATGTTATGAAATGACATGTTCATACACAAAATGGAAAAATGTGCAAATAATCCTCCTATATCCACTACTGCATCTGAAGAAGATAAGCACACTGGAAGGTAAGTCAATGTTAATACACAGCAAAGGGTATTTAATTAAAAACAAGAACAGCTCAGCAATGTTTATGCTCAGAAAGTGCAGTTACATACCCAGTCTTTCCATTACACAGCATGAGGTCGAGAAGAACCCTATGCGTCTGCCTTCCCTACTTCCCATCTTTTGTCCACTCTGCTCCCATGTGCATGAGACTGCTGTTCACAATAAGGTAAAGTAACAGGTTTTGCCTGTCAGCAATGGCCTTTACTTTAACATTTTACTTATTAAGTGCCTGTTTGACTAAATTAAGCAGCCTCAACCAAGACACATCTTGCCTTCTAACATCTCCGTTTCAGTTACTATTATCCACCAGTCCAAAGCACTAATTTATCTGGGTTCTTTCAGCTCCAAAACACTGGCTGTGCAGCCAAAAACACAAATAACACAACTACTGTACTTATTTCGGCTTATTTTACTGTGTGGATTTCCCCCCTTTTCTTCTTTTTTTTTTCTTTTTTTTTTTTTTAAACTAGGAGATGGACCACCCTGCTCTCATGGCACAGAACATTATTTACATTGCGATACTTGACTGTGTAATACATCTGGCATTTTTGGGCAGGATTCCTGAGCTAGGGGCCAGAAGCCCTTAAGCAATCATTTAAGGGGGGGAAGAAATCATACAACTTGACTTAACAGTGCTCATTTTTAGTTTGCTGCACTTAGCTTTTGGTTGCTGACTGAAAAACAGAAATGCATCAGTCTGGTAAACAAGAGAAGGCTGTTTCTTTCAATTTATCTCACTGTTAGCAAATGAAGGCTGTATCACAGTTTAAGGGCTCAGTTCTAGCTTCAGGCATATGGGTGTACAACACTGCACATGTGCCTTGAAAATACCAGCTTTTCCTTGCACATGAGCAAAATACAGATGTTTCAAATATACAATGATTACTCGTATATTTGAAGCTGGAATTAAGTTCAGTACAATTCTCTAAAGGAGCAGCACCTTTGTAGAAAGAGTCAGGTTATGGTTCTGCTCATTCCCTGACCTCTTATATATTTTGCTCAAGCACTGAAATAACTAACTTTTCCAAAACCAAGCAGAAGTTAAAGCCAAGACATTCATTCTAAAAACCAAAATTAAAATACTCCATACATCAGAACATCTATATGGTCAGCAGTTTCCATAAAGGGCTTTTTACCTCATGAAACTACTGCTTCTGCCAAACTCATGATGTTTATAGCAACTGAGGTGATGCTGAATGAAAATAGCAGAGAAAAACCAATAATGAGTAAATTGTATTTACAGATATTGAACTAAGTTTATACAGCAAAAATGGAATTCAGAAAAATAATTTTATTTTTAAATTCTGAATTCAGTTACTCCTTGCAACTCCACTCCATCTATTTCTAGTGCAATGTACAATGAAAAATTATTCCAAGTCAAAGTCACTCAATTGGATGAATATAGCTTATTGTACCCAGTATTCACTGATCATATTTAGCACACTGTAAGTGGATAATAAAATAGCACAGATCATGTAAAAGAGAAGCAAAACATTTTCCTGTTTGCCTTGATTCATGGGCACAGAAATAAAGTGGCCATTATATGATAGCATGCACTTTCAGTGCGGAAATCATACTTGCAAGAGCTGAGATTTCTGTCATGAGACACCATCTTGGGAATCTGTTGTCCCAGTAAAGCATGAACTGTAGAAAACCATACAGTTTCTGTAAGTAATAATGAAATTTGTGTATCTTTATCTTTCTGAACTCTGACAGGGGACTACACTTCTTATTGCAGAACTGTCACTTAGCCCTTAAGGAGTCTTACCGATTTCTTCACGTTTTCTCAGGTAGAGTAACTCACAAACACAAATGGGGAAAAGACCTCCTAGATAATACAAGGCAGGAGAGACTAGAGAAATGAAAAGAAACAAAGGGGTACTGAAGATTAATAAGCATGACTGAAAAAATACATAAAAACTGTATAGCAGACAGAAAGCAGAATGAACTTTTTGGTAAAATTCTGCACTCCAGCTCCTGCTGAACTCCAAAAAGAGCAGCTAGACCATGTATATCCACGCCATCATCTATAGAGAAAAAAAGCACTGTGGAAAGGCTGGAAGACTGAACTGTATTCAATATACAGGAGAAAATGCCTGACAAGGAACAGCCCCACAAGGTCTATAACCAAAATGCTGTTTTAACCAATCAGAATATTCTTAAAAAGCTAGCTGTGGGGCAGAAAACTTTACAAGCATGGTTTTACCTAAGTGCTCATAGGTTGAAGCATGTAATTCACTAAGTTAAAAGGATTGTGCATAAAAGTCCATGAGCGTCAAAATGTTCCATTAGACACCAAAAGGAAAGCAGTTGCAGACACACTAAAACTATAGAGTCCTAGTGGACAGAGCTCCAACAGGTCATAGGGAGGTCAGCTTTGAAGGAGAAATCCAAATGAAATATAAACATGGCATTGTGGAAACCAGACAAATCTCCCATAGCTTTGTCCAGCCAGCACTAATCTAGGCATCAGCTGTGGTGCATAATCCAAACAAAGGGATCAGTTGGTTCATACATCTGGAAGCTGTCATATTTTGGAGCCTCCTAACAGTTATGTGTAACTGTAACATCCACTTGAATGCAACAGCCTTCAAATTTGTTGACCCCTCAGGAACTGATACATGTATACACTATGTAGCATTGCTACTTTCTGGGGAACCACCACAAATACTACTTAATAACAGGGCTTGGACCTTCTCTACCCACGGAAAAAAATCAATCATGAAAATGAATGGAGTCAGGGTGAGGAGCTAGAGTTTTCCTTAATGCATTCTCTGTTGAAAGCAAGTTTGAGTACCCATGGCTTTTAGAGCTCATTCTTGTCTGAATCCAGTGTCTGCTGAGGAATAATGAGAAAGGAAGGTCCGCTCTCTACAAGAAAAAGTCAGTCCACTTAGCAGGTAACAGGAGCTCGTAGTAGACCTCAAACCACTCACCACTACCTTCACATAACACCACAACTCCAGCAGCAGTCAGCCCTACAGCTGAGCTAGCTCTTCTCTTTGCCTATGTTCCCCCTGTTCCTGCTCAGCAGCAGTGGCATGAGGACATAACAATAAAGCAATGTTGCTTTCAGCTGTTGTATTTCACTCCAGGATTTCTGTCCTGAAATCTCCAAGCACACCAGGACTACAGAAATGCCTTCACATGCTGTTCATAAGCAGCAAAATCCCCAGAGTGCAAGACCACACTCAAAGCTCAGAGGAGAGGAAGAGGGGAATGGTGAAGCCAAGGTACTGTCCTGTTTAAATGTATGTCTTAACAGGGAAGGAAACAGACCCTTCCACACAAGGATCTGTAGGGCACATTCTGGAACGGACATTGGCGACAGTGCAGTAGGCTTGGAAATAACAATGAAGATTTGCAGCCTTGAGTAAATTAAATGCTTCTAAAGTCTGAAAGGCAGAAGGAACTGTGCAACCATGCACTTACAGCTTAGGGGGTGCCAGTTCTACGGCAGGAGACCCTTCTCTTGCCCTTCGCAGAACAGGTAGAGCAGGAGCACACCGTTAGTCTGCTGCAACTTTGTACATGGGTAAGGCCTGGTTACACTAAAGTTATTCCAAGTTCTGCCACTACAGTCAGTGAGTTCAGCATTTCACCCTTTACCTTCCCAATGGCCAAAGAATGGTCACATGTAATACCTTCATTAAAACTCTTACAGATGAAAGAGAAATTTTAAACATTGAAGCTGGTTGGTTTGTTTTTTTGTGGTTTTTTTTAATGTACATTTTTAGCAAGGAGCACCAGCTCTGAGCAGTGATGAGGACACCTGTCAAGATGGAACTTAACAGAGACCTCCAGTGATTTTGAATTCAATAGCAGGCCCTTGAAAGATGACAATCAAACACCCAGGTAACTAAAACCTTTAAACATCTTTTCTCAACAACTTCCAATATACAGAAACAGAGGGAGTTCAAATTCACAGGAATATAACAACCACTGTCCTGATGGTTTTATCCACAAACATCATGTAAAGCTTAACTACTAGAATTTGATGTTATTTTTCAAAACAGAAGCAGGGACTGAAATACGCTTTCATTTTGACGAGTAAACATTAAAATGAGCATGTTGCCCAGATGACCATCACATGGAAATACCACTGCTTCCACATTGGAGAAACCATATAGTATATAACCATACTTAATTCAAACAAAACAGTGGACTTGGAAATTTTCCAGATAAACACCTTTCAATGAACTTTCAATATGCACTGAGGAACATAACACAGTGCAAGACAGTATCCAGAGATAAGTAAGATCTTATGTCACCTGATCCATATGAAACTAACAAATGTGGTGATGTGATCACAGACAACCCCCCAGACTGTCACACAGGCTACCAACAACCCACCCCAGATTCATCAGGACAGTAACTCCGGCTCTTCTGCCATCTGCACTATGTCAGTGTGGTGATGGACATACAAGCACATCTAAAACAGTACTACTCTGCTGCTGCGCACCAATGTGCATGTTTGTGGGAGAACAGAATTATACCCCACAGGGTCAATTCCTGCTGTTTTCAAACCAAACTCAATGTTACTCCAGCCCACTCATGTAGATTTGTCTCCTTGAAACAACAAATTCACAAAGATCTGTTCCTTTACTATTCTTTTTTGTTTCTCCAAAGAATACTAATGTAAAGTCAATCAATGCCTTAGGCAGAACTTAAGAATAACTTTCTTCTCCACCTGCACTTGATCTTGCTGGATTAAGCAAACTGAGAATCTATGGAAATAATACGGACTCCTCCATCACTCACACACTTTGCTCATTTTCACCTCATTCTTATGTCGCTCGGGTAGATCAATGTATTTTAAGATGGGTCAGTCATAAATACTACAGTAAAGGAACCTGATTTTTGCCCCTTTAAAGGAAACTACACTACACATAATATCTTCACTTGCAAACTCATCCTGCCATATGTACTCAGTCCTAATTCACTTACAATTAGAACACACTCACTTTATTCCAAGTAATAAACTGAACTATGCAGCTACTGAGGCATTCTGGCAGGATGTCCTACCCCTACCTGTATCACCCACCCTCCTCTTCCTTCAAAATGTCTTAAAGGGGCTCTGCATCTTAGAGCTTGGTTAGTTTTGTGAAGAGGGCTACTTGAAGACCAAAAGGTTTGACTGAGCTACAGCTAGTGCAAAAAGTGCAGAACGCAAGAAAGGAAGGAAAGAACACCATGATCTTCAACCTCTTTAAGAAGAAAAAGTAATGAAGAAAGTGAGGGGGAAAAAATCCCAAGACAAAGGTGACATGAAATGAATTATCTAGGAACAAGACTAGACCACCTCTCCCCTCATGAGCTGCTCCAATTAACACCATTCAAGGCACTGCAGTAGCCAAATTTCAAGCTCCACTTAACAGAACCTTCTCTGGAGCCAGAAAACTACCTTCTTTCAGAAGCAGAGGCTGTGACTTTACATGTGTGACTGCTGTTCACACACAGGGTCTTAAGACTGCTTATTAGAGTGGTAGCAAAAAACATAACCAGTTATGGGCATGATTTCTTTTCCATGCAGAGTACTTTCTAGTTATGAATAGATGTTTCTAAAAGCACATCTGTGTCCAACAAAATTCAGTCACAGAGGAAATCAATGCAAAGCCCTTTTTTTCCTCTCAAGGGTCTACAATGTATAAAGATGCTAAACAGTCTCCACAATTCCAGTATGCATGGACACCCACCTATAGAAGTGCAACTAAAGCTGAATGGCTGTGGATAACAGAACTGTCATTAAAATGCCAGTCCAGAATTTGTTTGGCCAAGAAACTAAAACAAGTATTCTCCAGTAGCAAGTTATGCACATAGAGATGACAGACCTGCTGATGGGCTGAGGGGAAACAGTTATGTGTCCCAGTCAAAGACACCAGAAAGCCAGAATACAAGACAGAAGCATGGATTCAGAGCACACTGTGGGGGACACAGTAATAACTGAAGTGCTCTGAACAGCAGCCAGAGGAGGATTGTGTTTAAAAAAAAAAAAAATTAAAAAAGCTACTGTACAACATTTAGTGCCAAGAAACAAGCTGAGAGGAAAGCCACTTTGGTATCAGGAGGCTCAGAGAAGGCCAAGAGTGCTGGCACAAATTCTGAAGGAGGAAGACTACTACAGGAAAACTGAAAGAATGATATTTGGAGATCTGTTTTTCTTTTTCTCTCTTTGAAAGTTTGCCTACCAGGTGGGTTTCTAAACTTATGTAAATATTTCAGCCATAATAGCTTCAGGGCCAGACTAGTAATCATTTATCTTGGAACGTGCATGGTCTTAAAACTCATTCAAACTTCGCTTCACTATTTTTAATTAATTGTGTTATGCTTTTAAAGCAACCGTTTACTTCCAGCAAAATTCAGTGCTCTATTACGTTCCGTGCTCCACGGTTTTCAGAAATACACCATATAAAACCAGTCTCTTTACGTAAATAGTGGCAATTTATTCAGCAGTAATAACTGTAAAAAGCTTCAGCAGCAAATCAAAACTGTTACTTGAAATATATTTCAAGTAATCTCCTAATCTACACAGCACGTACAGGACAACCAGGTGATCAGGCCCAGCCAGGATGGGTTTATGAAAGGCACGTCGTGCCTGACGAACGTGATCTCCTTCTAAAAGATGATCCGCATAGTGGATGAGGGCAAGGCTGTGGATGTTGTCTACCTAGACTTCAGTAAAGCCTTTCACACTGTTTCCCACAGCATTCTCCTGGAGAAACTGGCTGCTCATGGCTTGGATAGGTCTACTCTTAACTAGGTAAAAAACTTGCTGGATGGCCAGGCTCAAAGAGTGGTGATAAATGGAGCTACATCCAGCTGGCAGCCGGTCACAAGCAGTGTTCCCCAGGGCTCAGTATTGGGGCCAGCTCTGTTTAATATCTTTAGTGACAATCTGGACAAGGGGATCGAGTGCACCCTCAGTAAGTTTGTGGATGACACCAAGCTGGGCAGGAATGTTGATCTCCTTGAGGGCAGGAAGGCTCTGCAGAGGGATCTGGACACGCTGGATCAATGGGCCAAGGCCAACTGTATGAGGCTCAACAAGGTGCAGTGCCAGGTTCTGCACTGGGTCACAACAACCCCACATAACCCTGCAGGCTTGAGGAAGAGCGGCTAGAAAGCTGCCTGGCAGAAAAGGACCCGGGGGTGTTGGTCAACAGCTGACGGAACAGTAGCCAGCAGTGTGCCCAGGTGGCCAAGAAGGCCAATAGCATCCTGGCTTGTATCTGAAATGGTGTGGCCAGCAGGACTAGGGAAGTGATTGTCCCCCTGTACACAGCACAGGTGAGGCCACACCTCAAATACTGTGTTCTTTTTTGGGGACCTCGCTACAAGAAAGACATTGAGGTGCCCATCGAGGCTCAAGGGAGATCTTACTGCTTTACAATTACCTGAAAGGAGGTTGTAGTGAGGTGGGGGGAGGTCTCTTCTCCCAGATAACAAGCGATAGGACCAGAGAAAACAGCCCCGAGTTGCACCAGGGGAGGTTTAGATTGGATATTAGGAAAAATTTCTTCACGGAAAGGATCGTCAAGCATTGGAACCAGCTGCCCAGGGAAGTGGCTGAGTGACCATCCCTGGAGGTATTTAAAAGAAGTGTAGATGTGGCACTTAGGGATCTAGTTTAGTGGTGGACTTGGCAGTGCCAGGTTAACAGTTGGACTCCATGACCTCAAAGGTCTTTCCCAACCCAAACAATCCTATGATCCTATATTTGGCCAACAAACATGTATGAGAAAAACCTGACAAACTGAACTTTGCCACAACAATGTCACAGGGACTTAAAAATTAAAAAAATTTTAAAACCCCCAGAAATGGATGTTCACAATTGTTTGCATTAGTATTTCAGGTACACAGGACCTAGTGACCAGTATAGACTCTGACTGGACATCTCTGCCTATGGATGGGCTTCTGCACTGCCTGCTGTTTCTCAGAGCTGTTGGCAGCAGATCTCATCATATTTTGGTCTCCTGGACTACAAGGACCAAAAAAAGTTCAGTTGGTAACACATTATTTTCCAAAACAGGAAAAACAATACTCAGTAAACGACCAATGAACCTCATCCTGACCTCAATATGGCTGTCACCTGCAAGGATGGAATCTGGTCCTATATACGCTAATTCATCCATAGGGTGGGACAGACCACCTTCGTAACAGCTGCTAACTTTGTACTCAGCACTAGCTTTTCCACACACGCACATACAGAGAGCTATTTAGTAATGATTATTTATGCAGCCTTCCATATTAACTTTTATAAGCCAAATTCTGCTGCAAGCAACTTTGACATAAGCCCAGAGTAACTACTGCAATCAAGGAACTGTTTTCACATCAACCTAGCTAAGGGGGGAATGTGATGCTAAGTAAATAATATTTTCCCCCAGAAAAAAAAGAATTAAAAAAAA
>JAVJGI010000057.1:45279303-45292611 GCA_035590275.1 Ibycter americanus
CCGGCCCCGCTGCATCCCCTCCGTGGCCCGCCGGGGCTGCACCTACCATCGCTGCCCTCGCCGGAGCCGCTGGTGGGGAGCCGTGCTGGAGGGCTGGGTGCGCCCTCATTCACTGGCACTGACGGCTTTGATGGGACATCAGTGTTTTCTTCCTCTGTCCTCCTTTTCCCCCGTTTCTCTCTCTTTTTCTGTTTCTCTCTTTCCTTCTTTTCTTTTCTTTTTCTTTTTTCTTTTCTTTTCTTTTCTTTTTCTTTTCTTTTCTTTTCCTTTTCTTTTCTTTTCTTTTCTTTTCTTTTCCTTTTTTCTTTTCTTTTTTCTTTTCTTTTCCTTTTTTCTTTTTTTTTTCTTTTCTTTTCTTTCTTTCTTTTCTTTTTTCCCTTTTCTTTGTTTCTTTGTTTCTTTTCTTTCTTTCCTTCTTTCTTTCTTTCTTTCTTAATTTTTTTCTTTCCTTCCTTCCCTCCGTCCTGCCGTCCGGCCCTCCGTCCTGCCGTCCGTCCTTCCCTCCGTCCTTCCCCTCCCTCTCTTCTCCGTCTCCTTCTCCTCCTCCCTTTTTTTTTTTGACCCTAAAGGAACTGAAAGTGTAAAAAAATAACCCTCCTAGGTTGCAGGCATTCTGCAGAGTGCTGGGAAGCCTCACAATTACATGCCTGTTTCTATTAAGCAGCTCCATCGTCCTCCATGTGGGTGGTCTGGTTCTCAATAGGCAGGACCTGTCAGGATCACGTGACGAACCCGCAAGCGTTACCCCTTTACAATAAACTTCAGGAAAAAAAGCAAAGGACGGGAGAGCCCCGTGCCGCCGGCCCGCACCGCTGCCCCACTGCGTCGTCCCCCGCACCACTGCTCCCCCCGCAGCGCAGCGGAGCGCACAGGTCTCCTTCAGCCTCTGCCTTCGCTCCCTTCTCCCACCCTGGGCTTCAAGAGGAGCGAGAGTGTGAAAGCTGCCAAGCGGTGGAATGTACTTTCCTTGTTGAAAGGACTATATAGTTGGATGCGTAGGGCGAGAAGAGAGAAGCAGAGTTTTGTTCTGGCTGCTGAGGGCCCTGTGCTGCACCTGATTTAGTATATTTGATTCTGAAAGGTTTATGCCTGTTGTGCTCATTTTTGCTAGAGGTCACTAGAAAGTCAGTTTTCAGGTGGTGAAGCACTGCAATGCAAGAAAGTTAGCTACAGTGAATAATACCTAAATGTTACTGGGGAAGAGCACAGCCATTTTCTTTTTTAAAAGCAACATTTTCTTGAATAGTTACAAACAGGATATAGACACTGCAGAAATTTACTACTACCTTTTTAGGATCTTGTGGTATCTGAGTATTGTTACAGGATCTGAGAGAAGTGATATCAAGTGTTGCTTCTGGATTAAGGCACATTGCAAGGAATAAATGGTGTGTCTTGGAAGACATCACTGATTGTTCGTAGAAGATGCTTTTCCTCTAGTCATTCATATTTAATTCGCTATCAGGTTTAGTATATCAACAACATATTTTGAGAATAAAATATATTCCATATTGCCGTAGTCTTGTGTCCAAGTTGCCCAGATATTCCTGTTTGCAATACATTTAGGAAACAGGCTTCACGACTGGGCTCTGTGATTTCACATGACTTTTTTTGGATATTCTTTATCAGTGTTTTATCTGTATTGCTTCTGTTAGAGAATTCAGCTAATAGAAAATAATGTGTATCTTACGGTCATATGTTCATTATCAAGACTATAAAAACATCATATAAGAAAAACTGTTAGGAAACATCTCACAATCAGATTGCCTTAAAGACCTTAACTCCGTACGTTGTCTTATCTGCATAAAACCAGGCTAGGCATCAAAATAATGCGTAAGAATGACATTCTGCCTACAAAACTGTTATTATTTTTACATGACAGAGGGGCTTGTGTCAATGATGAAGAGTTGGAAGAGCATGGGAAAAGACATTTTACTGGATTTTTGAAGCGTACATGAAAAACATACATAACTTTTTATGGCCTCAATGATCAATCACAGAGTCAGATTACTTAAGCAAAAGACAGACAGCAGGGGTAGAGGGTGCATAGATGTCATGGTTGTAATCCTCCCGTCTGCCCTCCCACCCAGCACATTCATTCTTAAATATTCCAGAGAAACTCATCATAACTCTTGGTAATAAGTTCCAGTGGTTTCTGACTCTACATATTGGACAGGATAGCACGCACAGTGCCTAGCCTAACCGTGCCATGGGGCCACAGGACTGTTGTTCAAGCTGGTAGGAGGCAGAATAGCAGAACAGTCACATAAAGAATCAGCAACTATCCTGCTAGGGAAGAAAAGTGGGGCAATGCAATGCAAGATGTGAATGTGCAGTTTTAGAGAGAGGTGTGCAGTACAGACAAAGAATTAGAAACAATAAAAGAAATTGAATGTTAGTGCAAGTCAGGAGTATTAGAGAAAATAACCTGAGGAGTATGACTCCTCAGTTGTTCAACAGCAAAAGCACATCAGTAGTAAATACCATAGCTTTCATTGCCTCTTTCTTTTGCCAGTCTAATTCCTCCAGTTACTACCCAGCAAACCTGAGTCTTTGGCACCCCATGGCACTGAAGTTCCTAAGGTGTTCCAAAAAAACACCGTAATCGGACATGAACTATCCAGACATGTGACACAAAGGAAATTAAAAAATAGACTTGTATGAGGGTGACCCAGAATGTTTCAGCAGAGGAAGGCAGGAGTAACAGTGCCAATTTCTTCAATTTCTTAATTTTCTAATGCAGGTATTTAAACAAAGATGTTACATATAGTTGGGAGATTAAACCAGGGAAGAGCTACTTCATAAAAATCCTGTTTTTTATACTATTTCCCTAACCACCTCCTACTAGATTCTCTTGGAGGCATCATTGCTGGTCAGGCTTGGGCTTCGCATGGCACACTTTTTTTTTATGGTCTTATATAGCAAATAGTTTGGTATTTTGTCTGTAATTTCACTAATTTATTATTTGCTAGTAGTAGCTATTACTAAATGGTAAGTAGCCATTTACATCTGTATGTGTATACCTAATAGAACTCCTGGGCAAAAAAATAGATCAGTTGCTATGCAGCCTATACTATCAGCAGAAGTAATGATTGTCATCCATTGACAGTAACCTTTGAAAATGATGGGGAGCAAAACCCATAGCCTGACAAACACGAACCACCATGCTGTCCTGAATTAGTTGAAATGACTGTGTGCGCTCTCGTTTGCAGATTTGATTGTCAGGAAGTGGTTGCTCAAGCATGAAGGCTCAGAGGCTTCTGGTGGGTAGTTCCTAGTGGCACCTCTCACATAGCTTCCTAGCACAGACAGGTAACCCCTACAGTGGCCAGTGCTGCCACAGTTACTGTACTGATAATTACAAAAATTAATCTGGAAGTTCTTTCTGGTTCTGCTTGGATGTCAGTACTTCACAAGGGAAGGGAAGGGAAGGGAAGGGAAGGGAAGGGAAGGGAAGGGAAGGGAAGGGAAGAGGAGGGAAGAGGAGGGGAGGGAAGGTGAGAAACTAAGCCAAAGCTGACTTTTCTACTGAAAGCCAGACATTCTCTCTCTGAGCAGCACCATGTTGCAGGATCTTATCCTATTTCATTCCCCTTTGCTCCTGTACTAATAAAGACTGTATTTCAATCCAATTCTGTACTTTTCTTCTGAGTACACTGTTTAAGGTCTTCAGCTCAAGCTATCTTGGTTGTAACTACAGGTGGTGCTGCCAAGAAAACCATTCTGAACATGGGACAAGGCCACAATGTCAATGACACCTCTGTTAGAGACACAGTTAAGGCAGAGAGCTGGCTAAGACTGAGAGCTGTCTCCAAGTCTTGCTATGGTCAGGGCAGCCTTATGCCTGGATGACTGAATCTGGTACCAGGTACCTGTCGGTCTGATGCTGAAGTGAAGCATGTTTCCAATAATTTTTATTTTTTTAATGAAAACTGTCCCTTATTACTTCAGTGCTGACCCTCACTATCCATAAAAGGAGTGTGGAGTTCTCATCACCCAGCATTTTAAAAGTCCCACGGTTTTCAGCCCTGAGTGTGCTCATCTCTGGAGCAAAAAAGGAGAAGGGAGAGAAGGAAAAAGAAGGTACTGACTGCTTTGCTTTCAGTTGTTATAGGGAGGAAGCACAGCTGTGGATGTAAGTCTCGTAGTCCTTTGCTACTTGTGTCATGAATATCTTGCAGACAATTGGTGATAGAAGAAACCCTAGGAAAAGAGATGTTCAGGTGGCAAAAAGATCTCCAAAAAACCACTACCAGAAGTCTTAGGGCCAGCTAGGTCATTTGCTCCATTCTTCTTCTGAAGACAGGATTGGTTCATACGACATTTCTGGAAGATGGTTGCCCAGTTTGGCCTTTAAAATCTCCTTCCACAATCTTTCTGCCCAAACAGTAGGGAGACTGTTTGTGGTTCTGACCATTGGAAAGATTTTTTTCCCAATGTCTAACCTGAATTGCCTTTTCTATAGTTTAGACATAGAACTTCTTGTCTTTTTAACAGTGAATATAAAGTTTATTTCCTTTCTCATTACATAAAAAATGAAAATTAGATTATCCATGTCTTTCCTCAGTCTTTAGTCTCCAGACAATTTGTTAAACCTTTCTCCAGTGGCATATTTTCTAAACCTCTAATGACTGTTATCAGTCTCCCCATGATGCTCCACAGCTGGTCCAAATGGCATGGAATCAAGGCTCACACAGTACCTCTCCCTACAGACCCCAGTGTGGAGTTTGCCTTATTTGCAAATGTGGCATTTTTTTTGCTTGTGCTGAGGACAGGATCCACCACAGCTTCCAGATCCTTTTCCGCATTATCCGTCCCTGAAGTCTTCACTTTAAGCATGCCTGTATGTCACTGAAAAGCAGTTCTGTTCTACATTTTTGTATCATTTTAGCTGTTACGAAATCTTATTATTTTGTTATCCACTTTACTTCTGTACCTTATAGCAATACAGTAAAATCACCCGTAAAAGCTTGGCTATCATCAAGTTTTACCTTACCTCTATCGAGCCTTGTTAGAAAAAACGTGCTTGATAAACTTGCAAGTGAAGCCAAAATTCACTGACTTAGTTTAAAGATATTGCTAAAAAAGTTTTTGATTTAAAGTAGTCAGAACATTAGTAAGGGTGGGAGGTCAGCTGCTGGAAACTAGCCTACTTACACAAGCCTTCAACAGTATATGATTTACATCGCAATTCACTGACTAACTAAGACTGATGGTTTAGTTTCAGAACGTCACATCAAGGATACAAGACCCAATGTCATATCAAGGATTCCTACCACACTAACAGAAACGTAGAACTGAAGGAAACTGCAGAAAATAAGTAAATGGTGTCCAGGCTGTACTCTCAGGCCATCCCCAGCTTGGTATTAACACAATAAACCTGGGAAATCTGTTAGGCCATCCCTGGCCTAATGACCATTCCTGGTGCAAGGATTTTCTCAGGTTTATTGTGGTAATTAACCCACTGCATAAGGTTTCTGGTGTGTTCATGCAGGAAATACAGTGGACTCTTGTAAAGAATGCAAGTGACTTAAGGCAAGAGAGGCAGATCTTCTGTATGGCCTCTTCTTCTCCATCAGCCTCAAAGCTGGAACTGTGAAGTTTCATGTGTATGTGACCTTTTGCTAGTCCTACACATCAGCCTAAAGATGGTGCAAACCATCTCTGATGGACCAAAGATTTCATGTGGTGCAGAAAAACAATAGAAGCAACACCATGTATCTGAGTGGTTGTTAGGAATTTATCTGGATCTAAGAAATGGACTCACACCTTGTACCTAATGAAACCATGGTGATAAATGAGGACTTGGATGTATGGGTAGGAGGATGTGTCAAAAAGTGTGCCACTCTTCAACATTCTGTTTCTACTGCAGCATTTCCCAGATCCATACCTCTCCATGGGAGAGAGAGGGATCCCTCTTCCAAGAGGGACTTGGAATTTGGTGAACAAACCCTGGCATCACAAATAGTAGTGACCTTGGTAAGTCATGGGACTGCTAGGGTTTTGCTGACAAGTCATTCCTACCTGTTTGCCACATGAAGAAGTGTTACAGAAGGGCTAAACAATCTGCTTTTCTCCCTATAGTGCTTCCTAGGACACTGGTAGCCTTCAGGAGGGAGGGGAATTCCTATGCCACCCTTTGCTATTAACTACACTTTGCTCTACTTTCAAAATAGAGTGACGGTGGTGTTGGGATGTTGAGCTTACATGTGCTAAAGATACACCCAAGGACAGTTTTGCAAGTCATGGTGATTTTTTAAAACTGCAACAAATGGAATGATTGGGAGTGTAAGCAAACTTGTGGGTACACAAGTCCTCCTTCAGCTCTGAAAGAGAAGCAGTAAACTTCAAAGTTATGTGCAAGCCAGGATCACTGCCTGTGAATTTAATTATGCTGAGTTTAATTACAAATGAGAGGAAAGGTATTTAGACCCCTGGAGTAGAGAGGTGTTATCTCCTAAGACAGTTGAGAAATGGGTGATTTATTACCTAGAGAACACACAGAGGTTTTTGGAGGGAGCTGGAGGAGAAAGTGGAAGAGGGGAGGTACGCCCTAAAACTGCTAATGAATCCAGGATTTCTAGGGTCTGCTGTGGTTATGACTTTCAGTTCCCAGGTGCATCTTTTGAGGAAAGCTTTTAATAACTAAAGGGTTTGTGCACTCAAAAGATATTCTTTTCCCTCCAGCTGTACAAGCTGGACTAATGAAAGATACTATCTCTATGCACACATCTCATTTTAACAAGGGGGCAGCTCAGGTACAGGAAAGTCCAGTGTGTCTGAATGCCAAACTGTTCAGAAGAAAGCCTAACTTTCGCTTCTCTTCAGGTTTTTAGTTGCTCATCTATAGATGGAAGGACAGAAATCTGCTTTCTCCTTTGCTAGTGTGTTTAGGCTCTGAAGCACAAGAACCAAAAGACTGCTCTTGGCATTTCGTCTCAGCTAAGTTAGCTGTAGAGTTTTTCTCTCCAGATAAATCCCAGCTATTTACCTCAATAGCATTATAAAGTTGGGTTTTGCATGGTTTCTTTGCCCCTTCATTTTGTCAAGTACTTTCATGTTCCAGTGGGCGAAGAGCAGACAGTCTTCTCTACAATATTTAATGAGTCTGTGTAAAAATACTGAATTATAAATTGTAACCCAAGACACTCTTGTGGTAGAGTATTTCCTCTTAAGTAACAATGGAAAAATTTCGCATTTTATTTTGTGAAGCAGGGAAGGAATGCACAGAGTGACTCTCTCCCTCTTCCCCCAAGAATCATGCATCACAATACACTTTCTACATTTATTTTGGCAGTTTTATTTTCCCTATTAATGATATTATTTAATGTAATAGTAAACGAGTAAATGAAGTCTTAGCACTCACTATGCTATTACACTAATACAAAAGTACATTGTAGTGCTCTGCTACTAAATCTTTGCTCAATATGAAACTTAAGAAAGCATCTGTATTAATGAAGTTCGATGACATATGCTGTTGAGCATTCTCTACTCATCTGTAACAAAGTGGACAAACAGGCTAGGATTGACTACTCAAAGACACACAGAGAAATGTTTATAAATCTATTTTTAATGGTCATCATGTTTCCATATCTCATCATTATTGCTACTACTGCTGTTGAACTTTGTTTTGAAAAAAGTGATATTCTTCTCTGGACAGGTGGCTGGAGCTTCTGCCATTTTGCAAATGGCTATTGTCAGCTTGCACTGCTAGTAGTGGTAGTGGTTCTTCCAGTTCATCACTGCCCTATGACTTCTATTTTCTTTTTACACACAGTGTTCTTTATTTTGGGAGGCACTTAATTTCCTCAGCTTTGGAGGAAGCCAGGAGCTCCTCTGCAAATAAACAAACATACAAACAAAAAAACAATAATCTGCTTAAAATCCTGGAACCTCACATAGCAAAGTTGAGTGTTTATATCCTGGTAGAATTCATGCTTCTAAAATATCCATAGTGGTATCTTTTTGTGCAATAATTTGGTTGCAAGATGAGACTACGTGATATCTAGACGGAAGAGCTTAGAAAAACACAGCCTGTTAGAACCATGGGCTTATTTCCAGCTGTGTTGACTTCACTGAGAATTAATTGCTCTTGAATGAAGTAGTGCTGTTGATTTATTCGACAGAACTCTTCCATCTGGGTGAGTGCTGGTAATATGAGCTAGTTAAAGAGTTCATTGCTGTTTTCAAAACTAGTAAAGCTGCTCATTTTGACCTGTTAATGAATTATGTAAAGGTCACCATTCGGAATTTGAGGACATTCAGAAATGTTTTTTTTTCTTCTGTTCTTTAAAAAGAGTATTTTTTGCAAGCCAGGTGCCCGTGTGCTATCACAGAAGGTATCTGCCTAGAGCAAAGATTTATGAAACATACCAAATAAAGGAAAGCAATATTTTCAGATCTCCAGTTAGCTGTCATTCTAGCCTTTTATATTTAGTTTGAATATCTTATGTAAAAGCTGTGTGGGCTGAGTGACACAAGGTTAAATTTTAAACCACTATACAATGAATTATACTGAACTATACTTTGAGAACTGTCCTGGTCTGCTGACCTACATAATAACTTTACAGCTTCTAACCCATATTTTCTTGGCATATTACTTCAAAAGAATGCTTTAGAACATGAATTGCTTTAGATAATTAACGAAATGAAAATGTCTTTTGGCATACTGCCATAGAGTACAGCTTTGGTTACAGGAAATAAATTCCATTCTCAAAATTGACATTTTTTATTATTGCTGCCATTGATTTGACAGTACTGTGGCCTAGAGTACTATCGACCACTAAAGAAATTTTGACAAAATTACAGAAACTGAAGAAATGCTTCTTGTAGTGTGACATGAAGAGGAAAATGTACGCTTTGGTTAAGGTCATCACTATCAGCACTGCAGAGCTTTGCAGGTGGGGATAACTGTGATAGTAGGAACAGGGTAATCAGACCCATCAGGTGTGATGAAGCCTGTACAGTCCTATGGGTGATAAGTGTCTTTTGATTTGAGAGTACAACAGCTTGATATCAAAGTCTGTGCAGCTGCTGTAGCATAAAAACCCAAACGCCCTCCCCCCAGCCCCCCACCCCTGACTTTGTCATTAGGAAATACGTCTGGAGAACAAACAAAAGAATGGTGTCTCATTAGCGGTAGATGTCAGGGAACCGCATTTTCTTTGGTTTTGTTGACACATTGCTTTCTTAAAAGTAATCACCCTCAGCTATAATGGATTACTCCACCAGGAGGAAAACTAATCCTCCTCTTCAGCTGCCAATCAGGGCCAAAGACTGTTCCAAGAATTCCACAAGATGACACTCTTAGCAAAATAAGAGTAATTTGGGGAAATCCTTCACCTTGGTTGGCTTGTGAGGGAGTCAGGGTTTACGTGGGTTTCGCATTGCTTGGGAGCTGTTACTGAGATTTCAGCACCTGCGTCATAACAGCAACTCTGGTTTTTTCTTCCTTCATTAAGGAATACACTATTGGCCTACAAACCCAGCAAAACTGTGGTGGAAGTTATATATGTATCACTAGGGAGTAATTGTTAACTCTTGCTATGTAATAAATGTCTTTTTGAAACAGGCTTTTCTTGTATGAAAAGAAAAGTAGGAAATACGCTAACTGAAAATGCATTTAAATCTAGAATTCCTAATACTTCATTTTTAGCTGCTATGGTAGGTAGAAACCCCCTTGGCTGGTTGAATCACCCAGATATTCATATAGGACCAAAAGGAAGCTGTTCTGAACTTGTATTTTCTGATGTTAGTTGGATATCAAGAAGAAAAAAAAAGCTCATGTATAATACTCCATATTTTTCTTCCACAGGACCTGAGAAATGTGGATGCCGCAATACATAGACCCATTCATACGAAGAAAAATTTAGTGATCGTAACTTGTCACACAAGCTGTAGAATTGAAGTATTTCCATCCCTTCCTCCGCAAAGTATAAACAGGTTAAAGGCAGGATGCCATCATCTTCTCTCACACAAAACCTAGGAAATACCGAATTCAAAGAAGTAAATTGCAGAACAGGGTGCTCCTTTAGCCCACAGTGAGAACTGAAATTTAAAAATCAAGGGCTACTTTGATTGTTGTAGTTTTGGGTTTGCATGCTAAGAGTAACAAGATCTTGGTTTGAACTGACAGGCATAGGTGAGAGGCAGGACTGGAGCTTTAGAACAGTTTTGTCACTGAAGTCAATGCCTTCTGAAATGATCTCAGGTAGGCTCCAGGCCACCCAAACCTACATGTGATTTCTACATTTCTTCTTCTCATGCCTGTTCCTCACATGTCTCTTTCAGTTTGCTGCTGAACAAAAAAAAAAGAAAAGAAAAAGGAAAAAAGAGCAAAAAGAAATGGGGAGATGGGTGAAGAATGACAAAATATCCATGAGTATACCTGAGCCTTCTCAAACCCTCCAAACCAGTTCCTCCGTTTTGTTCTTGAAGTTTTTACTGAGCTTCAGTTTGAAACCTGAGCTATTGAAACACTGATTTTCCTTGCACCAAGAAATTTCTCTAAAGGAGAAGAGATTTTGCTGAAAGTGAGTTTCTTCAGTATAAATGTAACCACCTTTTTAAAAAGATGATATTGGCTATAATAGCTTTCACAAATTGAAGTTTTCAGATCATATGAAGAGCTAAATTGTCTTACAAACTCAAATCCAATAAAGCCAGTGACACTGCATGGGATTTAATACTAAGATTCAGTGTGGCATGTAAGTCTTCAGAGGACATTATATAGGTCTTTGCTATGGGGAAGGAATTTAAAATCCTAAGAGCTCTTGTGGTAATCTGATGGGCAAAGGGTGGTTAAGTGAAAAATGTTTAGTTTTCATGCGTTTCAGGAGACTGGTTTGAACAAATATCTTTGTGTTTAGGTACTAAATTAAAGTGTAGGACAGGGACTATCTTTTAGGGGTTTGATAACACTTGAAAGTGGGTTCAGATGAAAGGGTCTGAATTTATGGCATTCCAGCTATTTCTGGCTTATTTCAGCTGTGCACAATCACACTGAAGAGCAAAGGAACCTTGCTTGCTTTTAGTTTACGCATTTTCGGGATGAATTAAGATATCTTAGAACACAGTGGTCTTGCTTGACAATAAGCTGGAAACTATTTGGGGGTAGCTTTCCTACTTTATGTCTCGTCAGGTTTTTTTCTTGTATCTGCTTTAAGAGGGTTATGATCCTGAGCAGCACTTTTTGAAAGCTATTGCAGCACAAATGATACATTGCACCTTTATTAAAGTCCATTGCTAATCTGAACATTGAAAAAAACTCTTTTGCACTCTGCATAACGTTGTGGGACCTATTCTTCTTGCCACAGCATAAATAAATAACAGTAATCACCAGCTGATATTTTGGATGTTGATGTGAAACTTTGGCTGCACTCCTTAGTTTGTACAACTGGGCTGAAAACCTCATGTATGCAATGGTCCTCATGAAAGTTCTAGTGCTTCTGAGCAGGTGAACAGTTCTCCGTAAACAGCTTTTCTTACGGCATTTCCCAACTTCCACTTCCAGTGCCTGCAGGAATCAAAACATACAGCATCCAGTCAGGAAAGAAAAAAAAAAAAAGAAAAAAATAAGAGAGAGAGAGAGAAAGGAGGAAAACAATGGAATAAAGCGATTAGACTCTTTCAAACTGCCAGTAATGCCTGCTTTGTGCTTGTATTTGTTGTGAACTTATCCCTCCCACTCTGCTTACAATTTTGGGTGTGACACAACTGAGGGAGAGGGGGAGAGACATCGATTGTTTTCTGTGGCGAAGGAGGCAGCAGATTCCAAGGGCAAAAACCTGCCGAAATAAAGTAGATGCTTCTTAGGGATCACATCAGGGATTAGGTCCTAACTTCAAGAGCCAAACAGTGCTGATCAATGGTTATATTTGGCTAGCACTGGCTGAGTGGTTTTCAATGGTTGCCTCTGCTTAGTGCTTCATGAAACTAAGCTGCAGCTTTGTAATGTAAAGGCTGCATTTAAAATAACAGTCAGTAAACATGAAGCACTACTGAAGGAAGGATTCTTCGCAATTAATTTAGGACTCATGGAATTTTTGAAATTGTTCTAAGACTTTCCTTTAAAAAGCTTATCTTTGGAAAGGAAGATTTTTATTTTTTTTGTCTACGTTGAAGAAGGTAATGTACAGGAATACTTGGTTTTCAACTGTAGTCAATTGTATGGAAAAAGTGGGCACGATGTACAGTATAGCAAGTACTGGGTTTTTTGCTCTTTAACACCGAAGACCAATCTCCTTAGTGAAAGTCTATACTAAGATCCATTATGGGAAGGCCTTTCTCTGCATGGTAAGGCTTTAAACGTCTTTTAAGCACTTTCAAGATTGCTAGTGGCTTGCACGCTGCTGTGTAGAGGCCAGATTGGAATGTGCTTAGCCTTGGTATTAAATCTATGCCTACACAGTTAGACTAAAGTCTGTATGCTCAAAGATTTGAACTCTGCAGTTCTTTCTGCCTGATCATTCAAGCTAATGTGGGCACCATCCAGTACAGCACTTGGTGGTTAGCACTTTTAAAACTCTTGGGAAGCCACTTCCAGCTAAGATTTTTAAATGTGAAGGGAAACTTTTAAAAAATGTGTAAATGGAAGAATCCAAGCATTTAACTCTAATTTCTTTTTAGGTAAAAATATGGCCTCCCAGTTCACCTTTTATAGCTTATAGTGAAAATTAGTTGAATTAGAATTTATTCAGTTAGGCTGAGAGTATGCAGGATGTGTTTAATCTGACAAATTTCTTCTGAATCTAAAACAAAATGGAAAGCTCTGAATGTTGAAATTTGTAGTCCATTCAGTTTTATCTTCCTAATACTTGCTACAGATTTCCTCTTAAATAATCAAATAGGTGCTTAACTTCAGCTTATGAAAATGTCCTTTCAAGGAAGGAGTTTTTGACTATATAACACTATCAGAAGCGTGTGGGCAGACCCCAACACCCACAAAAAGCCTCCAACCATTCTGGTGTTCCACCTAAGCCCTAATAATATGCAAGTGACTACCAGTTGCAAGGCTTTAGATGGCAAATTCATGGCTGAAACCCTGGATTAGCTTTTATCAATAGTGCTTGTAATTCAGAACTCTGTAAAGTAGTACTTGTCACCCTCCACTCCCTTAAAATAAGAGTAATGACTGTGATATAAACAAAATGCTATTCAAATGCTATTCATGATGTTATAATACATTAATTCTATTGAAAATTAGAAAAAGTTGGGAAATACTTTGTTTTATTACTTGAAGAATGAGACTATATTTAAGTTATAGTTTGTGCATGCTTAAAGGTCAAGAATGAAGGTTGACAATTTACAATT
>JAVJGI010000057.1:45292711-45317140 GCA_035590275.1 Ibycter americanus
TACAATTAATTTTGGCATTTCCTGGTCTTACAGTGTTTAATAATGTGCCTCTAAGATTCTTTTAATATAGTTTTAAAAGGAATTTCTCTGTATGTTCATACAGTGGCATGAACATCTTATCATTCTGTACGATATCTAAATGTTAAAATTGAACAAATACTGTGTTCACTGCAATACAGCTACAAGAAGAGGTTTGTATCCTGCTAACACTGTATTCTAGGAAAAAAATTTCCCTCATAAGATAAAATAGAGCTAAGCAGAATCAATAAAGCCTGCATCTACATCCCTGTAATTGGTTTCTTCCTCTCAAAAACCACTTGTGGAAAAGTCATTTCAATAGTATACTGAAGGAAAGATATAAGCATAAGCAGTTATGTTAAAAAGGAGATGCTGAACAAGAAACGTCTGGAAAGAAGTAAATGTTCGTGTGACTAGCTGTTGCAGCTCTTGTAGTCCTATAGTATGAGTCAGTCCAAGGCCATTATCTGATCACTGTGCATTGCTTGAAGCAAAGTAACCAGGGAGGTGTTCTTGGGATATGACTGCATAGCATTTAAACCAGATCAGGGCTGAGAACGGATGATAACGAGCCAGCCAAAGCAAAGTTCTTGAGGGCTGATAACCAGTCTTTTCTTTTTTATGACTTCTAGCTTTGAGACAGATCATTTTCTTGATCTATTTCACCACACAGCCATATAGGCACCAGAGTTGGCACAACAAATGGCCCAGAGCAAGGGATAAGCACTGGGGTGGCCCCTTGACAGCAGCCCACACCGTGAGCCTGTGCGGTGATGAACGGCTGCCGTTGAGAATCTAAATATTTGAAAGGCTGATATGAAGTCAGAGGAGAAAGAAATGTGG
This sequence comes from Ibycter americanus, assembly GCA_035590275.1. Lineage (NCBI taxonomy): Eukaryota > Metazoa > Chordata > Aves > Falconiformes > Falconidae > Ibycter > Ibycter americanus. The sequence continues at coordinate 45,293,573 of JAVJGI010000057.1, forward strand.
CCTTCATCATCTATAATAAACAATTGAGCCATTCCTGTTGTCCTTAAAATACTGTTGCTGTTTTGTGGTGTAGACCAACAAATCATGTGGATTGTGTCCAGAAATGGCAGAAGAGCAGAATAAAATTCCGCTGTTTTAAACATCAAGACTGCATAAACAATTCATTGCTTTTCACTAAGGACTAATTCTCAGGTCAAATAATTGTTGAGAACTTCATTATCTCCTGATATTACTTCACCTGTAGTGTAGTTTAGAATGGAATTATTCCTTTTCTGAGATTTATGAATTATTCACTAATATTAGCTACAGCACTTGAAAGACCACCCAAAAGCTGACGCAGAGAACCTGTGATGCTCTGCTCACTCATATCAGCGTATGCCTGTTGCAAGCCAAGGGAAGCAGGGAAAGCATGTGAAAATCAGCGCTGTTCCACTCTGACCCCAGGAGCTAGCAGGGCATGTTGAAGTAGAGCATTTTCACTCTTGGGCAGTACAGCACTGCAACTAGCAACATCATGACTTAGAAAGAGCATCCAAAGGTGAGAAGAATCATCCCATAGAAAAAGTAATAGTTGTCATCATATCTGCTAGAACACAGAAACAGTGCAAGCAGCGTAATGTAGGAAATCAACAAGAAACTTTTCAGATGCTTTTGAGACCTTCATCAGAAGAAGCAGTTACATACCTACTTTTATTAGTAATCTATTTACCATGCACAGAATGGGTAGTGTAGCCTGTGTAAAGGCTATGTTGCCTTCCCAATGCTTTTTCAGAGTCTCAGTCTCTCTCTGTAGTTGAGGAGCAAAACTTCTCCATGTCTCTCTTCTGACCTGGACAGGTAAGATGACAAAAGAAGCAGTGCCTTTGAATATGGAAACAAGCAAAAAAGTTGTTCTATTCAAACAATCAGTAATGAATATTGGTTACCTGCACATATTTCAGTCCCCTGCAATACTTTGTGAAACTTGTCTCCAATATGGTTAAAATTACTGAACCGACAGGTTATATAATTCTGTACTTCCCATTTCTTCAGAAATCCAAGTTAAATTGTGCAGTCAGTCTCTTTAAGACACAGGATCGAAGAATGCTTTGGAGGTACAGCATTAGTTTTGGGTGATTTGGTCTCTGCCAAGCAAGACTAATTAGTAGATCCATTGTTTGCACAGAATTTTGTTTATTCTTCTTGCATTCACTTCCTCTTAGCTGCAATAGCCTAACTATGTGTTATTCAACAACATGCCTGAGAACAGTTATGTGTCCTTTTGCAGCCAGTCTGTACTGTTACTCACTGATACCACCTTCTCCAGCTACCAGAGTTGTGGACTGCTGGAGGTATGCATCGTACGTTGGTTGGTAACAACCGGATGGAAAAAGAAGTTACACATGCTGAAAAAGTCGAAGTATTTTATTGTGTGATTGCTGCTGAGATTTCACAGGTGTTTGGAACGTGATATGCCAGTGCCAAAGGCCTCTGGATGTTTGTTCTTATTCCCCTGTTTCTGAGTGCTTACAGTCCCAAATACAACCACACACCCAGGTGGCAAGTCACAGATGGCAAATGGGACCAGAGTGTATGTCATATGGTAGCCACAGGTCTAAGGACGATTTAATGGACAGAACTACATTTTATGTAAGCACACAAACAACTCGCCAGTGCAGATCTTGCCAGAGGATGATTATTTCTGTTTCTGGACAGCTCTCTGCTTCACAAGCTGTCTTATTGCAGAAGGCTCTGTGTGTCCTCCTGACAGCTAAGGCTGTGTTGGGGGCTGCTCCTCCAAGTAATGAAGTGGGCATAAGCAGCCTCAGCTTGCCTGGGTCATAGACTATTATTTTTTTCCACCACCAGCTCCACATAATGTGTGTCGAAAAAACCCAGTTAGGAGATGAAAAGTATTGTGGGCAGACTTCAGGAGCAAGATAATTTGTTATTGTGAATTAAATATGGAAAAGTATGATTAAAAATAAACAAAATAGAAAGCTAAAACAGGGTGATATTTATGTTTCTTCCAAGCTGTCTCTCTGTTAAAACTCACACATTCATCATTGAAAATCTCTGTTGGGACTGATTTGTTTTTTAAGCAAACCCTCAGTAGTAAATCCCTCAAGTATGGCTCTTCGGCCAGATTACTCTAATTTTTAACCCACTCTTACCTGAAAATTGCCTTAACACTCCTTGCCTCTATGTACTGAATCTTCAGAGCTGGTGCCCTGGACCTCTAAAAATACTGTCCCAGCACAGCCTGCAAGAGAACACCAGGCTGAATCATCAAGACCTAACACTTCATGTCATTCTATGTGGATGTAAAAATGTCCAGCTTTGAACACTGGGCAGGAAAGTCTCTAACCAAGCTGACTTTCAGAGGACATTGCAGAATACAGACACGAAGAATATTTTGCACCCTTGTCTCCTTGTCTTGCCTTCTGTAATTGATGCAGCCTGCCAGCTTCACTATCCGAGGCTGTCTAAACCTCTGCTGACTCTTTACTGTCTCTAACTTTACATCTGCTAACTACTATTTTCTTCCTGTCTGTCTGCTTGAAGTGGGACTTTAAAAAGCAGCGGTTATCTGCTCCTAAAACCTCCCTAATGAGGGATCTGTAAGGTTTTTGATGAAGAACAGCAGCTTGTCATCCACTCATTACTCTGGCACATATATACACTGAGGGTGACCAAGGGAATGGGGAGCTTGCTGGAGGCACAGCACGCTGACGGGTGTGTCAGCGCAGAGAGCGCAGGATGAAATAAACTAATGCTCACAAGGGTGACTGCGAGGGAAGGATGCATTCCACCTACAGTCAGTGAAAGTCCTCAGGACTAAGTGTTCAAAAATGTGAGGGAAACTGACAGTGAAGTGTTTACAATGATTTCCTTCTGAATTTCTACACAGAGGACATTAATGGGTGAGACTTGCTAAAGTCATACACGTCAGCTAGGTGCAAAATACTGGTATTTGAAGACCACCCGAAGTCTGCATGTACTTAGCCTACAATTAGCTACAAGACGCAAATGTGGATTTGGAGTACTTGGGGAGTGAAAGTTGACTTGGAATTATGGTATAACATAACCAGGCTGCGTGTACCAGGAATTCTGTTCAGTTTTGGTGCAATCAGAAACTGCTGTTTCTTTTGCTTTCCCCTTCCCTCCACCACCCTGCCGTCAGGGGACAGAGTGCTTTGTGCCTGTGCAGGAGCAGAGGATGTCATTACACTTGGCTGCTCAGGTTGCATAATGGTTACAAAAATTAGGCACAGCATTTAGCAGTCTCCCATTTGCCTGCAGACTCCTGTTTTGCTGACCACAGAACTTCACAGTGGGTGTGCTACCTGTGCCAGGATTTACAGGTGTGCCTGAATGACAGCTCACTTCAGTCCTGGGCTGGTTTGTTCTATATCAGCCTCCATGGGGTATGGAGGAAACAGGCAGGCTCGAGGAATTAGGTTGTGAACGTAGCACTACTTGAATCACTCAATTTCAGTGCTCTTTTAAAAAACACTCATTTTCTTGTCAAGGAATTTGAAAGAATGTGATCAGCGTGTATTTCTGGTCCTATTTAGGAAGCCACTTAGCTAGTGCATTTATCATGTGATGAATGTTGAAACACTAATGCACTAATCACAGAAACAATACTCAAAAGAGAAAGCAAGAATTGCTTGTGAAAACGTTTTTTCTCCAAGATTGACTTAGTGAAGACACCCATTTTTCTAGACCTGTGCAAAACAATAGAAATAATTTTTTTAAAAAGCACCTTCAAAGCTCATCTGTTAATAGCCTCTAATTTTCCAATGTATTACAGACTTGGCAGCACGAATTTCAACCTTATCAGATGGATCTGCTAACCTTGAAAGAAATTATAAAGGTGTTTGTTTCTTCAGTCACCATTTAAATAAACTTTTAAATTTCTTTTAGCCCCTCTAAATGTATCACTCTGGGAAACTTCTGTGTTAGTAGCAATAAGATAATTCACACTATGGAAAGAAAATATCATTAACTGATCTCAAAGGAATCACAAGACAAATATCGATTGGCTGATTGTCTTCTCTACACTAAGGGCATGGTTGACACATGCCTATTTTTCAGTGGTAGGGTCGCATATGTGGCTTCCACCTGCTCATTTTTTGTCATCTCAGTGGTGTCAGTACAAGTGCTCATGAAGCCACAAGATGAAGTAATCAGGGAATATATCCAGGTTAAAAATACTGTCTTTTTATTTTAAAATAAACAGTAACCTGTGCCAGGTGGGAGGGAGGGGGAGGAACCTTCCCAGGTGCCAAAGGAAACATGCAGGCAGTGTCACTGAGGCAGTGCAAAGGGGCTGCCTAGCACAGCGCAAGCTTTGCTCCTTTTAAAGTCCCAGAACAGCGTAAGGACCTGTGGGGTTTCTGTAAATGAAACACACTGACAGACACTGCTCATCTGCTGCAGTGTACACGACATGCCAGAGCTTTCACCTCTCCAAGCCTGCAACTGTCTGGAGGAGAATTTTGTAAAGCAGAAGGTTGACAGAGAGCCCAATACCCAGAACCAAATGCTTTCCCAAATACTAAGTGCTGCACGTGGCAGTTGTTCATGGCAGCTACATTTTTATGCATTTGCAGGCATAATATGGTAAGCATAATGTAAACATGCATCACTCTTTTGGCTCAGCGTTCATTCATGACTGCTCTCATTGCAGTTGTAGAACTGCAAAGTGGTGCCTGGTTTTCTCTTACAGACACCTCTAGAGTAATTTCCTTAGGAAGTAAGCTCACTCTCCCCCATGGAAGGGCTTTCAGAAAATGGGGGAACTCCTTCCAGTGCCAGCCACTGAAGACTGGGCTGGAGTGCATGCGTTCTTTTATTTATTTTAAACACCAAAGTATTTCTCTGTAGCAACTTGTCAGCTAATGAGTTCTTTTTAAACATGGGTCCTAAACAGCATACACAGTATTGTTTTACTAATAGTCTCCAATTAATAGGCACTATAAAAATATAAACAGCAGGAATGGAAAAATCATTAAAAGAGTGGCTTTTGGCTTCTTTCATTCAGGCAAAATAAATTGCTGCTGTTATTACTGATACTAGACATAAAGCAGATTAAAACAACGTATGTTTTCAGTACTAAATTCTGACTTGAGATAGATGCAGACTCAAAACAGAATAAATCTATTGCTGTAAATTTGGGAAAATGGCAACTCATTTGACAGTACAGCACAAAACCCAGGGGACACCGTGCCCCGAGGATTATGTAAATGATGATCAGGGAGCTGCAGGAGAGGTGTAACTTAAGCTGTAAAGACTGGAATAGTCATTCCATTCCTCAAAATATTTTGGCTCCCTCTATGTAAACAACTTTTTCCCTCAAAGCAGGAGTAAACAGTACTGCGCCTCCTAAAGAGCATTTATTTACATAGTGATGTATATCCGTGGTTACCAGGGGAGGTGAATGCTTCATTCAGGCCAGCACCAGTACCTTAGCTACAGAGCCACCTACATACAAACTGCACTGCTTAATATGTTTATCATACCAGGGTAGGGTGGAAACAGAGTATGAAACACCTGTCTTTCATGACAGGTTCAAGATCTCTGGGATAGGATAAGGAAGGGAAAAAAGCAAACGTCCCTCAGCCCACAGGATGCCACCTTAAAGACAACAACTCTAGTGGGAAGTCTTGGAGAGGTGTCCCAAGCAGAGGCACACCGACCTCAGATGTGATTTGGTAACCACGTGGAATTCAAAGGATTTGTCCCAAAGCAACTTCAAAGGAGTGAATTTAGGAGAGTTTTACTCCGAGTCTTAGAACAATAGTAGAGCTAGTATATTCAGAGCAGTACAAATAACGCATAACCGCCCCACACACCCCACCCCACCCCACGCCCAAGACATGGGCCTTAAAAAATGTTTCCAAGCTTAATTGCAGAAAAAGTAAGCTAAACCACCCAGAAATCCTACTTACAGAAGTTAGAGGTTGCTAACTGTTGGCCAGCCTGTTGGCGAGACCTGACCCAAATTCAGAGGTTAAGTCCCCAAATGAAAAAAGTCAGAAGAGAAGATGTAATGCAGTTTGCTATCAGAACAACACACAGCTGGGGAAGAGCTCTCCTGTCACTGCCTCATCCCATAGATACACTACTTGGCTACAAACAGCAAAGGTGGTAGAGGAAAGGGTGGAAGAAACAGTAATTTCTCCTGCTCTGCAATCGAGCAGGAGCTGTCTGCACCAGAGCGACTATAAGCTGATTCCGGGGCTCGAAAGTCTTTTAGCCCTGCTCATGTCTGATCTTTTCTTGCCCGTGATCACTTTTTCAGTGCCTATTTCTCATTAGCATTGCTTCGTTGCCTAGCTCATGCTAATTTACACCCATAAAATGAAGCCCATTGAAAGTTTGCAGGCAGGTCAAAATTGTAACAAAAAAGTTCCCTTCAACACAAATCAGTATCTTTCCCGGCTTTAAGTTTACTGCTTCCTGAACTCATGAGAGATACCCAGCTTCCTTGCTCTTATTAGAATATCACTGTCTGGGCAAAGCTGTGAGCCTATCCAGTGACAGTGTGCATACCTAACTGTGGCTTCCCTAAACATGGACATGCGTTGGGTTTCTCCAGGCAAGGCATCTTCTTAACAGGCAAACCAGCTAGTGGCTATGTCCCTTTTAGTGTGCACACCCCTTTCAGTCAGGTGCTGTATCTCCTGCTTTCAGTGGGGAAAAATGGTAAAGATGACCTTCATACCCCCTTTCTAGCTGCTTATGCAAAACAGATTAAGGGTTTAACGGTAAACTTGCAGCCATACGGGTCAGCAAGCCGTATAGATCATGACTTCCTAGCAATGTGCTAGGTAAATATGCAATATGCAATTAGAAAAAAATACCTTAGAAGGAAAAACTTTATTAGCAATGATTGCTTTTATCAATGGAAGGATGTTTTGGGGAGAAGAAAATCAATGTTATATGGACCATTTGAGATCTTTAAACAGATCTTGAAATTTCAAGACTGAAAAATGCCTGTGCTAAGGGAACGGCTGAGGTTTGTGTTCCTAAAATTTACAAAGCTCATATAGTAAGTTTTATTTAACTACATTTTTGGTCACAGATATTTTAACCTAAGTTATTCAGCCACAGTCTGGCTTTAACACTGTAAACTGTATAAAATACAGATGGCATTTATGTAAGTATATATATAAATATATAAGTATATAAAAAGTAATAGTATTTAGTAGTAAATACTGCTTTCAGAAAAATTCATTATTTAAATGTAAAACTGATAACTGCGTGAATTTATAATATGACCCGTAACTATCTTTTGAAGCCTAAACCTTGTAAATACTTATGTTTTTAGTTACTTAATCTATAAATATCTATGAATTAAATTAATGATTTCATTATTTTTCACGTTGTGTTTTTCAGAATTCTGATTTGTAGAAATATGTTCCCTCACAAGCCTCTACAGTCTTAAACAGAATGAAAAAATATGGTACCATTTTAAAAGAATAAGCTACAGTAAGGAAGTTACATGTAGAACAGCAGCATTTCAGTGTGAAACTGCCAACACATTTACTGCCTAATGCCTATATTTAATTAAACCAGCCTGTGAGTACAACAGAGAATACAGCTTCTATGTTTTTGAAGATGGTCCAGTGTGCATTCCACATGGACCATGTGTGTGGTCTTTTCATGGTCAGAAAACAATATTCTTCTCACATCCCATGTTTTCTGTGGTAATCTTATTTGGCTGCGTACTCCATCCAAATGCTGAAGAGTCATTCGCTTGCAGATTCACAATGAAACCCTACAGTGTCCAGCATTGCACGTAATAAATGCTCTACACTTCGTATTATACTGTAACTGACTGTGAAGGCTCTGTAGATGAGCTTGTCATATCCACCCTTTAACACTGCTGGTTTTATTTTGGTTTTAGGGAACAGTGGAGTTAGTAATGATTTACATTTTTATATATGTGCTCTAAATCCCATATTTATGCTAAGTTAAAATGGTTTGCCCATTAACCCTTTCAGTCTGTTTGCAAAAACACCGGTTATGAGAAGAGCCAAGGAGGGCTAACAGGAGGTTCTGCACCACCAAGGAAGGAATTGAAGAGTTTAAGAACATAGCTAAGCCGGGCAAAATTTTCCAGAATACTCAAGAAAGAGAAAATCTGAAAACAGACCGAGGAAGCTCTTAGGAGACTGACATACATATCATAAGTAACACCGATGTCATTATCAGCTTACTTATCCATTTGTTTCTTGAGATGCTAAGTTGGGATCTTTGACATTTGTGTACTGTAAGACTCGATGATATCTTCTGATGATCTTTAAAGTTTCAGTGAAAGACACCTTGGTCAGGGAATCTCAGTTTAACACTGTTCCTCCCAACCCTGTGCCTTCAGTGGGGAATTCAACTTTGTTTAAAAAGAATACAAGAAAATTACAAGTAGAAATAGCTTTTCACTGAATATGGGGCACAAATGGACAGTTATGTGGTTGTCATGCCATTAGAAGGCCTGAATCTCCATTGTACGCTAACTTGGCTGATACCGCGGTTTCAGCCATGGCTGCCTTCCAGAAAGGGAAAAGAGTGGAAGAACGGAAAGATATCTGAAGGTGCAGCTCTGGCCTTTCTGGACAGTCAAGACAGAGAGCGATAGCCTGGTGTTTATAACTCTGGAGAGTGGTTCGTCCCTGATTCACACAAGCTGTTCCCTTCAATGAAACAGGAAGGAGCCAGTACAATAGAGGTTTTTCAGAGTGAAGAAACAGGGAAGGACTTCGCATCACAAGGCAATAAACTGCTGTTATTATGAAAGAGGTTATGAAACAGTTTGTGGTTCTAAGATTAATTTTAGCTTAAGCTTCAACTTCAGAGCAGTTGCCAGTCACTGATCCTCAACCGCTCCTTCTCTCAGTCACAAAATGGGGGAGAAGTGGAACACAAAACCCCTTCTGCAAGCCGCTGCCCTCCCGCTTACCCATGTCATGACCTCATTGCATCCCAGGGGTCCAATCTGCAAAGACTCTTGAGACTCCTTGCACCAATGCTGGACACTAAATATTCCAAATAATATAGGATTTTTCAGAGTTTACAGTCAACTCCCAGTCCAACCTGAAAAGTGTGTAGTATGCAGCTCCTTCCACTACTTCTGTGGCAAATGGACATGTTAGTCCAGGTTTTCAGTCATCTGAAAAAACATCTACTGTGAAGACATGGGAAAATTGTAATGTGCATTTTTTTAATTAGCTCTTTGGCTATAGTCCTAACTGTAGATGTAGCATGGGTACCTATAATATCAATGCATTTGTCCACACTCACAAGACAAAACAGACAGGTAAACTGCCTTAGAATTATGCTGAAAGGTATTTTTGACCATGCCAAACCACCAATGCACTCAAATGCATTTTTATTAACACAGGACAACTGTTAATTTAATTTCTACTCCATTTTTAATAAATTAACAATAAAAAATATGGTAGCAGTATAACCTAAAATTGCTACAGAGATTTTTTAATATGACCAGCTTCCCTCTGTCCCTAACTGCAGTCTCAGTCTTGGTGCTTCTTAGTTCATCGGTCCTGTTAGACACAAGTATTTTTTGTGTAAATGACAGATTTTGTATATTATGCCTTAGTAATCTTTCCAACCTTTTTGATATCTAAAGCAAGCTACCTTTAAATGTTGCAGCAGCTTGAAAAGAATGCAGTGTAATTACTACTGTGGCTGTTTCATCTTGTAACTGTTCCACTTCTTCTGTCCCTCCCCCAAATTCTTTTTGATAGGGAAACAATAGAATGAGCCGTTCTCCGTAGGCAGCGTTTTGTCGCCAGAATGGAACAGTCTAAGGAGTAACATTCTTGCTAGACAAATACGCTTGTGGCTACACAGACCAAGCGAAAAACCATATGAAGTTGTGAGCTGCAATATCTTGTTTGCAAACTGTCAACAAGGAAAATCTGCTTTACAGAAAGGCCCTGTAGGAACTAAAAGATCATTTGGTGTAAATGACTGTACTCTGAATACAGACCCACAGGTTCAGGGAAGCAGGCAGGCAGTACACAATGATAACGGTAGCAGAGAACTGCTCACAGAAAGCTTAAAAAATGCAGAAGAAATAACTGGTTAGTGTCTGTGTGCTCTCTTGCCATGAGATGAGGGAGCAGGTGGTGACATTTCACAGGGACGCCTCCACAGACCGCTCAAGGGGAGAAGCCCAGATGAGTCAATACTTCCAGAGAACCAAGTCCTCATTGCTACCTGTTACATCTCACCTACCATCAGAAGGACAGCCAGCAGGTAACATGAAGGCTGTATTCTGCTGAATAACCATGGCAAGCTCTACTGCTCTGCTGAAGGTCCTGAGGTACCTACCACTTCATTGGGCCACATCCTTGTGGCAGGGCAGGTGTGATTCATTAGCACTCCTCAGACCCTGGTTCTCCAGAGGAATCACAGAGGTGGATTAGGGCTGCTCCCTGCCTAGGCTTTTCCTTCCAAAGAGCCAGCGAGTGAGTACTGCATGGGAGCAATGCACTCAGATCTCAAACCAACATGGAGCGGGGGCAAGCAGGAGGTGTACTTCTGAGCAAGGGTTATCATATACAGTGCAGGTGTACTACGTACAGTCACCCTACATTTCAAGTTTGTATGATGATTTTTGCATGGAAAAACATTAAAGATCCTCCTCCCTCCCCTCTCCAATAGAAGTGACATCGTAGAAACAAAGAGCCAAATCCTCACACATGGTATGGATGACCCCATTCAAAGCCCTGCAGCTGAATTTTGCTTATCCCAGAAGTAATACAAAATACATGTTATAATTGTAAAATCACAGCAGATCTACTCTGTCTATCTGCAATTCTCTACGTGGCAACATTTCTGGTTCAGATGTGCATTGCCTGTATGTAATTAAGTAATGGTTTGGTAACTGAGTTTGCACAGATGGTGAGGCATCTATCAGCATAGCATTAAGGTTACGTTGTAAGGCCTCTGGGGAAAGGACCACCTTTTAAATCCGTGCTTATATAAGGCCCTGCACAATGGGAAATCAAATCCTTTTTGAATTCCTAGATGCCATCAAAACATGTCTGTAAGTGTGTATATATTACACACACATTATTTATGCATTAAAGAAGCACTGAATGACAACTTAGTAAAAGCCAGATTCTTTGCCCCTATTTACTTAGGGTGGGATTTTTGAAGAGTGCTGGGTGTCTCTGAAATTCTGTTCTGAAGGCATAATTTATTAGACAACGGAAATATGAGAGTAAATTTTCTGGAAGAAGAGAGATGGTTTTGTATGACATTGCCTATCCACCTGTAGCTATTCCCTGGGTTAGGGCAAGGTCACCAGCTCTGCTGTAAGGCTTGCAGGGAGTCCTCTGGTCAAGAGTCCGTAAACTGACCACTATAAATCTCAATCTGAGATGGAAGGACTTTCTTTGTAAGTCCTTCAGACAGTATCTTGGTACGTACCATCTCTGATGTCAGCACAACTTAAGCGGAGCTATGAGAGAAAGGAAGGCTGGTTCAGCGCCGAGTGTCTCATTGTACTTTGCTGGCTGCCTGAATTTCTTTGGATCCAGACTTTTAAGAACTAGATCTGTGACTTGTTCCTAAGAGAATAAAGATTCAGTCTTAAAGATGAATGATTCATGCAATGAGGATCACAAAATCTTTTATCTTGGAAGTGCTGGTTTGAATGGTAAGCCTTGAGGCAATAATAAAGACAATAACAAACATGTAATAAAATCCCTTCAACTATACAGGCTCTATATAGGCTCTATAAAAGAATAGTTTTGTTTCTCTTCTTACTTTTTATATATATGTGTGTGCGTGTACGTATATGTATGTGTATGTCTACACATCTATAGATACATAAATGTATGTCTATTTCAAACACATACAGCCTTTAAGCAAGCCAAATCTTTTTTCCTTGATCCACTTTCCTAATTCCTATTGCAGTCCAATGTCTGAGGTTGTAACTGAAGGATGCTGTGATAACTGTCAGAATGACCAGTAATTAACAAAGACTGTCTTCACCAGCTATTTCTCCCATGCTAAAATGGAACACATTATGTCAGGGGCCACCCTGGTTTTATTGAATTCGAAATGACTACAGGGACTGAAAGTGACTCTGAAGCTGTGAGCATAAACCTTCTTTGTTGTGTATGTGTGTGTTAGCATGTCATCTTTTGGGATAATCATCCAAATGTGGTGCCTATGGAGATGTGGCTGATTCAATACTCGTGCTCCCGGGTGGTCAGCCTGTAATTTAAAGATTCACTGGCCTCATGAAGATAGCCACAAATGGAACAGTAACCATAATTACAAGAGGCTGTTCCACTAATCCATGGTTAACAAATGTTAGTTAAAAGATAAATAAGCCTTACGCAAGCATTTCCTGGAGGTGTATGAGCCTTGTGTTTTCATTTGTTCTGGTTTCCCTCTTCTTTACAGAGGGGATACAAGAAAATAAAAAAGATTTTGTAATCCAATTTTTTTTTCAACTGTTAGAAATCACATGAAGTCTTTGAGGATTAGTATTTTTTAAAAAGACCCCAACTATTACTTTTTTTTTATGATACTGAGAAACAGTGTAATTATTTTGCAGGCTGAGTTTCTCTTAACAACTGTGTTGTTTGTTCTATTGTTTACCATATTTCTAATCTCCAGTCTTTATAGAAGGGAACAAAAGACTTTTAGAACTTAACACCAATCAAAAAAATAATTCTCAAGGACCGATTTTCCTTTGTAAATCTGGGAGTATTTCTTCTATTTTCAGTATACTTATCACATTCATTCTTGCCACTTTTTCTGCAGAGTACCTTAGTATTTTAGTAGTTCTGAACTACAATGGTTCTTCAAGATAGAATGCACCCATTTTCTTTTAGCTGACAAACTGTGGTCCAAAGCTGGTGGAACTAAAGCAGGCCTGATTACACAGCAATAAAGGAGTATAAGAATTGTATTACTACCACAGCAGGCTAGTCACGTAGCTCTGCTGTAACCTACTGACTGGTAAAATCTCTACATAGCTCCTAACTGGATAGTGGTTGCTTTCAGAATTTAAGAATTAAGGTTTATTCCTTTAATTTTTATGCTGTTAATGTAACTTTGGATCTTCTCATTGTCCATACAAACGTATAATCCTTTCTTGAATCCTGCTAAGCTCTTGGCCTCACATACAATTGGTATTCTGCCATATCCAAACATTGCTCATACCACCAAGGAACTACGCAGTTGTGCAGGAGGGATAGAGAAGCAAAGATTTTGCCCCTAAAAAGCATCTAAAAGCAAATAAAGGGGTATAATTTACTGAAACTAGTCAACTGTTTAGGTCTTCTCTCTTAAACTTATAAACATTTTAAAATGTTGATATAAACTGTATACACCAAAGATAAGTCTAGTCAATACACTGTGTTTATTCTGAACATAGAGAGATCCTTTGTTCACAGAAGACTATAGGAAGAGGCCATATCTTACTAGATGAGATGCCACAGGTGGAAAAGCAGAAAGAGCCTTGAGATCCAGCATTCCTCCAACAAGTTTGAGAAGAAGCTGGAAAGTCTAACCTAAATATGTTAGGTGTAATTGCTTTTACTGAAGTCTGGTAATGCTGCTCAATTAGAATATCTGAGCAAGAAAGGCAGTCAATAACACTGAGCAAGAGATGCTTGTGCCCAGCACAGAGACAATACAAGACAGTAAAGAGATACGGTGGAAGGGAGAGAAAAAAGGGTGCTAATGCTTGTGCAATGGGCAAAGAGAAGCAGGAAGATTGTAAGATGCCACAAAATCAGTACCTCTCTTGAATAGGTAACACCTTTCAGTGAAACTATATGGTTTTTAACCCCTTTTTTGAGAGACTGGAGTGGAATTATGATTAAGAAAAATGTTCTTTTATTGGTATGTGATTGTTTTCTTTCATTGTTAGTCATCTTGCTTGAATGATATTTACTTCTACTTCCTTTCCATCAGATCACTTAATGTGCTAGAAGAACTAGATCATATTTTTGTCTGAATAGGTCTGGGATACATGTAGAATGTGGTATGTCTACATGTTTTATTTGGGTGGTAGGTTCAGAGATATGATCTATTTCTTGCTGTACAAAGATCCTCTTTAAGTTGTGGTAGCAGATACCCCGCCTGTTGTTCTCAAAACAAATGCAGTAGTATTTGGGAGCTTAGCTGCATGGGTTGGATTTCAGAGATATTTAGTTGATTTCTTGAAGCCAATATACTGGCCTGTGCATTTTGTGAGCACTGGTCTGTTCCCCTTACCTTACGTTCTGTTTTTCTTGAGGTTTACATGAGGGAATGGTCAAAAGCATGTTTACATTCTTTGAGATTCTTTGCGACTAGGCAAAACAATAAAAAAACAACAAATGATGGCAGACCACTCCCTCTTCTGTCCACCACTGAGACATAAAAGATGGGATTCAATATTCATGAAGGAAATATTTCTTCTCTGGACTGGTCAGAATAGATATTGCAGTTAGGAAATGAAATAGTTTATGTTCTGTGTTATCAACAACTGGGTATAGGGATTTCCATCCATTTCCTTCTAATGTCCATGTTAGACATGTGGAATTACTCTTAGAAGGGCTTAAGACAATTACAAAGGACTTGAAAGACATTAGGAGAAACTTTCTAGTGGTAAGGTTGATGCCATACTAGAACGGATTAAAACAAGCAGTCTATAGGTTCTCCAGCAATGGAGAGGTATGATTCATCCTACGTTGACCCTGGCTGAGAAGATAGTCTAAATGATATTTTGTGGTGTCTTATAGATATACAATCTATACAATACTGGGGTACAAGTTGAGAATTTTTCACAGTTTGTGAACAACATAAATAAAAAAAAGGCTTTAAAGTTAACTGCTGTTAGAACGGTATTTCTGCCGCTGACCATTAGTTGCATTCTCAGGCCAAAGCTCCACCACTGCAGCAATGCTGATTCAACCATAAGAGTAAGAATGCAGTTCAACTCTCTGATGAAATACCATAGAGACAAATAATCACACGTAGGTGACAGTCCGGGTACTCTTGGAAATTGAGCTTACAGAGGTCTTGCTATCATAATTCAAATCTATCTATAAACAGCACTTATATTGATACTGTCATTATTTTTTATATGAATGAATTGGCAAAAATGGACAAATATCTGTTCTGTTTTTAAAATCCCTTTGACGACAATTTTAAACACAAAACTTGAATAGACATAATGAACATGTCAAAAGTGTAAGACGTCATTCAGTGGCTAATCATTATTACAGATTTTTAAAAATCTTTCTTGCTCAGGCACTCCCTTTTTGGTCATGTGAGATTTTTTGAAAAGCAAATTAGTTGCAAGCAAATACTTGAATACTCTGAATGTTTTCAGGGGTAAACCTGGGGCTTCTCTGAAAGACTGGCTGTTTATTTAGGGTTTTCAAAAACATTTGCAGTGATACAGCCAGATTTGAAGTGCAGATGACAAATTGTATCATCCTCAGACTCTTCAGTACAGACACGCCTGTCTGTGAGTTCTGTGCTGGAGCGGACGGGAGTCATACAAGGCTCAAGTGGTTCAGCTCTGCAGAAAGACAGACTAACCTGTCCCTCTCAGTATTTTTCAGCGGGGCTGGAAGGCTGAAAGGTTTATTGTTTTAGACTGGGTTTTGAAAAGTTATGCCACCAAAAGAATTAGCCACATGCCGGTTTCAACAAATGTCCCCAATAAGCATGGATGCTTCTTTGTTACGTTGCTGTTTGGGTACCATTTTTCCAGTGGGAGGACAAGAGTTCTTGGGGAACTGGTACCAGGGATGGCTTGACTTTAGAGCAAAGCAGGAGGATCTGTCACCACATTTTTTCTCTCAGGGATCACCTATTGGCAGGATCCAATAATCTTTCTTGGTAGAGTGGATAACAGCAGCAGGAAGAAAACCTCCTTCAAGTGTCCTTCATATGAGGGCAGAACATTGTTCCTAGCTAAATGAGCATGAATACTCAATAAAGTCCTGAAAATGAAGAAATGAAGACATTCGTGACTTCAGCCTGAGTCAACCAAAATAACAAACTTACTTCTCCTTTATCCTTTTTTTAAACAGCAATAATTCATAATTTTGCAAACTGTAAGGTCCTCTGAGTTTCTGATGCTAAGACTCTCCTCCTTATGCATACGTTTCCAAATGCCTCACCTGCCATTTTTTAGTTTAAGTCAGCTGGGCCCTGTTCTGCTCCTTTATTAATTCATGCGCATCAGCACAGGTGGGATGTGCAGAGTACTGCAGCCAGTGAGAGTGGGGAGAAGGACATTCCTGTTGATCTGCCACCTGGGCAGAGTCCCTGCTGTATGCGGCAGCGAGTGGGGAATAGCCAGCTTCATTTCTGGAGATTCTAGTTAAACCAGAATCTGAAGTAGAGTGAGTGTATTACGGACCCCATTTATCACTGAGTCTTCTAAATATTCACTGCCTTCCAAAATACTGGGAGAATGCCACACTTACTAAAAGGTGTAATCCCTTCCTTCTGGCCACTCTGTGAAAGTATAGCTGTTTTTTTGCACCCAGTCTGCTAATAAATCTGTGGTCTACAACATCAACGTGTTTCCAGCCCTGGGCCTCTCAGAAACAGAAACTGCGTTGAATTGTGCCAAATTCTGTGGTGGTTTTGTGATGTGGACAACTGCCAATTGGTGCTATGTGCCTTTTTTATTATTCTCATCCAAACATGAAGACAAGAAAAAGCAGAAGTATTTGGCTACCATCATTTTTCTTGCCTGTTCATACTTCCCCAACACAACCCAACTTCATTTATTATGATTTCTGACTGACTTACAAAGTTCGGAGATTCTGTACATAACAACAGAAAAAACTTCAGCCGTTAAAGCTGTGGTTAGAAGGCCAGGTGGATTGAGCAAAACACTTGTGTGGAAAACCTATAAGACAAATTTAGTTATGGCCCAGTTTTTAAGTCTGTGTGAGGGAAAAAATTAATAATAACAACAGTAGTGGAATATCTAGGGTGGTTTTCTGTTTTGTTCGTTTTAGGCCAATATTTTCATGTTCCACAGACACTCTTTTCTTTTATTTTGAAAGGAATCTAATTTTACATTACCCTGCAGTTAGAATTTTGTGAGGAAAAATTTAAGAATATCCTCCCTTTCTGTTATCTCTTCAGCACTTAATAATTCTGTTGTTTCCCTTGTTCCTACTTATGAGAGAAACTCCAGGGCCTCCATGACACTAGACACAATTTCAATTAAAAGCCCTTAAAATTCTGAAGTATGCTATCATCTGTACATACTTTTAATAGTTTGCTGTATTTTAGATGAATGTAAACCAGGGTGATTTACATTTTACAGCTGTTCTTTGAGGGGCATGATTTGTTTGAGAGAGCATAGCAAAGGTGGGAGAATATTGAGTATTGTATATGGAATAATGAACAATATGGTCTAGGCTTTTGTAATTTCCAACTCCATTACATGTTAAAAACAGCTTATTATTTCAATCTGTAATTATACTTACGATAAAAGAGATAGAACAACAGATTCTACAGATCAAAGGCACAATAGATATTTGGCATTTGTTTAGAAGGCTGATAGTAATTAACTTTTTTAACTAAAAAAAGGATACTGTTTTGTTCTACTGCATTTATCTCATTAAAAAAAGGATACGTGCATCAGGGTATCAAACACAAGTTTAAAGTATATCAGTATTTTCTGATGGTGTCCAAAAGTGACAGCAAAGCTAAACAATGGTAGTCCAAGCTTGCACCATGTTTTCAGTGAGGGCGGGAAAAATCAATGCTAGTTGATCCAGTTTTAAGTATTTCCTCAGTGGCTTCATTAGCCTAAAAGGATGAACATGAAGAAGCATTTAAGCAGAACAAAAAGCTATATGTGTTAGACTCCCTATCATTAACGGTTATGTTAGTTTCTACCAAGGATGTTGCCACCAGACTTCATTAGTTTTAATTGGAACCAGAAAAGGGGCTTCTTACTCTGTTGGAGGAGACAGTCACACAATAAGGAGAGGAACAGAACCTGACAGGCTGCTGGGGCACACATGCTGCTTTGTTAAACATCTACCTGTAAAGCCTGTGGGAGAAGGCTGGACAAAGTTCTCTGCAGGAGCTCTAAACCTGAGGCAGAGGAGTGAGAAGGATGCAACTTTTGTCCTCTGAAAAATGTTTTTTCTTCCCATTAGAAGACAACGGTTCTGCACAGCAGTAATGTAGTTGTCTCACAACAGAAGTGTTCTGTTTTCCTAACTCTCCCTGAACTCCCCAACAGCATGCAAAGGAGCAATATCCTGCAGTTACAGTCTCTGAAATCTCAGCTGTCAGGCTGAAGTGTATTCAAACAGTGGCAATGGCATAGCGAAGCCATAATTTCTCAAGCTCTTTTGACACTCTTGGGTAATACACAAGAAGGGCCACCCAATCTCAGGCTACACATGAGGTCTGTTCATGCTTCTGTACCCACAAAGCCTTCCTCATCCAAACAATGACACCATTTCTTTAGTACCCCTGCTTGGCCTATGTACTTGTCTAGTACTTGTGCCGATTTTGTGGTAAATGCAAGATACAGAAGAGGATTTACTGTTCCAATCCATTTCGAACTCAAACTGTATTTGTAAAGCAGTTAGAGAATAATTTCATGAAGAAAGGGAGACAGGGGACCTAAAAACCCCCAACACTCTTACAAGGAAACTCAGACTCTTCCCACAGTCAGAACTAGAGAGGTACTTCAGGGTATTACTGATATGTCTGTCTTACTATCAGAATAAGTTTTTAGAGGCTAGAGAGTTGCTAAATGGTTTAATGGATTACCTTTGACATGGAGTATTGTGAATTTCACTTAACATTTCTAAAAGGTTGTGTACCTGTTTGTGTAATTTTGGCTATGGAATACTGTAATATCAGCTGCAAATTGACACAGAGTGTACAGATCTATGGATCAAGAGATGGAGCCTTCTGTTCTTGCTTCATTATTGATTAATCGATTTTTAAAAGATATTTCTCTGAGGCAAGTATTAGTGTGCAGTCATAAATAAATTTTAACTTCTGCATAGTTTAAAAAAAAATCATTAAACATGCAATCACAAATCATACACCTGCTTCTAAAATTATTCAGCTCACCTGCAGTATAAATGCACATAAGGAAAGTATGAAGTATATTTTGGATGCAATCATTTCCTTCCTGGGAGTGTAACTTGAATGCAAACTTCTCAAGAAAGAAATCATATTGTTGGATTAAAAAAAGAAATCAAATAGATCTGCATGTATGTATGTATGTTGATTTATTTATGCTTGAAAGTATTGCATGCTGATCATATTTAAAAGTGCCAGTGTCACAAGAATGCCAGCTGTGAGTCACTTCGTAGATGCATGCATTGTATCAAAACCAGAAAGTGTAGTGAACTAAACAGATACCATCTTAGGGGAGATTGTGGCACCAACTGGTGTTGAAAAGACAGTCTATCCAGAAGGAAGTAGGATTTTAGAAGGTAAAAGGCCCAGAGGTTTTTCTGTCTGTGACATACAGCAAAGGATATAAATAAGTAGAGACTAAGTAGAACAAATAAATGCAAACACAGCCTTTTTCCACTCAAAGATGCAAACCGGCATTGTTTTCATCTTTTAAGGGTGCTGCTAAAATGACTTGTTGACATAGGTGTCCAAATGGATGCTAAACCTACTGAGTTCAAGAAAACTTTGTACAGTTCAGGTCTTTGCCTTGTCCTGGTCTTTTGCCATAGCTGTAAGACCCTTCTGAGGAGCCCATGAGCATGTGTTCAGATCCGAACTCGTTCAGTGACCAGCCTGAATTTCTCTGTGTGCTCACAGGCAGCAAAAGTGAGCTGGGTGTTGTACATTTCTATTTTGACTTTTTACTAGGCAAGAGTGGTGGAGCTATCTGCTTAGCCCCTGTAGCTTACCAGTCATCTTCAGCTTTCATTTATCTAACCTAAAGGCTTTTCAATGAACTACAGCAATGTTAGCGCAACTCTTCTGTGCGCAGATGGGTCTTAGGTGTGACTGAAGGTTTTTACCTGTCGAGTGTAGTGGTTTCCTTAGCCAGCTTAATTATACAGAAAATTTACTAAATTTACTAAAAAACTTACTAAATTAGGAGAAAAGTGGCCTGGAATGGCTTGTAGGAAAATGTAAAAAGAGAAAGCTAGGTAAGACGAACTGTATTAACTATAATAACAGCAATAGCAATTTACTTTTCTAAATCTTGTTGTCATTCTTTTGTATTATATCTTTAAACTTCAGAGCGATTCTTTCTCCTTTTATAGCACAGCCCTAGTATTTAGCTAGGTAATGGGATTTATGATTTTGTTTACATCAGTTGCTATGGAGATCCACCATAAAAGATCAGTTGCCTGGCAACAGGGTATTGTGGAGCTGCAATGGAGGGAGGAATTTTTTGTCTCTCTGAAGGGAGGGCTTAAGGAATAATTAAAACTTCTGCTCATACTTCTCATGAATGCTTTATTTTCAAGGTCAACCAAATGTTTTTTCAGTAAAGACTAATGCACTTTTCTTCAAAAGATGCACCGTAAAATGTTTCTCAAAGATTATCCTGTCTCAGAGCGAAGGACAACCAGCTTAAGAAGTTTTTATTCTCTCCATGCTGTTGCAAAATAAGGTTTAGAGTAACTGTGGGGCAGCCATAATGAAACAGGTCTCTTATTTCCTGGCCATTCTGCATTCATTAACAAATGAGCTACTGTACATTCAAGGCTATCTCTGATCCCAGAAGCTATGGTCATTTTTCTTCACTGAATTCATATTTGGATTTTTGGTCACTGTAGATTTACCTCTCATCTCATTGTATCAACTTTTTTCCCCAACATTTAAGTGTGGTGTTATTAAAAACTGAGAAACTGGGATCTTATTATTCTACTATATAACTAAACTTTAGAAAGAAAATTATGCTAGAATAGAGTTTTGCCAGACTGTCTTGTAGTTCAAAATGTTTCATATGTACTTGAATGTATGTGGTACCAGTATGTCTCACATTATATGAGATGTGGACACTCTATATCCTATTTAATTATTAAATCAGCTTTGGGTGAGGTAGTTGGTAGACACAAAATTAAGCTTGTGCAGGTATAATATGAAAATCAGGTCTTGGAGTATTTTGAAATAATTATCTGCCTAGCATCTTTTATGATATGTTGTATCTATTTTTAAACTTCTTCCTTGAAATTGTCTTCTGCTTATTGTGTGATTGTAATGTCGTTTCTTTAATATTACTGTTTCAGAACTGAATCAGTATTTTTATTATAGACTAGATTTATGGTTTTGTGGTTTGAATTCTGATGAAGTACTATGGATAAATCTGCAATGTTTTTGTGACACTGTAATAGAAATCCATCTAATTTCTTGGTCAAATGATGAAGCGTGGCTCCTGTTCACATTGTGAAACATGAGTCTTTTGGGTTGGACACATTCGGTCTGTGCACTGTCCTTGTGGGAGCACACAGAGATGGACTCTTCTGCCATGAACCCTGCTCCAGCTCATGTGGCTCACGCATACTCCACAATAACTTCAGAATATTTCACATAAAGCCCAAAGACAGCCCTTCAATCTTTTCTTCGTATCCAGTGCATAGCTGTATTGTTTCTTGCTGCTGCTGCTAGTTCTCCTGATTTCTCTTAAGGGCCTGGAGGAAAACTGCTGGGCCATCACAATTCTGAGATCAGCAAGATCAACAGTACTTGGGATCATGACCAAATAGACTGCAATAGCTATTTTGGTAGGGTTTCTAAAGAGTGGAGAGACATGGAAGTTGTAAAGCAGTTTGGAGCATAAGCAATGACATTTCATTGTCAGCTGAGAGATACAGAAGTGATGGATAACTGTAACAGCATCTTGGCAGCAATTTTAATTCTTGGCTAAATAGTCATAGTACTCTGTCTCATTTAAAATTTATGAAAGAGATACGCTGCTATAGCCGGTTACTCAGAAGAGGGGAAATTACATATATGACTCTGCACTTTACATTATTTGACAGTACTTTGAACTTGCATTCGTGGAAGTCTCTATGCAGAGTATCTAAAGGGAAGGAAAAGAAAATGACACCCTGATTGGTGCAGCGTTGGTTTTAATCAATATAGAGGCATCCAAAAGTATTGCTAATATCAAGGACATAGGACAGGTGTGGAGCTTAGAATAATTACCAAAATGCTGTTAATACTCTAGTTCTGTGTAAACCTCATATTGAATGCCTCAGTATCTTTTATGCAGCATGGAAGTCTTATGCCATTAAAAATCTACTTCATCCTGGGTGGTATTCTTGAAAATCAGCAAAGCCTCAGCACTATGACAAGAGTGTGGTTAAAGTCCATTACTTTTCTGAAACAGAGAGACAGTTCCTGGTGTAAACCCATGTGCATCTACCAAATCAAATAGCAGAAATGTCTGATGTATGATGCAGAAGGACAAACCATGCTTTTTAAAGCTTGTATTTCAATAGATCTCGCTTATGGAAGGAGTAGATGAACAAGATTCTGCGATGTTATCTTGTAATGAATCAGGACTTCATGAATTTAAGGTTAAGAAAAACAGGCAAGAGTCCACCACAGGAGATTGCAAAGAGCAGCAGAACGGTCATTTAGCCTAATTCCAAGTCTTGGAAAGTTAATTTGGTACTTCCATGGCTGCAAGAGAGGTCTGAATCTGTGGAACACAGCTCCACAGGACAGTGGCCACTCCTTCTAAAAGACCATTCAATGAACTTCATCCTTCCCACCTTCCCCACCCTAAGAGCAACCGCTCAGCTCTCCTCAGTCTTCCCTCAGCTCTGCTTCTCCCCTCACCGGCCTTTGGCGTAAGGAGGTTCATCTTACTTTCACTCTTGCTTTCAACAGCACATTTTGCCAGCATGACTGCAACTGTAGCCAAGATGCATTTGCAGCGTCCTTGGTTAGATGCATAGATAGCAGCTGTGGAGTGATTCCAGATTCAAAAGCATGAATTTCTCCTGTGGTGTAAGACACTGTAAGAGGCTAACTATCTGCCACTAATTAGACTATTCCTGTTGTTTATCATGATGAAACTGTGGCCAGACTTTGGCTAGAGACTTGTGACATTTCTTCAGAATTCAGTGCTCCTTGAAGTTGCTGGAAAGATGCTTTCTATGTGCTAGATTTGGGCTGGTCTTCTTACCTGGTATTGCTGCTCTCATAGTGTTAAAAAACCAAGTATTTCTTTTTAAGGTTGAAGAAAAAGAATGATTGAGCAACTTTTTCCTTTACTCTCTTATTTTTATTAGGGTCATTGCAGATTCCCCCCAGAATTAAATTCTGAAAGTGCCTTGTGTTATTAAGTGAAGAAAACAAAACCTGAGTACTGCAAAATTCACTGTGAGTTGCCAACACTGCATTTGTTGCACACACACACACTTTTGGTCACTTAGAGTATCCGTCCGGGTAGCCTAGCTAGATGTCCTCCTTGTATCAAAACACCCAAAGTGAAGACTTTTCATAAACCAACTCTGAAAGAAATTCTGTTTCTTTTGAACTTACTGACTGATTTTTGTAGATTTTGGCTGCATTTTTAAAGAATAAGGATATCAAGAGGGGAAAACATGCTTC
>JAVJGI010000057.1:45321413-45332312 GCA_035590275.1 Ibycter americanus
AGAGTGCTGGTTCACTTCCTTTCTTCGTGCCTAACTAGCCAGAGAACAAATATTCAAAGAAACCCAATAGGAGCTGGTTTTATGAGAAATCTGAGAACAGTTTTGTCATTTGCTTTTTTTGTGAAGAAATATGTAGTTTCAATGAGACTTTCTGCCTCCCCTTTTTTTTCTTGGAAGGAGTATATGACGAAGTTAACTTATAAACATTATGAAATGTGTTAGCCCTGGAAAAAAATTCTCTAGCCTTTCTAACTTAAAACTTTACAAATGTATTTTAAAATAATGGAAAATCTTTTCCTCCCTCCATTTCTTCTATTTTTGTACCAAGTTGAACTGTAGTTATTTTGATAATCACTACAATTTTTAAGAAATCACATTTTTTGAAATCAATTTGTCAAGTGATCATTGAGGAAAGGTCTCCAAATGTTACGTATGATGTGACTGTGACCTGTAGCTTTTCCTCATAATGTTTTTTTTCCAGAGGCACGCTCTTTGTCCCACTAAGCTGGTTGTACCTTCTCATTTGTTTTGCAGCAGCTGGCATTCCTGGTGGTGTTGTCTCCTGGCCAGCATACATAAACAGCTCAGGACTGCCCACCGACATTTGCTGTGAACACCGGTTTGAGACATTCACTGGGACTCAGCTGGATTTTCTTAGCAGCTTTTTCTTAACCTTTGGTAAAAATGAATGTGATCTGCTTAATCACAATCAAATGTCCCACTATCTATTAATCTGTACGTTGCATATAATTACAAACACAGTGATGCATGCTGTGTGCCTACACACCACGGGGCCAGATTTTCAAGTGTGCAGCGCCGACAGTTGGGGTCAGACGTCATAAAAAAATGTGGTTCCAAATTTGGATACTAAACTCTTGAAAATCTAGGCCTGTGTATCAGTGTATACTTGCATATTGGCAACAGCTACTGTACATGCTACAACCTTTTGGAGCTTTTCTAAATTCAAGCCTATGTTTTCATGTTTTCATCTGAGCCACTCCTTTAAAATCCCACATGGTGTAGCCTATTTCTTCCCCTTTTCCCCTTCTAGCTGAAACAGAACTTTAAAAACAATTATGCCCCTCACAAACTTTCAAAAGCACAGCTTTATTCTGTGCTCTCTGTAGCTGTAGATAACAACAGAGCCACCATAAATGACATTCATTTACTGTTTCTGGCATGCATCACAGGCACATATGGAATATGCTTCTAGAAGCTCTGCAAGTAATTCTTGTGACGGGAACAAACTGGACTCTAATTTTTTTTGTTCTAAATCTGTAAAGTGGAAAGCATAAAATTACTGTATCACAACGACACATCACATAAAATGTTTGTGTTTTGCAGCTGCGATGCAAAGGCTACCTATTGGCTTCCACTAAGGTTGAAAACACGCGGTAACTTCCACTGCAATTTTGCACACTCTTACTTCTGGTAATACTATGATGTGGAAAGTTCTTATGCTTTCCCTGAGGATGATTCTTCTATACTTGTAAAAACTTAAACCCTCTGATAAATATGTATTTTTAAAAAATTGGGACTACGGAAATGCAAATTGTCACTACACAGTAGCATGCTTTGACTTGTTTGAAACAAAATGAGACAAAAGCAGATCAAAACAAGCAGTACTGGTTTATTCTGGTAGCTGACAAAGACAAACTATGTGTGTACCATCACATCTGTGCAACGTCACGTGATGAGATGGTTTTTGCAGGTAGCGTACATCCAGTTTCAAAGAAATGCTCCTGAAAGCTACAGGAGGGAGTCACTTGTGCCTGAAGAAGATGTGATTGAGAAGACAGGAGCACAGATCAGATGGAACATCCACAGGACATGCACATGAAATTGTTGTGATGACAACCAATATGATGCCCCAATGAGGGGCAGCCAGCACAAATATCTGTAGCGTTTCTGTTTCTCTTTTAAAGAGTATTTAACAGCATCTTCTAGACAGCTGATTCCTTGTAGGCAGATCCTGAAAAATTTTCCAGGGAAACAAAGTGGCATTCAGTCTGCACTGAAACACGGGCATGTGGTGATTTGGAAGGCAGCCTATAAAAACAGAACAGAATAAACCAGTGAGAAATATTTCAGAAGTTTGCAGATAATATTTTGATTTTTTTAATAGAAATTGGAAAGACCATTTGAAAAATACTTTATCAACTAAACAAGAAAATAGAAAAAACATAACAAAATTAAGAAATACTTTGATATCCTTTTAAAGTAATACTGTAAGACAAATTACTTTTTGAAATTCTGCTTTTGTAAGAAATGTCTAAATATAACACATTGATCTTAGTTAAAATGAAAACAAATTTTGAAATAACCTAATTTCCAGTTCCCACACAGCTCCTCTTTGAAGTCTTCAGCTGTGAAGTCAATTAATGACATAGAATAAATACCAGATGGCTTTTGCCAAGTGGATGTTCTAGGAACCAAAATTACTCTTTTTCTTTCCCTTTCCATTTTTGCTTTATTTGTATAAAAGTAGGAGATTAAATTCAAGTAAAGCAATTATTGGTGCATATATAAGTAAAAGAAATGGATGCAAAGATTCAAGATGAAACCCTAGACTTCTCCCTAGTGTATGGTGTCTAACTTTCACCAGTCTGGGTTCAGAAAACAGAAGAGATGCAGAGAGAGGTGTTCTGAGCTACGAGATGCTGAGTGACCAAATTAATCACTAATGCAACTCTGAACAATCATGGGCCTCCCGGAGACCCAAAATGTTTTACTTTGATCTTGCACCCAGTGGCACCAAAGCTGGATTCCCAGACTCACTCCTCAGCCCTCCGAGAGATTCCGCTGTCTTACTGATAGGCCACTGAGGCTGGGAAAACCTGTAGCTTTCTCCCCTCAGCAGATGGATCCTGAAACCAGCTATTTGTTTGTTCAGAAATGTTCAGGAGATTCATACGATCAGAAGACTTCTAAGTTGCTCTCATAGTTCTGTTTCTGACACGACAGCAATTTGGGATCAGCTGGGATTAACTGTTTACAGTGCTGCTGATTTCTCTGTACCCATGCTGGTTTTAGACAATTTGATAGTCTGACGTACAATTATTCTATATAAGATTGGCATCTTGTCTTACAGACCATTCTTACATTTTTTGGCATGAGGCAACAAACACTAGATAAAACAGACACGGTTGTCTGGAGTGAGCTAGTAATGCACACATTCTTACCTCTCCTAATGGGAACTTTTCTTTTGATTCCAACGGAAGTGATTCTTTTTCCTAAAAAAGATTAATCCCAGTGATATGCAAAAAGACTATTCANNNNGGTTGTTTATATGATTAACCGTTTAAAATCGGTACAGAATGACATGCTTTATTCATTCTCCAGAAAAAATCCTGCTGAACAGACGCATTGCACTGTGAATTTACTTAGGGGTTTTGCCCCTGCTGAAGAAGTGACTTGAAAATCAAGCCCAGTATTTCCATTATTTACTGCCCACTTTACAGACTTCAGTGGAAGCTCTGAGACTGCAGTGAAAGCAGACTCTAGTTTTAAAATACACTGCATCCATTATTTGAATTTCATCTTTTAAGTTCATTACTTCTTACTTGAGTCACATGCTGTATGTGTCTTACTTCTTGGATTTGCTGTGTCCTCTGAAGAAAGACTGCCTCTTACTTGTAGTACAAGAAGGTCACGCGTTTCAATCAGTCTACAGTTGTGAACAGAAATTACGGCTTCATGACATTTACTCTTTCTAGTTTTAACTGCAGTCTTTGAATGGTGTGCTAGCATGGAATACCATGTTTTTTCATGGTAATGCATAACCACATACCTCTGGTCTGAGATAATTTCCTCTAATCTCTAAAACAAAAGGTTAGTGAAGAGCTATTGATCAAGTCTCAAACTAAAAATGAACTTTCAGGCTCTTTTCTTTCAAAGCAAGTGATTTCTCTTGTTCTTCTGGTAACAGAAGAGAAGTCCTGGCTCCTTAAACATCATAAATGTAATCAAGCTGTCATCCTACTGCTCATGGTAACAAACAAAGAAAATGCAGTAAAGACAGCTTTGCACTGCAAATTAGTGGGGTCCATTTAGTCTGAAAGGCCATTTGTACAAATCCCAGCTGAAGCGTAAGGCATCTGGGAAATGTGGTTACAGTGACTCTAGGATCCTTCTGTTCTCACTGACTTCTGGCAAAAACCCTAAATGTATCACAGGCTGCAGTCTGATTTGAACCTGAGGAAGTATTCTTTTTTGAAAAAAGGAGAGTTAATTGCCCACTCAGATTGATGGCCAACATGGGAAGATCAGTCTTCTATTAATTATTAGGTATCATATATTTGGAAGTACCCACAAAACTGTACAACTTTTGTTGTACTCAGGGGACTTTTATATCACGTGAACAGTAGGGAAAAACTCAGCCTCAGGTTAGAGCTCTGCCTCTGGTCCACGCTGTGATGCGTGACCCTGTGAGAGTATGAGATTAGCCAGGTCCAGAGAAGACGATGGCCTGCTGAAGGGCAAACAACTCTTGTTGTTCTCCAAGAAGCAAAACCTGTTGTGGCTGATTTCACCTTGTCTGTGTTATGAACAAGCTCAAGCTCAGACAAATTTAGCTGGGACTGAAGAAATGGAGGCCTGCTGGTGGGTCTTGTTCTGGCTGTCACTACAGGGCTGCTGCTCACCATAGCCTATATGAAACATCCAGCAGCCAGGTGGGTCTGGCTAGCCACACTTGGACACAGTGAAATCAATAACAGCATTACTGTTGACACAACATCATTTGATTCTCAGAGCATATTGTAAGGGATCCAGACTGCAAGACATGGCAATAGAAACTCCACCTGCATCTTGCAGATCTGGACAGTGTACAGGTGCATAGAGTTGGTGCAAAGATCCACTTTATCTCAAAATGTTCTTCTTGTCCTGCCAAAGGATACACAAAATGCACAAAACTGTACAACTAAAGGTTGAAAGTATTGGGGTCCATTAATGCTGGTCACTTTTTAAAAGCTATCTCTTAAGAGCACAGGAACAGGCAATTCTAAAGTATCCAAAGTCAAGCAAGCAGGTCAGAAGGCTGGTTTGGCTGAGCTGGGATCTTCTTCTAGAACTTAGGTGGAAAATGAAAGTGTATGGACATTGGATGCAAGGACAGGCAACACAGGAGGACTACAGAGATGGTGTTTGCCACTGTAGGGAGAAAATTTGTGTGGCAAAAACTTGATTAGAGTTCAAGCTGGCCAGCACTGGGAAGGACAACAAAAAGGGCTTTTTTAAATATGTTAACAGCAATAGGAGGCTCAGGGATAACATCAGTCCGTTACTTGGTGAGGTTGGTCACCTCACAAATAGGAACGTAGAGAAAACAGAGACATTTAATGCCGCCTTTGCCTCTGTCTTCAACAGCAATGACGGGCCCTGGAATCCTCAGAGCCCTGTGTTGGGACATTGTGACTGGGGGGATAATAAACTCCCAGCTGACTCTGGACTTGTTGGAGGCTTCCTGCTCCAGCTGGATGCACGTAAGTCTATGGGGACTGATGGGATTCATCCCAAGGTATTGAAAGAGCTGGCCAATGTCATTGTGGGACCTCTTTCCATTATTTTTAGCAGTCTTGGGAGTCTGGAGAGGCCCAGTTGACTGGAAGCTGGCAAATGTTGTCCCAGTTTTCAAGACGAGTAAGAAGGAAGACCTCGGTAATTACAGCCCTGTCAGTCTCAGTTCAGTGCCTGCTAAAATTAAGGAGAGGATTATACCGGAAGTTACTGAAAAACACTTGAGAGACAACGTAGTCAATGGTCATAGTTAGCACGGGTTCACAAGGGGGAATTCCTGGTTAACCAACTTAATTTCCTTTTATGACAAGGTCACCCATTTAGCTGACCAAGGGAATGTAGCGGGTTTAGATTTTAGCAAAACTTTTGATACTGTTTCTAGCAGCATCCTTCTGGACAAAATGTTCAGCACACAGCTAGACAAGTCCATAATACATTGGGTGAGCAATTGGCTGGCAGGTCAGGCTTAAAGGGTTATAGCAAATGGGGTTACACTAGTGGGGTTCCCCAGGGCTCAGTTTTAGGGCCAGTGCTCTTTAATGTTTTTATAAATGATCTGGCTGCAGCAGTCGAATGTACATTACGTAAGTTTGCCAATAAATTAGGAGGAGCTGTGGATTCCCTTGAGGGTAGAGAGGCCTTACAGAGAGATCTGCATATGCTAGAGAGCTGGGCAATCACCAACCATATGCAATTTGACAAGAGCAAGTGCAGGATTGCTCACCTGAGACAGGGTAATCCTGGTTATACGTACAAACTGGGGCATGAGGGACTGGAGAGCAGCCCCAAGGAAAGAGATCTAGGGGTTGTGGTTGATGGTAAGTTGAATATGAGTCAACAGTGTGCCCTGGCAGCCAAAAGAGCCAAATGTGTCCTGGTGTGTGTCAAGCACAGCACAGCTAGCTGTTGAGGGTGGTGACAGTCCCATTCTTCACTGCACTGGTGCAGCCCTACCTCAGGTACTGTGTGCAGTTTTGAGAGCCTCAATGTAAGGACATCAAACTATTAGAGTGTGTCCAGAGGAGGGTGGCCAAGATGGTGAAAGTCCTCGAGGGCGAGACTTGTGGGGGCGGCTGAGGTGACTTGTTTCATTCAGCTTGGAGAAGAGAAGGCTGAGGGTGACCTCATTGCAGTCTACAACTTCCTCAAGAGGGACAGTGGAGGGGCAGGTGCTGATCTCTCCCTGGTGACCAGCAGTAAGGCATAAGGAAATGGAATGAAGCTGTCAGGGGAAGTTTAGACTGGACATTAGGAAAAGACTCTCCACTGAGTGGGTGATTGGTCACTGGAACAGGCTCCACAAGGAAGCGATCATGGCACTAGCCTCTCAGAGTTGACGGAGTACCTGGACGATGGTCTTAGTCATATAGTTTAGTTTTAGGTAGTCCTGCAAGGAGTAGGGATTTGGACTCGATGATCCTCATGTGTCCCTTCCAACCTGAGATATTATATAATTCTATGATTCTATGATTCTAAAACATAAAATAATATTTGCATAGAAATAACAGTTACAGAAAACTACAGCAACTGTCATGGTCCATTTGTAACTCTCAAATTTACAGGACAAGATATTATGTAAATTAAACTTTATTCTATGAGCTCATTAGGAAAGAAAACAAACAAACATGTCAAACAAGGGCTCAATCTCTTTTGCATGACCAGACTAATACATAAATTCACTAATTCATCGCTTCATTCATGAGGTTTCCAATTCACAAGTTCTCTAATTCGTAACTCACAACTGGTAACTCATGTGCCTATAAGCAAACTAGTTACCTAACCAAGTAAGGGTGGGAGTGCTCATCCTTCCTCCCCCTTCAGGGTTTGGGCATTCCCTGTACCACATGGTGGGAATCATGAAACCCTCAGCAGTCTGCCTGCTGTTGGATGCACCTCAAGAGCTTTTTGGTCAAGCTGACGTATTTATACCTCCCAGCTTGGAAGCTGGGTCTATACCATTTCCGTAAGTTAGTGGATTTTGAAGAAACTACCAGATGATCAGTATGTGAGGATGATGGCTCCAGGAGACAATAAGCTGCAGGTGATAGTGGCTGCATAATGAACTTTAGCCCTTCCTGGCCATCATGTTCTGCCCACATGTTGCTCTTGCATGGACCCAATGGTGCTGCTCCCAGCATACATTGAACCTTAGCATGGGCTGTGTGTTAGCCAAAACCTGAGCAGGAGTTGAGTGAACAGTCACAGACAGCTTACTTCAAGAAGACAAGAATACAACTGTTCCAAACTTCATGAGCTTGCCAGGTGGCCTTGGACAAACCACAGCACTTTCCTCGTCCGCTTATAAAATGGGGGATATTCTCCTACTAAATCATACAATGGTGTCTACTGTAAGGAGCTTTACATCCAAGTGGCTCCACCAGATGCTAGTACAATAAATGGAATAATTTGTTACAAATATTAATTGCATTTACAGTGGCAGGCACTTTGATACTCTACAAATCATTAGATCCAATTCAGGCATGGTATAAG
This sequence comes from Ibycter americanus, assembly GCA_035590275.1. Lineage (NCBI taxonomy): Eukaryota > Metazoa > Chordata > Aves > Falconiformes > Falconidae > Ibycter > Ibycter americanus. The sequence continues at coordinate 45,329,421 of JAVJGI010000057.1, forward strand.
TGGGAGCTATGCCTCTTGATTTCAGTGGAATTTTAATGTTTATGCTAGAGCTGAATTTGACAACTTCTGTTCATAACCAAGTCAAACACTACTGACATTTTTTATAACTGGAGCTATAGTTTGGTTCTAGAAAAGAATATTAATAATATAAACAACATAGTAAACTTTGTTATACTTTCTCTGGGTTCTTTGCTTCCCTTAGATCAATTTGATACTTATGCGTATACAAACTGTTCTCAATGGGTGCTTGAGGTAGGACTCTGGGTAAAATAAAGATGTATTTATCTTGCAATAACAGCACACCCATGAGGGTCTCAAAGATTTCATATTTAGAAGTCTTTGCTTTGGTGCAGCATCTCTGATGCAAAAGCAGAAGCAAGAAAACAGAGACACAAGCATATGATGAAATTCAGAGATCACAATATTCTTAAAATTACGTAAGCATCCAGATCTCAAGGGTCAGAGGTAGGCTATGACCTGACTTCTCCTCAGCTTGCCCAACAAGCAAAGGTATGAGGAATTTTGCCCCATTTCTTTCAGTAAAATTCCCTCCGTATTCTGCAAGGGTGTCTCCTGCCTTGTCACAGCAGCTGTCTGTCTACAAAAAGACAGTCTTTCAAACAAAGTGGCCATAATGTAATTAGTTATCGTAACCAATCTATCTGTCTATCATTTTGTCTACACCCCTCCCTCCCTCCCTTCTCCTTTCCACTGTAGTCTGAGCTTTCCTAAGTCAGGATTTGTATCTTCACATTACGGTACATTGCATATCTCTGTGCAACGAGATTGTACTTCTTTCCAAACAATTAAAACTCATTTGTGACCCACTGATGATATTCCTTGTAGGATATGGCAAGCCTAGGGGAAGAATCAAGAAGTATTAGTTTTCTTCCTGGGGTAAATTCATTGTGTCTTCAAGTCCTGGCAAGATGGTTCTCAACTCCTGGACCACATGCTGTCAGACAAACTCAGTCCTGGTGTCACCCTAATTACTCTATTGGAATTATGCCAGTACCAATGTCTATACTTGAAGATTTACTGCCACAAAGTATAAAGCAGATATGTCTCTCAGATAGAAAGACAGTATATTTTTAATACTATAAAACAGCAAAAAGCGTTTGTACTCTGTGCTGCACACATATGCACACGATAAAACCTTGAACCAAAGAGTATATTTACCATGCCTTTGACTGCAAAGGGATGAAGATTTCTCCCACACTGTTCAAGTGGAAATAAAATGGCTACATAAAAATAAGTGATAAAATGGATCAGAATATGAGAAAGAAACATATATCTAGTGAAATTTTTAAAAGTTGTTTACTGAATTACTGGCTTTAGTAATCTGAAACAATATGGGCATTTGGTCTAACTAACCGGAGCACATTTTCATTTCTATTCCTACACTCTGTTGTGAAATGAAAAACAATAAAGCTTAAAGAAGATGATGGCTAGAGATTTTTGCCCACTGTTAACTGGGAGAAAAGGTGACAAGGCAGGGTTACAGCCCAAGCTACTTAGTAGTGAAGAGCCACCTAAACTGGTATAATAGTTTTTCACGCTGAAAAAATACAGAGCAGTAATAGAGTTCCTGTCCTTATCCTGAGCCAGAAGCTGCAGCTCTCTGTGGGAGGCACATATGTAGCCGTTGGAAAATGGCTCTACTGTTTTGTTTTGAATAGCTTTTCACCAGGTGCAGATGCCAGATGCACGACCTTCTGCACTGCAGAAAGCTCTGGATCACTTCTGTCGTGGAGGGAATTTTCTACATTAGTATCATACTCAAAGTAGATCACAGTGTTTCAGCTCTTGCTAGGAAATAAAGTCTGTGAGTGCTTGGGTGACAAAGGAAGAAGAAGACAGATACTGCAGAAGGCCTGCAAGATCGTGTTTCACTGTTAATTTGGACAACAGTTTGTTAATAGTCATGGCTGGACGGAGAGATATGATTTAATGGTCTAAGTGCAGAACTAGAAACTATAAATCTCTAATTTGGCTCTGATGCATCATTTTCTTGTAGTCTGAGCCAAGTTATTTACTCTTTCTTCACCTGTAAAATGGGCATACTAGTAACTATTTTGCAGGGCTATACGGAGGATTTATTAGCTTGAGTTTCTAAAGTATTTCATAAGTAAGACAACTGAGGATATCCTTTAAAAATACAGATACTTTTGTTCAGGTGAGGTTTTGAAATTCTGGTACGTTACCTACATTTATCTAAATTTCATTTAAAAGTTATTGATCTTACTAAATTTCATGAAAAAAGGTATTTGAATACTGTATTAAAACTTTTGTCAGATTCCTTTCTGATACAATGATGTATTTTCTTTCCTCTGAAAGTATCGTGGATCTTGTTCTGTTCTTTCTCTTCTTGCTGATGTTTGTTCTTTATTCAACTACCTACATTTTTCCTCAGACTCTCCTTTCTTTTTTTCCTCCTCTCTTTTTATATTTTTGTAAAAGTTTGTCATATATATTATTTTTTACTTAGATCAGGATGGAACTGACTTCAGTTTCACAGTGTCCAGTATATGTTCAGCTCAGGCAAGCCTCAATATACCTGACAGTCCCTGTTGTAGTTCTTATACTCTTGTAAGCAATTACCCTGACAAACACTGTCAAATCCATATACAAGACCAAGAGCTGTAATAACTACCAGAGAGGCCTGTTGAATATTAGAAGGGATTTTTGAATTGATAGGGTACAAAGGCTTCAATTGCAAATGACTTCTAAGAATCTAATCTGGTTTGAGGATGGAAACCAAATTTGGTCTTAAATTTATTTTTCTGGAGTTATTCACAACTTCTAACTTTAAGGAAAAGGGTGGTAACTTGCTGCTGTATTTACTATGAAAGAAGCAGGTGCAACATCAGTTGTTTAGGTTTAGAGCACAAA
>JAVJGI010000057.1:45363709-45378052 GCA_035590275.1 Ibycter americanus
CCACCATCAAACATTTATGGTGAGTATATCCTTTGTGACTTTGGTGAAGCTCTGGAATTTTACTTCAAGAGCACTCAGGCAGCAAGTGTTGGACCCACACAGATTTCAGTATAACCTGGTAAGTCAGGTGGATGTGAGAATGGAAACTGAATGAAGTTTCTGAAACCCAAGAAAAGTTTTGCACTTTGTTAAGTGGTCAGGCAGATTCTTGCTTCTCAAACAATTTCTCTTAGCATGTGCAGTAACAGCTAAAGCAAGGGCAAAAAAAAATCAAACCCCACTCCAAAACAGAATAAATATCCTTTGGATGTCCAGAATTTTTCATATGCAAACCTGGATGCAAGTCTGTGTCCTTGAGTATGCAGTTGCTGAAGAGAATTGGTAACAAACACTGAACTTTCGTAGCTATGAACTGGAATAGACAGATGCAGATCATCAGCTTGAATCCAGGCCAGGATAGCAGTTGCTGAAGCTCACTATGTCATGGAAACAACTGTGTAGTTTTTTAGAGATGGATTAAGGGGTACAGAAAGCTTTTCATTACCCAAAACTATGTGGACATTACTGTGGAGGAGGAATACTATGACTTAATTTCTCTTTAAGTCCTTCCTAGGATTCAGCTCAGCAAGTGAGAGCTAGATGGAAAGACTAGCTTTGCCATTACCTGCACTATATCCCTTCTAAACAAAAAGGGAACATCAACGCTTACTAGTTTAAAAGAAACATATCGTTATATTGGCAGCGTATCCAACCCCTATTTATATCCCACTCTAATCTTTGTTATATGGTTTCCATTCAAGGAGAGACTCCAATGGATTTAGTCAGAAAGGATATCAAATAATGGGGTAGTCCCTTATGTACTCTTGGGGCATGAATTACCTGCAGAAAGAATACAGACATCATGAACTTCAAGGAAAATTAATTGTTTGCATGTTTTCCTGGTTTTCTTCAGGTGTTTAGGAACAGTCCAGCACCGTCAAGGTTGAAGCTCTCTGGTCACCTGAACAGCCAGCCAGAACTGATACGTTACTACTAGTACATTACTCAGCATGGCTGAGCGGACTGGCAGCAGACTACTTACTATCGCCTTTCACACTGGGCACGGCAAACCACTGTAGTGAATGCATGTAGCAGGCCCTACACATGAGGAATACCTACAGTTGCTATGAGTTGCTCCAGAGTGCTAATGACACCTTCCTGCATGGTCTCTTCTTGCCTCTTACATTAATTCTCTGTTGACAATAATGTAGCAAAGTTTGCCTGCTTGTATCACGGGGCAAAAAAATTAAGTGCTTATATCACATGTACATTAAGTGCATATCTCTCCCTCTTAAAATCACTTTCAGGAATTTCAATTTGTTTTGTTTTCCTTTTTTAAATGTGTATGAACTGAACAATGGCACAACCTGTTTACATAGAGAATATAGGATGAATATTTATTTATAAGACTAATTCTTCCTGTACCTACAGAAGAGTGAAGAAGGAAGTAAATCTGGCCTTTGATATCTACAAGATAGCTGTGAAGTGATCATGAAGAGTTTTAGAGTTCCGCATTGTTCAACTTTTTGTTTCTTTATCTTCAACAGCAGTAGTTTCCTATCTGCTTATTCCAACCAGCTACCTAAACTACAATCTTCCCTGCTTTTTTTTTTTATGACACTCAGACGTGCAGATTTTTCCAGAACTCAACCATTTCCCCAAGTAGTTACAGCAGTATAATGACTTTTCTGCTTTACTAAGCTCTGTTTTAACCTTTTGATCACCTTCCAGCTATCAGAGAGGTCTATAACTTCTGGGAGCAGGAAGCATCGCTAACCCCTAGCTGGCTAGGGGCATGGGAGCCAGGTGGTGAGCCCTCGCTTGCAGACCACCTTGCCATACAGCCTTTGAATCATTCTGCAGCAACAGCAACAACAAATCATTGCAAGGCAAAGGTAACATCCTTAAATTGCTTAGTTTGGCAAAATTTCCACAGGCAAATTTTGTTTAAAGAGTGATACAGGTTTGATTTAAATTAAATAATGACAAAGGGGAGAAATAGCACAAGACCTCATCCTCAGAGGCTGTGGTATTGAACTGAGGTACGGGAACAAGATTAACGTCCTTGTGTTACTAATATCCCCTACTTATTAATTGCAACAGGCCCACCTTGACTAACCAATGGCTCTTCCCCTCACTCGGGAGATGGAAAACCTGGCTGATCCTCCAGTGCCAAGTGCTTTGCCACCTGGTCTTCAGCGAGGCCGTGGGCATCTCTGGGTCAGGAAGGGCTCTCAGCTTCAGCCACCACATCCCATGTGGGCCACAGCTGGGTGTGGGCTCTCAGGAAGAACTTTCTGGAAAAGAAAAAGATGCATTTTATTGACAATTCCTGACTGGTTTTCGCTAAGTGCTGACTACAGGCCATGCAGCCATAGGTTCAAAACTATGAGAGAGCAGAGGGACAGCAGACAGGCAGGTGCATGCAGAAGACCCACAAAGCTTGTGCCCCACTCGACCTACAGTTACTGATTTCAAAATTGCATGAGAAGAGTAATGCGGACTAATACTTTCTTGTGTCTCCTATTTCAGGTAACTGTGGTAAAGCATTTGGTCACAAGAGCCAAAAAGGAAAATACCAACAAAAAAAAGATTGGGGTCTCACATAAAACCTTGAAATGTGGGACTTTCCTTCTTGCAGTTGGTTTTACTTGCCTCACATGCAATTGACATAGCAGTGGGCTGTTCAGCTTCAGCTTAAATTTTTATTTATAGCTCACACACACACAGAGGCATGCCTAGCTTAAGGCCTGCAGCATAGAGTTCATGATGACACACTCTTACATCTGCATGGAAAAAATGAAACGGGCAGAGATATATCCCCCATTGTCTTGAAGTACCTGGAAGACCACCTGCCCTAGGAGCATTTTGCATACACAGCAAGCATATTCTGCGTTTATTTCTAATGTAAAGTTTGTGCTTTACATTTTGTTTGATCTCTTTCTCTGTTTTACATGTCGTGCTTCTTGACATCTGCAGTGCTGCCTGAACAACAATCATAAAGGTCCTAAAGCATCCTCTGGCACTGTGGGTGAAGTGCAGATTTTTAAGATATTTGCTGAGACAGACTGATCAAAGGATTTGTTTTTGCAAGTGTAGGTTTGCATATGTGTGCATGATCCCTGTGTGTGGTCTTTGTGAATACCCAGCGCCATTTCCCTGAAGGCTCTCTAAACCACCCTCTGTGCCTGCATAGAAAGCATCTCCCTACTGCAACTAAGCAGAATTAAAATAATTACTTGTCCATTCGTTCTTTTATATACACCCACTGTGGCCCTCAGTGAACCTCCTCTGCAGTTTTGCTGCATGTTCTTAGCAGCAGCTGAGGTCCCCTCATGTTCCCGCACAGGCACAGCAGAGCTGAGAGGCACAAGGCACTGGAAGCACGCTACCGCTCTTTGTCTCGTACAGCAGCTGCTTCAGACTCCTTCCCCACTACACCAAGGCTCGACGAAGCTGCTCTTCCACACATGTTCCTCCCTCCTGCACTCTGCTGCTACTCTGTTTACTAGTTCTCCCTCACTTGTGCTGCTCTTTTCCAGCACTTTTCACTGATTTAAGTCTCTCATTCCTCGGAGGCTGCATCGCTTCATGGGCCATAAAAACACCGTATTTCCCTATACTATTAAACTGTTCCTTCTAAACAAATAAGAAAGACATGCAATAAACACATCACAAACTAATAGCTCACAGAACCACCCTCTTGACGTGAATGCTATAAATATTTGGAAGCAATTTGTTAAATTTCTTTCTTTCTGATGCATGCTTGCTGCTAGCAATCTACAGAGTTCATTTAACTATCCGTGCAAGCACTTTTATTCATCACTGTAAGGCCTCGGGTCAATACCCTAATAGTCATATAGCTGCTTTTAGAATTTAGAATATTTTTTAAAATTTTAGTCAAAATGTTGCTGGCATATAAAGTTCACTGGCAAAAACAGTGCTTCCACTTCACTGTTAGTGCACTGAAAATTACATTTTTCCATCTTGGAATCTGAGATCATTGTTACCCACTTTACTGTGAGTAGTCCAAAAATCCAATTCCTGTTCCAGAGCACAATACATAGTATCTGAACAGTGCGTTTCTTTTAATTTCATTATCACAAAAAGTGGTAAGTGTTTTAGCCCCATTTTTCTGCTAGAGAAACTGTGGTAGAGGGAAGATAAATATCTTTCACAAGGATTTGAGAGTCTTGCTGGTCTAATGGCTTTCTGTTAGCCTATACTGCTTCCAGTTTGGGAAGGCAGAGCACTCAGATTCTTTTAATGTATTTATGTTATCCACCTCAAAGCTGTTTTGAAATGACAAAGCACATGGCCAGGAACCACAAGTTCTTCCTCCTTCTAAAGCTGAGTGCTCATCATATTTTACTACTGTGTCAAACTCTGCACACAGCACTTACTTTTGTGAATGAGGTAAAAGGAGGTAGAAAGCGTGAAGGATGCACAGTTGTCTAGGAAACTGGTACCAGTATTTCCACTTCCTGATAACATATAGATATGCAGTAGACTACAATACCTGCTGGGGAAACTGCATGGATGTTTTTGGTGGAAACATAGGTCCTTTCACCATTTACCTCAATGGATCCCAAACTTCCCCTTTTCTATCAATTTTTTGTAACAGAGGATGTACTTATCCGTCTACATTTAACAAGGTCTGTGTCTGTGTACCTTCAGACTCATGACACTTAACACCTTTATTTCAGACATTTCTGCTTACAAAGATCAAGAAAATTTTGCTATAGAGAATCAAGGAAGCATGCCTGTGAGAGGTGAGCTGGTGCATGAAGAAGCAGACTGGGACTGAACAATTTTTTATCTTACTTTTGGCAAGTTAAACATCCCTTGTGGTCTGGGAAACTGTGAAAGGCAGACACTACTCTGGTAATCACTTCCCTGTCACTGATGTAAACAACTTAATAACAAAAAATAAAACTAACATAGTGGAGTCATCATCTGAAACTTGACTGGTCTTAATTTCAGTTCTAAATCCTTTTATGTTTGGAAGTACACCAAAGAACTAACTCAGCATTTTTAACAGTCAGAGGTAAATAAATCTCTCAGAACCTCATTTGTGTATTTCAATGGAAAAATGTAATCTTGTGGAAAGGAAATAAAAATACCGAGTAATCTGTCAAAGTAACCTATAGCCTTTTCTGGACACTGCACCATCAAAGCTTTGTTCTTTTTGATTTAAAATTTTTCATTATAGGCTCATGTACAAGCTTAACTACCATGTTTCAAAATAACTTTTTATATTTAAAGTGAGTAAATGTGATATGAAGGTATGGATTCAAAGTGACATCAGAACCCTAAAATGCCCATGTTAGATTTTTTTCACCCGATGTAAATTGTTAAAAATATTTTTGTTACATTTACAGTACTAGTCCTGCAAAATAGTTTTGCTTCCTGACCAACAAAGGTAAAATAAGACGTGAATGATGGCATAGTTTATGATTACAGAAAACTGCACAACAAGGAGTCAGGGACAAAATTTTGGTGTTACATGCACCACAGTTTACTTTTTTTTACACACACAGCTTGCCTGCAGCCGTATTTCATGTCAAAATACAATCCCTCCAGAGAATAAGGATCCAAGGGATCTTTTCCGGAGAAAACATAATAGATGTTTTATATTGTCCTTCCATGTAAAAAATATTGGATAAAACTGATGCTGATGATTCAGCAGTTAGCACCCACTTTTGTTTATGCTACAGGTTTGTAATCTGTTGTACTACACCATTACAGCCAATAAGTAGTAGCTGCAGCTGTAGAAGATGCAGCATAATAAAGGGTCATTTTTGCTATTTAATTGAATTGCACCTGCCAATGTAGCTTGGGCAGCGGATTTCTGCCTACAGTACAGCCTCCATTTGTACTGTCACCAGTCTGGGACTGAAACGGCAGGGAATTCATTGCTCCTCCGTTTGCAACCACCAAGTACTGAGCTACTGCCTCAATGTTATACTGCTCAGCTTTTCACTCTCCAGACAAAAACAAATAATAAAATGCTTTAGTTAAGGATCCTTACTGCTTTGTGCAAGAGGTGGGGCACTAGCCCCATTTTACTGCTTACAGTGAGTAATTATAGTCTGTCATTTCCTCTGTGCTTTCAAATTGTTACTGCATTCTTCCCACCCTGACCAAAAGGCTGTGAAGCATTTCATGCACTATTAAAATAGCAGCTTCTCTCCACCCTACGAACACCTGTATTTCATTGTTGGCGAGTGAACTGACCTGTCCATTTCCCCTCACTGTGGAATGTGCTTTATGAATTTTTTGAACAGCATTAAATGTATACAAGGGTCACACCTTGTAGGCAAGAGCTGGCATCAGAAGCGTGTCTATCATAATTCTCATCTTTAAGCTTTTCCACTTCTCTCATCTTGTCCTGCTCCTTCAATACATCCACACTGCTTCCACTGAAAGGGAAGTGTCGCTTTCTCACTGCACCACCACCATAGCGCCAGGAGCCAGGTACCCAGCAGGCACACCAGTAGCTCTAAATTCCTTAGCTAGTGATAACTGGTAATCTCTGGCTGTTCTTGGGCTTGTTTTTATTAAAATGAATTGAAATAAATTCTCAAACTCTTTTTCTTTTTTCCTCTTCATAGATGCAAAAACCCCACAGAGGTGGGCAAAAGTAGAGGATGGCTATATGAACTATGAAACTATCCTCACTCTACTTTGTTTTCAGTATGGATATAAGGAGACATTTCTTGTGCTAGTAGTCTTGATTGATTGCTTATCCAATGGTAGTGATATGGCACAAGCAAGGAAGAAGAAATCAGTATGTGTTCTTCACTGCAAACAACAATTTACAAGGAACTGGGGCATAAATGTCATCCAATTTGTTTTCTGACAGGCAGCACTCTGTTATGTGGAGGTTGTAACTGTTGTGGCTTTTGCTGTAAGAAGTGGCAAGCAAGTTATTTGCTTCTCTGACTGTTATGCTTGCGATGGGAGTCTCAGCATCGAGTGTGATGTTACCTGCACTGTACTGCTTTTGCAGCTTGAGCTGGCAAGCTCAAGAGCTTGCTCCTACAAAGCTCCCTATGTGGTGCTGAGCTCCATTGTATTGATCCACCAGATATCTCCAAGGTAGCTCAGGAATCCACACTGAATTATACACTGTTTCATACTTCAGGAAGCCTAGGAGAGTTTATTTTTTAAAATGGAGCTGAGGAACTTCAACACAGTTCTTGAAAAGGGGTTGCATGAAATGTTCAGCAATGCGTATAGCTAGGCACTTAGTGAAGCGACAGTTGCCACTAAAGGAATGTGGCTCAGGGGTTCAGGAAAGCACGTAACAAAATGAAGTACAAGTTAGAGCCCCACTCTTCTTCATGTGCTATCACTTTCCCTACCTATCATTATTTTTACTGCACTTATTCAGCTCAGGTAAGCTTCTGTGGTTAGGAATGTGTACTGGGTCTGGCCAGGACGGACTTTCTTCATAGGTGCCATGTTTTGGATTTGTGGCTAAAACTGTAGATAAGACACAAGTGTTTTAGTTGTTGCTGAGCAGCGCTTGCACAGCTTCATGGCCTTCTCTTATTCCCTCTTTGCCCTCCCAGCAAATAGGCCAGGGGTGGACAAGAAGCTGCGAGGGGACAGAGTCTGGATAGCTGACCCAAATTAACCAAAGCTTGGCTTAGCTGTTGGCTGGTGTCAACCCACTCCAGAATGCAATTATTTAAATGAACAATTTAAGTCTTCAAGCTAGCACAGGTTTAGAATAGAAGGTTCTCATTTTCGTAAAACTGGAATTGGGCACGGATGAAAGCACAGCTGTGCCTACTTCATAGAAGAAATTCATTTAATCTAGCAGATACCAGAAATCAGAGAACACGGAATAACAAAAATTCATGCTAATTTGTCTTGAATCAGTGCATTATACATGTATTTTGTGTTTTCCTCCACGCTTTTTGGAGGATGATTCCAAGGGATCTATACTCCAGGTATTAATACCAGATCTGATTTGTGACTGAGAGTTGCCCTCCCTCTTGGACTCTGTCAGCTCATTTAATTATTATCACTACTAATACTCCATATTTCTCTGGCTTTTCCTCTGTTTTCAACTGAACAGCTCAGAAGTGCTTTTTCCTTCTCCATATATACTTTCCCACAGGCATGGGCACAAACATAGATCATCTGATGTGTGTTCTTCAAAGCAGCCACATAAGAGCTCGGGAAAAGGCAGAAGATCTGTAGTTTTTATAGATAATTAAAGTACTCGTCAACACTTCAAAGCAATTTTTAATAAGTGTTTTGAGTTTTATTCCATACTTCTAATGTTTTATAAATTTTAGCCTGGGTCAACAGCTATTACACATTCTTTACAAATCAAAAATGGTGACAGCTTTTAATATTAGAAAACCAGCATTCAGCAAAATATTTCAAACAGATGTTGTAACTTCAAAAATATCAAGCCATTTTTAACAGAAATACTAAAACAAGTAACTGGTAGTGTGGTAATTTAGAAGTCAAGTAGTGCTTGTAGCTCAGTTATTAGTGAATGGTACAAAGCTTAAAAAATTTTGTTGACTCTGGTATTCCAGTTGGGAGTCTGAAGAGGAAGAGGTGTGGAATGAGACAGGTATGGAAAGATAACTTGATTCCTCTGATTTTTTATCAAAATCTGAAGATTTTTACTTCCCAGGGTAAAAAGGCAGCGCCAATACCAAGGGCAGCACCTTTAGAAAGAAAAGCCTGTGTTCATTTGTACCCTTCTTTGCCTTCCCTGAGAACAGACAGACATTCATGGTTCATGATTATGCCCTCCTTTCTTCATAAATCTTATGCCCATGAAACAGTTCATTAAAGCCCATGATATATTCTGTTGAAGTATGCTTCTAACAGCACTAGCGGCAAAAATGATGAAGTAATTGTCTCATTTAGTAAGATCCAACTTTTACTGCAGTTAATTTCTAATGAGTCAGGAGCAAATTCAGTGAAAGGTTATATTTCTTACTGCAATTTCTGCATAAATGACATAGGAAATGGGCTTATTTTATTTAAATGGATGTCAGATGTTGCTAAAAGACAAGAAAACTCAGTCATGGGAAATGACTCCTTAGTACAGCAGGGTACTCAGAAGGCTTATCATAACTGCTGGCTAAATGTGTAGGTAGTGAATTCTCCAGCCAGGGAACAGAAAAAAGTTGCAGCTTCCAACCTTTGGAAAGACCCTTTCTGGAAACACATCTTACATCTCTAGGTGATTTGTGTAATTTCTGCATAGTGAAGGTCAATGCCCCAGTACTAATGACCTGGCTTAATACCCCTTAGCAGTTAGGTAAATGGTGTCAGTAAAAAAATAAAATAAAATCAACATTTATCAATAGTTCTATATGCACTTTCTACTTCCCATAGCTTATGACAGGCAAAAATATTTTCTATTGCAAAGAATTCTACAAAAATGTTTTAAAACTTGATTAATTATTGAAATTGCTCATGTATCCTTCTGAAACGTGTTTCTTTAGGGAAAAGTTGGAAATACCGCTATGCCAGAAATGCCTGTTTTTCAGTAGCAAAGAGCATTATTTTCTTTTACAGATAGCAAGTTTAGCTCTATGCAGACTTCAGTGATGGTAATTTATGGAAGCAGGACCTAGGATGGGCACAGGTGAGCTAAGTTAATCAAACAGGTAGGAATTCTAATTGAAAGCAAGCATTCTGGTTCAGCTTTTAGGGGCAGGTGATGGGAGAGGGGCTAAGCATCCTGTTCACCTTACTATGCACCAAAATCAGGATTTTAAAAGCCTGGAGAGCTTGAGCCAAACTTGTACCTGCCTCACTTCTAACGCCTTAGAATTATTTTATAAGCCTCTTCTTTTCTCATTTGTACTTTAAACTGATCCATTTCTGTTTTGGGGGTTTTTTTTGTTGGTTTGTTGGGTGGTTTGGGTTTTTTTGGTGGTTTTGTTTGTTTGTTTGGTTTTGTTTTGGGGTTTTTTTTGTCAGGATCAATGGCTACATCTTGAAGTTTCACCCACACAGTTTTGGTCCTGACACTGGCAAAAATTTACACACTTCCTTAACTTTCACCAAAAGTATTCCCACATAAGCAACCCTGTCATCTGTGAGACCACTTTTGCAGTTCAATCTATATGTAAGCACTTTCAGAATGAAGGACTTTGAAAACTAGCAGCAGAGTCAGTCGTTTGCGTTTAGAACTGCTAGCTTAACTAGCATATACTAGCTTAACTAGTTTACACTAAAGGAGGCTTTAGGCCATGCTACATTAACTCAGTATTTATCTTTTAATGAGAAAACCATTTTTTCTACAGTATGAAAGGTGGTAAATTTGATTCATCCAAATTCAGTACAACATTTGGTGTGATAGTGTGTCGAACTTCAACAGGTGAAAAACACTATCTAAATAGAAGAACATAATGAGTTACACTGAGAAAGTACTTGGCTAAAATAAAACCATTCAGTGGAAAGCAATTCTTTCTGGAAATGTGTTTCAAGGATAAATTCAGTATTTTTAAAAATTTATTACAAGATCACTAGGTGTAAAGGTAAAAGTATTTGCTGTTGCCCAGGTGGGGGACGCCAACCATCCAGAGAACATGAAGTAAGAATTGGACAAGATTGAGGATGGGAGCCATGGGAAGGTCAACAGTACAAAAATGTAAAGTCATGCATTTAGCATCAGTTAATAAGAATTTCCGTTCTCCCAGAAGGTCACCTTTTGGAAGATGAACATAAGGAAGATCTGCTATCTATCCTGCAGTAAAACATGGAAAATAACTGATCTTTTAAGAAGTGTTCCTGTGTTTGTGAATAGAACCCAGGTACCATACTCACTGCAGTTTCTCTCCCCTGTGCTTCCCACTAGCCAATGCCAAAAAATTGGGGTAGGGGAGGAGAAAAGAGGAGAAAGGACAAGATGGAAGAGGCATTTTGAAATAAGCATTTCATGAGCAGTTTTGTGTTAGCTCGACCTCAGGAATAAACTGAGCATAGCATGTCTGAGTCTAGCAGACTCTTGTGTGGGATTTCAGATGTGACTGTATCTCTGCTGTAGCCAAAGGAGACTCAATAGCCTTTCATGCACAGCCAGAAGAAGCAGGCAGTTATACTCCCTGGCTGGCATGCTCACTTTGTCTCTGCTGCTAAACAAAAGGTCTCTGCACAAGGTCACTGTATAATGAGCCACAGTTCAGTTGTAAATACATTTTCAATGTTTCCGTCCCAGTGCAGAACAAAGAGGAGCTCCCCAATTCAGGTCAACACTTTGCAACATCATCATTTGAAGAGAAAAATAATTTTTGTCATCAGTTGTCTTGGCATTGCCGTTTCATGGAAAGCAGGCTTCCTGATACATTTGACACTGGCTGTGATGTCAAATGCCTGTCATTGCCCTCTTTAATCTTAATTGGTGATTTCTGCTTTGAGCTTTGTTGCATTTCTGCACATTCAATATCATGTGAATGAATCCCCTTTTCTTTGCCCTTCAAAATTGCACTCTTTTAGTTTTCAGAGATTTGCTTTTCTGGAGTGTTTGCAAGTACGTAAAATCTGGGGTGCAAAATTCCAACAAAAGACATGTTGCACTAGGAACAGCAAGGTTTTTTTGCTCTTCCATAAAAAAGGCAAATTGTGAAATTGTTCTACATAGTTCAGTTCTTCTCCAGGATTCCAGTTCAACTTCCAGGTCTGCAGGCTCATAACCTAGTGTGTTTATACCCAAACTTTCTGCACGGACTTTATATTATGATTTTGAAAATGGCTCAAAATACTGTATTTCTTTTAATTTATGGGTTGAAGTTTAGAATTTGAACTACTGCATGCTACCCTTTAGGAGGTTAATACAATATGTTCAGACAGTTACACTTAAGCATAAGAGTACAGAATATCTTAGGATTCGAAATTATGATTTGCTTGCACAAACACCCCCCAAAATACAGAAAAGAATTTTTTTCTGAACTGAAGATTATAGGAGACTTCCTACTAATCATCTAATTAAAGCCGTGAATTTGCATAAACAAAGTTTTCAGCTGGAGATGCCTATGTCCATCTGACTGCAACTTACAGGCAAAGCAAAATTAAAAGTTAATTTAAAATTATTCAGTTTTATTTCAATATTTCTTTAGCACAATGGGATTTAAAGAAGAGTGTTGCATTAAAAAAATCTTAACTCAAAATCTTTGGCAGTCTCTTCTTAAATAATTGCAGCTGTTTGGCACATCTTGGTACTGTTTTTGCTCTCCTGTGTTCTTGTCACAGTATATACATTGCTCCTCAAGTTTACAGGTAGATGCACAGAAAGAAGTGATTATAGATTGCAGTAAGTATTCTAAAGACCTTAGTAGTATCTTTTTTTTCTCCTGGAAGTGCTCACTGAGTGTTTTATATGATGCTGGTCTGAGCTTGCAGTAGAAATGAAAAATATTTTCAGGTGCCACATTTCCAGTATCAGATAAGTCTTTGCAACTACATTGCTAAAATAAAACACTTGGAAAATGTACCCTATTGGGTTCCTAAGTAAGGAAACATACAGACAGATTTTCTTGGCAAATTCTAACACTAACATAACAGCACATTAACAAGGTACTTTATAGCAGTATATGGCCAGGTTACTGTGCAAAATATTTAGTTTTAGAAACACCAGTACCTTTCAGCATAACCCTCATGCTTCCTCTGTTCTGAGTGTTTTGCATGCTTTCACTTATTCTCTTCCTGGCCTTCTAGAACACGTCTCCATCTTCCCATGGCTTTGATGATCCAACCCCCTTTTTTACCTCTGGTGGGAAATTCCTAGTGCCTGAGGACTACAGTTTCTTTGGGATTAGTTAGATTTTTCTTCCTTTAAACACAGCCCTGCACTTGTAGTGCACTGTCTAGACCCATGCATAATGGGAGGGTTTCAAACCTCTCACAAGGGGCTGCCTCAAAATTATGTCCCCAAACAAGGCAGAACATGAAATATTCCTTGAGTAAACAACTCACAGACCTCCAGCCCTGCTCGTTCCTCACAAATCAATCAAGTCTAGGTGTTCCCCATCTCTGCTTCTTCTGAACTGGTGGTTTCTGACCCACCAAAGCTTCTTCTAATTATGCCATAGCTGATCAAGCGGCATCATGTCAAAGAAAAAGAAACTGCATGGAAAAGACTGCAGCCTGGCACTTCTGTAGCTGTGCTTGTATTAGAAAATGGAGGTGGGGAGCTTGGGAGAGTGGGTGTCTTTTCCTCCCTTTCCTCCTCTGGATGGTCAAAGCAGGGAAGGTTCTGACTTCTGTTTTCAATTGAGATTTTATTTTATTTGACTATTGTTAAAACCAAAAAGATTCTGTGAGGGGGGAAAAAGCTTTTAAAAGAACATGCGTGTGGCTTTTGCTTCTCCTCTCTAGCTGGTGACACAGCCTACACGATTGTACTTTGAAAATGTTTTTCCTGGGGGTGGGGGGGTGGTGCAGAAGGTGGGGGTGGGGTGCCTGGATGTCTCCTGCAGTATGACTCTCTCTATATAATCATAGCAATGATGACAAGGTCAAATTTAAGAATTTCAGAGATTTGTCAGGACGATTCATCATGATGTACTGCAGAATTTAAAAGGCGTGTTAGATGTATAGCTGATCCCACACTACTGCGAAGAAAACTCCGGCAAGCATCTCTTTTCCATTTATGAATCTACACCCCTTCATTATCCCTGCCAAAGAAAGCAGAAGAGCTTTAACATTTAACCATAACTGAAAAAAGTTAAAGGAAAACTTCAGTTTATCCAGTCAAAAGGGCCTATTTACAAGGGGCTCAGGAACTTCAGTCTTTTCATTTGGTGAATTAAAAAAATCTTTATGGAACAAGATGTAGAATTCAACCTCTCTCTTCAGGACACAGTAATACCACAGTTGTAAAAGCCTACACCTTTCCTATTTCTTTTGAGTATTGTTTCTTTCATAACAGAGGACTTTAGAATCTTTAAATGGGGCTGGAATAGAGAAAACAGAATAACTGGAGCAAAAAAGCCCTTTACTTCTATATTTCTGTATTTCTTTCAAGCATGATGCTGGACTGCAAGTAGATCAGATCAATGTCTGTCTGATACCTGGTTTTCACAGACAGTTATATTTACTATTCAGCTTTACCCAAAGCCTGTTTTCAAGAGATTTCTTATTTTACAAACCCAACTAAAATCAGCAAGAAATATAGATGGGCAAAACTGAGTATTTAAAGCACAATCAAAAAATTATACTGGTGCCAAAGCAAATAAACAAACACAATGCCAAAAGCTTTGGTTTTGTTCTGCTAAATCATAACCTTATTTTCAAAGTTGGTATGTGTTTTGCAATTTT
>JAVJGI010000057.1:45437461-45448941 GCA_035590275.1 Ibycter americanus
GAGAGGGTATAGAATACACAGTTCCAGTTACACCCACACAGTGATAAACTGGTCCCAGCCACTATAACTAGGACATAGGCAAGGGCGGAAAGGGAACAAAGAGAAACTTTAATTTTCCTGCCCAGAGGAAAAGTTAGTGAAACTTGATGAAGCATGCAAACATGCTGTTCCTGCCTATGTAGCCACTCCAGTCCTCCTTTATTGGAAGTGTGCATGCTGTAGTTAGATGGGAGGACCCTCACTACCTTTGTTTTAATTAGAAGTCAGGCATAATCTTGAAGACTGACAAATGCATGTCAGAACTGTCTTCAGATACTGTCTGGTGCATGTGGGCAGGGGTGTGAAGAGTATTGTGGTGTTGGTCTTTCATATTTGTTTGTAATCTCTGCCAGCTGTGGAATCTGGCCATCAGCTTCCCTAAGACCTTCATGAGTCCCTATTCCTTGTTTCTGAAGATGGTAGGGAATTACTGTACTTGTAGCATTAGGAAAGACTAGCCTAGTTTATGCTTCTGTTGGTCTGGTTGTGTAATCACAACCTTGTCGGTTCTCTTCTATTAATTTACATAGAAGTAAAAATGAAGGTAAACAGAGATGGGCTTTGACCTCTATGTTATGACAGCTTCTGAATACAGAGGCAGACCACCTTTCCATGCCTGCTGGTGGTGCTTGAAATGAAAGTCTTGATTACGTTGTTTTTAGTGTTTCTCATCTTACTGAGGATGGAAGGAACAACGATGGAATTACAGTCAATGTAGCCAGTGTTTGTGAAGCAGAACAGAAGGTGCAGTTCTTTGTGTAGTTTATCACAGATAACAAGAAGTGATCTTTTTGCTTGCTTGATATACAGTAATGGAAGCAGTTTTAATTTTGTAATTCTTTGGAAATCAGCAAGTGATTTATCCCAGTTCTACTCTACAAGAGATTCATCTTTCTTACTCAGATTTCAGGTATTAGGACTTTACAGTATTTTCTTTATTTCTCAGCACATAGTAAGTTGACAGAATTGGGTCATACTCTTCTGTCTGTATGTTCTTGTGAAGTTTTTGGCTGACTGTTCTGTGTAGTCAACTTGTGTGAGTTCTGAAAGTCCTGTTGCTTGGAGAGCCAAATGTTGATTTTCACTGACAATACTTGAACAGCCTTTTGGCTACAGAAATGTATTCTCCAAAGGATAAGTTCACTGCATAGTGATCTTATATTCCACTAGTAGAGTTAACATACAACTTTAAATGAGAAGCACCAATGTATAAATTAGCAAGTTACACTGCAGACAGTGGTGATGACTTCACTGTTGAATTTACAATGTTCCTGGTTTAGGTTCCTTTTTTTTTATATATATATTAGCAAAATGCTGTTTCTGTCTGGAATTGCCTATGTATAGCGCGTAGACGTTTGAGAATACTGATTTTTAATTGGTGAGTTTTTTGAGAAATAGGGACTTAAACAATAAAGTAAAAAAAAAAATAATCTGTCTATATAGCTTGACCTCAAGTCTTGCAGTTAATGCTAGTATCAAACACACTCATATAGCTATCCATAATGCTTTTATCAATAGCTATGGCTAATACAGCTGTATGGATAAATATATTTTATGGATGTTCAGAGAAAATACAATTGATTTCATCAGAGCTTGTAAATTTCATCAAACCGTTAGATACAGGTCAAGAGTTTCATCCTTCGGCTCTATGGAGAAGCAGATATACATCTGTTGGAACTTCTAAGGCTCATAAAGTAAAATGTGCTTCAGAATACTTCAGTGCTGTGCTGGTATTGCTGGGGAAATGTATGATTACTTGAAGAAGAGAAAGGGATTTTTGGGCATGCTTAGACACAAAATAATTGCTGGAGTTGCTATAACTTGAGAGGAGAATGGCAGAGCTTGCAACTTCATTGATGCTACTTAGCCTGAAGAAGGGGAACTGTATATGTACAATACTGAAGTCTATGCAGTCCTGTTCCATTGTGGTATTCTGGAAGAAATAAAAGCAGCAAGTATTCCCACCTTAAAACTAAATCACTGTTTCTGGTTTTTCCATGCTAGTCTTTCTCCAGATTAATTGCTTCAGAATAATTACAAATGAAAATCTGTTTGTGCTTGTCAGTATTCTTTATTATGTGAAGAGAAGTGCTTAGATGATGAAGAGTTGATTGTTACAGAAATTTATATAGACAGCTTTTATTGTGAAAGTTTGCAGTGTGCACTTCCATTCTACCTGCAGCATTCTCAGTTACTGTCCGTTACTGGGCTGCTGTCCATTACTTTTTACTCTTACAGGGCTGCTTTTGACTTGGATTTTTCACAACCATGTTGCAAATAATTTTTAATATGCATGTAATCACATTCAAAGAACTCTCAGCCACAAGATCTCACTGAAACAGAGAACTTACAAAATGTAAAAAACTTACCTTGGTAAATAGAATTATGTAGTCAAAGCTTTCATGGAAACTTTCCTAATGTGATACTGTTTTGCAAGTTCTGAACATTGAGGTATTAAGTTGTCAGTGATAGGATATAAACCCAAGCCATTTATTTAACACAGTGTGCAGTTTTAAATAAGATGATCTTTTGAAAACTGTTATGAGACCTTTCAAACAAGGCTCTTCATTTGAGCCATATCATAGTAATTTGCACGGACCATCTTGCAGTAATGACTAACAGCTAGTTAAAAAGGCAGTTAAAATGGAAGATGTTTTTTACAGTGCACAAACTACTGCATTCATTCTGTCCATGAAGGGTATAGGAGCCATTCTTTTTCTGTTTTGGAGTCTCTGAATTTTTGTGGCATACCTAAAAAATATTGAAGGTAAAATCTTTATAAAGCTAAGTATCCTGTTTAGTTAATTTTTATAGTCAGTCTGTTTTACTTGCACTAAGGCTTTGCACTGAGGTTTAATTCACATTTCAATTCCAAATATTGCAATTTTTTATGAGAAAGCATTTGGAAACAAGATGTTGACTTATGTTTCAGTCTGACTGCAGGGTCGGTTTAGTAAGATGAGAGGCTGCATTCTGTCCTCACTAAGAAGAAATACATCAAAATTCCAAAATACAGTAAAGTACTCCGAAAAATACAAAGATTTTTATTCAGCATTTCAAACTTTGAGAACACTCATCCTCCGGAAACCTCTGTTAATATTGGCAGGATCCCATATCCTCTCCCTTTCCAGATTTAACTAACCCAACACCACACCACACCTGGAAGGAAGAGGCCACAACTGTATTTACATTGACAGGGATTCCATGAAGACTGAAAAGTGGTGGGGCTCCGTAAGGTTTTGGTTTCTGTCTCTGTTCATTCTTACACCTGGAAATCTTACCTTTCCCATGCTTTAAACAAGCATAATATAAAGTAATCTGTTAAAACCAGGTGCTTGGTGAATTACATGGAATTGACTTTTTCAATTTTGTGGTACCATATTCAGGAAAAAAACACACTTGAAATTAATGCTACCTATGTCAATGTGAAGAATTATTTTAATAGTTAAATTAATAAAATTATTTAGCATGTGCTTGTATAGTAACTTTTGCCTTTTTCATGGAGTATTGATTGAACCAGTTGAAAAGAATTTTCAGTATTTGCTTGTTTTGCAGCTGGATGAGAAGTGGAATTTTGTTCACTTTTGTTCCTATCAAATCATTCAGCTGTGCACATACCAAACTCAAGTAACTAAGCAGTTTTGTTGGATTCAGAAGGGCATTAGTTCGCTACTTCAGGTTAGGCATATGCTCCGAATTCTTTACTGGCATGCAGGCTTTACCTGAAAGCACACTACAGCTGTTGAATGTATTAAGGTGATGTAACTGGTACCCCTGTAGTACTAACCCCCTCAGCAGACAGTTTTCTGACAGTGACTTTTTTTCATGTAATGACCAGTACAAATGTTGCTTTATATGCAGCTGTGTGGCCAACTGTATTTGTAACAGTTGACTTATATACTGTGCAAATACACTTGTGACAGTTGTTAATTCTCATGGATGGGACTTACCCTAGACTGTGACCATTTCAGTGGAAGCTGTATAGCATTATTGTCAAAACTATGTACTGGAATTAGAGGAAGTAGAATGTCATGCAGTCTCTTTAAGCTATAGTTTTCCTGCTTCTGTAATGTTAATTGGCATAAAAGTGGTTATGAATTTCAGTATAATCATTGAGGGACTTGGCCTGTGGAGGGCTTAGTGGGTATGAAGTAGCAATCAGGACTTCTACTATAGTAAGGTGGTAGCAGTTGGTTATGACTCAGCTAGTCATACGGTTTGTAACCTTCTTGCTACTTGAGTGAGAAGACTGCATTTTACAGCACTGGTTATTTGAGTACTTGGTGGTTATTAACACAACAGTAACACAAAGCTGTACCCCATTTTCAGTATTTCTATTGTGCTTTTTTATGTTGTGGAAGGGTATGCCAATATGAACCCAATATAGTGGGGGAAAAAAAAAAATGTTCTGTCTTTCTTAGTGTCAGATAGTTCTATTTTTTTATTTTTATGTTTTAGGGCTGGTGGACTGGGTCTTAATTTTGTTGGTGCCAACGTTGTTATAATTTTTGATCCTACGTGGAACCCAGCAAATGATCTTCAAGCTATTGACAGGTACACTCTCAAAATACAGAATTTAATCCATGTTGTACTCTTGCTTTGTTTCTGTCATCTGGTTGTCCAACTAAAATTTTCCTCGGCTTAAGAAATTTTTTACACAGTCTGACTTGTCCACATGACAGTGAGAAATGTCCAGCTAAATTGTTTTTTAGCTTTGGTGTTCTTATTTTTTAGCCCTGATTTTTACTTCTTATTTTCCATTTTATCTTTGTGGCAGTGTTATGGTAGGCTCATTTTTTAAAAAAAAAAAAAAAAAAAAAAAGCCATAGTTACTGTAACTTTTCATGTTCTTTGGAACATGAGTGTGTGTAGCTGCATAGCATTTTTCCTTTGTCTGTCAGGACAGAATATTAGGTTGTAGTTGACTCTAGTTCAAGTGATGTTTTGAATTCCAGAATCCTTAAAGAAAAACATTTATCTTCTTTTCTGCTTCACCCTTGTGGAGGTCAGTGTCTTCTCAGCACCCTTCGATCTCTGATATTATGCCATTGAAATATTTTCAGGAACCTTGATTTTTCTTCAAGGCTTTTTGACTATAGGATGTTTCCCTAGGAATTCAAGACAGATATTTGAATAGCTGAATTAAAGAATATTGGGAGCCTTCAAAATTCAGTAGACATGTATTTTCATAAGCAGAAATAAACTTGTTTCTCTTGTCCCATCCAATTATGTAATTTGATTTCAAGGGTGCTTTTGACTTCTAAGACTTGTTTATGTGCACCTGTTCTAGAGAGATATGTGTGTCAAATATGTATTGTTGGAAGGGGTGGTCTTCAAAGAATCTTTGTAAGATCTCATTTTATAAATTTGTTCAGCTTCTCTTGAATTTTTGGAACATAATCTGTTAGAAATCTCAGAATTTACTGTTTAGATAAAAACCTGCAAGTTCATTAGCTGTTTTTATGATGTTGTGACTTGCGAAGTGCTTTAGAAAGTCAAGAAAGAACAGACTGCCCCAAGTAATCCATGATCTAACTCCTACATAATGCAAATAGGATAATGTCTTGTGCAAGAGCAGATGGAGGCAGGAAAAAACCCCAACATATCTTCCGCTACGTTTCCTCAGGTTTTCAAGAGAGATGGGAGACAGACCTTGTGATTCAAATTGAGGAGAAAGTGTGGGTTTTTTAACTGGATAGGCCTGGGAAGAAACATGGAAAACTAAGCGTAAAGGAAAAGGGAATGAAATACTGAGGAAAATTTGTAAAAGTAAAAAACAAGAAAAAAACAAACCAACCAAAAAACCCTCACCACAAAAAACCCCCCACAACCAACTCATAAATCATTTAGAGTACTCCTGTTTTATCAAAATGTTTTTATTTATTTTACTACCTCTAAGAGCGCTCTCTTATTTTTTTACTGGTAAAAACCATTTTTTAATGTATCACTGTCCTTGCAGAGCTTATAGGATTGGCCAGTGCAAACCTGTTAAGGTGTTTAGACTGATATCCTTGGGAACTGTGGAGGAGATGATGTACTTGCGACAAGTTTATAAACAGGTAAACCTCACAAACTATTTAAATTGGGAGTTCTTTTTAGCAGTTTCAATGACTGAAAGCTATTGTAGCCTATATGATATATGCTATTACCTTAACTTTATAGGCAGAGATACATCATTTAACAATTGTCAAAGAACAAACAGAATTACGTGTGTATTCAAGGGTTTTTTGTAACTTGATAGTTTAATTATTATTTAAATTTTAATTTAAATATTATTTAATTAATTATATGCAATATACATTAATAAGGTTATACAGAGAAGAGAACTCTTTTATTTAAAGACTTGTAAAATATATCTGTGAGCGTTGTAGTTAGTATCTGCAACAGTCTGATTCAGGCAGCTTTTTCTTATGGAAGGTGGGAGGTGGTAGAAAAAAAGATCTTGCTAGTGCTATAGAAGAAAAGCAAGTAGGCATTGCTATTCTCTGGTCTGTGAAAACTTGCTTATAAAAGGAGGGGGAAACAGTTTGTGGTTGCTGCTGTTACAAAGATGTGAAGTAATGTTGCTTGCCAGAATACTGAACCTGAAACACTTGCTCTCTCTAAATTTTTCTGCTTGCATTGATTGTTTTTCCCAATCTTAAGTGATTAAACCTAAGTGTATGATTTGAGGAACACATAATCTAGCAACTGTTTCCTGATGAGATTAGAATTAAAACAAAAACTAAGCAGATTTGAACATGAACTACAGAGAGCGAGCTGCAGAATAATAAGAAACTAGATTAAATATGAACATGTTTTTCTCAACAAGAGTTGCAAGTTAAGAAATAAGATGATTGATTTTAACTTAAGATACTATAGGCATATAAACTTGGAGAAAGGAAGAAAATCGGTGAGATACAGTTGTTCTGAAGAATGCATTGCATAGAAAAGACAAAGTAGGTGGCCTCAGTGGGCAAGTGATACTATATATTAAAAAAAGTTTATGAAACTTGAGGAATGAGAATTTTTGGCCATAAACAGGAAGAATTTTGTAATGAGTCTTAAGTGACAAGCACCTTCTTGCAGCTGGGTTATATACAAGGAGGAGGTTAGAGACTGGGTGGGAAATGCAGTAGTATACAGACTGTCATTATCCTCCTAAGATATAAGGAAGTGCCAAATAAGAATAAAGTTCTAAGATAGTCTGATTTCACAGAGCAGATAGTCAGAAAACCCACAGCTGTAAGATCAAATCTTGAGCTGCTCTCAGTGATATGTGTGGCTTGCTTTAAAATAGTACTTTCAAAAGTGTAACAGTGACTTTAACTCACTGAAATTCAGTGTTTTGTAGAAGTCAAAAAGCCATTAGAGTTCTGTTTAATTTTGACAAGATGATCTAAATAAAAAAAGAGGAAATTTGTTAAGAAGAAATTAAAAGAAGTAGGTGATGGGCTGAAGTGCTCATACATAATTGGGCAATTTTCAGAGACTCTGTATTAAAAGCTCAGAACGAAGAAGATATTGTATTAATAGTTGAAATCATATACTAATGAGAGAAGTTAAATATAAAACACGGTAAGTCCAAAAGCTATTTTTGAGGTACAATGGTCTGAAAAAATAAAAGCTAATAATTTAGTTTTCGAACACATCAGGAGTAGGAATGGTACTGCTCTGTGGGCATTACTTTAGCAAAGTTTAAAGGACTGGTCATTGCAAAAAAACCTACTTGATTTATTCTTTATTTCTACATTCATGGAAAAGCTTAGAGAACATCCTGTTCCAAAATTTCTCTTGTGCAAAGTACTTCTGAGGATCTTTTTCAACAGCAAGTATCAGTAAGGGAGGTCTCAGAAAGGTTAGCAAAATGAGCTATAACAGATTACAACCAACTGTATTCACTAAAATCCTGAAGAAGGGGATTCAAGCTTCACAGAGGTCTTTGGAGCTGGTGATCATGTAGATAAAGAAGACCTGGATATTGTCTGTTTGGATTTTCAAAAGGCATGTATAAAGCTGTGAAAGGCATGAGAACATGTGGATGTGTGGCTTTTGGTGAACTATACAAAGGTGCTGTCAGAGAGCTAAATGTTTTCATCCATCCTTTTAATGAAATGAATTTGTGATGAAGCTTTGTTTGCAGTGTATGCTTGCTGAGGGATCTATTTGATTTTAAAATTGCTGATTTTTATATATATTTTGTTTGTTTGTTTGTTTGTTTTTGTTTTGGTAGTGGTGTTTGGTTGTCTGACCTAGTCATATGTGATTGAAGAATCTGATGTAAATAAAATTGAAATCTAACATAATAGAAACCTAAGTTACATATGTATCCTAAAGTATACTTCTGTAAATACCATGCATAATTTCAAGAAAGATGTAAACTGCTAAGCTAAACTAGAATTTGACTGTATAATTAGGCCTACGTAATTCAAGAGATGTGCTGTCCAGGAGAATGCCTGTTCAGTGCTAGAACTAAAAGTGAGTAGCACTGAATAACTACCAACTGCTTAGAGGCAGTTACAAAAAATATTACAGGTCTAGTATCCATAAAACTATGGTTTTGACATTCTTCCACTTCAAGTCAAATAGACCAACTATATAAATACTAAAAATTTGCGGTCATTGGAATGCAGCTAAACCTGCCTGACTTCAAAAATGTTTTAATTCTGCCTGACCAACTATTTATTTGTCTTTCCTTTTCACCTGGAAGATTAAGTCGCTTCTGTTCAGTCTACTTAGCAAGAGTGCATGATCATTAAAATATTCAGAGATTGGTAGGAGTAGTCTTGTGGCTGTATTTAGTCCTTACCAAGTAAGCGTACAGTGAAATGGACTATGAAAAAACAGTAAGAATTTAGTATTGAGGGAAGATGAGCTGTCAAGATACAGAGGAGTGTCAGTACTGTGTATAGTAGCTGTCTGATATTAGACAACAATGAAATAAAAGACATGAAACATTTTTTATTTTTTTTATTCAGTAAAACGAAGCAGTTTTGTACTTGTTATATCATGTTATACTACAATCTATTACACCAATATCTGCCAGGGAAATCAAAACAAAATATCCTCCCTTAGGAACTTCTGCCAGCTCCAGCTAGAGCTGTGTATATAACGTGAATGCCAGGAAATTCTGACATGTTGTTGGAGCAAACACTTCTGAAATCTTTTGTGTTGTTCTGTTTTAGCAACTTCATTGTGCAGTGGTTGGAAGTGAAAATGCCAAGCGGTATTTCGAGGCAGTGCAAGGATCAAAGGAACATCAAGGAGAGCTTTTTGGGATCCATAACCTTTTCAAACTTAGGACTCATGGGTCCTGTCTTACCAAAGACATCCTGGAGGTGTGAAGTCCTACCCTTTTACTTCTGGATATTAGTTTTACATTTCTCCTTTCCTCGTGAGATAATTTTGTCATAATTTTGAATAGAAACACTTTATAAAACCGAATGGTGAAACTTAAACAGCACCTGTCTATGCAGTGTGTTAAATGAAATAGCCATGCTAATTTCTCACTCTGATTTAGACCAGATATATTTCCTTAAATCAAACAGAAAAATGGAAATTTTTGGATTATAATTTTCAAAAGCTTGCTAATATATTTATTTTTCTAATAAAAAATGCTGTAACTTATTTTTGTGATACTTTCATGTATTATCAACTTTGTGCACAGATACCTTTTATTCATCAACAGCTCAGAGTGACCTTTTAAGCCAGAATTCTGATCCTAAAAATATTTTTATCATCATAGTAACCTTTTTATAGTACATTTTGAGATGTCAAAAACTGTTCAATAAAATGTGTTTTATAATGCTGTATTTAAAAATGTTACAGAATGGAAATAAATAACTGAGGCTTCGTATTTTAAGATTCATTTCTTAGTAACTCTAGAAAGACTGTTGATCCAATTTCTTAGCATATAGTGCAAACTGATTTTAAGTATATGCAGTATCATACCTTTTTCCATCCAGCATGTTTACTGCAGCTAACCTGCATCTTGGAGTTTACTGCAGCTTTATTCTAGTTTTTTCCATCCTTCCCTTTACTTTGTTATTTTGCCTGTGCTGGAAAGAGGCAGGGGAATGTGATACAGTGGTATAAAGGTAGCATAGCCAAAAGAGTAGTGTGGTATAAGAACATGTACTTTGGAGATATTAAGCTCAAAACTTCTCTAAATTAAATTAGAACATGGCATATAATGTGAAAATTGTAGCAGGTATTCTGCTTTGGAAAAAAGTTTTAAATTTTTAAAACAGTGTAGACATAAGATCCTCCCAATTTATGCAGTATGTTACTTCTCCTGCAGGTTATGTGTTAGATCAGGGAGCAGTAAGTGTATTGCCGAAGTGTAAGTCTTGGTCTGGACTTCGCTGGTTGTAATTCTGATGCTTTACACCTCTGTAGAAAGCAAGCAAGACTGTTTTTTTTTCTGGGCTTGCCTTTGTTAACTTGAACAGATACAGTTTTTATTGCATACATTCTTGATTGTTTTAGAGGGAAGGGCGAGTAGAAGCAGGAGTCATGACAGCAACTACATGGCTAAAGGAAGAGACTCCTCCATGCAGCTCAGAAAAGGTGAGGTGTCTTTGTAGACTATGACCAGAGCATGACAGTCCCTCTAGTTCCTGATACTACTGTGGCAAATGTGAACAGTGTTGTTAGGCTGATAATGCTTTTCCACTAGATTGTACTTGCTGTGTTATTGCCTGGTTACCCCTGGTTTTACGTATTGTAAAACATTAGATAATGTCATGCTGTCTGTATTTCTGTATTTAAAATGGAATATTTTGGACATTTGGTAATACTGTATTCTGTAACCTTTACAACTCCTGGATATGCTCAGTCTGAATGAAGGTGTTACTAACATGCTGTTATTACAGAGCAATATTGTTTACTGAAGCATTGCTCTGTAGTATCTTAAGAGTGACAGCCCTATGATATGACAGCTTTCTGATCAAGAAGTCAATTGAGAGTCTGACACCTAATGTTGTTTAGAAGATTTTGGTTAGGGCATTGTGGAAGATGTATAGGATTGAAAGCTTGCTTCACGTGTTGTGAGCCTCAGTGGAAGACATGGGCTATTTAGTTGATGTAATCAGTGTTTCCCACCAAATCAGCGATCTGTTCAATGCTGGCTTTTTTTTTTTTTTTTTTCCTTTTTAAACAATGTAGCTAATGGTTTTCTTCTGGAACAAGGTTTTGGTTTTGGTTTTGTTTTTTTCTGAAAAGCTTGGGTTTAACAGGATCATTTTTATGAATGTTTTTCACTGAACACTGTGTTCAGGTGATTTGGGAAACAAACAGTTAGGTCTATAGTACGGCCTCTAAATGTGAAAATACTGTAGGTTAGATCACATGGAATGATACTGAAACTTAGGACTGTCCCTTATGCTTTTTGAACGTTTCTGTGGGTAACTGTCAGTATTAATTTCACTCAGGTTGCCATCACATTAGTCATAACCTCACAT
>JAVJGI010000057.1:45472813-45521464 GCA_035590275.1 Ibycter americanus
TTCAATTGCTTCTGCTATTGTTTCTGCTGCAGGAATAACCTATGAGTGTCTTGGGAACATCTCAACAAGGATTTTGCTTACTGCACTTGAAGTGCACAAGTTAGACTGGACACAGCAGTTAGTTGCCAAGGGAGTTTCAAGACCTATAGGATAATAGAATCACGGAATGGTTTGTGTTGAAAGGGACCTTAAAGAACATCTACTTCAACGCCCATGTTGTGGGTAGGGATATCTTCCACTCGACCAGGTTGCTCAAAGCCCCATCCAGCCTGGCCTTGAACACTTCCAGGGATGGGGCATCCACAGCTTCTCAGGACAACCTGTTCCAGTGTGTCAGCACCCTCACAGTAAAGAATTTCTTCCTAATATCTAACCTAGATCTATGCTCTTCCAGTTTAAAACCACTGCTCCTTGTCCTGCCACTATATGCCCTGGTAAAATGTCTCTCTTACAAACCTACTTTAAATATTGAAAGGCCACAATGAGGTCTCCCTGGAGACCTCCCTTCTTGAGGCTGAACAGCCCCAACTCTCTCAGTCCAGCCCTCTGACCAGTTTCGTGGCCTTCCCCTTGACCCGCTGTAAAAGGTCCATGTCTGTATTGTACTAGGAACCCCAGATCTGGCTGCAGTATGCTACGTGGGGTCTCATGAGAGTAGAGTATTACTCATTGGGCTTCTTTATACAGCAGCATATTCTTGACGAAAGCACTGGTGCCAGTCCCTGCTTTATGCCACCTCTGCTACATAGGCAGATTTCTGTCTGCAGTACTGGGTATTGTGTGTTCCTTCAGCTTTGGCGTAACAGCTGCTGGGTGCCTGTGCTGGCTGCTGTGTATCAGCCAGAGCAAATGTATTTACATGTGCTTTCCGTATTTGACTTTATCCTCACCACCAGAGCTGGAATGGGCCTAGTTACGATCATAGCACTTCTCACAACATCAGATTTGTGTACTATTACTTTGCACTCATAGCTTTCAGGGCAAATAATTTTTATGTTGGGCTTTTTAAACATTAGTTTTGCCCAACAGTTCACTAGTGCTATGTAGGGTTGCAGTCCCAAGCTTTCAGGATAAAGATGTTTAAAACCGGGTTCAGGTTCAACCGTAACTCCTCTCTGCGATGCATGTGTCAAATGCAGGTATTATCAAATAGAATGATAGATAATAATGTTGGGTTTTACCCTGTTGTGAATATACACAGACTGCACCCCATTCAACTAGTTCTCTTAACAGAACATGCTAATTCTTCCTCCTAGGATGGTGAGAAACATTATCGCAGGGTTTTATTTCACATTTTGGATAGAAAACATAGATAAATCTATACATCTCTGTAGAACATAATAAATACTTTCCAAGGTGTACTGAGGGAGAAAAAAAAAAAAACGCTGCTGGATCTCATTTTTATTCCAATATTAATAAACTACCAGTATTTCGGAAAGGAGGGGGTCACCTTGTCAGTTGTTGTAAATATGCAATATAGTATGTATGGAGTAAGGGATTTCTACGTACTGACAAGTTACCATCTTACTCTTGAAATGCTGGCCGTAATAAAATTTCCAAATGAAAACTGTTCTTCATAGACTGGAGGAGTGGCTGTAAGATAAGCAACGTCCTATCTCATTTGCTGCATAGTCTGTCACATTTCTCAGTGCTGTGGGATCACGCGAAAGGAGTACCTTGTCATAACACATAAACTAAAGAGGCCAGGGCTCCATGTTGCTGTGGAAGCCTTAACGTAATCTTTGGTTTTCGTAAGCTTTGAAATCTCAGATGTAATGGTGTATTAGTACAGGGTTTTACATTGAGTGTACTGTATAAATTGTTTTATGTGAAGGGTAAATGTTATGAAATTTTAAAACCTTGGACACTGAAGCTGCACAGCAGCAGTCTGTGAATGGCAGTAGTTTTTGTGGTCTGGATGACTGCCCATTGGAAAATAAGCTTAAATTTGATCTGGACCAGCTTCTACTTTAGGTCATGGGAAGCTGTTGTAGGCTTTCCTCTGTCTCTGTGTTAACCATTATGTGCTTATTGTAAGTGAAATCCATCTAAGAACCTGATTGGGAAATCTGACTTAACTACCTGGAACAAGGAGCTCAGTATTTAACATACATGATAAAGTATTTTTTTAGGCCAGAAGAAGGGACTGGTAACTTCCCAGTCCGAGGGCTGGACGGGGCTCAATAACCTTGTTGATTTCAGCTAATATCAGGGCACTAGAGAAAGGCTTCACCTGAGCACCACTGGTTTGTCAACCATGGTCGGAGTCAGTAGATACTAGGGAGGGCAAAATCTGATTGAGTTAGGTAAGATTTCTCATTTTACTTCTTTCAGAAGAACCTCAGAGCAGTGGAACTGTACGGGTAGAAGGCTGAACTGCAGGGCTGATTTCCAAGTACAAAGCTGTCACCATTTTCTTGAAGTAATCAGGAAATTACGTTTCTCATCTATAAGGTGACGATGCACATAAATCAAAACCTCCATAGAAGTGCATGTTTTATTCACATGTGTGCCAAGTACTGATGATAGATTTGTGGAAATACATATGTTATCTGCAATTGAACCGAGCTACAGGAAGATTTCCTGAAGTAAGATTTATGGCACTCTGTAGCTTCCTGTGCAAATTTAATATATTTTACTAGGGGATATCACTGAAGCCATAAATACTGCAATTTAGTGCCTTAGGGATCTGTGTGTAAAATATTTTTGTCATGAAGAAGATGTCTGTATGATTTACAAAAAAAGAATCTGAATAAACTCAAAAAGGAATAATTTGACCTATATTTGAAGATACAGCCTTCACATAATAAAACCCAATCAGTTTTGTCATCTTTGAAATCTGCAATTATCATTTTTTTTGGCTTTAAAAATGAAGGAGGCTTTGGGGGATGCTGTGTTTAGGGTTATGGTGGAGTGGAGTTCATGCAGCTTCTGTGTGCAGGTTGCTGTACAGTTGCAGGGAGACAGGCTACAGGGAAACTGTAACAGCCTCCTAACCTAAGGAAATAGCCTCATGGTAGTTATCACCTCTCTCAATATAAATCAGCCAGGAGGAAAAGGGTGTCTTTTTCATCATCGCTGTCAGCTGGAAATGGCTCACTAGATTTTTACTGTTCCTTGTTGCAGTTCCCTTGTTCTTTCACTTAATGGGGTTTCTTTGAGTCTGGCTCAGGGTCTCTGACCTAACAGGGGGTACTGATAGTTACCATTGCCGTCAATGGAAATTCTTTGACTGGAAGGAAAAACCAGGTTGCCAGTGAACTAGTAAGAAATCTGACCCTGCCTATGCTAACAAATGCAGCTCTGTCAGCAACCTGTTTACAAAACTGTCACCAGACCTAGTTAAAACACTGTGTGTGTCCTGGGTCTGATTTGCAGTGTAGTTTGGATCTCAAGCATGTTTTGCAAACTGGAGCTGTGCTTATAACTACATTTGGGAGTAGCCATGTGGTACATAGATATCATATTTGATCTGGGGGAGGGAGAATGAGTAATTTCAGATCATGTGCATGTTTGAGAAAGTTAGGGTGTTCACAAACATGTTGTGAACACATTCAGGCAGTTTGAAATTATGTATGTGCTCAGCTTTAGCAGGTTATGACTTCAAGCACTGAAAGGCAGCCTAATCTCAGTGCATGGCTTCAGCACAGTGAGTAAAAGCAGCATTAATAGGAGGGAAGGGAACTTGGTAATAGCATAATCAAAGTGTCACTGGATGCTTCAAAGATAGTAATACGGTTACTATGTATGAAAAAGATGGTGCAAGGTACTTGCATAGAAATCTTAACAGCAGGAGAGGGTTCTGTTCTTCCGAGGAAGCATTTAACTGCCTTTGCTACTATGTATTTCTGTGTTCCTGCAGTGCCCTGCATATTTTGTGCACTGCATACTTTCCAGTATATGCGACAAAAGAAGTAATATTCTTATGAAAACTCTCTCCTTGTGTTTGCATGTTCCACTATGCAGTACATCTTGACTCCGTGCATCCTATAGAAGAAGAGTAATGAACAGCTAAGCAGACTTCGTGGTAGAATCTACCTTCCTGATTAAGGTAACTGAAGAGTAGATAACTGAGCTAAGGTAACTCGGAAAATTCAATTTCTGCTATTGAAACTAGTTGTCTAGATGGGCAATCTGCATGAGAGATGTAGGCAGTGGTTCAGAGCATTTATAGGTATGCCTCTTTTCCTGTAGATCATGTGTGGATCATAGGAGGGCCCTTGCTAAATGAGTCTGTATCTTGTGTGTGATTCTGCCAACTAATTCTGGAAGAGGAGAAAAGTACATCTAAACAAGATAATTGGAGGGCTTCAGAGTTGTTTGCATGGCATCCTAACATTTGTTTTATTGGCATCCAAAAAGTTGAATTCCCTTTTTCAAAGACCAAGTGAAGGTTGTGTTCTAAAATGAAAGTAATAGAATGTAGTCATGTTGTGTATGCATGATAACTGAGGACAGATTATCTCAATTCCTTGAGTTTGCCTGAGCTGAGAGGATGGAATGGAGCAGTCAGAACCTGACCTTGTGTCTACGTGTCTACACGCAGTATGACTGAATTGAGATTGCACACATGACTTACGCAGTCTGGATCATGAGCAGGCCTGCTGCGCCAAAGCTTTGTTTTCTGAAAATGCATGCGTGCAGCATAATTACATTAGAATTTGCACTGGTCTGTTGTAGCATGTTCCAGTGGCTGAACATTTGTTATCAACATTCACAATCCCTAACGCTGCGTCTATTAAAGACAACGGCAAAGCAATGGGGATATCTCGAATGCTAAATGAACCCAGCTCAACTCAGAATGAATCTGTATTTTACTTCAACAGACTGTTTATACTAAAGGGATTTTCTTCCCCTATGGTTTGATATTGTTTCCATCAAGTGAATGCTCATGTAAACATGATCTCCTGTATCACCCTGAAAGTCATTCTATGCCAGTTACTTTAAAAACAAATACCAGATGTCTGTTTATATTGTCTGAGGTAAATGCTCACAACTGTCGGCAGCAGTGGCCTCTGTGTGATTCAGGCTATGATGGAAGTTCCAGCACAGTTTCTAGTTGTTCTTGTTTATAATTCAATGGCAAAGAAAACAAATTCGTACTGTGGTCTAATTGGGAATGTTTTAAGTACCTTTGAGAAAGCTGTTTTCTTAAAACTTCTCTTTTTTGCTTTGGTCTTATCACCTCTGCAGTAGATTCAGATGTGAACTTGGCTTGGTCCTTCTACATGCAGATACTGTAATAGCGTAGCTAGAGCAGTTCAGGCTCCTCTTGCCTCCCAGTCTGCCCCCCACCGTTTTGTACTTGTGGTTACATATAATGCTGTATTACAATATGCTACTTCTAGTTTAAGAGTCTTATACTTGGAGGGAGTATCAAGGAATATCTTCTCTTTAATTAAATGTTAAGGTTCTGTTCTGTTTCTGAAGTGTCAGTCTGTGCAGTGTTTGACAAAATCAGAATCTAAGTTTCTTGAAATGGACATCATTACTTTACAATACTACATGCCCTAGTCATTAGCAGTAGATAATATATTACATATATACACTGAGATATATGTACTTACGTATAATCACAGAATCTCAGAATGGTCAGGATTGGAAGGGGCCTCTGGAGATCATCTAGTCCAAGCCCCTGCTAAAGCAGGTTCAGCTGGAGCAGGTTGCACAGGATCACATCCAGGTGGGTTTTGAATGTCTCCACAAAAGGAGACTCCACAGCCTCTCTGGGCAGCCTGTCCCAGTGCTGTGTCACCCTCAAAGTAGAGAAGGTTTTCCTCATATTCAGGTGGAACTGCCTGTGTTGCAGTTTGTGCCTGTTGCCCTTGTCCTGTTGCTGGGCACCACTGAAAAGAGCTGGCCCTAGCCTCTTGGCGCCTGCCCATAAGATATTTGTGTACATTGATAAGATCCCCTCTCAAGTCTTCTCTTCTCCAGGATAAACGGGCCTATAGGTATATATAAAATATATATACATGCTCTGTATGTTATATACTCTACCTGTATATGATGTATCTATAGTATAATTACAGTTATATTGTAGATTATACAATATAATCAACTTCTAACATACATGGAGAGAAATGATTGTATGACATACACACATTTCAGACCTGTGGCAAAACAAATAGTATGTATTTTACCTACGTACTTGGCATTCTG
Source organism: Ibycter americanus (assembly GCA_035590275.1). Lineage (NCBI taxonomy): Eukaryota > Metazoa > Chordata > Aves > Falconiformes > Falconidae > Ibycter > Ibycter americanus. The sequence goes on from JAVJGI010000057.1 coordinate 45,478,976, forward strand.
TTGTTGAACCTTGGGAACGTTGAATAGTTTTCTGGTTTAGAATTCTGTGGTTCTATCAAATTGTTGTAACTGGGTAATTCACCACCTGATGGCACTTTGTTTCAAACTCAGAAACCTTAGGCTGCTAAGAGAACACTGAAAAATCATAAATTGCATCTATAGCAAAACCTGAATGCTTGGCCGAGACTGTAATATTTCTCTTGAAAAATTTCTGGATACATATGAAGGGATTCTCTTCATAAATTCCACTTCATTGAAAAAGATAGAAGCAGTAGGAAGGCACTTAAAGAGGAAAGTTTAACTTGCTATTGTTTATGTAATGGAAAGGTTAAAATCCTCAGTAATAATGAGGAAAGCTGTTTAAAGTTGTTAATCTTTAATCTTTTTCTTTATGCTTTGATTCAGGCACTCTACATATTAATATTTGTGGACACCAGTAGAAGTAAAATTCTATCTAGTGACTGAAAAAGCCAAAGATGTGGAACCTGTTTGCGCCTGGAGACCCTGATGTCCAGAACGTCAAACTATTCTGCCACCGTTACCCCAAGAAAGGCAAAGGTTTAGGCCTTTTTGCAATGCTGCAGTGTTTTCTCTGCATGGTTAGGTGTTTAGACCATGGTGGTAGGTTCAGTGTGGTGACAGTTTTTCATCTTGTACATGAAGTCTTAGCCTCTACCATGAGAACAGACAGCTGTTTCCTGATAGTCTTGAGGGTGATGTGTCGGGTGCAGGGGGGTGGTGGGAAATCATGGTAAGAAAATAATTTTAGAACATTTAAGGGAGTTTAAAAAAAAATATAGAATGAGAAATTTTTATTTTACTCTCCTCACCATAGAAATCCCAAGAGTCACCTTAGTAGAAAACTTCATGTTTAAGACTCAGAGCAAGCAATAAAACCCTCTGTAATTGAGTTACTATAGTTTAAGCATGTCACTGGTTTAGCTTTTGTTGTTTCATTCCTTTAGAGGCAAGAAGTGGGTATTCAGAACTGCTGGGAAGCTGCAGTGAGTCTGTTCCTCCCAGTAGCAGAGAACTTCCATTTTTAGCCTTGCGGGATTACAGGGTAACAGACATGAAGTCTGTGATATGTGCCTGGCTTTACCTTTTGTTTTTGTTCAGGCAGGGAATCGGGAATTAACTAGAAAAGATTACAGCTACCCAGTAGCTTGGTTTGGGTGGGCTGAGATGATAGCCACTGTGCAGCTGTGGCCTCTTCACAGCTGCAAAGGCTGCAGCTGATCTGGGGTGCAGCTTGGAATTTCTTCATTCTTGGCTTTATGCTGGGACAGTCATAGGTAAAAACTGCAAATCTGAAAGGGAAAGATGTAAAGGGGTCTTTCCAAAAATGGTGTGTTCTCTGCAGAGAAGAAGGGTGATGTCCTTGGGAAAAAGTTAGTATTGGTGAGCATACAGTTGAAGACTATACCATAATGCATTTACACCAGTGGAGCATTTGTAATGCTGTAATTTTGTAACTTTTGAGTGTTTTTATAACTTTAATATTTCTAGTGCAGCTTTTGTCAATGTGCTTTTTGAAAACTTTCAGATAAAGCCAAAACCCAAAAGGAATTCTATTACTCAAAAGTGATTGATTCCCACATGGATCATCATGAACTTTTAGAATCACAATTTCCATTACTTGACCGATTGGAGTGGCTAATAGCAGGAAGCAGTAGGTTACAATCACTTCTGGGGACCAGCCAGTTAGGGGAAGAAAGGATGTAGTTACTAGTAGATGTCACAGAATCTGACTGAAAACAAAAGAGTGCTGGCATTTGTGAATTCTTGGTTCTATTGTACATACTGGGGACAGTGTTCGTGTAATTAACACAATGGATCATTATGCCCTGGCTATGTTGCATCTGTCTCTTGGAGTCTGCTCTGCTTTTCCATTTCTTATTGTTACCCCAAGCTCTTTGGCTTGTTTCCAAGCTAACGAGCTTCCTCAAGTGTACTGCATGGGCACCATTAAGAGTATTGATGGTACAACGGGCAGAATTTCTCAGCTCTCAGTTCTGGTGCCACAGCAACTCCTGGGGGCCAGGACCAGAAATCGCATGAGAAGTCCCAAACTGCCCTATAGCTCCTTTTGTAATTGGGATGCTCGGTTCATTTGTGGGAAGGATGCACACACAATCTGGTGGTGGACATGGAGGAGGTGTGTGAGGTCAAGGTCATCTTCTGTTTCAGTGAAGTGTTCAGATAATCATGGTGCTGCTTTCTAGGAGATGTATATGGAGCATGAATAAAACACAGTTTGTAAAACTTTTTAACTTGCCCAAAATTTGGCAGGTTTTCTGAAGGCTACTACTGGGCATGACCCTGACAGTCTGATCCCTTGCAGTAAGGTAATCCCTTTTCCCATCCTCAGTATCTCTCCCAAAGCATGCAGACAAAACAGGTTCTCAGTGAAATGGCTGTAAGAAAAACACGGGGGAAAGGGAGATCACACCCCTTTAACCCAGCATTCAGAACAGCTGTACTATTTTAGCTGAAACTTACCAGAAAAATTCAGCCTGACGCAGACACTCAGCATGGAATATTTCAGCTTGAGCATTTAGAGTTTGGCAAAGTTATAAACAACTGAAAGCAGGGCCCTATAATGGAAAGTGTTAAGCAAACTCAGCTATTGCTGGAAGTAAGAGCAGTGTGTATAATACAAGTACGGATGTATATTTGTGTGCATAAGCAGATACAGAGTATCCAGGATGATGGAGTATGTATCAATGGCTTAGTTGTATGATAGCATTACTGATCAGGTGCAAAGCAATGAAGTACAGAAGCCAGTCCATAAGCACCTTTGTTTTTTAATTTTAAGCTCTGCAGGGGCAGTTCAGCAGAGGTGCTGCAATAGTAACACAGGAGAACTCCTTACCTGCTGAAGGCAGTGAAGCTACTTCTTTTAGACCAGTGCAAAGGAAATATTTACGGAGACCTGAGCAGGGGTTTGGCCAGTGTCTCGGTGTTTAAAGTGCACTCACTTGCTGTAAGGCTGTGGAGAATTAAGCTCTGGAGGTGATACCGAAGCAATGGAGTAACAACTGTGGAAAAGTTTGCCCTTTGCCTGTTCTGTGTGTAGTTCATTCTCACCAGCCATGCAACATAGTTCCTATGCTTGGGGGAAGAAAGGATGTGAGTTTTTTGTATGCAGTAAACTTGTCTGGGTTACTTCTCTGGATTATAATGGAAAATCGTATTTGAAACACTCAGTGATTTTGGCTTAACTAAACAAGGGGTGACAGAACCAACAATATTCTTTAGGAAAATTGTGGGAAGGACTTTTCGTCATCTCTCTATGCAGTAAAAATAGCTGTAATATGTTTGCATCAGCAGTTTCTCCTCTTGAAAGCTGTGTTTAGATGGCATAGGCTTTTTGCTATTTCTCTTTGGCGTGGTATGCACATACTGTAGTAATCCATTTTTTCATCAGCTTGTTGCTAATAATGAGCCACCTAAGCTCTGAAAACCTCCCTCTGCTCTTAGCTGCAGAAGAATGCTTAAAGGATTTAGGGATGTCAGTCATCATCTTGTTTTTTAGCAGGAGTGTGTGTGTGTGTGCACAGGGACGAGGGGAAGAGAGCCTGAGCCAGAGTTCAGAAATTACACTCAGTGTGTGGTCTGAGGTTATTTCTCATTTCATGAAATGCACGTTTCATTCCTGGCTCAGGCAAAACTTGCACGTCACTGAATAAGTCCCTTATCCAGTTTCCAAAACACTGAAGAGATTTGAAAGGGCTCTGTGGGTGGACTGCTACTATCAGCAAAAGCAAATAAGCTAACCTATTTAGCTAAGCAGTTTTTGATACTTAAACAGAATAACCTTAAGCAACACTTGAACAGTTGTGGCCAACCAAGGGAAGAGCAGGGAAAAAAACCACAAAAGTTTAAGCAGTCACACCTTAATTAACATTAAAGGCTGAATTATAACTCTTGGTCTGTAAAGGTGCTGTCTGATCAGTACAGGGAGAATACTGGGGAATGATTAAATGAACTGGCTGTGCTTCTAGGAGTCCCCTGTGGTGTGCTGGTCATAGTTTGTTCAGCATTTCACCTTCCTTTAATCAAATGTGGTGCAAACTCATTATAGTCACCACCAAAAAGATTAATCCAAAGACTCCTTGTGTCAAGCTGTTTTGGTGACCAACATAAGTAAATGGTTCTACCTTGGAAAACATGGATGTCCAGCAGCAAAGCATTATTGTAGCAAATGCTAACTCTGTGCTAAATCTCAGCATCTGAAATAAATTAGTTTATTTCATGGCAGGGAAAAAAACCCAAACAACAAACAACAAACAAAAAAACCAAAACCAACAAAATAAATTCCCAGAATGCAGTCAGGATGCTAATGAACCAAACCAGCAACTGTGGGTGAAACCCAAATGACAGGACAGCACCAGGGAGCCTTACAAAATGTTACTATACATTTAATTGGAAATTATTTGGCCAGAACGGGGCTGAGTACTCCAAATTCTATTTTCAATCCAGTGTTCAGTGATCAGAATATCACTGATTTTGATAGATTTACTCCAAATTAGCAATGGAGCCAAGACCCCAACTGTCTGACCCATGTATTTATAGGATTAACTTTGTTACCGCTCTGAGATAAATCAAGATGGAAGAATCTCTTTCAAGGTGAATCTCAGACAGAAATCTTGGAGCCTGAGAGATCAGGATCTGTGAAAGCCCAGGCAGGGTAAAGCACAGTAACGTAATTTGGTTGAGGCATCCTGTGACAGGTACGAAGCAATGATCTCCTTGCCCTGGGCAGCACAGTATGGACCTACACCTCTCAGAGGTCTAGCAGAATGCAGAGCTAAAGGCCTTTTCTCAGGGAGAGAGGTTCATGCTTCATTGTGGCAAGAGAGAGGAAAATGTCAGGTTGTATATGGAGGATTTGGCTGAGACCTTTGCAACCCAGAATGCAACTTTGAATGCTTCTCACTTGCCAGTGCCAGTGTTTAAGTCCCAAGGATCTCACTTTCTGAGTAAAGAGTGGAGAAATTAATGTTGCCAAGAGGCTGTTGAATCACAAGCAAGAAGGAGGCGGCATTTGATGTTTTTGCTGCCTTCATGACATTAGCAATTCTTACTTGCTTAGTGCAGACCGAAGACTGGTGAATTGCCAAAGTCGTGTTGTATGTTGTCTTTGCAGGATGTGCAGAGCTGGAGATAACAGGTGACACCGTGCAGTTCTTGTCTGTGTCCACAGCCCAGTGCCACAGACCTCCCTCATCACATCTTCTACGTGGGAAGGAGGGGCCAGGCTCAGCCTTCCCTTTGACGTCGGATCCGCATCTGTCCCTAGTTACTTTTTCCCCATGGGGAAACTGAGACACGAGGGAGGTAAACGGTGTATACAAAAAGTCTGTGGTGGACCCAGATTGCTGTGGACCTAAGCTGAGAAACTGTTCTTCCCTTCTTAGGTGGTGTAGCACCCTGTAGCAGATCTTCTGCTGGGCTGGTTGACAGACCTGCCCAAACAGCGAGCAGTGGAGGGGTGTGTAACATGAAGCACTTTGTGCAGTCAAGGATGGATGGTATGGAATTCTCTAAAGCACGTGCAGTTACAATCTAGACAGGTTAGTCAACAAAGGCCCAGAAAAGATAAATGTGTTGAGCCATGCATAATTAAAAGTTAAGGGTAAACAAATCTGGACAGTGGAACAACTTAGCTGACAGGGAAGTGTGAAATTTGAAGAAATTTTTAGGGTTTACTACAGGCCTATCACAAATGGTCCAGGGAGAGTTCTGAGCAACAGCATACCAGTGCACTACAGAAGTCATTATATGTTTCGCCTGCCCTTGGGTAACAGCAATTGAAGTCCACATTTTCAGCAGCTCCCAAGCTGAAATTTGTCTTGTGTTGTTGTTTATTTAGCCTGACTAGTTCTGGACAAGGTGTTAGCCCCTCATTCATTTGTGCTTAATGCACAGCAGCAAGGCCAGCTGCTGAATATGGGGCTTTTCTCGGCAGTTGTCTGCATTAACGTCTGGCTACTGAGACCAAGTTGTGCTGCCAGACCTCCACGACACTGTCCAGACAAGGCTTTCCCAGAGCTGGATGGGCCTAGGAAAAAAAACCACCAAAACCAAAACCCTCTTTGAGAAATCAATGCCAGTTTCAAATACCACACTGTAAAGTGTTTCTGCTTGTGAAGCTAGCAATCAGAAAATGTCTGCCTGGACAAGGGCTCTGAACCAACTCCTGTTACAGGACCTGACCCTGAGTTCTTGGTGGTAAGTCACCACATTACTCTTTGGGGCCTGTGGGTGTCAAAGACAAGATGCATGTGAGAAAAGTCACCAGCTGAAAGCAGGCATATGTTTTGAACACTAGAGGTAGTTTAGTAGCCCAAGCCTGTTTCTGATTAAAATAAGAGTCCTTCAGATGAATGGAATGTAAACCACATACCAATTATTGGAATCCCATAAAGGAAACTCCCTTTTCCATCTGTCTATCCATCTATCCGCCCACCCACACAAGTACAGTGTCTCAGAAATATCCCTCTGTAGAAATGATGGAAAAATTCAGTGCTTGCTTCCTTTTTCCTTACCTCCCAGGTGCTGGATGACAACTGAAGAGATGAAATTGCAGTGAAGCCACTTAAACACTTATCAAAGAAATGGACCTGCTAATTAAAAGGATAGTATTTCCTGGCACCAAGACAAAATACACATAGCTGAATCTCGAGGCCTTCCTGAAGCAAACTCTGTGGGAATGTGGCTGTGTGAGGGCTGCAGGAACAAGCTGTAGAGTAAGACCCACTCAAAGGGAAAGCATTAGATCAGCACACTCATTAGAAAAAAATACTAAGGCATGCGTATAGCTGTTTCATTTGCCAAATCTTTTATTGCTTTGCATTCCCATTGCACTTTTTATTGAGACTTTTCCATGTAATTGATTACAGTAATTAATATTCCCATCAATTCTGTGAGGTGGGAGGTGTTTCTCCCAGGTCAGCTGTGCATTGTAAGTATTACAGTATCTATTTTACAGATTGTAAAACCAAGACACAAAGTTCAGAGACAGCAAATCAGTGCTGGACAATGGTAGAGTCCCATTCCTGGCTCTGACCACAATACACACAGTTTCTCCTAAGTATGCACTAATCTCAAACACACTTCTTAAATGAGCAGACCTTCCCTATACAAATGAAGGCAATGTATATCTGCTTTGGTGAGCAATCTCTACTGCTAACATCTGTTACCCCACATAAGGAATTCAGATCCAGGATAAAGGTAGTACTACGACATGCTCTTTTATGTTCCTACTATAATTGCAGGACAGTTCAGTCTCAATGCAAAAGGCAGACTTTGTATAGCTGGAAGAAGTTTTAAATGTTAATAATTTAGTTAAGAGTTGGGTCTACAGTGGTTTATGGTCTAGTTCATGGTAACTGGTTTTTGATACTCTGCTGGCCTCTAGAGGGGTATTTTATACACGGGCTGAAGCAGTTACCTAGGGATTTTAAGCAATACTGTCTGCTCTTCAGTCCTCTTGCCAGGTAGTTCTTTTCTAATTTGCAAGGCATTGAAGTAGTGAAGCTTTGTAGGTCTTTGGAAACACTTTTTTTCACTTCCATGATTTTCCCTCTCTCTGGGCAATAGATGTAAGAGATGTTTCTTCTGCTCAAATAAGGGTAGAATATCCTGGCAATAAACGCCTCAACCACTGAAGTGAGAAGCCCTGAGGAAAATGTGCAAGAGGTGTGAGTAAGAGAGAGAAATGCAGAAAAGAGAATACAGCATTTTATATATAACATTTATCTCAGCGTTTAGGAGCTTTTAAATTATGGAATTCTTCTCATGAATCCCATCATGCTCACTGAAAATCACAGATGCATTATGAAAAAAACAAAACAAAACAAAAAAAACAACATGGCTTTGAAATCCCCGAAAGACAGCGCATCTTGCTTGGCTTTTTCTGCTGTCTGCTTCTGTACTCACTGCAAGGGCTTGTTGTATTCCCTACTTCATTCCCAGGCCCTACCTTTTTTTTAATTTTTCCAGGATACATGTATTAAATCTGAGGAAAGCACTGAATAGAAAGGTTGACAGGTTTCTGCAGAGGGTAAATAATGGTCTGTAAGCAATAACTGTTTTCAGAGGGTGTTGTGGCTTTGTTCAATATTAAGTACGTATATTCTTAATGCTTAAAGTGTACTTTTCCGTAACTTCAGAGCATAGCAGGCATCTTGGTACATCTATGTGAAGGCCTGAGTTACTATTCCAAAGTCCTCTATACCCTTTATGCAGCAGCAACAGCATACATCCTCCAGATACTCAGCTCCGTCCTGGCCCTTTGCCTCCATTCTTGGTGGCTGGTTCTCTCCCAGTTGAAATGTCTCTTTGTCTCCTCAGGAAATCTCCATTACCACCCTACTGGCAGTTTTCCACTTGGAATGACATCAGCTTGCTGGACCCCAACCCAAACTGAGTTTTAATTCCTCTGTGCTTAATGATATGATAATTGAAGACTATGCTTGCATTAGCTTCTTTCCTTTTTGAGGTGACTATCAGGAGCTTTCAGTGTAGGGAGGAGCCTCATCTGGAGACCATCCTGATGTCAAATGCTATTTTAGCATTTTAGTTGACATATTTGTTGACCAGTTTCTCCCACAAAGTCCTTTGCACCATGTAAACACGTATGGCAAATATTATTGGGTACAGCAAAATGTCAAATAAGGCCTCTGCCATGGGGTACACATCTGTCATAGGATTTCCTTCTGTTCAGCCTTACTCTAGTAAAACACTGAAGGAAGCAAATGCTGTAATAATCAAGATCTACAGCTGTAATCTACAGTAAAACTCATTTTGACTTCAGGAGGGCTAGGCTTCCAGTCTCCTGTGGAAACCCAAAAGATCCCACACAACTCCAGCATACCTCTCTCCTGTGGAAAGATTTCCTCTCCTTCCTTCTCTGTGCTGTTGTTCTGCAGATACGTCATCAAAGTACCACAAATTGAGTTATTTATCAAAATTTGCATATTCTTTTCAGCACATACCAGAAGCTACCGGGTCAAAAGACTGAAACGTAACGTAATGACATATAAATATTTGGTGATAATTTTTAAAATTATCTGAATGACTGCTGATGCTTGATGTGTCCTACTGAGAAGCCAGACAAGATAGCCTTTATAAAGCTAATCTTCATGAGAGTGTGTATTTACTAAGTACAATTATCAAAGATCATGGTGAATCCATGTAGTTTGTATGCGTTATTAGTAAAGAAGTCTCCAAATGGTGAATAAATGAAACAAAGGACATTCTGACTGTTTGATTCAATTAAGAAAATTAATGGAGCTATGTCTTGCTGCAGAGTTTCAGTGTTGTTTTGCAGGCTTGGTTAGTGAGTGGTGTACAAAAGAAAGCAATCAAAAAACAGCGACTGGCTGACGTGGCCTTAAAATGTGCACTAGAAATTACTGGATTATTGGCGACGGTAACTACAGATGCCAGAGAACTGCAACAGCAGCATGTCATCTGTGCAGCAAATAACTGGGGTCACAGAGAAAGCACAAAGACCACATTCAGAGACTGTGTCCTTTTGTTGTGCGAAACAGCCTCAAATGCAAATGCTTATTTGGTTCGAACAAACCTTGAAGAAACTGCTGAAAATTGGAACAAATTCAAAAAATATGCAGTTCAGTGGGACCCTTTCAGGAAGACAATGCCAGGTTATTTTGGATTCATCAGGTTGCAGGTGACAGCACAGAACTGGCTGAAAATGTAGCAGTTCTGCAGTTGCTACATGACACAACAAGAATCACAGTGTTATTAAGTGAGAGTTAAAATGGAACTTCATATAGCCTCTGTGCTTCCTCTAACTTTGCAGCTAGGCTGTCGCAGACAACTTAGAGGGATGAATATGCAAAAAAATCTTGGTGCTATGAGCAACTTAAACAGGGGAAATCCATCTCTTTCTCTTGGGTGTTATTACAGTAAAGTTCACATGTAGCTGTAAAAAGCTGATGCTAAAACACGGTCTTGTGAAGTGCAGGAGTGCTGCGTTCTTTGGCAGAGAGCAGCAAAAGGATATTTATCTGATCTGCTGAAGCACAGACTATCCAGATGGCTTACTGTGAAGCCTAAATTAGGTGCTGAATCTCGCCGCCTTCCCCCACTCAGCTTTGGTCTGAATCACTCATTATGCTCTTGAATTTGGAGGCTGCAACAGGCATGCGGTGTCAGTGAATATGGCCTATAGTGCTTGAAAGCTTAGAAAGAAAGAGGTAAAAAAAAAAAAAAAAAAAAAAAAAATCCTGCCTAACCAAAAATGGAGCTTCAGTTTTAGGTGTGTCAGTGTTGGATGAAAACTTCTGGGAAGTCCAAGAAGCCCATGACATATTTTCCCACATGGAGTAGAGGCATACCATCCCATGTGCTGTAAGGTCTTTCCTGTCCTTGCATTTCAGTCTTCCACATCAGCACAATGTCACTGTGCTTGTGTTGACAGAGGAACTTAGCCACTACTAAGCACAGGTAGGTAATTATTTCCTTCTATTGCAAATAACCAATTTTTGAATCTTGCTCTAGGAGTACATATAAAGGTGTTATGAGAAAGACAGAGAAGTGTGGTCGTTTCTGGCACCAGCTGTTACAATATTCATTTCAAGCTATCAGTCAAGTTGCAAGTGTTGGTTGCTTGCCAGTGGAAGCAGGAGGTAGCAATAGTGACAAGGACCCAGAGACAGTAATTTTATGGCATCATTTGATAGGATGGGGTGAGATCTAATACGACCCCGCATTGGCTAAACCATAAGTGTATTATGGCAAAAGGATTGACTCATACACAAACAATGCTTTGTAGCCTTCTTTAGCTGAAAACAAGTTAAGAGTAGCTAATTTGGTTTTTTCAGATGATCGTTCCTGTGAATTGTGGGTCTTCTATGCTCCAAGTAACGTGAGGGTCTTGGGAAGATGCTGAATCAAAAGTATTTGAAAGAGGTAACCAGATATCCATATACAACTAAGGGGAAAATTTTATTGTATTAATAGTAATGCCTCTGTAACTTTTAATATCTTCACAGAGTTTAAAGCCAGAAGGGACTATCAGCTTCTTTCACATCCACTGAATTTAATTTGCTTTATGTTAGGGCATTAAGCATACTTACAGTACAGGAACTTTAAATAGCTTTGACTTTAAAGAATGGCCAGAGCAACATATGCATAAATAGCCTTCAGATGTTCATTATAATTAGCAAATCTTAGTATCAGTATCCAAAAGCCAACCAATTTTTCCACGTGATTTCTTTGTATCAAGAACACAAGATATGAGGGGAGCTGTTCCATCATCCGGTTTTATTCATCTGCACACAATGTCAAAACCAAGAAAACTGATTTCCAGTAAACCAGATAATTTTTTTCCCTGGAAACAGAAATACAGGGATCAATGCTAGATTTATATTTTCCAGACTCCATCCCACTACCTGGCTTGGGTTTAAAGTTGCTGAGTAGGATTTCCAATGGGAACTCCAATATGGATTTCACCTTTCATGACTGGACTCTTTTTCCTTAGTGAGATTTTAGAAGTTCTCCAAGAAAGGGAAGAAACTCGTTGGAATAATAGGAGAAAACCACTATGTTCAGTTTGCATGAGAGACTTTTTCTGGCAACAATCTGAGCAGGCCTATTCAACACACTGAATGCAGTAGCACAAGGGACAGGACTCTGTGAAAGACTGCGTTACCTTTTTTTTTCTAGCTTTCTTTTAGCCTTCTTTGTTGAGGAAACTGGAAGGTATTTACTGAATCAAGCAGAGCGCGGGTGGTGAAATGCTGCCACTGACTACTGAATTCTCTCTCTAACACATTTAACATGCAACATATCACCAAGAATTTAGCACGTAGTTGCTCGCTGTGTGCAGGGGTCTCACTTGCAGAACTGCAGAGCACTCGCGAGAGCCACGGAAGTCAATGGAAGTGGTGTCTGGAAAATGTAAAGTGCCTGCTAGTGCCAAGAAGTCTGGAAAAAAAAAGAGATCCTGGGAGCCTCAATTTAAGCACCCAAAAGAGGTGGGTCCCTTGGACATTAATCTGTTTGTGCTTCAATTCCCATCTTTTATATTAGTCCCCCATTTCACAGGCTTGTTATAAATGCAGTCTGTGAAGCACTCAAGTATTATAATAAGAAAGAAAACAGAGAGACCTGCAAGGAACTTAGCACTTCTGTCTTCAAAGTTGTGTCTAAATTTTGCGGAAGGCACATGCAAAACACTGGGGAGGGGACATCCTGATGACTGGCAGCCCAGTCTGTGAGCCCTCACCATACCTTCAGGCACACACACAAGTGAACCCAAGGAAGATTTTATGCGCAAGGGAAGTTCTGGTGTTCTTAATTTTAGAGAATTAAATCTGCAACTTCATTGTATATTTTTATTTCTACATGTGTGCACCACACTTTGCAAAAGACTGCTGTCCCTAATAGCTTTGTTTTTCAGGATTCTTATAGTCTTAACTCTAGTTAGAGGTTCCTAAAATATTCCTCATGTTCCTAGGCTTCTCTTTCACTAGAAACCTGCTTGTGGGTTTTCTACATCATGTCATCTTCTATTTCTAAATCAGAGAAATAAGTATTTATTTGCCCACAAACACACGCACCCTCCCTCCCTCTGGAATCACAGGGAAAATTAAGAGCTTTGCACTGTGTAGGATTGTCCTGTGCTTACCTGCTTTCGTTCTCAGTTCTGTAAGTGGTCATTTACTGATCCAGATGGCAATTATTTAGCATCTGCTTTGTTTGTACCTCCATACTCCCTGCCCTATCCTTCTTTCTGAGGATGTCCTGTCTGGTATTTCAAAGTAAAGATTTCTCTGATAATATTAACATTCACAAAAATTGCCTCATACTATGCACAAGGTAGTATATTCTTTTCCTAACACAGTATGAGTTGCTTTCTCATCTTTTCTTGTAAGTCGTACTTAAATTTGCAGTATGTCTCACTTCAAGTCTATCAAATACCACAGAGCTTTCTCTTCTACCAGTAAAGGAAACCTCGTAAATTTTTAATGGCTATCATTCAGTATGTTACTTACTTCAAAGGCACTTCTACGATCTTACTGGAATTTCCCTTCTTGAAGACATATCCATCAAAATTGTCATTGTATGTAATCACTGGAAAAGCAACATGTTGACTAGATACAGTATACGTGTGCAATAACTGTAGGGACATGGCTGAAAGATCACACTTATGGATATAAGCCTCAGGGTGTAAGATACCCTTCCAACACCTATCCATATAACACAGGAATTTTGTAGCGTACTGTTCTCACAGCCCAAGTCTGTAGGACATTTCTCATTCATCACACAGAAAATGGATTAATTTGTAATGAAGCCAACAGATCTCTGGCTTGTGCCTGCGCCTTATTTGATGTGCTATGCTTCTTTTTGATCCTGTTCTCTAGTTCGTAGAGACCAAATGTGGTGTCCTTCAGTGAAACAGGAGACCAGGGGATGGCTGGGTTCTTCAGGATTTGCAACTTCCAGATGTTTTTACACAGCTGTTCAAAATTGAGATGTTGGGTGTATGGCTTTCATTTTGTTTTTCTACAGTACACTCTTTTGTTCCTTTGTCCCCCCTACCTTTGCATGGTATTTGAGATGGTTTAAGGTAGGGGCATATATTGTCTATCCATTTTTATTGTGGCTCTGGATCCAATCAGTGCTGCTAGTGGTTGAGTGAACTTCTCTGTCTAGTAGCTTTTTACAAGCTTCTTTACACTGTCTGAGTAGTTGTGTCTTCCTTTGGCAAAAGTGTTTGATGCTGCTGGATTGAATGAAGCAGAAATTTTCAAATTTCTGAACTCTGCTAATGACAAGGAGTAATGTGGAAAAGTAAATCACTACTTTGAAAATGTTATGTCTCATAAAAGAGCCTTCAGATGTTCTTTAGTATGAACTGTATTTATTTTTATTACTCTTCCTAATATCTAATAATGAAACCTTCCATTTATGCGCTTCATCTTCAAAGTGCCTTGAAAACATTTATCTGAACATCTGCAGGATTGGATGCCCTTCTACCATTCACAGTGTCTGCCACTACTACACAAGATAATCTTAAATGATTCCAGCATGACTTTACCACATGTCAGACTTCTGGGACGATGATTTTCCTTCAACTTTAACCTCATCACCTATTTGCCCAAAGGTTTGCAGCATATTTTAGACATTCTTGGCTGTAGATTCAAACATGCTATAGCAAATTAATGCACTGCTGTATGACACAAAAATTGAATTTGATTCTTTTGCAACTTGAGCTTTTTAGTACATGCTACTTGGTAGCCCTAATCTCAGAATCATGTGGTAATCTAGCACAACACAAATGTGTATTAAAGATCTTCCATTCCACTTGGGCTTATATACCATGTTCTTCCTCCACTGACAAGTTTGCATTTTTCCTGTTGGTTTAACTGTTCCATCACAATCTAGTAACAAGAATGTAATGCCTTTCCTATTGTGTGAGCTGATCACATTCACGGTTTTCTACAAGAGTCAAACTTTGCCTGTGTGAGTACTGAAGGGGAGTTTCAAGCAAGGGAAGTGAGCACAACTGATTGACTCAGCTGTAAAATGTTCCCTCCCCAGGCACAGTCTGCAGTGCCTAAGGCTGCAGGGGAAGTCTTTAATGTCTAGCAGGGGTACTCCCTGCCACCGTTTGTGATTGCCCCATGTCAGAGAATTATCACCTCCAGCCTCAGAGACAGAATGACGACAGAGTGCTCCCTGATTCCCTGCCAGCGGAGCTGCCTATATTAACCTGGCAGTCACTTAGGGTGATGTACTGTGGCTTGCAGGTAAGGGGAGGGTATTATCAGGCAGCAGAGCAGCTCAATAAGTCTATAGTCTCCCCCACAGGATCTCCCATAGATCCCTGTACAGCAGTGGAGCTCGGGAGTAACTTTCTGTATCAGTGAGGTCACATTGCTGAAAAAAATGTTGAATTGACCTGGTAATCAAGTGAACAGTGTCGCTGTGAGACTCAGCATTCATTGGGATCTCATGTTAATCTTACATGGGGCGTGAGTCTAGTTTGTTCGGTGAAACAAACAAACAGAACAGCACCAAACCCCCAGTTTGCACAGACTTTTAAAGAAGAGCATAATAATTCAGCAAACTCAAATTCGGAGCTGAACTTCTGTCTCCTGCTCCTGCCCAGTCATTCAGTGCCTATTTACCCTGCGTGGACCTATTTAATTTTTCTTTTTTACTTGGACCCTTTGGTATTTCAGATTGGGAAATGGCAGATGAATGTGTTCTATGGGAAAGTTTAAAGGAAGGAGTCCGTGTGCAGCATGTTATCAATCATGTCTCATAAATATCATTACAGCATTTACACTGCATCACATCAAAAGCCAAATGTTATGTGACATCTCCACCATCATAAACTTTAAGGAAGTTTTTTTTTAAAGTATAGAGATCCATCTCTGAAACTGAATGCCTGCTGTCAGCATTAAAAGCAGCAGCACTCTGACCTGAAAGAGCTGGTAGCGGCTGGTGCAAATGCAAAGCTGTCAGTGGTGTGGCTTCTTAGGGAAGAACCAGAGATGTGCTGTCACCTGCTCCAGTTGCAGTGAGGAAGTCTGACATCTCTCCAGCTGTGCCTGTGATGAAATCACTATGCGTGTCTTGCTACAGCATCTGGAGAGTCGTCTGTGTTTAACTACTGCCTCCCACTTTCCTAGTGGGACTAACTTTGATTAGTCTCATTGGGCATTTTGTTTATAAATCTGGACTTTTTTTTTACTAGAATTTTACAATGACTGTGACTTTTTGGATATTTCTGTCAGGACAGAGCAGAAGTAAGTTTTTCACATTATGGCTGGGGACGTGGATCTGAACAGAAAGACTCGGTCTCAATTTTTCACTTACTATTGATGTGAATCTAAGTGCAACCTATTTCTGACTTACATTTGTACCTGCTCTCACATCATCCATTGTGTACCTCTGGCCAGTAGGTTTTATGCAAGAAAAATAGCATGGCTTTCAGGAACACAGTGACTGAGCATAATTCTTCACTCGTTAGCTACTCATCAGCTCCCCTGTTAAGGATTCTGGGTAGTGTAGTCTGCAGGGCCTCTCCTCGGGGTAAGCAGTACCAGATGTCTAAGGTCGGTGCAAAGAGCCCTAGGCACAGGAACTTAACACAATACAACTGCTCTCCAAAGAGCGGGCTGTGTGCCTGTGCGGTCTGCAGAGGCTGTTTCTGAAAAACAGCCTGTGAGACTCTACACAGCAGGACTTGTGGGCATGGGGAGGTGGAACGGGGACATGCACTGGAAAAGAAGTTTAGCCTCTGGGTGCTGGGATCTGGGATATGGGAACAATGGGAACAAAAATGGTTGGGCATTGGGATTTCTGTTCTAAAGGAAATTCCAATGGTTTGAAACAAAGCTTATTCCAAAACAGAACAAAATGCTAACATGCTTCCATCAAAAAAGAGTCTGACAAGGTTGGATTACTGTGGTAAGCAAAAAAAATCAAAACCAAAAAGATTTTGTTTCAATATTAGTGGGGTAGTTCTACAGACTTTAAAAATTAAGTTAAATTAGCATATGTAATAGATAATGTCCATAATGTATAACTATTTAATATTGTCTATGTATAGATTGCAGTGTTACATAAACTCAGTATGTGTTACAGTCTGAGCAACTAAAGCTTAATCAAAATAGGGAAATGTAAGTTACATATTCCAACCACTTCCTGACAAACTTGTGGAATCCAACCCATTCCCACAAAGCTTTCTGATACTGACGAATTGGATGTTTCTAACTCATCTAAGTGGGAATATCAGCACCTATCATCTTACAGCTATAGCCTAATGGAAGCATTTTCTTTGCTACCATCTGTAGGAGTCAGGAGCTGTCCTGATAGCCCCATCCAGCACTGTTGTGCTAAGCCCAGATATTCAAGTTCATAGGCCAGGATTTATCATATTAGCAGTTTTCATATGAATTTCTGCTTCTCTTCAGTTTGGGAATCCAAGGTGCTGAGTTCTAGCCAGTTTCCATGGCACTGCTGCCTGATCAGACATCTGCTTCATCACTCCGTCTCAGCAGGGAGCAGTGGCCTTTTGTGATCTGCTTGTTCCTGGGTACAGCCGGTATTAGACTTGTTGTAGGTAACACCAACACTGTCACAGGAAAAGCTAATTTCTTGTAATTTTTAATTTTTTAAAATATCTCTGGAATAGGAATTTAGTTATTCCTGACACATTCTAAAATTTTGTGTACAATCCATGACAAGAATTTCCTGTAAGGTACAGTTTGCCCTTGATTTGCTCAGGGGCACCTTGCTTCAGAAACCAGCAGCTGGATCCAACAATTAGGAAAATGACAATCATAGTTTTATGCAAAGACGTATTTGTGGCACTGTGATGCTTTGGCCCCATGACTTCTAGCAAATTGGCTAGTTTGCATTCCCAGCAGGCAATGATGAGAGATCAATGTGCCCGTCCTAATCTTTGGTTAGAACTAAACAGAAAGGATAAAGACCCAGATAAATTATTAAAACAGCTTGAAGTGTAGTCTCTGGATCTAAACAAGATAGTGACTCAGGACAATAGTGATTTCATCAACAAGGTGTAAATACATTCTGTCCCTTCAGGAAAGAGAAGGTAGCCTGGATCTGCAACTGGAGCTCATGTTTTTGCTGGCAATTGCGTACTTAATGTCATTTTTAAAAGGGGCCTATGCTGTAAATGGCTGTGGAAGTCACAAGGTATCACTGAAATCTGTACATCTCAAAAAATTGTCCAACATGTCTTTCATGTAGAAGTAATCTGCATTCATACGTATCCAACAATGTGAACAGAGCCCTTTACATGCAGATTTCAGATTAGGACACTTAATCGAGTCAGCAGTAGTGATGGCTATGTCTTGCCATCAAGAGGGTTAAGTGTCCTGTGTACTAGAAGCACACCCAACCTGCTCTGCGTACTGACAGCAGTATGCAGCTGCTCTGGGAAGAACACGAAGTGTTGGGGGAGCTTTGACCTCGTTGTCAGCCTATGAAATGCAGTCAGACTGCAGAGGTGGGTGATTTCTCTGCTGCCAAAGTGTATCAATTGCCAAAGCCCCTTCCATGATGTCTTATCACGTGTCCTGCTCCAGGTCTGTCCTGCACCTCCCTGAGACATGTCAGACCACCAAGGCTCAGGCTGGTCTGCACACCTCTGGCAACTTGATATCCCTTTCATCTCTCAACTACTTCACTTACTGCCAAAGACCAAAAAAATGAGGCTGGTTTTATGTAAAGCTGAGGTGGGTATGATGGTGCAAGAGACCTTTTCAAAAGGTTCAGCAACTTCAGCTGCTGGTAGATAAACAGGGTCTTTTGTATCTTGAGAATTCACCTAGATTTGTCACTGCTTTATGGTAGTCAGGGAACAATGGCTGAGATAAAATATCATTTCAGTTCCATACATTGAAATATTTTTTTATTTTACTCCTCTTTTGCTTTTGTTTGACACCATGGGAGAAATTCAGTTGCTTTGTCTCCCTGTCCTCAGCACTGGTGAGGCTGCACCTCGAATCCTGTGTTCAGTTTTGGGCCTCTTGCTGCAAGAAAGACACTGAGGTGCTGGAGCGTGTCCAGAGGAGGGCAACGAAGCTGGGGCAGGGTCTACAGAACAGGTCATACAAGGAGGGGCTGAGGGAACTGGGGTTGTTTAGCCTGGGGAAAAGGAGGCTCAGGGAAGACCTTAAAACTCCCTATGAAAGGAGTCTGTAGCGAGGTGGGGGTCGGTCTCTTCTCCCATGTAACAACTGATATGATGAAAGGAAATGGCCTCAAGTTGCACCAGAGGAGGTTAGGATTGGATATTAGGAAAAAAATTTTCATGGAAAGGGTTGTCAAGCTTTGAAACAGGCTGCTCAGGGAAGTCGTTGAGTGACCATCCCTGAACGTGTTTAAAACACTCGTAGATGTGGTGCTTAGGGACATGGTTTAGTGGTGGACTCAGCAGTCCTGGGTTAATGATTGGACTCAGTCTTAAAGGTCTTTTCCAACCTAAATGATTCTATGATTCTATGTCTAGTGTCATTTTAGGTGCTATGGGGTATCACACCTTACCACCAGCTGTGGTCCCAGAGGGCTACAGAGCTCCCACAAGTCCTTTACAAGGGTTTCGGGTGTTTGAGGGTGTCTCAAATCACAGCAGGCTCACGTGTCAAAGCAACTGCAGCACCAGCTGCAGTTGGACTGTATCTCCCATGAGGTACCTTAGCTATGACACCACTGCTATGGTGTAGAGAAACAGGTCTGGCTTTTTACCAGTCACAAGCATTTATTAAGAAGTGGAAATTGATGTATTGTTGCAGAGGGATAAAAGGACCAACAAAGAGAAGGTGGATAATTCTCCGTGCTTTTAGCTCATATTTGGGGAAGTGACTGCTTCAAAGCACTGTATATAGATAGAGTCTGTTCAGCCTTGAGCTCCAAGTGTTTATTGCCCAGCTTTCTGGGGTCCACATTACTTAATCCCACCACAAACTTGGTCCACCACCTCACTAAAACCCCATTTTTGCCTCTCTAGTAGAAAAGGGACCCATGGAAGGGGCAGCCATCTGCAAATTCATTGAGGTTTACCAGCACCCCTTTGCTAGGTCCTACCCCACAGTACACCCACACTGTTCAGGGATATCAGCCCTGCTTGTGCCAGCCAGAAGTTGCAATGCGTTAGCTTTGCATGGCTGCCACCATCTAGGTTCTCGTGCGGCCAGCTTTGCGCGGATGCTGCTGACTGTCTGTACTTGCTGTGAAGTCAGGGCTGCACCATGGTCATGGCTCCTCTCTGTGCTTGGCACAGGCTCTCCCTGTTGGGAACACAGAGCAAAACAAAGCCCTCTGCCACCTCTGGCTGAGCTCTTTAACTTTGTTACTAAGCCAAAAGCTCTCAATTGTAAATTCAGTGTCCTTCTGTAAGTATACTTAGAATAATAATCTATTAACAATCAAAACATAAACAAGTTCCAAGCAAACCTTCAAAACTCAGCAAGTGGACTTATCAGTAAGCATGTAAATGAAGACCTCCAGAGCTGCATTTTGTCGTTCTCTGGGGAACAGAGATGTGTTTAAATCTTTCCTGCACCTACAAGGAGACCTTTACCTCGTCTTCTCTCTCTCCCTCTCCTTTAAACCCATCACTTCAGACAATGTTTACTCTTTTCTCATCATTCCTGTCGTGAACTATTGTCCTCTGCCATGCCTTCTGTTTGCCATGCATGATTTAGATTTAAATTCTTTGGGACAGGGGAAATATCTGTATTTGTAAAATGTCCAGTAAATTTATGGTGCTGTATAATTTGTGATTGTAAGTGCAGGACATATTTCAGTTTGACATTCCAACTTATATTTTCAAAGCCATAAATAAAGTATTTATGAGCAAGATCTTGAACATTTTATTTTTAACATGTTATACTTGAATGTTTATTTCAAGGATGGATAAATATTGAAATTATGTGGGCAGAACATATTTCTCACTTTCTCCTTCTTCAGGCAATATTGAGGGGCCAATGCCCTCTTTACTGCCAGAAAAGGGATATTTTACTCTGCTTATGAGTATGCAGCATACTGTGCGTCACCAGGGAAGAGTGAGCAATGATGGCTCCAGCTAAAAATAGCTTTGGAAAGGACAAACAACGACTCCCTTTCAAAAGCACTTGTGAACTAAGCTGATATACAGAAATGTTATTTAGATATAGCAGAGAGTGAGTATGAATGTTCATCTCTAAAGAAAATATTTGGGTGCAGCTGTTGCTTTCTTGTCCCATATGGTTAGGCTTTTAAGCATGGCTTGAACTTGAAGCATTTTCCATTTTTTAAAAAAAATCTTTAACAAAATCTTTTTCCCAAAAATAATATTCACATCTGAGTCTCTGCTTCTGGTATTTTTCTAATTAGTTAATCTCTTGTTCCCAGTTCCCTTGTCCCCTTCTTCTGTTCCATGTGCGTGTTATACCCGCAGCTCTGAAATCTTCCTAACCCATTCAAAAGTGTGGAAAAGTTCGGCCGCCTTGGTTTTGCTCCAGAGGATCTTAACTTACAGGTTATGACAGTGTGTAAAGTCTCACAGACCAGGTGTGCTGCCTCTTTGTTACAGACTCAAACCAATCCTCCTATGTGAATGTACTCACTGACAGAGTTTCCTGCTGTATTTGTCTCTGTGAGGCTACCCTAAACTCAGCCCTCAGCACGGGCAGATGCTGTGTTATGTATTGATTACATTATTACGAAAAAGAAACATCCCTTTAAACATGGGAATGCATTCATGCAAGGTACTCTGGGCCACCTGGCAACGTAGCTGAGATTGTACGTTAGGAGCTGGGCTCCTATCTGTACTGACACTGAAGCGTAGCTGTAGACAGGTCATTTTCTTCTACAGGTAATGTTCTGCATGGGATATTAAACAGACGCCCTTTCCAGTAGCCATGCAGACGGAAGCAAAAATTGCACTGAGCCCCACAAAGAAGACTGGTAGACTTCAGATCTCACTGACAAAGCAATAGCCTAGAATGCTTGCTGTTTATTAAATGGCCTTCAGGAATGCCTTTTCTGAGCATCACATCATTTTAATGGAAGTCACGAAAATAAAAGCACTTTGTCTTCCCATATGTAATCTATTACTGGCTGAGCAGAAAAGACACTGGCTGGTTCTGCATCTACTTCTGTGGTGAATTTTTGTAAGGGAGATGAGAACAGAGCCCTTTATGTTACTGGGAAATGCTGAAATGGCTATGATATAAAACTGATAAATAAAAATATTATCTGAGTTGGCCAATTTCTGCTGTGCAAGCAGTACATCCATTGTGACATTAGATTCTAGATTTTGTTTTCCCCTGAGCATCCTGTATAAATAGTATGTGACAGCTTAATAAACTCAATTTAGTACATCTGTAACCCGCCACTGTCTGCTGCTCCTAACCCTTGCGTTCCATGTATGATGCTGGGAGATGGTGGCACTCAGAGTCTCATGGTAACATTTCTCCATTATAGACTTGCAATATAAAATGGCTTGTTGTCAGGCAGCTACGTGGATTATTATATTTCCTCATCTTTTTCTCTTCTTCTTTTGAAGTGGTCACTGAATTGGTTAACTCTGTGCTCTGAGTCGCATGTGTATTGATACACCACCTTTTCACAAGTGTTTAATACCTATAGCTTCTACTGCTTGCATGACAGAGCTAGTCTGATAGACTAGCATTTAGTCCCCAGTTTGAAAGCCACCTTCAGAAGATGCAAAGGAAGAGATGTGGATGCCTAATATTAGAAGAAAAGACACCAAGCATGATGTTGTTTAGAGTGAGTAGTTAGGGAACACCACTTATTACTAGTACAGCTGAAGACTAGACAACAGAAATTTAGAGAAGTTATGGGTTTTGCCAGTTCCAAAAATTAAATGACAGTGGATCAAGCCTCCAAAGTTTGTGAAACTACCTTAAATCAACAGTTAAAAATATAATTATGAAAGTCACATTCTGTTTATTTTTCTTTCTTGGAGGCTTATGACTGCACCACAGTTTTCAAACTTTAGTTAGGGAGTCCAGACACTGAAACTGTCGCAGAAAAACTTGCTTCAGCAATTTAACTGCTTGAATTAAGAAAGACGTTCCAAATAACCTGAGGATCTGGATAAAATCATGCATCAGCAGCTCTGAGAAGATAAAAGCAAGCTTTAAAATACCTGAAAATCCATCAGTGACCCAACTGATTTGATAACAATTATGCAGTCTCTGCATAATTATTTTTTAAAAAAGGACAAAGTCTCTGTTCTTCCCAGTCTTTGTGTGTGATGCAGTTCCTGCTGAAATCATGGGCAGAGCAACAGAATGATTTCCATCAGCCTCAGAGCAGACTCTCAATAAAGTCTTCAATCAGGAAGACAGGAAGGCTGCAGCCACAGCCAGGTGGGCTGGAGAACATGGGGAAATACAGGGCTTTTAGGGTAATTTTTGTGTATGTTTTTCCTATTCCTATTCACCACACAACTGATGCACAGATGATGTTCAGCTACAGAAGTGAGGTCTTGTTCCAAATTTGGGACCATTTAGAACTTGGACTTTCACTGTCTTATTTGGAGGGAGAGTATTTAGAGGGATCTAGTAATAGCTTACTTTTGAATTCTAAGTACAAAATAAGGGCATGTAAAATACATTTCCAGCTCAAAAACTGCATCTTGTAACACCAAAAATTAATATGGCCAAGATTTCAAATGTAACACAAGAAACAGTATATGACTGTAAAAAAAAAAAGAAAAAAGAAAAAGAAAATGTGAACCTCCGGTATTTGCTTCTATGTGATGAAGGCCAAGTGTCAGGGCTTCATCCTAGAAATTCTACTCTCACTGGTTAACAGGGGACTTTCACACATACTTTAAACTTGCAAGTGGTTCCTTTAGCTTCCTTGGGACTAAGCAGGTGTTAAATTTTCTTCATAGGCATAAAGACTTCCCGGAGTTTACACCCAGCCGTGGTGCTCCCTGCCACTGCCACATGGACCAGGACCTTACTGATGCGTCTGAACACTGTTCAATGTGCAAATGACAAGTTTCTGCCTCTTGCCTGTGTACCATTTTTTTGTTTGACCAGCTGACAGATGAAATAATGACCAAAGTCCCCAGGTTGTTGCAGAGAGGGCTACCCAGCAGCACTGCAGTCTCATCTCAGTGGGCAGTTTTCTTCCCACCAGCTGCATGGGGAGGTGGCTCACAAAAATGATGCTCAGCTACTGGTCTTGAGGATTCTAAATTTCTGATATTCAAATCACAGGAAGCCTGTGATAAAATCCTACAGACATTATCAATATTTCTGTAAGAGCTAGGACTACTTAATCATGGTTTACTGACCACTAGAAAGTTCTTCAGTGTCCCAGATACAGCGGTTCAAAAGAGTTTATTTTTCAGTATAACATCCTGTTAAACATAATTTTGGTCCATCTTGGGAACAGTGATTACATGCACCTTCAAGTCCATTCAAAAGTAGTAACAATTACGTTGTTTTTTAGAAATCCTGGCTCTCATTGTTCCTCTCTCTCCTATTTTTCTCTGCTTTCTTCTCTAGCCCCTGATTGTTCAGCTACAATAACTGTATGTAATGTGTCTTTAAGTTTCTATGAAAACAGAAATTTGTACTCTCATGAGTGAGGAATGCATTTCTAAAGAACCATTATTTAATCTTATACATGTTGATGCACAGACTTTTCATAATTCTGAATTTGTGGTTTGGGGTCTTTATAATCTCTGTAAGAATTAGATCTGTGAAACTAACTGAGGTATTTTTCTCTGTGGCTGTTTGATCAGAGTCCAACTGAATTTAATTTCGAATGTCTGTGAACCTTTAGTGTTTGCTGTCTGCAGATATTGAATGTTCGAGCTTAAGAAGAACAACTTCTTACCCATCATGAAAGGGAGGGAAAGAATTTTAAATGAGCACTTGAATGCTTATGGAATAAAAAGTTTTCTACGCACTTGAATGTGGTGTGTGCAACTCAGAACTCACTGTCATCAGCACTGGAAGAGTTTCATCTTGGTTTTAATTATGGAGGTTTGGGTAAGCCCCTGTGCAAAAGTACCGTAGAAGGAGTTGCAATCCCAGGCAACAGAGTACCTGTGGACACAGGTGGTCTCTTTCCAAACTGCACAGACATTTAACCAGGGTGGTGTGTATCACCTCAGATGGGGCAAGGAGCTTGTACAATGAAAATCCTGCTGCTTCAGTCCACTGAGGGCATCTGAGCTTTCTTCAAAGTCAACAGAAGTAAAAGGTATTCAGTGCATTGATATTAAGCATGGAGAGGTCTGTGAATGATGATATACCCTATGTTGCCATCCCTTTGCTCTCCATAAATTCCAGTACAGTAGCACCAGGGTTGGGTCATCTCAGACAGTGAGTGTTCTCCACAAAGGCTTTACAAGCAGCACTGGCAGAACTAAGAAACATAGGTAAAGCCATCAGTGATTTCTCCAACCCCAGTTCTCTGTGCCTCTCCATGATTCCTTACAGACCTTCCAGGTATAACAGCCACCATAAAAAAATAGGCCTTTTAAACAGCAGGAAAGATCACAGGCTTGGATTCTTTCTTGTGCTTGCCCTACAACAGCCATCATCTGGCTAACCATCACCATGTAATAAGTAACTCAGATCAAAAAGAGAGCTGTGTTTACTGTCCTCTCACATAAAGTCAGACTAAGAAAGAGCTATTTATGTACCACTAAAGCTAAAGCAGTACAAAGATAATTTAATCTAACATCAGAAAAAAATCTGTCAGGAAAAAATTCCACTCTCAGGAAAGGCTATTATTGTTATTCCTAGTTCAAAGTCCAGGAACACTAATGTATTTCAGCAGCTAATAAAATTACTTTTTGGGATTTTTTAAATTTGCAATCCACTGTGCTTATATGTTCCAGGGATAAAAAGGAAAAATACATCAATGCTTTGAAGAAATGCTGTCTAAAATTTGAGTCATTCCATCTGAAAACAAATAGACTGTAATATTATAAATACCTAGCTGTGATACAGTAGACATTGAGGTAGTTCACAAAGAAGTCATTGTACAGGTGGAAATTGCAGCACAGCCTGTGGAAGTGACTTGTGAAGGTTACCCAGAGCAGAGCTGGTTTCAGAAGTGAACAGTGAGAAAGTGTGCCCAGCTATACATACACTTACCAGGTTGGTTTAAGTAAGCAAGTCTCCTTGCTGGCACAAATAGAGGAAGGAGGGCTGAACGCAGAGCAATACCTGCACATCTAACCAGACTTTCTAAGACTGACGGTGCTAGGCTCATGAAAAATGCAAGATTAAAATCCAAGTCTCCTGAGCCTGTCACATCTGCCAGCATGTAATCCCTGCTCCTATTCTCAATCCACCAATAATATAGTAGAAAAGAGCTTTTTTTTCACTTTGCAAGGCAAATGTGATGAACTTTTGAGATACATCATGACCTTTTAATGTGAAACTCTTGCTGAAATGGTAGAAGAATTTCAGCAGGCTAGGAAGAGAAGAGGAAGAGGTGCACCACAATGGAGGAAGGCAGAACACCAAGGTACCCTCCTGAAATAAAGACCTGAGAACACCAGCGGG
This sequence comes from Ibycter americanus, assembly GCA_035590275.1. Taxonomy (NCBI): domain Eukaryota; kingdom Metazoa; phylum Chordata; class Aves; order Falconiformes; family Falconidae; genus Ibycter; species Ibycter americanus. The sequence goes on from JAVJGI010000057.1 coordinate 45,505,048, forward strand.
TCGGGGTCATGCCTGCCTACTCGCTCCTGAGCAGCCCCAAGCAGGCAGGTGGCAGTTTGTGTGACACTGCTTGAAGGAAGGCAGGTAGACCTTTGTGGTCCTTTATTTCTTGTTTCTTTCTGTGTGCCTCATTTGAGGTTTCCAGCTGGTGGGCTCAGGGACCTTGGTAGCTCCTGCCCTGCTGGCACAGGAGTGTGGGAGTGGTGGGAAGTCTCCTATTTTAACTGTTGTCTTCTCAGTAACATAGCCTTCTTTCTGTCCTTAACCCCTGCTTCGCCCCTGCAATATACAGTTCTTTCACTCCTACATTTGTCCATGCTGGGGCAATGTAGTATTGCCAGAGATAGGGACTCACCTCTCAGAAACTGTTTTACCTTCACACTTAGCTATTGCTCCTGCAGCTGTTATTGCCTCCCCCTTCTCCTGTACCAAATAACAAATAATATGCACCAGGGAGTGGAAAGGACCTTCTTACAGCTACATATTTTGGTCACGCTGTAATGAGATGAACAGGAGAAATGTCTGACAACTGACCACCGCAGGTGCTGTGCAGGAGGGTGGCTGCTGTTGTTTGTCTTGGTGTTGCTACAGTTGTTGTTCCCCAGCGGGGATATGCTGTCAATATTTTAACTCCATCAATTACACAAGCCTCACCCCCTCTGCAAAATGTACGTATGTGAATATGTACACATAAATATATATATCCCATAGATCACTTTTCCTCCTGCCCCTCCTCAGATCCAGTGACTCCCTCTCAGAGAAGCTGCCATGCTCATGGCGGATATACTGGCTGTACGGCCAGCTTGCCCCAGGGGCTGGGAGCCAGCCTTCCTGCTGCGTCCGCTCTCTGGAGTTGGGCGCCAGGTCATCTGCAAGGGAGAGGTGAAAACAGCTAAGGAGAAGGTGGATACTGAGCAGCACAGATTGCAGTTTTATGTGTAGTTAACTTGGGAAATATGGCTGTGTGCAATGAACACTGAGTATGGAAACACTAAGATCCAAAAATTAGCACAGAAAGGCAGAGTGAATGTAGCGTAACTGAAGATCAAACCAAGGTGAAAGTATTTGCTGCATGTACACATGTGGCTTCAAGGGGAAAAGACATCACCGAAGCTTCCTTCACACCCCAACTATTTCTTTTTGCTTAGATAGGTTGTGTTTTACAATTTTTTACAGACAACTTTGGAGTGTCCACATGGATCATTGTTAGAGTGAGAGTAACAGCACTTTGGTAATTATTAAAAGATTGGTTGCAGTAAAGCTTCTTTTGCTTTCTCTTTTTTTAAAGCTTTTAAAGCTTAGCTTACTAATATGCTTTTATTTGTTTTCGTATGAGTAGTAACACATAAATATGCCACAGTCAGCCTGGCAAGAGTTGTTGTTTGCTAAGAAACTGAATGTAAAATCATTTTTAAATTGATAGCAATCCCCCTCCCTTTAGGTCGCCTCTGCACAGTCATTGGAATTTTGCTTTGACTGCAAACCAGAGTTTGATGAAAAAGTCTTCACTTCTCTTGTTTGCATCCTGCAAATGTTATGTCTTAAATCTCTCTTTTTTCCACATGACTTCATGTGCTAGCAATTTGACTTAATGAGTAGCTACAATAAATGTACAATATGGAAATATTGTTACAAGTCTGCTAGAACATTCCCATGCTTAAACAAAGTGTTGTGTTGAAAGAGATGTAAAATATATAATTACACTGAGGCCTTGAACAAAATCCCGCTTCTTAGTTCATTCTTACCCTTTTCTGGACGACGTGAGCGGGCCTTGTTTATGCCTTCTTTTTGAACAGTATTGCTGACCTTGTAAGCATCAGAGCTTTTCTTCCCCTACCATCATCCACGGATGCATTCAAGCTATTAAAATGAATAGATTTCCTTGTGTATTGTTTATTTTATTTGAAGCTCTGCCAGATTCCTTTGTAATGATGTCATTTAAAAAATCACACATATGCCATTGGTAATTTTACCTGGAAATTTAATTTACCGGAGGCAACAAACAAGCAGAACCTAGAGTTAAATGCAATGAGATATCCTCTCTGGTGTATTTATAAATATTAGACAAGTTAAATCTGCTTTCCCCTCTGCTTCAGCGCAAGCCTGCTCCCAGTCTGTTTTGCTTGCCTGCAAGAGCACAAGTCATGGATGCAAGTATAGATTCCACAGATGAAGGCTGCGAATTATTTTTTTTAATTTTTTTGCTGCTATTGTTCCTTTGCAGCCCAGATCTTTCAAAGGTTAAGGAAATAAGTTAGTGCTAACTTACAACCTAAAGAGCTCCAGTCTGTCCTGTCCCCTGCCTCCAGGCTTTGGAGAAGTGCATGTGCTTGCTGCGTTGCAGGGGGTACCTGGATGCCATTTGCAGATCTCTCCCTGAGTAACTGGTGAGTTGCCTTTCTCACATGCTGCATTTTCCACTGACCTGCCAGTGCTAGCAAGGATTTTTCACCTGAGCACCGTCTCCCTCCGTGAGCCATGTTTTCCCTCCTGCATCCCAGCCTTCTTTCTTGCTAAGACACAATATGAGCACTAAAAATCTCTGGCTGTAGTGTGTCATGGGAGATAAAATATGGCTCAGGAGTTCTGCTCCATGGGCCATGAGAGAAATGCATTTCAGCCCTTGTGCTATCAACAGCATTTTTAAAATGGGAATGCTTCCTGTCAACCCAGATGTTTTGGTTTGTCAGGCAGACATTCTTACTATTTCTAATGGAAATTCAACTTTTCCTACTGGAAGCAGACATTTTTTTGGGTTGAAACTTCATTTTTCCTCTAAGAAAGCTTTGAGTAGATGTGCCCTGTGCTATCACTGCTCCCCCCTGCCTAGTTAGTTTCAGACACTGCTCCTGGGGTTTGTACTCAGCCGACGCCTTTCTCTCTGGGCTAAGTAGCTCACATACGCTTTTATCATTGTTAGCATCTTAGTGTGCTTCAGGAAAATGTCTCCTTTCAGCATTAATGTTGTAGGGAGGCCTGGGCAGACTACAAAATGCAAGGCAGGACGTTTTCTAGCAGTGCTCGAAAACATCTAAACTGTCCTTCATCTTGACACTCTAGTTCATCCTTCTAAAATTGAGATAACAGTTTTTCTCATTACGTATCTGTTTTCTGTTCTGCCAGAAGACGAGAAAGAGCAGAAAATCCCACGAGAAAGGTTGGGAAGCCCCAGCCTGATACCGGTGCAGCCCACCACAAGGAACGGTGTGCAGCATTACACTAGGTCCTGGCTCATGGACACCTTTCCTGAGCAGGCATATGCTACTCTGAGGTCTCCTGCTCTGCGTTATACTACTCAACATCATGGACTCTCTCTCCTGACCAGGTCCTGCCAATATTTTGAAAAACTTACTCAAAACTCTATTTTAAGCAGTTTGTAGCACCAGCACAATAATAGCACTATCACACTGTTTTACAAGGCCATAATTTGGTTCCCTCCCTGGCATAAACCAGGAAAACTTTAGTCTGGTAGTTTCTCCACTTGGTGACTGGCTTACTGCCTTGTAAAACAGCACGATGGGACTATTACTACTGGAGGAAGGGACAGGCATCAGGAGATCCGATTGGTCGACACCTCTTTTTCATTTGGCATAATATTTTTCTTCATGGAAGTAGCGTATAAAACAAAATGTTTGCAACTGTAACACCTCATAATTTACTTTTTCTGTGCAATGCAAAATCAATTTTAATATCGTTTGCTTAATTTATAACTGACCTACCGATACTATTATTTGTTGTTTATACAGCACCATAAACGAGGGGGACGCAGCTGCCGCACAAAGCAGGGAGGACAGGGTGGCTGTGCCACCCGGCCGCAGGCAGGAGCGCTTGCACCAGCCTGAGCAGTGGCTGGCGGGAGGGCTGCAACCCCCTGGCTTCCTCCTGCAAGTCCGCACTGGCTGGAAGGGCGTGGGACATTGCATGACCCTGGCAGTGTTTTTCTAAGTACCCTCATGGCTCCTTCTGAAAAAACGTGTTCACTTACGCCTGCAAGATTTCTACATGGTAGGGAGGTACTTGCTATCCCTGTCTGACATACGAGCATTTCAAGAGGAGAGGGCCAAAGCTGTGCACCGGCTGGCGTTTGGCCACCAGCACCAGCACGGATCCTGTGGCCCAGCCCTTTGCCATTTGCCTATAGGATCAAACCTGCCTTGTTCCCATCCCGGCGCAGCACAGAGGTTCCCGTCTGAGTGATGCCCCACATGCCAGAGGGAACCTAGGATGCTGCAAGGTCTCTGAGCATTAAATGAGTTGGGCTGTAATGGCCTGGGCAGTGAATTGTCAACCCAAAGCTGAACTATCTGTAGGAAAAGACGTTTCCTCTGAAATAATGCCACCTAAGCTTGGTTCCTGGCTAACCTCCTAGTTAGCTTTGGCTTTCAGGGCCATGGTTCCTCATACCAAATCAGACCCAGTCTCTGTAGAGGACATAAGGCACTGTTACAATTATGACTTATGTGAAAATAGTGAGCAAAGAATAAATTTTGCTCAAACTAACAGTCGTCAGTTTTTGCTTTTTTTTTTTTTTTGCCTAATTGGGTTTGCTTTAAACCAAATTCTGAGAGCATCTATCCAGCACAAGGTCAGTGTACTGATGATACTGCTCAGATAGTGGAAGCCTTTTTCAAGATTTTTCCAGGGGACCTGCCTGGTGTGGAAATCCCCTGCAGACATGAAGGTTGCTTATTAAGTTTCACCTCCTTTTGCCTGCAGCCTGAGAGGGAAGGGACCATTTGAGGATGGGTCAATATTACATCAACACCAGGACATACTCCAGCTATACCTGGCTAGCATGGGACCCTGAAGGCTACAGTGAGCTGTAACAAAACAGAAAGTCCGCAGGCTGCTGCAAGATTTGCTAGGGCTAGGTCAAATAACTCAGCCAATTAGCATTTTTTCATCCTTAACCTGGCCTTGTACAGTTAATAAACATCACTGAACATCATACATCAGATGAACAGCATTTGGTCTTCTAACCATGGAACTGCCCATTTCCTTGCAAACTTGCCAAGTTTCTTGTTAGCTGCACTTGCCCTCTGAACTGCTACCAAATGATTGCTTTCAGGTTCTCTTACTCCAGGATGGCACTGAGCTGCTTAAATGTTGCCTCAAAGCAAGGTTCAGTCACACAAGTAAAAACTTGTCATTACAATGGGACTGATCTCAGTTCTCTTTTCTGCATCTACAGCTTTGGTTTGAGTTGCTTGGGAGGGTTGTTGCACCAAGCGGTGAATGCCATCGAGGCCAGGCTGTCCCCTGCGGATGCCTGCTCTGCCCTGATTCACGCTGCCTCGCCTGATTTTGCAGTGGCAGGACACAGCCCAGCTGACACCCTCGTGTCTCACCTGCCTGCTGCTAGTCCTGCTGCGAAGGAGCAGAGCGAGCTGTGTGAACCACCATGGTTCATATCCCACTGTGAGTGAACCCACTTGATGAGCTTATTGCAGTGAACACTAATAACTGGACTGCGAACAATGGCAGCTGAGAAGCAGGTTAGATCATCCAGTCCAGCCTCTGTTGCAGGGGTGGTAATGTGCAGCTTGGAACAGCAACCAGAGCTAATTCCCGCTTAAACTTGAGTCGAGTCCCTTTAGGAAGCACCATGCCAATGCATTGCAAACAGACTGAGACAAGTGTATCAGAAAAAAACGTGTGTGTCATTCAGTCTTGAAAATGCCCTGGTAGCAATACGATGCTAATTTAAGTCCTTTTCAGACCCCACTGGTAAGTCTCCCTGTTAAATCCAACGTGCTCAACATCTCTTCATGGTGAACCTGCTGAAGACGTGTGAAGTGGGATCCATGCTGTGGACCTTGGGGTGGCAGGGACAGAGCTTCGCACTGTGCCATTGTCACCCTGTGCAAGCATGCAGGGACCCAGTGCCGCACACCGGTCTGCCTGCAGCATCCCGCTGACTCCATGGTCCTGACAGGCTCCAGCCACAGAGATGCCTGTCCCACCAGCCAAGAAGCAGCCAGGCGGAGGCATGTGAGAGGATTCTGGGATATGTTGTCAATGTCAATATTTTTACAAGAAAATGGAACTTTTTTATTTAAATTGTGGAATCTATTTCTCTGAGGGGAAACATGGAAAAAATTACATAAGCTTGCCGATCAAAATCTAACAAGTTTATTCAAATCCCAGATCACTTTTTTTTTTTTCTTTTTATTTAATTGAAGAAAACATTCTGTACTGAAAGGAGAGTCTAGTTCCTGCTTGGTCATGTTCCCAATGCGCTGCCTGTGTCTTGGCTGTGTCTCAGAGAGACTCTTCAGAGTGCTGCTGATAGGATTTAAAGCTTGTCAGTGGTGCTGGGCTGAGTTTAAAGCCCAAAGCCAGCAGCTGTGGGGACTGTCTGTGTTTGCATGCATAGTTAATCAGACATTGATTAACATCTTCAGCACAACAAATCCCTGTGGATCACAGTTTAATGGATCCCTCCTTGGTCCTACACAGAAAACGTGGTGTAGTGCAGTCCGTGTGAGCTTGCAAAAAACCAGCTTCTGACTGCAAAGTGGGAATGTTTCTGGTCATGTCATCAGCACTTTAGACAAGTATTTTGCTTTTGTATACACATCTAAGGGTGGGACCATTTATTTATCAACTAGCGCCCTCCCACCCTGCCCCAGAAGAGTCCCACATTATTCACTGCTTACCTTTTTTCCCCCCTTTTTTTTTCCTTTCAAGCTTTCAATTAAAACCAAAACTGATCATTTTATTGGCCCAGTGTTTCTACTCTGAGAGATTGCACACCTGGAGGTTTTTACAGGAGTTTAGTTTTGGTCTAAATCCTGTGGGGTTTTGTCCCCCTCACTTAACAAGAATCAGAATAGCTTACATTCTTGCACCATGCCTTTCCTCCCAAAGGACACTAAAACCATTTAAAAACTATAAAAGCTGCTTTTTTTGTAAACAGAAATCACTTTACCCATCAGCAAAGCACAGCCACCTGGAGGGGAGCAAGAGTAGAGAGCAGCAGCTGCTTAAAAGCACCCCACGTTGTTGCATTTTAAGCTGGAAAGTTACTGTATCCAGCTGAATGTACGGATGGCATTTAAGAAGGTAGGATGTGATTTTTCAAATTGTAATTTGACTGAGAGAGCATTCCCAGCTCTTGCCCCAAGTGCAATGAGGCATTTAATTTCAGCGTGCAATCAGTCTAGCAGCTTATGACTTATCAGAAAGAAAACCAGGACCTCTGGCAGGAAACTATCCTAAAGCTATGTAGAAAGGAAAAAAAGAATCAAATGAATAATCAGGTCCCAAGCACAACTGTGTAGTATTATTTCAGGAAGGACTAAGGGCTGAGCGATCTCAGGCGGCTTTGTTTTTCAAGTCTCAGAAAATTACAGCCCAGGGGGATATAGCTGCAAACAATTCTCTTGATGGCACTCACAAAAATCGTCTTTCTCATCATTGTCAGAATATTATTATGATAATAATAACAACAACAGCAGCAACTAGTAGTGATGGTACCAGTAAAACCAAGTTCATGTGAACATACTTGAGGCTAGTTTTGTTTGTTTTCAAAGACATTTCTTTTTGATGACTCAGAAGTACTAAACTCTGTTATGGCAAGTTCTGCACTTGGCAGCACGTACATGAAAGGTACAGAAAAACCAACACAAGTTTGGAGTTATCATGTGCATCTTACCCAGTTAGGGATAATGTGCCAAGGGAGAACTATATATGCATTTTAAAACACTGCAGCTGGAGTAAAGATTTTAAATGAGCACCCTACTGAAAAGCAGTTTCACAGAAGACATTAACAGCTGCTGAGGCTGCAGTTGTATGATCATCACAGCAAGAGGAATTACTGCTTATTTAGCACTCCTCATCCTGGGGTCTCCCAATGACCCCGAGGGGCTGCATGAGAGACAGAAAGGGCTGTTACTCTGACCAAAGTGATAAAAAGGCACTGTTCCTCTTCTAATTAATAAATCCAGATTCATTAAAGTCAGAGGAGACTGTTCAAGCACCTATGCTGTCTCCAGGCTATCACAGATCAGGCAATTTCCAAAAGTTCCTCCTTTTGCTGAGCCTGGTGCTGGGATGTGCTCCAGAAAGAGAGACTTCCTCCATTGACAAAAGGCAGCAAAGGAGTGTGCACTGCTTCCCTTGGTAATATTTTTCTGCATTTTCCTAAAACAAAATGCTGTTAAAGAACTGTCATCCCTTGAACAATATAACAAACAGAAAGCGGGATTTGAAACAGGACTAAAAGGATTGAGTGGCCTGAGGTGGCATACAGGCAAAAGGGAGTGACCTGAGCCCAAAACTGCAAAAATAAACTTGTGCTATTCCCTCTGCATTTGTCCCAGAGGTATCTGGACTGCACATATGATTCCTGTGTCCTGGCTCAAATCAAATCTGCATCCTCCCCTACGCTCTTCTGTACTATTCATTGCTGTTCTGAAGTGCTCTTGGCAGCCTATGAAGAAAATAACACATTTTTTTTAAAGACAGAAGAGGTTAATGGGCAAAATTGAATAAATTCTTCCTGAATTTCTAAATATAGTGTAAATTGCAGAAGCAAAAAGAGTTTTAAAAATAGTAAGTTCTTTATGTAGCTCATTTTTTTCTTTTCTTCCCATCTGCCCAATGAATATAATCTAGTTTCACTCACACCAGTGAAATCCATGCTGAAATCAGAGCAGTATCATGACAGAACACCTAAACCCAAATACCAAGTAAACAGGTTTTCTGTAGGTTGGTTTGTCTTCTTCTTGATCTAGATTTTGTGGCTCAGTTAACATCTTCTCTATAAATTTATAGTTTCATTCAAAGGGAAATTAGATATTCTGACTACAATGACCTCCTCAAAAAAAGGGCTGCTAGATGGTAAAGATAGAGTTAAGGCAGGTTGACGGCAGCAGTTGGTGCATCTAATTTATTTTCTTTATTAACATTAATTGAAGATAACCCTCTTAATTCCATTTGCTTCCCATATGCTGCTTCCATGTTAGAAGGTCATTCACAAGGTGTAAGCCATAACCAGGTTCACCACATGGAAAGACGGAGCATGCAATTCTTGCAAGGAGATCAACTGATATTCCATCCCTCAGCGATAAGAGTCCACAACAGGATGAAGATAACATCAGAGTCATTGAGGGAAAGAGTAACTGTACCTGAAAAATACATCATGATCAAACCTGTAAAGTATGTCTGCAGGAAACCTTAGAAGGCCTCAATGTTTTTTATCAACTCTATCTTTTTTAAGTACTGAAGTGATATAAAAGCAGAGGGAAATGATTATAGAATTTTGATGCCTTTACAGTATTTCTTTCAGGGCTATGGGTCACCATAGAAATACACCAGAAATAACCCGGGCCAAATTTAATTGAAAAGTGTAAGTGCAACCAAAGCCTTGGAAGCTGGGGAGACACATTATTTTAAGTGTAAAGTGTAAGTTCCTTATCCAACAAACTTTTACACACCATCTGATTTTGAGACTATCCCATCAACTTAAACGCGGTTTAAAGGGTGCAAAATTTTAAGCACTGTTGACTAAAGATATTTTGTATGTACTTCAGCTTTGTTCAGCAAAACTTATTTAGAGTAAATAAACACAGCAGTTTGTCATGCTTTGAGAAGCCTGCCTAAAAGTTATGTTAATTTCTGTAAAGGACAATAAAGACGATAAAGAACTTGTACCTTGGACATATAAATTAAACATGTACGTTAAGGTGTGCTCTAATATGAGGAGAATTACATTCTTGTCATGGAGGAATTAAAGTCCTGTAATTAATTTGCATGTTAGCCTGAATTTTTTTTGTGATCTAGATAGAAGAGACATTTGGGCAGTTAGTGTCTGTATTATCAAAGTTGTCTTCTGAATATATTTGAAAAATTACTTTATGGCAACACATAACCCTGATTAAATTACAATATTAGCATAGATAACTCCGGCATAGATAAAGTATGGTAATGCATAGTTTGTAAATGTGCATCTAAGTATTATAGCTTGAGGGTAAAAACAGAGCCAAAGAGAACTCTTTTCCTAGGAAGAGATCTCTGGCATCTGCCACTTATTTTTTCTGCTAAAAATGTGGGTATGAGAAAAGGCTTTGGCTTTGTTAGAAAGCTTGCTGAAAGAGTAATATTGAAGAGTATTTAACTTATACTTTGCATAAGTAGTATTTATTATGTAGGTATGTAATATTTTCTGTAATAACTTTAATATGTCCATGTGATTGTTCAGTAGGATGTACCAAATGAAAAGGATATTTAACAGGTCTATTTTTGTCACAGCTTCTACCTAATGATCCACCACATATGCATACCATGTGGAAGACATGAGGCCCGAACAGGCAGACTCAGAGTAGGTTCAGGACCATATTTTAGGCAAAACTGGAGCTCGGATTCAGAGGTAGATTCAAAGTCAGCCTGAAATCACCTTTTCTGCTCTTGCAGGACTTCACATCGGCAAGACAGGCAGAAGGCATGCGAGGACTATTCTTGTAAGTGAATAATACTGGAAATCTCACTTGCTAACTGCTTGTCCTTGTGACTGTCCACTGCTTGTCCCCAGAATTTCAGAATTAAAACTACCTTCAGGAAATTCTACTTGCACTTTTGCCCCATGCACAAGAAGAGGCCTTTTCAGATTTCAGGTGTTATACAAACTTTCTGACCTGAGTAGCCACCCAACTCTTCCACCTAATCCCCCAGGGCAGATAGGAGCTGTTGTGCTAAGTAGAACCTTGGTTCTGTAGTAACATTATATGATTGTATGGAAAGGGGTAATATCCTTTCATAAGACTCCAGAATCTTCCTATTCTGTAACAAGAATATAATCCCCTATTACTAGAGGATAATTCAGAAATGTTATGGGAGCTTGCCACGAAGGTATTCCCTTCCATTCTTTCCCCTGCAGAACTGCAATATGACTCCAAACTGAGTCCATTCCTCAAACTATTTAAAATTAACTGGATGGGTTGCATGACTTGCAGTGGTCTACACTACCTTTATTTAAATCTGACCTAAAATGGTAGGAAATAGGCAGCCATTTACCAAAATACAAACTTTTCTCATAGCAATCACAGGGCCTTTAAATGGTTTAAATCCCCATCACAGGAGACTAATGCTTATAGTACCAGGTGGCTCCCTTTTTCATTCAAGTAGATGTCAGCTCTTTAGATTGTGTAAGACCTGAACACTAGTTCTAGAAAGGATTCTTCCACGTGACATTTCAGGTAGTTACACTGATAAGGAAACGCCAATATTCATGCTGTATCCTATACAACAGGCTAGTTCCTATAGCTATTTGTAAGTTGTCCCCATCAGCTGAACAATTTCCAGGCACATGAACAACAAGAAGGGATTTTTCTTTCTTTTTTTCTGATGTCTAACACATGAACTGTCTGATTTAAATTTGATACTGTAGATGCAATATAGTTACTGAATTTCCTACCTCTCTTTACATTATGGAACCAAGATAGTATTTTCCAGGGAACTTCATGCTGTTTCTTCTTCTAAAGAGCCCAAGTATGTATTTAGGTGAATCTGTTTCATATTTCATGCTTTATTGGTGCTTTGCATCATTTTAAATAGATTTGAGTTCACAGAGTTCTATGAAGTCTGAACCAGATTTTCTAATGATTAGTGGAAAGATCTCAGGGCAAATTCTCCTACGGACTATTATCATTGTCATCCAAACCCAGACCTCAGAACTGAATATGCAGACCTACAAAGATTACTTGAATGCCAACAAGTTTTCGGGTGGTATAGAGGCTTGGAGTCTCTCGTTGGATTATACCTCCCTGCTGTCTGCAGCCAGAGAAAAAGGGCCAGGCTGAGACTGTCCTTTACCAATTTGTGGATATGGTTTTGATTCCTTGGGGCTGAGAGCTGTAGCTGGCATTGGGTTGCTCTGGCTGAGTATAGGAAATCAGAACGTAACTGAAACAGGAAAGGGATTAGGAGGATGGAAAAAAGGGAAGGGACACAACCACAACCGCAAAGCAGTTCCTACTGCATGCAATTCAACCCATGCCTATTGTGCTTAGCTGCCTTTTCCCATGCACTTGTTTTTGATCTACAGCACACGCGACGGTGGTAACTACTAAAACCAAGGGAACATTTGCAAGCTATCAAAGGAGGTGGAGTCACTCAGGCAACTGTAAAGGGAAACTCTGCTATTTCTCAGGATATTTATAGAAGGGTACCCCCACTGCCATTTGTGCTTCAGGGAGGTCCTTCCCTTGATTACTGATAGTGTGTACTTTAGTCATGTGTGGTGCAGCAGATTGGGCTTAGCACTGTGAGCCACAGTTCCCCTTTCCCAGAGCTTCCTTTGAACTTTGCAGCCCTATGCAATAAACTTATGTGTGGTGCTGTGCTGGCCCACCCAGAGAGTGAGATATTTCTTGGAAGCTGTCTTCCACTTCCCTATGGCAAGCTACTGTGAGAATGCTATGGTAGAATCTCTGTGTAAGCACTGCTTCTCCCTCCCCTCCTTGCTCCAGCCTGCCCACTGCAGGCAAACTAGGACTATCCCAGCTGGAGCAGCACCCTTTGTCCAGTGTTGTCTCTGATCTGGGACCTTTCATTACTGTCCCACTCTGTGTGGACTGCTTGCAAAGCAGGATGTTCAGGGACAACATCACATTTGCCCAAAGCCATTGTTTCAGCTTTTGTTTTTAATTGCAGCGCTCTCAATAGCTGGCCTTTTTTAACTTTTCTTTGATTATGAAACAAGGCTATGTTCCATGTGTTTCATTACTGATGGTGCCTTTCAAATCTCTAGACCATTCTCAAAACAACAGTTGGAAAACACTTTTCAGGTCCCTCTCCTCAACAACAGCTGGTGCACTTTCAAAGACTTTGGTTTAAGATGAGAGAAGGGAAGGGAATACCAGAAGGGCCAAGCAAACCCGTCAGATCTCTTATGCAAACACACTGTCACTCTCATGATTGATGGGATCCTTGGCCATCTCTGGAAGGCTTTCAAACACACTCTGTTCTGGAGTGGTGTGAGTTTCAGAGGGTCATTCTGGCAGGTGTGACTATACACAAATTAAGTGTTAGCTCCCCAAATAAATACTGACTCCAGGAAGATAATAAGTACCATTTTCACAACTCACTATTGTGAGCAAAGCAAATTGTCTTAAAGCTTAGGGATATTCAGGAAAGACTCCGAGAACTTTACAGTTCACTAGGCACCAAGCATTAAGTTTAGTCATATACTACTTCTGCCAACAAATATATGCTTCACACCCAAAACTGTGAATGTATGTTTTTATGCTATGGCTTTAAAAAAGAATAAAAAACCTCACCATATATTTAAAGTAAAATTTTAGTCTGGTATCCAGGAAAGTATCCTGTTTACTTGAAAACATCTTCAAGGACTAGTTTATCAGCAGGAAGAAGCTTGTGATATAGCTATCTTTTCACTGAGAAGAAAAAATCCCTAATTTCAAATGGCTTTGAAAGAGTTCCAAACTTGAAAAGAAGCAGCCTTATGTCCATTGTTGATACAAGACAAATATTTGATACAATATAAAGTTAAATGTGAATGTGACTCTATTTGACAATTTCAAATACACTGTCTAAATGGAAAGGTCAAATAACTATGCACACCAGTTTTTATCTCCACATATTAGAAAGACATGTTTTTCTAGTGTTTTCGTCTACTGTGAACCATGACTAAAAGTGTGTATCAGCCTATAAATGCACTGCCCTGACACCTGTTTCAATGTCAAGCAAAAGCACTTCCTTCTTTTTCCAGAAAGTGAATCACCCTCTTTTTTCTTTTATAGGTAATAATTTGTACATACAATACCTTCCACCTAAATTTCCAGAAGTGGGAAAAGTCTCGCTATACCCTTGGGAGACCCGTATGTGTGAAGTGAGGAAGAGAGAATGTGTTAGGTTCCCAGTGACCTAGGGAAAGTCAGAGCAGATGTAAAGAAACAGTTCCATTTCATCCCTCTCTAACGTGTTGCTGTAACTATTAAACCTTACTCCCCTTATAATAATTATAACCCAGTGGAGAGTTACCCACACAGCTCATGGATCTACTTGGAAATATGCTTTTTCGGTGTTTTCCCAGGGTTCTCTGGAGAACAATAGGCTCATAGGTTTTCTTTGTAATCGGCATGGGTGGGTTAAAAGAAGAAACCCCAAATACTGTGCGATATTCATGGGTCTATACATTTGGCGGGGCTCAGTTTTGCCAGCAGGCAGATGGGTAGAAATCAAAGACTATTCAGTCACTGTATGAGCTTTGCGGCTGCTTCCGGATGAAATACTCTGGGAATTTGCCATTATACTGGAAAATGCTGGAATTAATTTTGCTTTTACAATTGCACTAACCATGGTCAGTGCTTCATCCCCTGTCATTGAAGGGCAAAAGACATTTTCTGCTATGGATGAGTCAGATTTGTCATGCGCGAAAATCTTGCTCTTGGCAGATTTTCATAATCAAGGCCATTTTTCACTATCATTGATGCTGCAATATTTTTTCCTCTGCTTCACCAGTTGCCTCAGACCCCTGCCTCTTTAAAAGTCCCAACTAACTCGTCACAGGGGCCCAAACTCCTGCATGTGTCTGAGGCTGGAGAATTTTAGCACTTTACAGCCTACTCAAATTGGGTCATTGTGCATGTGCCTCCAGTCTGCCCTGGTACATGAATCACCCTTTAAACGAGAACTCTTATTTACCATTATACAATTTTAATGCTATAAAGGCAACTAGATGTTTCATTTACAGCTGGGTTCTGAATCCTGGCCTTGAAAATGTCATTCTGGTTTTAATTTCTTGGATACTTTTGTTTTGAATATATTGTCAGTGATTGAAAGCGTATACAGGGTGGGAAGGGGAAAGACAGCGGAAGAGTCACCACATTACATAGCTTGTGAAAGGCTGGAACAGGACGACTGCTGTAGAACAATGCACATTTAGAAAGGCGCGGAGCCTGTGCTGGCAGCTTTAAGGAGCTTTAAAGTGATGTGGATATAATATGTCCCCAGCATGAGGTTGCATTACTCTGCCAGAGTAATGCAATGGAGAAGTACTGCCAAAGGGTAAATGCAGAAAAGTTCCCAGTATCTCGTTGAACATGGAAGCTATGAAAAGCAGTCATAGAGGATGCTTTGTTGTTGCAAATACAGGAGGGATAGGGCTGATAAAGGGAGGGAATTACTCTCTTCCACCACCCCTGCCCCCACACATGTTGACAGGGCTGTCTCTATGGTCCTTTTATAGATCATGGAGAGAGATCAGCCCTCTGCGGGAATTACTAAACTATTTCAGAACCTACTTTAAAAAGGAATAAATAATTCCCTACTCCACAGTGTATATTGACTTGACAGACACTGACTACAAAAACACTTTGGCGTGACTAGTTCATAGGCAGATGTCTGCATTGTAAACTTTACCTGACTATACTTAGACAGATAAAATTCCACCCAAAAAACCTCTACCCTGCAAGGGCATCTTCCAGGGTTGCTTCACATACCCCTTGACCTCCCTGAGCCTTTTCATAGGGAGAACCTTTGATGCCAACATGGCAAATAGTATTTGTATTGTTTGAGGTTTTTGAATTGGGGTCCATGGCCTTTTCACAGGTCTTCAGGAACAGATACTCCAGCGGCAGAAGCTGAAGAAGAAAAAAATTTTATAAAATACATACATACACTCAAACACACGCATAAACATATATATATACATATATGTAGATAAAAAGTCAAATTTTTGTTCTGAGTTTGGAAAAAGTGTTGTAAATGTGCAGGCACTTGATTAATAAGAGCTCATTTATCCCTTACTAGTCNNNCTGGTGTCATTACCTCGAGGAGGTGGCACAGTGTTAGCACTGCATGATAACACATGGACCCGCTGTGAGTCAAGGGTCACAAAAAGCAAGAAGAGCAGATTCAAACTGAGTTTCATGTATGTAAAATTAATAAAACTGAAGAGTTGCTTCTTGTCACTTTACATGCACAACTATAAAATTCCTGCTAAACTAGTTCCTTAGTGAGGCATATTCTTTTGTGACACTGAGTATGGTTTGGTCATGAGTTACCATTTTAGTATTTCAGGCATTTGCTAATTTACTGTAAAATTTTAATTATGTTGTACTCTTAGTTTATTTGCAAAAAAACAAATAAACAAAAAAACCCCAACCAAACAAACAAAACACCACCCATGAAAAAAAAAAAACCAGCAACCCAGGAATTTCCAAATTTAATTGGTTAGATCTAAAAAATCAATTAAGTGGTAGCAGTGCTATGGATATTCTTTTCTTCCTTGTTGGGCAGTTGGCTAATAGGTTGGGTTGCTCTGAAGGTTGTTCCCAAACATAGGTTTTGATCTGTGACGGGAATCCGAACTCAACTTACATGTGTTTCTAGTAATGTAGTAGTATAGTGATTACTTATATGAGGGAAATATGTTACCTAAACTTGTTTTGCA
>JAVJGI010000057.1:45526253-45541541 GCA_035590275.1 Ibycter americanus
GAGAAAAGGACACGTATCTTACTTTTCTACTCCATACAGCCATGAAGTTTAAGTCTACCTGCTTTCTAGATGTTCCAGCCCATGCAAAAGGGGAGGAGGAAGCAGCTGCTCTTTTCCAAATCCATTCAGTCCTTATTCCTGACAGTCTTTGCCAAAAAGGCTATCAAATACAGTGATGGGGCATGGGGCGTCTTGGGGATGGGGGAGGGAATTTGGATATGGCTATTTTTCCTTCAGGAAATAAGCTAAATCCCAACAAAAAGCCACTGGAACCAAACTAGTGACCCTGAGTGTGATGCCTTCTAAGTCTGTCTTTGGAAAGGTAGCTTGTTATGCATATGGGATGAAAAACTGCATCCTGGAAAAACACAGAAAGTACATATATAAAGAAAAAGAAACACAATGAAACAACTGCTTTGTGTTTATATTTCCATGGGTCAGTGCCAAGTATCTCTCAGCCTGTTACCCATATAATGTTTAGTGTACCATATGTTTTTTAAACCAGTGGATTAAACTCCTCCATGGTTGTGAAAAACATCAGTGTATTTGTTCTGGACTTCCTCTCCCTGCATTTATTGTTAATTTACAAGTTTCTCACATCCCTCTGACAATTTCTGTCTGTCTGTTTACATGTTTTAGATTTCTGATGGAATGTATATATTGCTCTTACTGCCACCCAAGATCTGTTGCCCATTATTCCCAGGAACATCAAAAGTCACTCAGCCATATTGTAGTGGACATTTGAAAACACAGGCCAGGGGTATCTGTCATGTATTTTCAGTCCCAAGTTCCTTGATGCCTGCTCAGAGCAACATCTCCCTTCAAAGAGAAGACTGTCAGGTGTCAATCTCTGTTCAAAGCTCAGGAAAAGTCTTAATCTAGATCTTTTTGAGTGAGGCAGAATGAGAACCAGAGATTCCTAATTCTAACTTAGCCTCTGTCACAGCAATTTTAGCTGCATACTTCACTTCATGACATTCAATGGTCAAGCATTATGTCAGAAGCCAGAGAGGGAGCTGGTTTTTTGCACATCATGGTCTTGCACATCTCTGTACAGCTGGACATGCACACATCTTCTCAGTTTCAGAAGCTCAGCCCTTGAAGATACAACCACCAGTGCCACCCATTTTTCCTACTCTCAGGTCTCTGACCTGCCAAATGGAAAAAGGCGTTAATTATTAACTCCCATTCATATAGGTATATGAATTACACAGGAACATCAATATAAGGTACAGCTTTAAAACTCTTAATGTTACTGATATCTGTGCTGAGGATTAGGGAACTTGGTTGAAACATAAGGATTCTTCTGTGTGGTTTCCACTTCTCCTGGAAGCAGAAAATGTGAAACACAAACAGAACTGGAGTAAAGACTAGCAGAACTGCTAGCCTCCTTTTGAATGTATAAACAATTCGCCATGCGTTCATAATGGCTTGCAATAAATATTCTGGAGAATGCGTTTGTTAGTGAAAAACTGACTGGAGCAACAAGTATAGAGAAATGATACATTCTGATTTGTAAATGTGACTGTTCTTTGCAGGAATCTTCTTGTCAGAGGGGCACCCACCCTCACTGGAGGTGTATAAGTATGACATCTGCAACATTCACATCAAACATTACAAACTATTTGGCTCTGGGTGCCTGCACAAAATGCAGCTGGTCAAGAGCAGTCACTTCCACAGAGATTGCTGCCGCTCTCGGATGTGGCTGGGCATCTCATGCCAATACAGAGCCTCAGCCATGGTATGCTGGGAACTTGCTCATTAACAGTGGGAAAAATGATGAAGCTGTCACTTTAAACCACCACAGACATATTTTCCAAAGTTAGAGCGTGGGTCAGAGCTCATTTCTGATGTGAGGGCAAGCGGTGAGCTGTGTCTAAATATTCTGAAAATGCATTCATTTACTTGAAAAGAAAAGCTCTGACGGCTTACGCAATGTGATAAATGTTTAGTTGTCACATTACCTAACCTGGAAAAGTCTGCATCTATTGCTGGGAACCAAGGCAATGGGAAAAATGTCAAAAATTCATTGTTTCAAGTAGGAAAACAAAGTGAAAACCTTCTCACAGATTGTGGCTGGGAAGAATATTAACTGGTGCTCAGCTACTCATAAGTGCTTCGTACCAAACTCCCATTGACTACAATGACATGACTGCATCCTGTGGGAACGAGACTCTTGAAATTTTTTTGAGGAGCTGACCTATCTTTCTTGTAGCCTGGGCCTTTGATAGAATATGAGGCATCAAAAACTGTTTTGACATAAGCACTTTGTTTCAGCTTTTTTGCTGCTGTCTCTCAGCAAGGACTGGGAGTGTTTCGGCAACGGTTAGTCAAAATCCAGAGCTGAGACTGACTGACAAGTCTCAGTATTTGTCACTGCCTAGTTCCCATTGCTTTCACAAGCAAACAGCAGCCCACGTGCCTCTGTTGACCTACCCTGCTCAGTCCGGACTGTTGCTTTCCATCGGATGGATGAGAACTGTGGAGGAAACCATCTTGTCCAGACCACCAGGTAGGGCTGGTGAAGCACTGGCATGGATCATCAGGGAATGTTGGGAATTCCTGGCACTGAATAGTTTTAAAAATGGGTTTGGCAAATGTCCATCAGGAATAACATAATTCTGTGAGATATTTGGGTTGTACCAGAATTCTCTACCTATTACTGAGCTTTTTAAGAAGTAAGCCAAGTAAAAATCTCCTTTACTCTGTACAACTAGGCAGAGAAGGACTAGGGCTTTGGGGGGGAAAGAGTACCCTCTAATCACCACACAGACAAAACTGTCAGCCTCATGCCAACTTCCAGCATCATCAGAGACCAGCTCCCAGTGCTGCCGGAGCAGACTCAGAAACCAGGCTGACAGTTTATGCAGAGGGCGTGGGTCCCTGTGTCCTGCACTGCCCTCGTGTCCTCAGTGCCACTGCCACAGCTTTCACCGGGGCTCGCCCCAGCAGTGCCCCCTGTGTTATTGTTGACGCACATATGGAAGGAACAAAAAGGCACCTTCAGTCTAGACAGTCCCCACATCTTACCAACACCCTCCCCCCTTGATGGGTTTGGACTTGCTCTGAGGAAGAGTTGTGTGGGGAGCCTGGGGATGCCTATCTCAGCCCAAACCCATGTACACATGCACATTCAAAGAAAGTTGGCAGCTGGGCTATAGATTTTCACTGCCTCCAAGGCAATTTCATTGGTCCTCTAGGTGAGAAAATCGCTGTGAGTTTGAAGGTGGAGCATGTTGGTGTGGTATGGTGGGAAGCGACTGTGCATTGTGTGCTTCTGCGTAGAAATACAGACTATGTCCTGAGAATGCGAGTGTTGCCATCTTCTTTACAAAACAGCCACAGGAATGTATACGTTTTTCAAAAATGAGATAGGCAATGTCTGGTCAAAGTGCTGTCCGGAGAAATGACAGGTGTTTGTTCTCGTGGGACCTCTTCATGTCACAGCTCGTCTGAATATTAAAAGGGATCATTTGTGTGTGAAGGGGTAAAGAAGGGTCAGGGTCACATTGTTCTTTGCTCGCTTTGTTCTGTTAGAACAAAGCAAGGAGTCAAACTTGAATCCACAGAGCAGACGGGCAGCCAAACTGCATGCTTGGGAACCTGTTTGCATTTGTAACTAGCATAGTGTTAATTAAATTGAAATGAATTCACAGGCATAGTTTCTGAGCTGGTTTGTTTTTCTATAAAACTTTGTTTCAGGGATAAGAGGGAAAGAGGAGAGATGTTTCTTTTGTGCATGCATGTGACAATTTAAGCACAGTTACTTAACACTCCAGCCTTCTTTGCATGCATAGTGCAAATCACAAAAAGACAATTCACAGTCCAGAACATTATTATAGTCCTCATAGTAACCATACTTGAGTTTTGCTTTTTTACCAGAAATTGTACAGGAGTGAAATAAGATATTTACATTGTCAGTAAAACTTGGGGTTTAGCTCATTTAAAATATATGATTCCTATGAATAACAGCTCCAAATTTCAACTGGGATTAAATTACGTGTTATCTCATTAGTATTCAACATCACCACTACAGCCTTCAGTTGCGGCTCTGCCCTATAAAGTGTGCATGTGAACACAGCATTGAACAGGCTCTGTCTTTCTAAATCAATCTATATTAAGTTAATTCAGTGATACTGGTTGGTTTCAGCTGGGACAGAGTTAATTTTCTTCTCAGTACCTGGTGCAGTGCTGTGTTTTGGATTTGGTGTGAGAACAGTGCTGATGGCACACGGATGGTTTTGGTTGTTGCTGGGTGACGTTTACACTAAGTCAGGGACTTTTCAGTTTCTTGGGCCCTGCCAGCGAGAGGTCTGGAGGGGCACGGGACATTGGGAGGGGACACAGCCAGGGCAGCTGACCTGAACTGGCCAAAGGGACATTCCATACCATATGACGTCATGCTGAGTATATATAAGCTGGGGAAAGAAGAAGGAAGGGAGGGATATTTGGCGTTACGGTGTTTGTCTTCCCAAGTTACCGTTACACATGACAGAGCCTGGCTTTCCTGGGGATGGCTGAGCACCTGCCTGCCCATGGGAAGTGGTGAATGAATTCCTTGTTCTGTGTTGCTTGCGTGCACGGCTTTTGCTTTACCTATTAAATTGTTCTTATCTCAACCCACAAGTTTTCTCACTTTTACTCTTCCGATCCTCTCCCCCATCCCACTGTGGGCGGAGTAAGCGAGAAGCTGCGTGGTGCTTAGTTGCCAGCCGGGGTTCAGCCACGACGGATACACACACAGAACAGACCTTCTGCCTGGTGCTCTGCTACCAGTCTGTGCTCGCAAGGCTAAGGGATGTACATAGCACATTTGACTTCAATCTGTGAAACACACAATAAGCACATTTCCATTTTAAAGTCATCCTCCAAAGCGGAGCTGAAACTGATAAAAAAGCCCTATAATTACTAAAAAAATAATAAAGAGAAAGAAATATGTTGCTCAAGTAGGAAGAAAGATGACATTTAGATGGGCTACCAGATGGCTAGCACTGCTGTGTTTGTGATACCGTTCGTGTCTGTTTCAGCTGTGAGGAGGGCTATATAGAGTCGTGGGACTTACACACCTCTGATGTGTTGACAGCAAAAGTCACACAGCAGGCTAGAAAGGCTGGCCCTGGAGCCATTGTCCGGCCTACCTCTAAAGCTACAGAACAGCTAGGTCACCCTATAGCTCTGACTGCACACTAAAGCCAGGAGGACCTGGTAGATGGTGCAGGACCTGGCCTCTGGGAAGGGGCAAGGGCTTCTGCCTCCTCCTGAGTCTTCAAATCAGGCAGAGAAGGGAAGACATGTTCCATACTTGATCAGGAGAGGAAGTCCTCAGTGCCACCAAGACAGCAACTTGGCCGAGAACAGGGACCAGAAGCACTTACCATTCCCAGAGTAAGGACCCGACCCCAGGGAACAGCAGTGCCTCCCCAGTCTGAAGGGGCTGAGGAATGGGAGTGAATGCCTGGCTGTACCCTGCCAATCCCAGGTTGTCACCTGAAGCTTAATACGAAATACAGAACAAATACTGGCTGCAAAACATATTGAATCCTGTTATTTGTAATCACAGCTGTGGAAGACTGACTCCCATAGCCAATATAATTCCAAAAGGGTTTAAAATTATTTGGGCCATGTTATTTGGTATGCTTTTACTTATTTACACCCCTTTAATCATGCCAGTACATAGGCAATACGTGGCTTAACCTATCACCCGAGGAATTTTTCTGCATGAGGGAATCAGAGTGCTAAGATTTTCTTCATAGCTTTTATTAGAGTTTTGAAGTTCTGTATTAAATCAATTATTTTTTCTTTTGTGGATCCCTTTTTGCTTTGATTTTTCCAGTTTCAGCCAAGGCAAATGCAACTGAAATATTAAACTTTGCTTGATTTGAAGGGAAGGAGGAAGGAGAAATGTGATGTCATGAAACCACTGTATTTCTCCCTGAAAGTAATAGACCTTTCCTTCCTGTAATTTCAAAGCTTACCTAAAATTTGCTGAAATATTTGGCAAATGCAGGATGTGCTTTGGTTTCATAATCAGATATACGGTTAGGATTTTACAAAGTTGAAAGCAGGCCATGCAGGAACTGCTAAAGCTGCTGTCAAGCACTCGTGACTTTGTTGTCACTTTCTGTTCTTACCCACAGTGTGTCCTAGATTTGCCATCACACTGATTTTCATTTATATTGCCTATTTATAGAAATGAAACACACCTCTGTGGTGACAAGACCCCCTGTTGAGGATTGTGTGACAATAAACAAGTTGAATGGAAGAATAGAAATGACCCTTACTTCTAAGGGTTGGGGTTTTAGGGTTTGGGGGTGGTTATTTGCTTTTTGTGTGAGCTTCAGATGCAGACTGATGGAGTTCACATGATGGGAAACACTGCTGAACTCAGAAGAAACTCAGACCTAAGAATCTGCCTCTGAGTTTTGAATCTTGGTCCTTTTGGGAACAAGAGATCCAAGTGGTATGATGAGACACAGTGTGATTTGTGTGGGCCTGGGGTTCAGAGGGGAGATTTTGAGTAACTTGTTTGTGCTCACTGCTGCCTGTCTTGACAAATTCCAGGGACTGAGCCCTCCCAGCCTGTGGGCTTAGCCTTGTTGCCCTGCTTGTCTAATTGAGAGGTGCAGATAACTCTGAGAAGTGTCTTTTTTAGATTGTTTATGAAAAATTGCATTGAGAGACTAGGGAAATCAATGAACCACCACCACAGCTCGCTGTGGCTAACACACAATTTATGACATTTTCACTGAATGAAGCACTTCTGGAAGCCAGTTTTGCCAAGCACCCTACAAAAACATTCAGTTTAGCCATCCTGCACTGAGTGACAGAGCTCATCTATGCCTTACCTCCTATTGTGGTTGACGTTCATCAATCTACCCTCAAAACAGGTGAACATATTTGGAGAGCAAAGCAGAACCGATAGAGCAAACACTTGTGATCTGTCACCTTCCAGCATTTTTTGCTTAATTAACTTTGTTTGCACAATGAATAGACAAATTATTTCTCCAGTAGCAGTGTTTCAGTGAGAAATTTTGTTCCCGGGTAGCAGGCACAAAGACCAATGTGTGAAGAATTCATTTAATTTATTAAATCACTGGCACTTTGTAGATCCAGCAGTGGTCAGGCAGGGGAGAGGGCAAAAGGAGGAGATGGGGAGAGGAGGAGAAAACATGCAGATGGTGATTTCAAAGAGGAGTTACTGGAATTATTCTGATTTGTCCTGATTTTTTTCTCACTGAGTACATATAGAGTTAAGGTTGGGAGCCAGCTGGTTTAGTTAATCAGGTTTGTACATTTGGATGACATGAATACCCATGGATTCACCAATAGAAGTATAGGAAAAAGGGAATGGTAAAAAAAGGTATGCTGTGCCAGCCAATATGAAGAGTTCATATTAACTCTAGAGATAATCTGTATGGTAGAAGACATCTTTTTTCCCTGTTGTAGCTTAACATCAAGATAGGAAAAAGAGGCAGTGGGGATGCATTAAAACACAAATGAAACCTGTTTGCAATCTTGTTTGTGCATCCTTGACAAAACACTCTTCTACAGTAAATACATCTCCTAGCCTAGAAAGGAGGCAAGCTGGCCACAGGGCTTCAAACAATATTCCTTCAGTTTTGCTGAAGCTGACCACTGACTTGGAATGTGAAAGGTTCATTTGGAAGAAACGAGGAAAACGGAAGTATCCTGTGAAGGCCATTTCCCAGAATCTTCTTCTTGAAAGAGACAGGAAAGGTGGTTTCGAAATCACCTCCACCATGGACTTCCCATCGGAAGGCTGAGTGCTGACAGGATGTTGGGGCCTCTAATGACACCATTTGGTCACTGATTATTTGTAGGCTGGGGCTTAGTGGGTGGCATTGGAGCTCTCTGTGAACTTTTTCATCTTGTTGTTGCTTTTGGCTGTTTTCTTCTTTTTTTTTTCTCTTGTTCCCTGGAGTGGCCAGGAAAGGGTGGTGGTGGGAGGACACAGCATTCACAGCTAGCCTGGGACACCAACTAGTTTATTTACTTAAACAACAAACATTCAGCGTGCCAGAAAAGCAGTGACAGAGGGCAGTTCCTGAATGGGATGAGACAGTGTGTCTTCTAAAGCGCCCACCCACGTCGCCTGAAAGGGTTTAGCGGTGCTGACTCCTTGTGAGGAAATGACAGCTTGTGTGTTCAGAAACGTCACAGGCTACCCAGCAATGTGTGTGATGTGAGGATCTCACAAGCTGTTTGCAAATGGCCAGAGGCAAAACTCTGCTTATTTTCCCTTTATTTCCTTCACCCTTCTGTGTCCCCCTTCCCCAGCCCCCTTTTGGAGGCTGTCATTCTTCTCACCATCCTGTGTGCAGCTGGCATTAAGAAGCAGAGCTCATTCTCCGTCAGATGGAAGAAGGGGGTTATATAAACAAACAGAACAACAAGAATATTTCTAGGAGCAACATCAAACCTGACCTTTTGTTTTATGGCAAAAAGTAACAAAGATGTTCTTGGGAAAACAGCTTAGCTGAGAGGGGAATAAACATGAACCCTTGAACTGTTGTGCCTGTGTGGAGCTGACGAAGCACTGCTTTGCTTTCTTACCAGGGCTCTGAACTCTGTTGGACTATAAAAATGTACATTGTCGTTGTCATTCTGTAAAGGCTGGTAACCTCAGAACTCAGCTGAAATGAAGAAAAACAAACCTTTTGTTATCTGTTGTTTTTCTAGCAATCCTTGAATTGGATTTCTGCTGACAGCTCCTCAGCATGGGAACATGTGACACCAGTGCTTTGTGATCTCTGCTGCTCGCCTGCTGTTTTTCCAGATTGAAGCAAAGGTGTCAACTCTGACCTACAAGGCTTTAAATGGCTTTGGACTTTCCTACTTGTTTTTCTTGTTCTGCTAGCTGTGACCAGCAAAGGTACCCCAGATACTACATTTAAAAGAGGGTGGTGAGAGCAGTTTCTCATTGACAATGCCTGATGGATTGCATAAACTTGTCCACACCCACTCCAAAATATTCTCATTAACCCTGATCATGCAAAAAGCTTGCAAAAGAGGAAGACATTTCCTCAGGGTCCTGTCACAAGCCTGATGCACTCTTGAAAGAGAACCAGGGAATCTGGAAGTTTAGACCTGGGTCTTCCGAACACCTACTCAGCAGCTTGTTAGAGAGGGTTTTAACAACTTGGGTACTGGTAATGAAGTACAAACTTCAATTTAGTTTCAGTAGCATTTGAGGGATTAATTTCTTCCATCACAGGGGATGAAATTAATTTCACTTAAGTTCAGGTGCCTAAAAATTAAACATCAACATTTATTATTAATGAGTACTTATCACTTAATATTTCTGCATCTAGACATTAGTTGATATGAACTATTAGACTGCACTTCATTAGCAGTCAATGGGAAGGAATTTTTGCGACCTATCTAAACACCTGCCATGGGATTAGAGGACCCATGCCCCAGAGCTTCCCTTTTCTCTTCACTGATTAAAAAGGTGTCAGCAAATATCCATATGCATCTGAAACTCAATTATCTAAATACACTTAAACAGATAAAGCTCAGACAATGATCACATCAAAAAAATTATTTTTTCTTTTGCCATTCCACTTTAACTAAAATGCGTTTCTGTGGTGCATATTCATTCCCAAAATGTTTATGACTGCTTCCTAACAGTGTTCTTTTTATCCACAACTCTTAGGTTGGTATCAACAGCAGTGGTTAACTGTCTTACGCCTACACGGCACCTAGATAGCTTTCTGGATCTGGACTTTATTACCCCAAGTCACAGTCTGTTCATCCACTCTTGCCTGGTCAGCCTTGGCATTATACAAAACCATGAGCAGAGATTCGCTTCTGTTCCTTATTCTTGTAAGAAGTAGACAAACTAAAGCTCATTCTCAAAGTACACATTCTTGGGTAGCTTTGACATCTACTAGAACAGAGGAAACAGCCCCCACTTGCACCCCATGTTTTTAGGGGACCGGTGAAAGCAAGTTCTGAAGTGGCATCAGAGCACAGCTCACCAGTTCTCTGGGAAGGGCACTTCTCTCCCTGCTTTTCCCACAAAACACTGCAACAAGCTAGTAAGTACTTGATACATCTGCAGCAAGCTTCACAGATAATGTAATGTTCACAGTTTAACAGGGGGATCCTAAACTACAGAGAATGATGTAGTTGGAGCAAGATTGTAGTTGGCCAGATTTCTGTGCACCTATGTACATCTGCAGTTGCGAACCTATTTCTTTAGGAACCACAACTCCAGATGAAATAGGTTGAACTCTTTGAATAAATGGAAAATGTAAGCTCCAGAAGTGGGGACAGACAGAGCTGACTCTCTGCACTCTGACCAGGTCATGAAATCACATAAGCATATGATTATTTGAAAAATATACCTGTGTACTTCATAGGTATGTCTGACATAGATACGACTTCATAGAACAGCAGTTCAGTTCTACTGTTTCACTGTATCAAGCAG
This sequence comes from Ibycter americanus, assembly GCA_035590275.1. Classification (NCBI taxonomy): domain Eukaryota; kingdom Metazoa; phylum Chordata; class Aves; order Falconiformes; family Falconidae; genus Ibycter; species Ibycter americanus. Next base: position 45,536,707 of record JAVJGI010000057.1, read on the forward strand.
AAGGATACGAACGCGTACAGACCCTCTCCAGGTGCTGTGAGGACTCCCTTCTCCATAGGGAGAAGGGAACCATGGCATAAAGAAGACACAGCTACTCTGACACCCATGTGGACTAGTCCACTACAAACATTAAAGGTGTACAAATACCTACGTACACACCCAGATTAACCACACAGTCACAGAAGTCTGAATGAAATTGATCAAAAAGTACTCCTTGCATCTGGTTCTTGCAGAAGGGGTCTCAAAATAAACAGCAAAAATAAAAGGAAAACATCCTTCCATTCCATGGGGACTGTAAGGGTATCTTGCCTCTTCTATCAAAATTGAAATTTATCAGCAGGCACAATCTCTTTTGGCCATGTCACTAATCTCATCAGTCGACAACTGATGCCTGGTTTTACCATCAATCGGCTTTCCTATTTTGTAGTCTGCATGCTAATCATATGCATAACTAAAGTGTCTGCCTGAAGATGTAAACCTGCATCCCTCCCTGCACACAGGGTAAAGCCCTGTGTGTTGAGAGATGAAACCTCTAACAGAGCATTTTGAGTCATGTACTGCCACTCCAGTTTATGTTTCTTCAATTGCTATCTGCTGTGTGTGAATGGTGAGCCTCACATAGCATCACTGAAGCACCAAGCTACTGCTAAATGCCCTCTTAGGAAAAGGCAAAGGGCATTTATAAGCATCGCTACCTTGCTTTGGGTCTCTGAAAACATTTGCTCTGAACATTACACTGTGCAGTCTTAATGGTCAGATTCTTGAACTACAGTAAATATGTGCTTCTATGTTTCATTAATAAACCATAGTACAATCGTTCCCTGGCATAATTTTAACTGGAGCATAAGACTGTCCCTGGGGAAGGGAGAAGAAGGGACTAGTCCAGATTTTTAGACAGACATTTCTACTGCATTCTGCCTGAGGGAGAAGACACTTGTATTATCTGACAAGTAATAACTGAATCTGAAAAATTGCCTTTAGGCATATGTTTTAACTGGCAAGTTTTGGCCCATTTCAAAGTGACCACATAAGAAGCAGCAGGAATCCTTTTCACAAACCTCAAGTGAATAGCAAACCTCTAAGCTAGTGGCACACATTTCAGTTGTGCCAAGAATATGAACTCTTTATCAACACCTGTCCTCAAGGAGGAAAGAGGTGGGCAACCAACACTTGAAATACATTCGCACTTCAATAAAATATTGTTTTCTGCCCACATCAGCCAGCAGTGGAAGGACTTTATGGAAAGTATGTTTTGGGAACAAGCATTTGTCTCCAAAGTATCTCTGCATGCTTCTTGGTGCAGCTCCACTAGTGGACTTCTGTAGACAGTGTTTTGTCTGCTGCTCTCAAATTTGTGAGATAGCATGCAGCCCAAATTATCTAAATCACATGAATTATTTTGGAGCTACAATGGAAAATCTGACTGCAGAACAGTAGAGTAGGTACAGATACAGATGATGAACAGGTCTCCCATGTAATAAGAATACCCTTAATACCTTAATCCTAAAATATTTAGAACAAAATGAAGAAACATCATGCTAATACAGAAACTGCCACTCAAGCATGTGAATATATGATCATTAGAATGACCTGTCTGCTCTCATTCTGAAGATTTTAATGTGGTGGAAAGTCTGCTGAAATCTGTGTGGAATGCTGATAAGTTCCAATCGTCCACACAGCTCCAGGACAATCCCAAGACTCATAATTTCAAATAGGTTAAAATACCCCATGAATTTTAGAACTGAAGGATATATCTGACATCTGGGTAATCTGAAATTTGGTTACATTAAATCTGAACCAATCTCAGATTACCACAGTGCTGTTTTACCAATATCTTTATTATGCATTTACAGTATTATCAGATTCAGACTCTTGTAGTCAGAGATACAGTCCACCCGCCCAAACTACCCACCAGCTGAGAAAGCAGCTGTTTTCTGCTAAGAGACCTGCCGCACATATTTATTTTACTATTCTGGGTTGCAAGTTTTTGGCAGAGACTGGTCATCATTAGATTCACTACAATTCTCAAAGCAATTCCTACACATATGAAAATTCTCTGAATGGGGGACCAGAGTATTGTAAGTGATGCAGGAATTTTTCCAGGGAATTATATTGCCTCAGTTGCATAGAAGCTCAATAGAAATTAAAACAGCAGTCTCTCATGGCCATAAAATTCATTAAATCTAAATAAATCTAGAAATAAGTGCAGTTAGAGAGAGATGAACCACATTTTCAGTGAAGGGTTTTATTTTGCTGATGTTTACTTTGTAACAAGTAAGTTGGAATTCACACTGAAGTCACTGAGTTTTTTCAGCCACACAGAGGAAAGCAAAAGTTCTATTAGACATCCTAAATAAGAAACTGAGAAGTTTGCTTTGGCATTTTGAGGTGAAGTTCTGTTTAGACATTTATGCAACTTTATTTTAAGGGAGAGAAAAGTCACCAAATGAAACTGCATTTTGGAGTTAGACAAAATGCCTTGTCCGTTCTCTTCAACAGTGCTTTTCCAGCTTCCTGGTTGGCGTGTGATTAAAAACCCAGCTGATCCTACAGGTGGACTATAGGAAGATGCAGTTTTGAAAATGAAATCTGAAATTTGTTCTCAGGAACACATCCTGCCAGAGAACTGCAGTAGCGATGAATGCACACACAGCAGCGCGCCGATGAACCTCTGATGGCACTCTCAGTGAGACGACAAGAACATGTGGTACCCGACCCACTGCACATGCCCCTTCCGTTGGAGAAAGCAAGGCAGCTGATGAGCTTAGAGTGTATGAAGTGGAAATACATTTCATTTTCACTGTATTTCTAATTTACTGACCCTTAGATAAAGAAGAACAGGACTGAGACTATAAGCATTTATATTATTTTTCTTTTCTCTTGAAACAAACAGAAGAGCTTTAGCATCTGTAGAAAATCTTGGGCTGTATTTTTTGAATTAGTTATATTGTTCATTAGATAAACAAATAATACTGACATTAATCATCATATAGGACTGCAAACCACTTGTCTGCTTCAGGAAGCTCAGATAGTCCTCTTTTAAATTGCCACCCTACTGCGAAACCATTTACAGCCTTAATAAGTGGGACTCCTGTCTACATCCCAATGAAAAAAAGAAAGATATAGGCAATGGCTTCCCCCACAAGCTATTTTAAAAATTGCTCTCTTCTGTGTGCTGTCTGGTAGACACAATAATGGAAGTCTGTGAAAAACATGACAAAATTGCCCACAGATAGACAGACCCACAACAGAGCACCTGAACAGCTGCTAAACCTATAGAGGTCACACTGTTTCCTGCACTGATTGTTTGAGGATCTGAGCTTATTGAAGCCAGAGTGATTTGGAACAGCTTCGAGAAGAACTATTGACTGAAGAGCCCTTTGTATGGAAAACCATTGTTCGGTAAAAATTTCATGACTTCACAGCTTTTTAACAAGAGGAATTTTAACATGGAAAGTTTCCTTCAAGGTTTCTTTACGGAGTGTGCTGAGTTCCCCATTTCTCCATAGATTAAGGTGTGTCCTAAGAAGCTTTCTCATCTTTCACCTACTGGAAAAAATGAAAGGCGTAGCCTGGGTTTAGCAGTGTAAGCCCCTCGCCATGAATCAATCCCACCCACCTAAAAAGAGGAAGAAGAATTGTAAGCATAATTTTTGTTAAAGTTGTAGTGTTTTTTAGAGGAGCTGCTGATGGTGACCAGGGTATTTCTGGCTAATAGTTAGACTATCAGGAATCCCCTCCTTGTTGTCCAGGGCATTTGCCAGCAAGAAAGTCTTCAAGTGTCTTTTCACCACAGGATCATTCCAACAGGGGGCAGAAGGGGCAACTGATGACTACCATGTCACCTGGGGTCTTGTCCTGCATGGCGTTCAATGATCCAGAGGTGAAGGATCTTTCACCAGATGAAAAAGGTGAGAACACTTGGGCTACCAAAACACAGTATGAAATAGACTCTGGGTGCATGTGTGTTCCCTTGACTCATCCCATTGCTGCAAGGTTATACTCTGTGTCAGGGCTTTCCTCAGTGGCTTGTCTCCAGGGGCCAATCCAGCGGTTAAAACAGTGCAGTATTATGTGCATAGTAGCACTCATTCAGTATTTCTAATGCTGCAGCATTAGCCCTGGAGCACATGGAAGGAGAAGCAGATACCAAAATATGTAGACATCAAAAGTACCCTCATTACATTCCAAAATCTTATTAAAATCCACTGTAATCCTCCTTGCCAGGACCTTTCTGCCAGACTATCACTCACAGTCTTTACAACCCATACTCATAAACCTGAAGAATTATGTTTCATCTCATGTTAGATTTTAAATGTCATTTTCAAAATGCTGTTCTGTGTCAGGACCTATGCGGGACACTGTCTGATGAGAAAATAAAGTGTAACTTTTTATTATACTTTCAAAATATATCTAAATGAAAACTAACGAATTTTATGCTTCTACAAGCATTAAAATATTCTGAACTACTACGTTTCAATGGGACATAATTTTCTTAGTGTTGTTCTTCTTTCCCGATACCAGAGACATTTTCCTGATAATAAGTCCTTTATGCTTCACTCCATTTTTTTTCCCCTGACTCAAGGAAACTTCATGTTAATTAGAATAAACCAAGGTCAAAGCAGAGGACATGAGTGAGCCAAGACCCTTTTCAATATATTTTAATATCCGAAAGCTTCACGCTTTGTAAATTGCATCGTTGTAGGATTTATTCTCCCCATTTTTTCCAGTGTTTGGACTTGATAGGAAAGCCTAATGGTCTCAGAAGAAAAAAGCTGCTTCTTGAAAGGCAACAATTGCTCCCTATGTGGTAGTGAACTCCCACAACTACAAAT
>JAVJGI010000057.1:45563110-45574491 GCA_035590275.1 Ibycter americanus
ATCACTCATTCACACAGCACTAACAGCTGTGTTGTTATCATCAACACAACACAAAACAAACCAACAACTGATGGACATACTGTGAAGTGCAGAAGTTAATAATGAAAAAGCCTAGCTAACACTGAATAAACTTGAGGTAGCAGCTAAAAGGTATTGGAAGTTCCAGAAAAAATTATTTTTACCTTAGCTCCATTTGTTTCAAAATTATTTTTGTCATCTGTAAGACAAGTATGTTAAGAATTACATCCATTCCCCTCTTTCTAATGGTATTTTTCAACTGATTTTGTTTTATTCACAAGATTTTCCACTTGCTCAAGCCCCAGCCATATGTATACAGTTCAAATAGCTAAAATATGGCACATTCAGAGTTTTGGAAAACATTTTAGAAATGCTAATGGCCTGCAAATCATCTGAATAGTCAAAAAATTCCAAAGGTTAGTCTTCTAAGCAGTGAAAGTCTTACGCTTATCCAAAGCTTTTCAACAGTTTCTGAATTTCGTAATTCTTCAATACTGAATCATAACTGGAAGGAGAAAGTCAATCTCATAGTGGTTTTGCATTTTCACTTCTGGGTCTACCTGGATCAGAAATAGCAGAAAATCATGAAAAGACAACTTTTTTTCTGCTACCAAAAAGAGCTTTAGGATATTTTCTAATGTTAATTATTTAATCATCCATTCTAATCTCAACAATAGACTTCATCACACTTGTGATTTTTAAAGTGCAATTAAATCCATTTTCAGGCAAGAAATCTGCTTCTGTTTGTTTTATTTGAAAAGTATTATTGATAGTAAGCCTAAGTCCCTAGGGAATTCATAGTCATACTATTGATGCTTTATAAAAACACACCTATTGTAGGAATCTTCTCAGGATAAGAGTGTGACCTAACTTGTAAAGGGCAGTAATTAAAAGTAGTACAAATGCATGACACAGCTAACAATCCTTGTTAATTCCTTCTTTTTTCAGTAGTGTCATTGTGCATAACGGGATAGTAGGAGCAGGGTGGGATTCACAAGCTTTGTTTTCAGAAAAGTCATTTCAGAAAAGTCACACCAGCTTGAGTGAAGGGGAATTTCCAAGTAAAGTGGAAAACATGGGGAAAGGTCCTGCTTTTGCAGTGCTGAAAATCCCACTGCATCTGTGACAGCCAGAAATACCCAGAGCTTGGGCATCTCACTGCAAGAAGTGGTGAGCAGGAATCAAGGCAGGGAGGCAGGGAAAAAAAACCCAAACAGATTTAAAGATGATGTGGAGCTAACCATGAGGAATGATGGTCAGAAGCATGAGTTCTTTGTGTTTTGGAGGAAGGTGAAGGTCCATGAAAGACTGAAAAGGACACAGTTGCAGCAGCGGGGGAAAGGAATCGCCAGGTGAAGCAGAAGAGGTTGATTCTGAGGTAGATGTGAAGTGGGAAATGATAAAGGGAGAACCCTTTTGTATCCAGACTGAAAGGGTACAAAATGTTTGCCTGTTTTTGTGAGGCATACACATATATATAGCATTCAGATATTGCAGATATTTCTGTTTTTTTGACATACAAATACAATAAAACCTAGGAGCAGAAAGTTCACCTAACTGCTTTATGGAAGAATTTGTTTCTATTGACTGATATTACATGATTTATTATCTGAAGCCATGAAGCAGCAGTACAAATTTGGGATGTAAAGTCTGCTAGAGAAAGAAAGACGAACATCTGTGGATAGTTTTCATGTCATGTTTAGAAATACATTAGCCAAAGTTGAGATGAACTACAAAGCTCTTGTTCTGCTCTTGTTCATGTTAACATGCTGCTTGCAAACAGCAGAGCCATACAAATCTCCATCAGAGGCAGAAAGCATGCAATACTAACGGTTCTTGTAACAGAAGAGGCTAACCAAAATTAACACCAAGAGGTAACAGTACAGAATTGGGAGTCAGCTCCTCAACTTTCTGTCCTGCACTGACACAAAAATGTTTTTGCAGAACAGAATTGTGACAAAAAAATGCAAGTACAGTACAAAAAGTCAAACTACAGATCTTCCTGTTTTGAAGATCTTTATGCTGAAACAAATCTCTGTTTACTAAAACAAACATGTTTTTGCAAAATGTTTCAACTGAAGTGTAACGATGTGTCTCAAACAAGCAACTGTGTTAAAACATTTCCAGTCAGCTCTGATCAAAATATTTCACAGGCAGTAGAAACAGATGGGGTCCTTAAAATCATGCTGACATTCCTGATTAAATTTACTATCTGTTGATAAGTTAAATGAAAATACACAGGAAAGCTAGTTGGTCACTCCTGTGTGGGACTGATTTTTTCCCAATAAAATGCATTACAGATGTAATATAGATGTGAGTGTGTCACATACCTTTGTAGCAGAAACAATGTTACAGTTCACAAGGTTCTGCAGGAAGCAAGAAAGCATTAAGTTCATACTTCAGAGAGTTTGTAGCTTATCTAGGTAACAAAGCTAGCAACTTCAACCGAAAAGCTTTCTATCAAGGCTGTTGCTCTTAGAGCTGCTTAGCCTGCCTCGAATTGTCACTGACTGTGCCTAGGATGTGGGATACTCAAAGGCAGGTAAGCCCTGATTAATTTCATTTTAAACATGGCATTCCAATCTGCTATGCATCCCTTTAATTCCATGCCCTCTGTTTTGCCCAGCTACGTCATTGCACATGGCAAAACCTGGAAGCCTGGTGTCCAGGCAGTGATGGCACCAGCAAACCAAGCTGGAAGCACAGAGACAACAAATTTCAGAGATGCCAGGCAGAGACTGAGTGGTTTTCAGTGACAGAGGTAGACTATCTGTGCTGCAAAAGCACTGCCATGTACAGATATCCTCCCAAGACCAGTAAGCAACCACAAGTTGCAGCAGCAACTTATGGCTGCAGCTCTGAGGGAAAGAGCCTTGTTGGTGATCTCTGATTTGTAATAGATGACAATACATAGACTGAATGGATCCTGGGACAGGTGCCAGCAAGAGATACACTTAGAAATTCTGGGTTTTCCATGGCTAGTACTATAGAGGTAAACAACAATAAAGCAATGAAAAACTTGATCACATCCCCAATCCTGTCAAACTATTCCAATTGTGCAAATGAATTCCCCTGCAAAAGTAAACTGTGTTTAAATGAGGTTTCTCTTTTCTTTTTTTTTTTTTTTCACATACATAAGCAATGCTATTCCAAAGAAAGTAAGTTTTAATAATAACAAGAACCCAACACTTCAGCTGCGGCTGGATCCCATTACATTACAGGTGAGCAGTGAGCCAGAGGGGCTGGTGATCCCTGCTTACAACCAGGTCAGCTCCACACTCCCCTCTGTCACTGGGTGCTTGCTGCAGTTTAGCTGAAATCTATCGTTCTTTTCCTCTTGCAAGCTCTTCTGAGCATCAAAAACCATAGAAATATGCTCCTTCAAGCCCGGTTCTTTTCCCACTCAACTGAACAGTTAAATATACGCTGACTGTAGCAGGAGCAGAATTTTTCCCTTGTTAAATGGAATTACAGTTCCTCATTGTTGTATTGGAAGTAGAAACCCACAGAGCAATCCTACCTCATCTACGTCTGGTCCATTAAGGAAACGGCACGGAAGAGGATTATGAAGCATTCCAACATTGTTAACTAATCAAAGGAAATATAATGATAAGAACCAAATCTGGACAAAGGGCATAGTTCAGCTAGTTAAACAAATGGCTCCTCCTCAAGATCCTGAAGCTTTCGAGCTGTATATGAAGAGAAATGCTCTTTAGCATGGAGTCTTGTTCTCACTGAAGTCATTGGTACTGATCAGTGCCGACTTCAGAGAACACAAAAATAGTCTGTAGCTACAGTTCAGGGGGTTGTTGGTTTGTTTGTGTTTTGTTGTTGCTGTTTCATTTGTTTCATTATTAAAGAATGATTTTCTTTACAGAAAAAAAAAACAACAAACAAAAAAACAAACAAACCAAACAAAAAAAATCCCAGAAAAACATGTTTTCATTGTTGCTGTGTGGATTGTGAAAATCAGTGTTAGCCACGGGCTCATTTTAGACTGAATATAAGAATCGCACACAGCTGTAAAACAACCAATAGTGAAAATTAATACCTTGAGGCTAAATAGGGAAGAAGTCACCCACAAGCTGGATGCTGCTTGTAAGCAGCAGAAGAGGTTTCATGGTAAAGAAATCACTGTACAGAGAAACAGGAAGCCTTTGGAGAATCCTAATTCATTTTTAAGACTTGTTCATGATAAGTAATGCTCAAATGCATTAGGCAGCTGTATGCTTGGTTTAAAGTGTTGGCTAACAAGTTGTTATGACACATCATTCAAACAGTCTCTGTTTAATACACTGCAGCCATAAAATACTCTTCAATTAACAGATCTAAATGACTCACCCAGAACACCAATATCCAAGCCTTGCAGACTTTTTTCAATGTTCTCATATACGGAATTTTTAGTGAAATCAGCTTGTATAACCTTCACTTTTTTACCTGTGGCCTGCTCTGTAATTAAGAAAAAAAATAGAAAACCTCTTTGCATCTATCCAGAGAGAGAGAGAACTGTAATTAAGTAATGACAGAAATGATCAGATGTCTCATTTAGTAATGTCTGCTGTACAGTAAGCAATTGTTTCAACTTTCTTGGTTTAAGAAATATTACAACACAAGCAAAACACTCCCACTGTACCCCGTTGGTTTCAGGGAAATAGCCTGGCAAATATAGGATAAATTTAAGCCCTGGAATCGGTGGGAGGTCCCTCCCAAAACCTAAAAACCATTTGGTCCTTCAGTAAGAAAAAAAACCCCAGAAATAAATAACACAGGACTCCTTCCCCTGGTTATCATAATATTTACAATTGAATGTTAAGACAAGCAAATGTCAGTGCCATATCCTCTACATAAGCACAGTTTTGCAGAATGGTTGAAGTGTTTTCACGTATAAGATGAACATTTTAACAAACAGAGCTTATCTTTCTACATAGAAGGAAGGGAAAATGGCTGTACGTCATGCAGTATTTTCTGCATTATTTTCAGACAATTTCTCTCCTGTTTTGAAATTTGCACTCCTGTAGACTGAACCTTCCCCAGGATTTTGCCGGACTAAAAGACATTTTAGGCAGGGTATAGCTTGAATTTTACAAGGTCAATTTACACAGAAGGGAAAGGGAAATGTGTGTGATTTTTCCACTGTCACTGCTATGCAGGAGTGGAGCCCAGCTGTACATTACCATTTTTCTCAGCAGTTGATTTATTGCTGTTCATATTTTCAGTGAAGTTTCATGAGGAAAAGAGGTAGAGTCTCTTATTTACTCATTTTTAAAGGCAAGGTTCTCCTTTAAAGGCACCCAGTAAGGTCTCTTCTAACTAGATGTTCATATTGTAAATTCTTGCTACTAAACCTGCTTTCAAGTTTTATGGCCAACCTGAAATCCAGATGAAGTTCACTGAAAATGCAACAGGCAAAGCCTGGAAATGTCAACAGACAATTGGATTGCAGACTTGCTGCAAGTGGCAGGAATTCAGGTGTACGCAGACAGCAGAAAGTCTGCTTTGGGTCCTGTTTGGGAAACTATCTTTGCTTGTTTGGAGCCTCATTTTACCATACAGGCGACAGAGAGCATTGCCATGAATAGGAATCAGACTCACTGATTTCTACCCAGAAATCTTGCTTCATCCTTTGGTACACATTCATAATTTAGGAAGAGGCCTTGCATCAGCTCCCACAGGAGAGCAAGGCTGGCAGAAAGCTGGGTTTGGGTCCAGCAGGCTAGTTTCCAACAAAACAGAGTCTCCCTCTGCTGGAGGATAAAAGCTGTTCGCTCCTGATTTTGCCTCCTTGCCCCTTGGTATGCTGCAAGTCTCAAACACCTTACACTACTCAAATAATGCAAGCAGTCTGAGGAAACAGCAGACACTCTGACTCCAGATCTGAAATGCAGGATGCATCTTATGTGCAATTTTAGAGGACATCTGGCTCCATGACAGAAGAAAGGAGGAAGGAGTGCCCTTTTTCTTGCGCTTTCCAAGCTGCAGCTGTGTGTATGAACGAGACAAAACACCCTTTGAACCTTCAACCTATAAAAGCAACTCTAGTGGCAAATGACCCCCTCGTGGTCCCAGGCTGGGGGAATGGTACAACTATAAAGAAAAGGACATTGTATGTGTAAATGCACCAAGTGGGAAAGAACAGAGCAACAGCTGGAGCAGACACCTACAGTGACCTTCTGATTGAAGAGCTCTATAAACAAAATGAGATGGTCTTAAAAAGTGTAGTGATGTTGTGGCCATCTTTCTTGCGGGCAATCAGAAGGGCAGCCAAAACTAAAGTAACATAAAAATGAAGATCAAACAAACCATTTGGACTTTCTCTGCATCCCCTTGTCTGTACAGAACTGTACTGCTGCAACCAGCACTGTCAGCCAACAAACAAGTACTCCAGATGGCTTTCCTCTGTCTCATTTAAGAATAAAACAATACATTAAAAAATGATAAAACTATCATGCTGATAAATGAATTATCCAGGGATAGCTCTTCAGAAAATGATAACAATTCTGCAAAGGAGAGAGCCAAAAAATAATTTCCAATGTTTCTTATGTCTGTCCCTCTCTGTGACAAAGACTTATGATAGTCTTTGAAGACACAAGCCATTCCAACTCTTCTTAAAAGTCCTAAGCATGTCAGAAGTAAAAGCCTAGGTTTTCAAACACCAGGACAGGTTATTTTCTTTTTTATAAATGAAGAGGAAACGAATTTAAGGAAAATTAAAAACTAACTGCATTGTTTAATCCAATGTGTTATCAAATGTATCATTAAGAAGGATACATCTAACTCCTTCTGACCTCAGACCATTTGGGAATCCCACTTGTCAAACAGGATAATGTGCTACCTTTTGACATTCACCAAGAAAAGAATAAATCAGGATGAAGCATGAAGTTGGTTAGAGCATGCAGTCTGCCAGAAACTCTCCCTTTCTATTTAGAGAGTTATGAAGACCTTCTGAAAACCTGAGGTAGCAAAATGAATGCCCCAGTGACACAAGAACTGATCTTTGTAGAAAGAGGAGACCCTTTTGAAGTACTACAGCAAAATTTGAATATGAAGAGAGAAGCATTCAGGCTAAGATGGCATTCACACTCAGCGCAAATCTGCAGAGGAGAGCAAAATGAGAAGTTATTTTAACAACAGAAAGAGGTTAAAAAAGATTTAAGATTGAGGAGAAATATGAAAGTTCTGTTGAATTATAGAGCACAACTCCTGGCTACAGTTCGAAAATCTTCTTGACAAATGTATTTTCCCAGAAATAAAAGATAACTCAGATTCAGAGAGAACAGGAAAACACAGAAGAAATAAAAAGAATGAGGGTAAAAACAGAACTGAAAAAGATGACAGAAGATACCACAGAACACAAACTCAGTGGGGGAAAAAAACCCCAAAAAAACCAAACATGGGAATTGCTCTAGTTACCAGAGCACTCAGAAAATCTGTCCAGGTCCTCAGGTGCTCTGTCACCTAGTGGCGCATATTGGGAAAACATTCTTGAGCAGTAACATTTTACCTCGAGATCAGTGAGACACAATAGGCATTTTTAACAGCCTTTGAGGATGAAGGATGTGCCAAGTGAGTTGTTTTATGCTCCTCAGTGATCTCAGCTTATTACCTGCTTAGATCTTGGAGCAGGATGGATGAGAGGAAGAGGATCACAGCAGATTAGAAACAACCTGTAGCAAGGAGGACAGCTAAAAGAATTAGCATCTTTACAGGTCTTAGCGGGAACAAGGAACATTTGGTTCTCCACCATGCGGGGTGATTTGTTTATTCACTGCTTTGTTCTATATTAACAGGCATAATTTCAGGAGGGAGAAGTGGATGAACTACTTCCTGCATCACCAAGCCCAAATTCATTAACCTCATGCGCAGATAGTCTAAACCGGTACAGCTGTCTTTTCTACAGCTTTCTGAGGATCACACACTTTTATCCTTCCTTAAATACAGATTCGTTTCTCCTCACAAAAAACAAAACAAAACAAAAAACAAAAAAACCAAAAACAAACAAAAAACAACAACAAAACAAAACAAAAAACAAACAAAAAAAAAAACCAAAAAAAAACACTAAGAAACCCAACCAAACCCAAAAAACCCCAACCACCTTTGTTGTGAATGATTTTTATGTCTTACAGAAATGGCTTTTTTAGTTTGTTTGGCTTTAACAGCCAAACAGGACAGACCCTAGTCATATAAATGGATCCTAAGGTATAACTTTTCAATCAGGACCTAGCTCTCTGCCTATATAGCTTGCTTAGAAAATGTAGTCAGAAGAAATATAAAAAGAGTGCAGTTAGTAGCATTCCATCATTTCTAATCTCCTGGAATTATGGTTTGATCAATGTTTCACAACCACAGTACTAAATGTATTAAATGAGCAGTAATACCTGGTGTAACAGTCCTCTCTGTCTGCCCTCTACAAGACTTATTTTGCTATCTTTTATCTCATTCAAAAAGAGTTTTCCAGTCGAGTGGATGGAAATCTGTTTTTCAATTCCAGTGCTTCTTTACAGAAATGTTTTTCTTACTGTAGATTTCTGCTTGGTCCAGCTCTGAGAGCTGTTTTCAGACACACCTGTAGCACACAGCACTTGGAAAGCCAAACACTGAGATCTCTGAAATTACTCACAGCTTAAGACTCTTCTAATTTATATTATTTATTATCCAAACTGAATGTGACAGTATGACTAGGCAAATAATATCAGTTTGAAAAGGGAGGCTAGTCTTTTAATTATGGTGTCCAACTGATTGCAAAGAGATTCACAGTGTAGCTGTTAAGAAAAAGGAAACAAGAGTGTCTGTTCTGCAACAAATTTATATAATTTACAACAAACTCTTTCTCTCTCTCTGTGCCTTAATCTCCTTGTGTGTTAGTTCAGGGTAATGATACCTGCTCAGAGTGAGACACTGCTTGTTTAAACAGTTTAGAAAGGAAAAGTGAGTTAGAAAATTTTGAAAACAGTACAATCGTGATTAAATTTCTGCTTCATTTTTGGTTTTCGTTGTTTATTTACTCACATAACATCGCAATAAGTTTAACTTTTTTTCCTGCCCAATGACTGCTTAGCTTAATTACAGTAAAGCCTGAGTCTGCAAATTGGAATCAGCAGAACATTTCCAAAGCTTTAACATAAGTTCACATCCAGAGCTCCCTGCTGAATTCTAGTGGCCTCCAGGTCAGATACTCTATGCTTTTCATCACTGTATGTTCCTCTCTTTCCTTTTGTTTGTGCCATCTACTTGTTACGTACTCATTTCCAACCTGACACAATAAGTAACAGATGAGTCACTCCGGGCTTCAGCCAAAACCCACAGAAAACAATGGAAAGATCTCACTGGGATTTCCCAACAATTTCAGCAAGCTTTGGGGAAGACTCTTTATGCCCACAACCCAGCTGAATGCAGTGCAGAAACCTGATCAGTGCAGCCACCTGATCAGTGTAGCCCGAGCTCCTGGGGCCACACCATCCACCTCCCCACATCTTGGATTACACGGATAACACTGCTCCAGTGAGGCTTCCTCACGTGAGAAAAGTCACGTGTCACTTTTGCACTAGGTATAGCAGTGTTTGCAAGGTAGGCTATCTCAGCAGTAGCTTTCAGGTCAAGTCCTTCACTACATACTGCTACACAATTTAGCACCGTATGGCCTCAATTAGGAAGGTGGCCAGTGGATGGCCTTATAATAAATCATAGTGCAAAGGGATTTACAGTATATCATCTTTCCAGCCCTCCACCACTTTTTTCTTTAGTTAGCTATGTTAGTCTCAGGAATCTTATTGGTTTTGTTCTTTGCTTCTGATTATAACTTACAACGCAAAGAAACTATAAAAACACTTCAGCTTTTTTTCTTCAGTTTTCTATTATTGTAATTCTTTAGCATTTAGCTGCAAAGAAATGTAACAATGACACCAGAGCTGACCTAATTCCCACAGAAATTATTTTTCTGTGGCTGTTTACTTAAAGGGGGCTGGTGTAGGCCATAGACACATTGGTCTCACAGATACAAATGCTCATAGAGACTATTCAGGGAGTTGGTGCATTCCTTCTCCGATACCTCTTGCTTTCCAAGGCAAAACAAGTCTATCCCTGGGAAAAAAAGGGAGGCAAACCAGACAGAAAATTTCAGGGTCCAATCCTCGATTTTGGTAGCTGCAGGTTCAGAAGTTACAGGCTTTTTCACCTGCTTCAAGTCTGCCATGTCCCTGAGAGATGCACTGCTCTGTCTGCAGGTTAAGTATCCTGGACCTGATACTCTGTTGGAGGCAGCTGCTAAGCCTGCTTAAAAGCAAGTCTTTCTGAGAGGTGTGGACTTGGAGTGACACATGCTTAACACAAGAACCTGTGAATCAAGGAATACGGCGGATAGGAGCCAGATATAGAAAAAGAGACAGTGGGAAGAATAACATTGATTACAGGAATCTTTAAAGTTAATAGAGGATATAAACTCATTAAACTCCTAAAGAAAACCTAACCCTCAATCTTAAGGTATTTAAACAAGCCATTCCCTAGGGTAAATGGCTAATTTCCTTTGAAGAAAAGAAAGGGAACATTAATTCTAAAGACAGACTACCAAACTGCCTTATCAGAAGCCAAATGTAACTTGAAAACCTTAAAAAAACCAACCAACCACAACAAACCAGGTACCTTGATTACATTTTTACTCCCTCCTTTGCTATGTTTCAAGAACTAGCCTAAAGGTAACCTTCTTTTCCCAAGCATAAACTGTTTCATAGATCCTTCCAACATCTCCAGTACTACATCTCCTTTGCCTGTATTTACAGATTTTAAGGGCAGCTGAAGCCAGTAAAGAACAACATTCACCTTTTTTTATCAAACCCCTTGCTGTTCGAATGATAGCATTTATTTTTAAAGCGATCCATGACTAGAAGGGTTCAAGCAACACAGTAATACCAAAAAATATTTGTAGTATTGGAGCAATACCTGGGGCTACATCCATAGCAATATGTGGGCCCTACTGCACCAGGCACTGTACCAAGGGAAGAGACCTCCAGATACCTGCAAAGCCAGCCTGCTAGACAGGAAGATAAGTTTGAGACAAATACTTACCAACTTCAGAGGCTACTCTCTGCAGTTTTTCAAGAGTTCTGCTTATCATAACTATATTTAATCCACGTTTTGCCAGCTGCAAGAGAGGAATATAAAAGTTGTTAGGAAACAGTAAGGTGACAAGAATCCTACAATTTTTTCCAGTTTTGCAATAAAAGTAGTCATGGATTTTTAAAATTGCTTTCATTCACCTGTCACCTGCCTAACGGGTAAACAACAGATATTAAAACCAGGCCGAACAACAATCAGTCTTCTAACAGTCTTCCAAAACATCTTCTTCACTGTATAATCTTGTACCTTTACAT
>JAVJGI010000057.1:45574591-45599389 GCA_035590275.1 Ibycter americanus
TATAATCTTGGACCTTTACATGAAAAATACACTGTACAACAATCAAACCCCAACAATATGAACAAAAATAAATAATCTGAGCCAATTTCAAATGAATGAAAGTCTGCAGGGAGTGAAAGCAACATGATATTTCCCAGAAACACTTCTTTTTTTCTACTTGGATTTTGGAGGCCAAGTATGTTGATGACTTCCTAGTCATTTTACAACATCATCTTCCACTCTCACATTGTTTTTTATCCTGAGGAAGTAGATCAAACATATTGAACTGAAGACTCAAGAGTTTGAAAGGATTTGGACTTAATTAATATATTTTTAATAGAAATAAAATATGATGCAGGTCAGATGGATAAATTTTAACTGGTTTTTTTTTTTCATTAGATGTAAACTAAGGAATAAAACAGAAGCCAAGGAAAAAAGGTGAAGTCCGTGCATAAAAATTCAAAATACAGTCACACAAATATACATCCACAAAGAAGTTGGCAATAGTTGAAGTTTACAGCTGCAAACACTATTTAACACAGCAGTCCATTTATAGTCAGTTTGGTATTACCATGTGCAGAACAAATGCAGAACAAATAGAGAATGGTTTTCTCCTGTTTTCCTGAGGTCTCCCGTTCCTACCAGTTGAAGAGTTTTAGACAAAGCCTGAGAGAGAAACATGGCCCCAGCTTTTGAAACTAAGTTATTAACAAGTGGAGGCTAACTGATCTGTGTGCATAAAGAAAGGAAAGATAAAGCTGAAACTAGAAAAACGCCTGTGAGAACAAGGAGAAAGGGAGCTGAATTAGCACAAAAGATAAAGCCAATGTCATCTGAAAGTATCAGCTTTGCTTAGAAGAAGAAGAAACTAACCAGTGAAGGTCACGCACTGAAGACCCATTCATTTCCATAGCTGACTCCCTGCAATGCTTTCTCCTTAAACCTATTTGGGGGGAAACAGTTTGTCCTGTTGGGCTCTTCTGAAACAATGCAGAGAATATTAAGGAATAAGGACCTTTGTTCAAAAACTCACTACAAGGGGAAGACTGCCTATTAAATGCATCAGCCACAACCATTTGCATTTTCAGCACAGAGACCACACAATTCTGTGCTGTTGGAGATCCTCTGACATAATTGACCAGTGCTCCAAAGAGACCTGCACAGATTTAGATGCTCAGGAGTTTCGAAAGCTTGTTTTAAGGGCTCCATTTGAATTTCTCAGGAAGAGAACTCTAATTGCCTACATACTGTCAGATTTCCCTTTGTCCACAATGAGCTTGACTCAAGGTGTTTCCAATTGGAATCATGGTCTCTGTTTCCATGGTCACTTGCTCCTTTCTGCCATTTGGGGGTGTTTGGATGGGGATTATTTTAATTTTTGTGCCTTCAGACCCAAGACCAAATACCAGCCATGTCATATATAAAATAAAATAAAAGTTCTAAAAACAAAGTTATACTCCACTGGGCTTCTCAGTATCACCTCAGCTATGTCTCTGTATTTCATTTGATAGAAAAATCCCTCCTAAAACCTAAGTGAGAAATCACTCCTGTTGCTAAGATTGCATTGTATTTCAGCTAAAAGCACATTTGTGGCAATCAAAAACTGTCAAAATTTTAACAAATTTTAAATTGTTAACCATCAGGTGAGAGGATTCTTTCTCCCTTGCTGCTGTATACCAGACTAACCAGAGGTACTAAGGCTATAGCAGCCATTTCTCCAGGCAAGAGGCTACACACCTGACTACTCTTTTTTGCTTCCTCACCCACATAGAAAATGTGCATCCTTTTCAGAAATACGTTTCACAGGACATTGTAACTGGTATGAGATTCAATGCAACCTCAAGCAAACAAAACCAACTGTGCTTAGAAAAGAATTTCCTGGTCATCCACCCGAAAGGCTATCAGGCTTAACACTACCACATTTCAAATAAGGGTAACTTTGAGTGTAGATGTCTTTAGAACAAGGCATTTTCTGAACATACAAGAGTTTTGACGTTAGAAGATGGTATTCCCTCCCACGGTTAAGAATAAGCACTGGCTCCCGTCACTGTGTAACGTGAACCTTCTTGTGTTAGGAAATCCTGACTCCCAGTGGCAAAGGACTGGAATGCTGCTGAACCTCAGCCTGCCAAAATGTAAGATCGTTATTACTGACTCCAGCCGTAACGAATTATGACAATACAGCATTTACAAATGGGGCTAATAATGAAGAAGGATCAAGCAGGATCTGCATTCTGGAATCTCACAAACTCATGGTTTAAAAGTTTAAACCTACATTAAAGTAATATAAAATCACTCTGCATTTACTAGTGTGTTTTTGCAGCTCACTTCGAGGTGAATTTTTAAACAATAAAGCTTCATGGAAGGCAAGACATGGGTTTTAGATTCAAACCATGCATGTAACTAATACAGCTACCCAATCTGGTTGTATTCTACATGGATCATCAGATGTAATAATTAGATGTAATAATTTAAAATCCCTAATAATGCTTTATGGAATCTGAGCTGAGAGGTTCTTCTCTCTTCTCCAAGATTGTGCTGTTACGGCCTCAATGCGTCACCCCTTTTCTTTCCTTGCCTGGGGTTCAGACCTGTAGGGTCTCTATGATTCAAATTTTTCAATCCTTTTTAAGGGTCCAGCAGAGCAAGACTGAGACAACAGGGCAGAAGGATTCTGCAGTCTTTCTGTTAGCTCTGCACCTATGCAATGGACAGAGAGTAACAGTATTTCCAGGAATAAACCCAAGGTCAAGTGGAAAAATTCAGAATACGTTTGCAACTAGACCAGGAGAACTCTGATCATATTTAGCTTGTATTAAACTGCTGGTAATACTACACACAATTTCAGGAAATGAAACAAAGGTTTAAGATCTGAGAAACTGTTGTATTAAAAAATGAATGCCCTGCCTGTCTCAAAATGGTCTGCTAAAACATTGATTAAACAAGCCCTGGCCTGACTTACAAGAGACTTATGAACTATTAACAATAACAAAAATGGTGACCATGTGAGCCACCAACATCCTGCTTGTGCCCTGACATCACATGAAAAGTGTGCAGAGGCTAAACCATAAATCTCAGAGTATGGCATGGCCTCACCTCATCCATAAATCCAGTATGTTTGAGGTGCTAAGTCAGTAACAGATACTAAAGCACATCTGTAATTATTACATCAGAAAAACAGAACAAACAAGACTGCACTTATACCTGAAACATTAACACTCAAGCAGAGATGTGATACCCTGGCAGCATGCTCACAGTTGACTTGGTTTTGTTCCTTGCTATAAGTCCAGTGAGTCTAAACCCCATCAGCCCAAGAATTAATGGACAAAATCTGACAGAAACCTGGCTTTTGGAGTAAGTATAGCAAACTAGATCCAAAATCCCAGTCCTCTTGATATCACAGCAGTCAGTTAAAAGGTCAAGGTCTTTATGCTTAAGAAGGCTAGTCCTTCAAAATCACCCTGATGTGCTAGAAATACAGAATGAGCCATTATGGAAGCCTGGACTTCCATGTAGAAGAGGATAAGCTCAAGTTCTATGTGTGGGCTTGCCTCTCAATACAAGCTCAGGAAACTAAAGGGACAATAATTTTCTCTGAAAAGTCTGTGTCCTGGCATCAACGAAGTAGTGTTCTGGGACCTCACAGCTGATGGGCTCTTCACACAGCCCCAGCCAGCTCTCTAGCCATAAACCTTGGAAACAAGGGTACTGAACCACTAAATATTATAATCTTTGCCTGGATCTTAGTCTGGTGGGTTTTACCCAACAAACCATCTACTGGGATGAGAAAGCCACATCACACTAGCCTTCCAAAACACAAGAACTGGTCTCCATAGTCTCCTGTACCATACACTACCAACAAACATGGAGCTCTTACATTAGTTGTGAATTGTTACCAGCCCACGCCTGAGCTTAGGATGTCAGAAAGAAATTCATTACTTGGTGTCAGAGCTCAGACTCCAGAAGAACAGACACTGTGGTCATCAAACAAGGCTTGCCTTCACATCAGCCCATCACACCAGAGGAACCTACGCCAGAAGAACATCAGAGAATTTTATATCCCCACATCAGACCAGCAAGACAGCAGTGCCAAGCCAGAAACTCCAAAGGCACACAGATATTAAAACAGCAGGGTCAGATTTATTTATTCACAAGCTACACACAAGTGTGTGCTTCGATATCAGCCAGCAAGATGATGTGCGAAAGCTCATGTGGTGTGAGCTTGGGATCAGCCCCACAGAGCCGTAGCCGAGTACAGCTTCAATCAAAGGGATGACCTGGGGAGGAAGGTACATCTCAGCATGGATAAAGATGGCTCTCAGTCATCCCACAAAAGCCAAAAATAATGAACAAACGTTCCACAAAATCTAGCCAGTCCCAGCCAAGTTTCTTTAAAAAACCCATGGCAGTTGTTTTATTTTTCTCTCATGGTATAAAGCAGCCATTCACATGCTGTAGCTGACCTTTTAAATGGGATTTACTCTTGTATAACCCATACAGCACAAAGGAGGCAGAACAATGACAGAGGTGCTGATCTAGACATTCACAGGTTCCTGCAGCCTTCACATGGATAAAATATCACCAGCCACACACACACACACACAAAGTTAGTTCAGCAAGCTGCATGTACAGATGACCACACCCCAAGGCGTGGTGTTAAACAAATGTTTAAGCATTTCTGACAATTCCTCTCCCTGTCTCCATCCCATCCCATTCCTGTCAGATCTATGTATTCATCAGACCCTTCCCATTTGCTCATCACTACAGCAACTCAGCCAGTAGACAGAAGGCAACATTTCCCCTTCTACCCCACATGAGAGCTTGTGATCTTTATCACAACTATGCCAAATGTTAAAACTGTAATACCTGGTATTTCTCTTCGTGCTTCCCACATTCAATACACTTGGAAAAGTAGCTATTGTATTGCTATTCCCATTAATGAAAATAATGAGGTAGGTGCTTAAACAATGGATACACTTAGAAAGACTAGCTTAAAAATCCTGTAAATTAATTCAAAAGGCAACACATTTTCCTGTCTTGTGAGATATATTTTATAAGGTATGAGCAGAAGGCATCACATCTAACCTCTTGCATATTACAGGCTGCTAATTTTCACCTGGTCACCTCAGCTCTGAAGACAACTCATATTCCATTGCTGTTCAGCTTCTAGAAAGGGAGCCAGTTTTGAACGAAGGTACCAAAGAGGAAATCTACTGCTCAGTCACAATCACTAATGGCAAGGCTGGCACAAGACAGGACAAGGCCACCCTGCCTTCAGTGTTGATTAGCACAGGTAAATAGAAACGGGCTGCTGCAGCGACTCTGCACAGCAGCAGCTACAAGGACAGCACGAGGTCCTCCTTCCTGCAAGTCTTCTAGAGCCACTGATTCTTAATTAATCCATTAGGTTTCCTTATAGTTTCCATAACTTGTAGTTTATATTAATTTACACAGATTTCTCCTTTATTTGTTGTTTCAGATATATCTTCCAAAACGTGTTCGCAAGTATAAAGGCTATAAAATTACATTTTGTATCTTAATGCTGGATCACCTCACTGAAAGTCAAAGAGCAGATTAGCTGCAAAACTGGGAAAAAAAAGGACACCTTAGGACAATTCCTATCCAGGACATTTAATGTGAAATCTCTTGGGTTACTCATTTTATTTCCTTGATCTGATGAGACCATTGAGGCATGAATGACTTTCCTCTGAAATGCAGCACTTTTCCTTTCAGAACCTGATTAATGCTATTATGCACATACAGGTGCGAAGGATTAGCACCATGTTTGTCACAGCGGCTTTGAATTCTAGAATAATTTTACTAACTTGCAGAGACTGATGAAGGGGTAGCAACGGCCATTTCTTTAAAACAAACTTAAGAGTAAGTAATCTATCTTACCTCAAAGGAATACGCTTTTCCAAGCCCATCTCCTGCTCCTGTGACCACTGGAGAAGGTAGAAAGAAGAATAAGGATTACATTTGAAACTCTACTTTAGCTTGTTCTTTCTTGAATTCTTTAATCATCATCTGTGTTTCTTGAATGTTACAACCTAAATGCTTCTACTGAAGCACAGAATCAATCTTCTTAAAAATTTCCCTGTGATTTTTTCATCTTTTTTGTTACTTCATTTAGCGCTTTTTGTCTTCAAAGCAAATCCCTCCCTGCAATAACCTATCTGACACAGTAGGTTGTTACTACTCTCATTTTCAATGGAGTCAACAAGCAACAAATCAATTGCCTAAGCAGGCAACAAGTCTCCCAACCTTCAGTGGAAATAAGGACTTTACACAGAAAGCTCCACATGCTGCTCCTCACCTCTTGCACAGAATGGAGGTCCTTGCCTCAAATCAAAATGAGACCTAGGTATTGCTTCTGCAGCAGCTGGTATTCAGGCAAGTCTTTTGCACAAGGGTGGATATAATTTTGTATTAATCCACTGCGAGTTGTGCTTATTAAACACATATTCAATCCAGTCACACCAAGTCTCTAATGCGGGGGAAAGGAATGAAGCACAAGCATTCAGTTCAGGTCCCTTCTTAATAAAATGCTACCATCAGTGACATCTGTAGCCCAGGAACTCAGAAACTGTAGTACCTGTTCATTCTCGCCTCATATTGATAATCTAACAAGCTTAAGAAAAACATCAGTGATAAGTAGAAAGAAGGTGTTCGTTAAACATTTCTGTTATTTTATGAGAATGTGTAATATCTTTTAAAAAGTACTGCCAAATTGCAGCCTTTGAAGTTTTTAGGCTTGAGTAGATTTGGCTCGTTAATGATACCATTAAGGACAGGTCACCAATTCAGAAAAAACACACTGCAGCAATGTCACCAGGAACAAAGAAAAGCTGCTTTGAAAAGTAGAGACCATATGCTAGACATAAACTGTTACTTCACATATCAGGAAACTGAGGATATAGGCAATGCTATTAAAACTAAAGCATTTGCAGTAGAGAAAAAACATCACAAGTAGGAATGGGGAGAGAATTCACATCTATACACCAGGTGTGTGAGCTGTTACCAGTTTCACCATTTTTCTGTTCTCCCCAAGCAGGCAAAAACTTCAGGCTCATAAACCTGAAGTTACCAGAAGAAAACAAAAAGAGATTAAGCAAACCACACCTAGTAGCAGCTCTGTTTTGTTCTGAAGGGACAGGGTAAGGAAATGCAAGAAAAAACGCTCCTGATTAGTAATGTAACAGTCCACCACTCAGTTACAGGAAGAAGAAGGTGAAGAAGTTTCCTTTACCTGCCCATTCTCCCAGCGACCGAAAGAAAGTCTGAGGCAAAGCACTCCAGATATGTGGGAAAACATATTTCATAAATCTGATGCATTTTACCAGAGTACAGAAACAGATCAGACCCCCAATAAGAGTGAGTAGCTGATCCTGGAACGCTTCCATGGCAGGCGAAGACAGTGAGCTAGTATGAATCAGTTGCTCTCTCTCCAGGAAATGCCTCTTTCCAGCACACTGCTAGCCTCCGAGTACTGGCAAAGAAGTGAGAAGTCTAATCAAACCACGTGATTTTCTTTTTCCAAGGAATGTCCAGGGTTTAGATTATAATAACAACTCTACGCCCAGATTTGTAAACTACTGAAAAAAACCAAACAAAACAACGATTTCTGGTGCTTGGTTTAGAGGAAAGGTTTCACCTCCTTTCTGGAAACTACCCAAGAACAATAACGACAGCAAAAAATATTATTGCCATTGTTTAGGATTCATAGAGATTAAAGATGGGTCTAAATCAAAACACTGGAAAAGAATACTCCAAACCTTGATGATAACATGCATCAGCACTACTGCTTACAGCGAAGTGTTAAACTCTAGCCCAGACATTTCCAGTTCATACCGAAACCAGAAAAATAGATTTATCTACCAATTCGAAGACAAAATAATAAAAGGTTACTAAAGTCACCTGATTTTTTTCTATACAGAGAAAGCAATATTATATAACTTTTCACAGAGCTTTCTGAAAAGAGGTTAACATCATTATGCCCATTTTACAAATGGTGCAATTATGGCATGAACAAGTACAGTAATCTATTAACAAGGGAATAGGACTTTCATCTTTTCTGAACAAAGTATGTTTGCACTAGTATTCAAGTCGAGGGCATGTATCAAAACCTGAAGGGGAAAAAATGCTTACAAGAACTGTTTCTCACTGCAAGACAGAGATTAAATCAATGAAATTCAGACTTCAAGTGATTAAAAAATTTTTAAAGTTAACATAGGCATTTCTCAGGGAAGGCACAGAAACAACCTTTACTCTTCTTTGCAGTGGCAATTTGAAACACTACCTGTTTTTCAAAAATCAGTTTAAACTGGAGAAGAGCAAGACTGATGCTTACACATGCACTTAGGATAAGGTAAAATAAAATTTGACTGTGTATTTTAATGATACTCTTCCACATTTAACACAAGTCATCTCTAAACTTCTGACACCCAGAAATCTCCAACTGAAGAGCAGTAATACATGTCAAGTGTCATGCTACTGACACCTTCAGCCAGAAAACACAATACGCAGATGCATTACAGAGTAAAGATCACATCTGAATCACAAGAAATGTAACACTAACTTATCTGTAACAGTAAGACATAAAAATCATTACCATCTTAGCTTAACAACACCTCCGTTTCCTCACATATAAGCTCCCTTGAAATTTCACCTTGTTTTACCCATAAGTAAGGCCAGTCAAGCCGAAAAAGGTCTGAATATTACGTTTCAAAAAATATTTAAAATCAACCATAAATTCCCCAAAGAAACACTGTTAAAGGAATACTTTAAATTTTAAGAAGTTGCATTGTGTTTTTCATATGCAACAATAATGCTGAATACCTCCTATAAATGGAAGGGGGGGAAAAAATCACTTTTATTTGATGATGGCGTCAACATGCAAACTTCCAGTCTTCTCTTTTTCACTTTCAGCTCTGCCTGTGCTCCTTTGCCGTTTTCTTTTACAGAGGCTGGCAATGAGTCTGACATATGCCTGCAGTACTTCATGGACCTAGTATTTGTAAATCAGGCTAAGTTATTGAGAGGAAAAATAGTAAATTCTTATGAATGTGAAGCATTGTTCATTCAGCCCAGTCTAAGTTCTTTTCCTGAGGTATTGCTTCTCTGACTTTCATGGGAATCACTGCAAGAACTTTACACATTGCATGGGTAGTAAGTTTCTTTGGGTGGCCACTGTACTTCTTCCTCTCTTAATCTCACTCCATTACAGCTAGTCCACCGCTAAGTAATTCCTCTAAAATTAGAACATGAACAGATCAACGTACACTACAATATTGATTTCCAGTCCAGTTACTGTTTTTAAGTTTCTTTGTAAGTTTCCTTGTAAATACACCTTGACACCTGTAGAACTTAAAAAGTTTTAAAAATATTGGACTGAATTCTGAAAATCAACTTTTTTAGCTAGCAGCATGCAACTGCAAGGCACTTCTGTGAGGGAATGCAACTTCCAGAAGTCAATCCAATATTTCCTAAAACTAGCCCACTTACTAACTCCTTTAAATATGTTTCCCAGGACTGTTTTCTCTAACCATATTTAACATTTTTTCAAAAGAAAGAAGACAAATTTCACACAGCAAATAAGTCATCTAGTTTTACAACTGTTTTAATATTTCATTAAACTAATATGACATCTGTAGAAATGTAAGGTTAGGACTCCTGACATTTATCTTAAGAGAAATCAGTTTTAAATTACTACCTTAATAACTGAAAGACACAATTATTGTGGTTGTGGATGACATAGTGTGGCCAGCAAGGTTAGGGAAGCAATTGCCCCCCTGTACTCTGGTACCCTAGTGAGCCACTGGTGAGGCTGCACCTTGAATGCTGTGTTGTTTTGGATCCCTCACTACAAGAAAGACACTGAGGTGCTGGAGCGTGTCCAGAGATGGGCAAAAGAGCTGGTGAAAGGTTTAGGGAACAACTCCTATAAGGAGTGGCTGAGGGAACTGGGGTTGTTTAGTCTGGAGAAAAGGAGGCTCAGGGGAGACCTTATTGCTTCCCAACAACTACCTGAAAGGAGGTTGTAGGCAGCTGGGTTTTGGTCTCTTTTCCCAAGTAACAAGTGACAGGACAAGAGGAAATTGCCTCAAGTCGCACCAGGGGAGGTTTAGATTGAGTATTAGGAAGAAATTTCTTCACTGAAAGGGTCATCAAGCACTGGAACAGGCTGCCCAGGGAGGCGGTTGAGTCACCATCCCTGGAGAAATTTAACAGAACATGTAGATGTGGGCTTAAGAACATGGTTTAGTGGTGGATTTGGCAGTGCTAGGTTAATGGTTGGACTCAGTGATCTTAAAAGTCTTTTTGAATCTAAATGATTCTATGATTCTACGTCAAGTATATTATAGCAGCTGACTGTATAGAAAGAAAATATTTGTGCTATACAAAGCACGTGTGCTTGAAAGCATTTTATGGGTGGGGATCAAACAAGTCATTAGATCAGCCTGGTTCCATGTCAAGGTCTTCCAAAATCTTCTTTTGATTTGATTATTTTAAAAAATCTTGGCTCATGCTTGCAGGGAATTGAGGACTTCAACAAGATTAATTACTCTGCTGTCTTCCAGTGCTGCAATGCTTCTACCACGTTTTCAAAGATCCTCAGAGACACAGGCAAGCATTATCAACTATATTTTCAGACAAAGAAATAAAGATACAGAGCAATGCCATTATTGTCCCAGATGATAACCCAGACCACCACATTCTAGACTTTTTTTTTAACCACTGGACCAGCCTTGCCCAGTGTAGCAACCCACTGAATTTGTTGATTTCCTTGGTCTGAATTTTAAGCATAAACTAGTACCAGATAAGCTTTCACTACACAACACAACACTGAGCCTTTCTCCACATTTAAACAAAAGTTACTCTTCCATATATCAGTTTCCCTTTTTGTAGTTCATACATAGTAGCATGACTTCTCTGCAGCATCAAAAGACAGTTACAGACAAAACATCAGAGGACTGCGATATAAAAAGATGAATGTACCTAAACAAAAATAGATTTACCTTTGTTATCTCTCCTAATCACCTGTTTGGTACTGGCTCACACACAAAAAAATCTTTCCAAATATTAAAAAATCCTCTTTCAATTTCCTACTCTCCTTGATCCTGCAGCAAAGTTCTGAGAGTTCACTTAAAACAACAGTGCCAATTGCAGCAGAACACCATGGTGTTATTTAGGATGAGCGAAAAATGGAGAGAGAATGTCTATGCAATGTACTCTGAACATACTACGCGATATCCAGAATTCTTTAGTCAACACAGGGAATAATCTGAGGGCACATCTCCTCTTTGCCCCATGCATTCTACATCATTTACACAAGAGCAAACGCATACATGAAGTCATGCTGAATCACTAGCATCTTTCATCTTTTCACTGGTATCAACGATTGCACATGGCATAAGGCAATGGTGAATCAAGCCTCATGATCTTTACAGGGAGTTTTGCCTCAGCGAGTACCGGCAGACACTGAAACAGAACTCACAGATCTTGTTAAGTACAAATAGCACCAAAGTACAGGTAAACAAAGAATTTTACAACTTGAGATTTGCTCATGGCATTCCTTCCTATAAATCAGGTTGTGGTGTAAAAAAAAGCTAAAATTAAACTTGTCCACATGTAAAAAATATGGTGTGCAAGAATATTTCTGAACCAATGAACTGTGTGCACATCTGTGGCAATTGAGGTAGATTTTTTTTCTTGTTCCAAATATTTTCCAGCATATACTTATTTAAGTCCTCAGTGATGCTAAACTTGTATCTTCAGTCTCTTTCAAGGCAGGCATTTTGGCTAACTCTTTGCCTCAGGAAGTGCATTCTCTTCATCCCCAGGTTGCATAGGCTTGCTGTTTCCTCTTAAGGTTAAAAACGAGTATCTCAGTCCTCCTGCCATACTAAACAAAAGAGAATAAGCAGAGGTGTCAGAGATACCTGATGTTATATACACCATTTTATAGGTATGTACCTTCCATTCCAAAGGTTTAGAGAATACCAGATAGCATAAACTAGGAGTGCCTCAGAGCCATGCAAGCCTTCTGAGAAACTAGCCCTAAGCAGACAAAGATAAATTACCAGTTGCTCCAACAGATTCATACAAACAGATGTAACAGTTCATCCAAGCACAAAAAGTAACAACTCACAAGCTATAAGTCATATTCAATAGGCACAACTCATTCAGTGTTCTCACTTCCCACACCACTTGGCTTTTACTTGGAAGCCTCACAGCTCCGAACCACTGCTCATAAAAAAAGAATGAACTCAATACCACATAGTAAAACTGCAGGCATGTTTCCATAGTTAAGATCCTACCACAGTAAGATTAAATATCTGAAAACAGACATGAAAAGACATAATTAATTGTAACGAACTTTACATCCTGAGGCAGTGCTTCCTCAGGCCAGTAGTTTCAAAACTGCATCACCCAAATGGGCCAAAACAAACAAAACAAAACTGTATCTCATGGAGAAATTTTCTAACAGCATTAACAAATAAAGGCTATTGAAGTTCCACTCACCAAATATTTAGTCCTATAAAGTTTAACATGGAGAATATATAATCTCCACCAATCAACATTCCAATGTAAGCAATGGATATATTCTGAAAAGGAAACAAAAGCCATGCATTTATTGAACTCAGTTTTCATCTCCAAGAATATAAATTATATAAATTAATTTACTTTTCTAGGGAAATAGCTACTCTCTTGCTGGCTACTCTAAATCAGCATTTAAATTAGTTTAATGGGATGTCAACCTTATGCATAATGTAACAGTCACATAAAATAACAAAAACAGTATGTTTTATAAATGTGTGCAAAGCACTGAGAGTGACTTTCTGGGGGTAAAAAAAAAAAAAAAGAAAGAAAATAAAGCAAGAAAATCAGCTATTTGATATTAGGCAAAATGGAGCTATGGCCACCTTCTGAAAATGTCCTTCTTTTTAATCTTTGGAAGGCTCCCTTCAAATCCCATTTCTTTAAAGCAGGTTTTGGGTTCTCAAGCATAAAAAAGTATGCTTTAAAGTTACAATAAAAGCTCTTTTTTATTGCTTTAAAAGGGTTACCTCTTTACTTTGCCAGCTAAACATGCACTGAAAGCACTTGGCTCAAGTTCAAGGCAGGCACAGCTTAAAGTTAAAGATTCTACCTCTCACCCTGCCCCCATCAAGTTTTGGGAAAATTGTCCCCTATAGACAGAAGGAAAGCTATAGAACTGTGTGATCATTTTACCAGCAGTTGGTTTCAAATGTTTTAGCAGCTAGCCTGAACAATGACATCATTTCTACCAGTTTCTACTGGTAACTACTGCATCATAAAGTGCTTCTCAACTTTAAAGCTGTTCACAATGTCTCAAAGACTATTACTGCTTAGAAAACAGAAATAGCTTTGCTCTATCTTAATGGTTCAGTGCAGACATATAAAATTTAGAAGAATGCTTTCAGGGCCACAGAATGAAAACTACTACACTAATCTTGTCAGCTTTCAAAAAAAAAAAACCCAAAACCCTGTACAAAGACAAGTACCATCTTCCTTTTGCAGATTTTGCTGTGCTGGAGGTATTGTTTTCCTTAGTCACCCATGCAAGTAAGCACCTTGAGGACTGTTATTCCTGTGCCTAAGCTAGTTTGGATTCTGATAGTTGTTTGGCCCGCAACTGCACAAGTTTTATCTTTTACTAAAACTCTTCCAGCTTACAGCTCCATGCTTCTCTCCAAACTGGCTTACAAAAAGTTACTTGGGCAGTCAGTGATGTTCCCAACTCAGACATGCTGGCCTCATCAACACAAAGGAAGTTGTACTGGTTTTAAATTAAACTGGGTTAGAGAAAACAGACTGTAAGGACACCAAGTTCAGTTTTTAAGACATGCACATTTTGGTGTTGATCAAATTGACCAGAATTTACACAAACCAAAATGAAATAGTCCATTCAACTAGAATAAAAGTTGTCACAGAGGCTGAAGCAGTTGACCATAGAGCAATACACTCTTTAAGACAGCTTAGCCATTACTCTGTATCTATGAATGCCCTATGTATTTGCAACAGAAATTAGTTCAGACCAAAGTGAAAGCAGGTTAGTCTGTTTCAGTTTGCAATGGATTTGCACCAGGCCACCTTGACTAACTTACAGTAACCTAGTAAAGAACAGAAGCAGGTGACAGTACCTGATGCAATGTGGTTAAACATACATCCTCTAATCAAAGTGGTTCAAGTTTCTCTTGTAGGAAAAAAACCCCAACTCAAAACTCACATG
Source organism: Ibycter americanus (assembly GCA_035590275.1). NCBI lineage: Eukaryota > Metazoa > Chordata > Aves > Falconiformes > Falconidae > Ibycter > Ibycter americanus. The sequence continues at coordinate 45,588,828 of JAVJGI010000057.1, forward strand.
GCTTTCTAAATTATACTTGAGCTTCAATGGAAGAGAACAACCACACATCACTTTGTGGTGTGGCCTTGTTTGGCACAAGCAGTATCTCAGTATTAGCCCTCATTTTGAGTTTCCAGCTCAAAGCATAATCAGGATCACTGCTGACTCAGTGCTTTTCCCTATCTATTTGAGCATTCTCATCTCCCTCTTCTGCTCCATAACTCACCTTGATGGCACCAACTACTGTCGTTGTGAGTGCAGAATTGTAATGGCTGCATAGGACAGTAGAATACATCAAGAGAAACCTAAATAAAGGAGAAAATTATATAAATTCCTCTCAGGGAGCTCAGAAGTTTAGCAACACTTCAAAATCTTCAACATTTTCTGGATCAGTATTTTGCTGGCATCTTTGATCCCACCTGCTCTAAACCCTAAAAAAAAAAAAAGATTCTGTGGATCTGTATTTTAAGTTAATGACGTGCAGATACAGAGTACTCAAAATACACATTAAAATGTGCTGCTTGAGCTCTAGCAGAGTCGTCCCTATTATCTGTGCTTCTTAAATGTCAGTATTTGAAGTTAGTTTCACCCCTTGTTTTGTGATGTGTAAAAGCACAGAACAGGATCCAGCTAATTTTTCTATTTTTCCTTTGACTCTGCAACTCCAACAGGCACAAAGCATTATTTCATTACTTCTGAGTCTTCCATACTTTTCCAGGTACTTTAAAGAACAAACTCACTGAAACAGTTCCTATACTGAAGGGTTTACATTCTATTAACTGCAAAGAAGTTAGGTAGTCAGAACAGCCAGTCAGCAGAGAGATACCCAGTACAGAAAGCAAAAAGCTAAATGTCATGTTGACCACCGTACTGTGAGGCCAACAACACAGACAGTACTGAACCAGTTATTTACACTATTAGAAATCATTAAAAGACAAGAGAGAAGCTTGGGGGAACAATAAATTTTCTTTGAATTTTAACATAACTTACTAGTGTGTCTTCTGTTTGAGATTTGCAATTTGAAACACTGTCATTAAAATGTCTTACTTGATTGTCATGTGTCCTTACCCCAACAAGCAGGAAAGAATAAACTGAAAGACAAATAAAAAATTTGTCCAGTGCTGGAAATGTGTCGCCTATTAAAAAAAAAAAAAAGGCAAGAATTACGTGCTATATAATCCACTGTACACACACATAAAATGTAATTAATATGAAAATGTGCAAAATCACACTACACATTTGATTCATACTATAATTATGAAACATTTATATTACTACTGGAAACAGTTTGATGCATTTAACTTCAGAGACAACAGGATGACAGCACAGATGATACCTAGACACACTCTTGTAATATGTATAGCAGTGCAGATATAAAACCACACACTGCAAGCAATGACTATAAATACAATACAGAGAATTTTGGGGTTTATATTTACTGATACAGATACCAATACTGTGATTAATATTATATAACAAATAGTATTGATACAAGACAGAGAGAAAAAGCAAATAAACAAATAATCTCCTTGAAATCTATTTCATACTATAGATTCATTCATGAACTGCTTTCAAGGTCCAAGCCTGCATTTTTGAGCTCAAAAGTAGATTAAATAAGCATTACTAAGGTCTCTCATCAATGACAGTCAATGAAAAAGCTAAAACATCACTTTGAAGTCTGCTCCTTAGTGACATGCAGCAAACACACAACAGTCACTAAGAAACCTGTCATAGATTCTTCTCCATCTCTTGTAACTCCAGGATATGCCTCATTTTAATCTGGTTAGTTTAAAGTCACCTGTACCAGCACAAAACACAGCAAAAGCTGAACACATCTGTGAGAAACAGGATAAAGGCTGTTAGTTCAGGCTGAGCTGTGGCTAGCTAAGCCTCCACCACCTGAGGTAATAGATTAGAGGGATATCAGGCAGCTCTTCCCTGATGAAATAGTGTTGGCGTTCAACAACAAACTGCACAGAATTACAGAGAGACATTCTGGGACTTCCTTTCTCTTCCACTGCGTTGCACTTTCCTGTCCTCCTGGTCAGCCAGCTGGTGAAGCAGAAGTGAACTGGGACACTCACAAACTGCAGTCACTACAAGACATGGTAGCTACCATTCCAGAACTAGCGAGAGGAGCAGAAGCCATCTCCCTATCACATAGACATGGTACTGATATTTCGACCAGCAAAAGACACATGCTGTGCATTGTCTGGATCAAGGCAAAAAGCACTGCTAGGGTAAAACCAAGCCAACTTCTATGGCCTGAAAATCTGCTAAATACAGGTGTTACCTCTAATGATTTGTTGCTTTTCATCAGTATTTTTCCATTTTCTCCCTTTTTCCTGTGATTTAATTTCTGTGCATCACATTGATGCCAGTTATCCATGTCATTTAATGGGACTTTCAATATTAAGTGACCAAGCCAATTCATATGCACAATAGGCACTGTACATTTCTCTGGTATTTATTTATACTCACCAGGTAATTAAGCATTAAATTGTTTGTGCCAAATCAACATGTATGCACAACACACTCTTTATTTTTCCCATGGAATAAACCTAGCAACAAAGTAAACTTCCCTGTTCAGACCTCCCAAAATGCCTCCAGCCCTGTCTACTGGGAAAGCAGTTGAAACCTTACAGCCATACAAACTTGGCCCCCACTACGTCTGTCAAGAAGGGCATCAGCTGCATTTTCCTGAACTGGCACCAGGTCATGCAAAACTGATGTCACAAGCAGTGATTCCATATTCAGAGCAGATGTAAATCCATCATTTTCAGGGAATGACAATTTTTCCACTTAAAGCAGACTTCTAAGAACACAATGACAAAATCATATGAGTTCAGGGCACAGCAACATACAACAGAGGACACTGAAATGATTTATGACACCCCCAAGCTCTGTAACAATTTTCAGTGGCAAATCTCAAACATTTCTAAAAAGGAATATGAGTGTCTAGACTCACTTTACTGGTAAGAAAAGGGCAACTGAACAAGTCTGTGACATAGTCTGAAAAACACAAATCTTCTGGTCTGATACTTTACGCGCCAGGACACACTGCCTATGGTATTACACTGAGTTATGATTAGCTATGGAGTCATGCTGTCGTTCTATAAGAATGTAAAATGTAGGTTACTAAGCTAGACTGAGACTGAATAGGAATCTGTTCAGTGCATCAGAACGAGAGAAGGACTGGAAATTGTCTGGTTTTGGTATTTGCAATCTCATTTTGGAGCATGTGGCAAATCACACAGTGCAGCTGGATTCCCAACAAATTGCTCTAGCTGAGAGCTCCCAGTCATACATTAGTTCTTAAACAAAGATTCATATAAGGGCTATCACACAAATTCAGCTTCTCCTTAGAGTGAATCATTAGAAGTTCTTACCTGTGAAGCGCAAGTCCAGGTCATGTATTTCAAACACTAGTCACCAACACAGGCGTAGAATTACCTCTTCAAAAAACAAACCAACCCACCCCACCCCCTCCCCCGAAAAAAATGAATAAAATACCATTATCAGTCTGAGATACGCAATATTGCTCCTTACCTGCTGAAAGTCTCCAGTAGAAAAGCTAATAATAACTGTTGGAACCACCATGAAGCAAGCATTATAGAAAAGGACACCGTATTTTCCCAACTCCTGTAAAAAATGAAATATGGTGCTTGGAATTACAAGCCAGTTGGGAGCAAGATACTAAATATTACACTGGCAATCCTCTGATATTATTGTCAATGAGCAGACACAACATAATACATTTAAATTTAAAATACAAGCTTGCTGTTGCTGCATTCAGTGTTTAGTACTGAGCTGATTTTCAACTTCAGTCACTTTGTCTGTAAGCTCAGCAGACTATTACTACTCTGCTATACCTTGGACAGTTTCTACACAAAAGCAGCTAGTCAGAAACTTCCCAAGGCACTGGTCCAGACTGCTTTGTGTTAGACTGCACATACATCTCTGCTAGGTCAAGGGATTACCCATTCCATCTACGGCAAATCATCCACAAAAGCACAGGGCAGGGTGGCTCCCTGGGGCCAGCATAACAGGAAAATTAATGGAGTCTAACTCCTAAATGGAGCATCTATAATTACTGGTAAAACTGATGTAACTTCAAGCAACTTGAGGAATACCATATATCCTGTTGGCTAACTTGCTTGACACAAAGGCAGAAGATTAGGGGAATGAAAAAGCAGCCTTCCCTTCCTCTAGATTCACCCATGCTAGATAGCAAATCTCTCCAGCTTATCTCTTGCTTTAAAATGAAACACCATATTTTGCAGAAAACTGTGGGGCTGTTAAGTGCTGCTCATAATGAAAAATGCAGAGTCTGCATTTCATGTGACTCCAAAGATATATATTTCCACTGTACAGACTGAACCACAAAAGTCAGTGACAAAACCTCTATCTAACATCTCCAGGACTGCTCTTTGCTATGGCTTAGTATGTTTTCATGACACCGTATTTGAAGAACAGTCTGCTCAATGTTTACGTAAAGTGTAACGTATGAAGATACTCCTTAACTCTTTGGCATACCGGGGTTTGGTGTAGACTTGCTTTTAGATAGCCAAAAAAGATATCAGTAGTTTTGGTTACTGACTCAAACTGGACAGGTCTCTGTTCCTACCCACAAGTTTATTTTACATAAACCTCACTTAAAGTGTGTTTCTAGTCAAAAAGTCATCTCTCTTAGATATATGCATCAAGTGTACAGGTAAACAATTTGCTTTTGGTCTGGATTTATTTTATTTTATTAGCCAAAAGCAATGTTTTAAAGCCACTACAAACTCTGTTTAAAAGACTTGGGAGAAAATAAAATACACAGTTTATCTAAGCCTAGCCTGAGATACTAATAAGTTTTTCCCAAGCTGTTCTGTATTAAGGATGCATATATTCACAGAAATATGAAATCAAATGAAAGAATTTATTAGTTCATAACTGTATGTTCATAAAGTCACATAATAAGTAACCCACTGTTAACCATACTGTCATAAAACTAAATTCAATCTCATCATCTCACAATTACCTTTGGATCAATTTTCTGCTTTGTGTAAACTCCATTTGCCGCTGTGAAGATATCATTCAGCAATACAAAGGTGTAGCCCTCCAGATTAAAAGACAGATCAGACCTGGGAAAGAAATATTATATTGTAAAAAAGCAAAAAGTATACAATGCATTGCATTACCTTGTTTATGTAGAGAAATATCATAGAGAAATGAGGAAATGCAAATCCTGAGAACTCCAGCAAGTCACAGGTTTTGCTTTAAGCCTTCTTTGTAAGTCAAAGTTCTTTACATTTCTCCAGTCACAGGACCATCACAAACAAGTCATTGGAGAGTTCCCAGTACTCAGTAAGGAAGTGGCAGGAAATGTTCAGCTTTCATTCTGCGAAAAATTCCATCTGTCTCAATCCTGACAACCTGTCCAATTATAACTGAGTATACTCATCTATTTCTTTTAACAGAAAAAGTACCTAGGGATTAAAGTCTGACTACTTTTTCTTTACAGTCTGACCAGACATACTGTCATCCTTTCTGTTTTGACTAGCTACCTCATGGGTATAGGGTAATTCATTTAATAGGACATGGCTCTATCCGAGTCACATCACATGGAAATTATTTACCTTTTTACCTAACAAAGCCAAGAAACAAAAAGAAACATTACATTTCCAGTTAAATAAAGGAATATTCAAACAGAAAGAAAAGAGAGGAGGCTAGCATACGAGTGCTTTGTGAGCTTAATCTCCCTTCTCCCTTTTGAACTTGTACAAAGTGATGAAAAATAGACACTGCTTAACTCAAAACAATATTTGACAACCAAAACATCAGTCCTTCTATCCAGAACAAGAATATGTTTTTCTAAGATTATTAAAATACACTGACACTATGAAATAAAAGCAGCATTCCTCACACAGTTTTAACTTGCTTCATTTATGATCCTGCAAACATGTAAAACCTAGAGGGGAAAAAAGAAGCACCCAAATATTTCCAGCTGGAGTTAAATTTTTGCCTTTGTATTCCTGCACCTCCAAATGATGTCACTAGAGAGATTTTCCAAATCAACTTAATCTAGAGTAACTGATCTCAACTTGGGTTTACTTGGCACTTAACAAGGAAAAAATCCTCCTGTTCTCCCTCCTCTCGTAACATGTCTTCAACATGTAACAAATGAAAACCTTACCCAGCTGCTATGAAAGCCCCGAGAATGATGGCAAATACGCTGACTATAATACTCAGTGGGTATCGTTTCCTGTAGACAAAAATTAGACAGTTCACATTTTCATTATTTGAAGAGAAGATTAAATGGCTGTTTGCCTGAAAAGTTCCAAAGCAATTAGTAATCACAGAACATTTAACAGGAGGGCACTGTCTTGATAATCTTACAGAAGCAATGTGATTGACCATATGCCGCGCTGTCAGACTTTGGCCCGGAGAACAGAGATTGAAAAAGCATTGTGAGCATTTTACTACTAGATAATTCTGAAAGCAAAGGTTAAAGGCTTAAAGTAATAGCACTGGAACAAACTGTAATTTGCTGTGTATTGCTATTCATAATGTACATATTTCAGTGTCTTCCAGTAATCCAGTAAAGGAAAATCACTACACATCTCTCATGCAGTTTTTCATCTCACCTTTCTTGGGGAAGATGATGTACAGCACACTATCTGCACTATCTGAGCTATTTTTCAAACAGATACTTATTTTGCAATCGAACTAAAACCTTGTACTTGAAGGGAAAGCACGGAAGCTTACAATAATTCTTCACTACATCTACATCAGCACTGCCACAGAGCAGGGAAAAGGGTACTGTAAAACTATTCTGCTTCTTATACCTGTATTACATTATTTAGAAGTGTCTTAAGTACTTCTTTTTGCACCATAGTGCAATGTGCCTTACAGACATTCCCCTAGTCATTCTCTCAGGCTAGGCCCCAGCTCTAAGCTGGCCTGTAAGAAAAGATCCATTTAAAAAAAGTACAATGCTCTTGGAGAAATCCTGTGTGTCAAAGGAGCACAGCTGTGGACCACTGTCCCAACAACAAAGCTGTATGTAGTCTTTAGATATATTACGCTTTGATCATATGGACTCTTGACAGTAATAACCCAAACTTTGACTGCTTTTCAAATCCTGAGGTAAGCCAGCACAGACTCTCTGGAGTCCTTTCATTGTCAGCCTTGAGGAAATACTGCAGCTGTCTGTAAGAATACAGCATTCTGCTCTTAAGCTTCCCTTAGATGAATATGTTGCTTGCACTTATAACACCACACTACTGTAGTCCACTGAGAACTGATGACAGCCTCACTGACTCACATTTTCCTCACTTGCAGGAGTCCGCAGGCCAACAGGAGAAGACAGCAAGTTCTCCTTTCCCTGTGTGAACCTACAACTAGAAGAGAATCTCGGAGCATCTCCAAATATGAATCACATAGATCAACTGCTGCTTCAGCCAAAAGGAGATGACAGTCTACTTGGGAGCTTTTCGAAAAGCTTTTCCCCTGGCAGTCACTCAGTGTTGCCTGGGTTCAGCTTCAGCAAGCTGCTTTTCCCCTTATGACCTCACCTTAACCAAGCGCAAGCCATTTGGATAGGACTATGGTGATGACAAAGTATGATACATTTATATTCCTGTTCTTCCAAGTCAGTTTAACTGAAACTAGTGTAACAGCATATACTTCTTAACTTCTCATTAAAAATAATGGTGGTACCTATAATTAAGGAGTTTCTTATCTAACAGCACATGGGTAGATGTTTTGCTTCATTAAACCGGTATGTTTTTAGACTTGGGCCAGAAAGCTACTCTACATAAGCAGACTGTTGCACTTTCATCACTGTTCTGTGACGTAAGGATCTGTCTGTCTGAAGCAGTCTGTAGCTTAGAGGCCTCCAAGACAAGACACAAACCGTAACTGCTGGAAGTGGCTGAGTTGTGCTCTGCTTACCTGATTCTTGTGCAACAGTCAAGAGAATGAGCTGTGTAAATGAAAGCAAGCTGAACATTTTTTCCTGTATTCACTAAAATGCATGTATCTATGTCTTCAAAAAAAGCCACATAAAACCACTTTCTTTGCTCTTCTCTATTTGTCAGTAAAAATCACTCATTCAATATTCTGACGAGATGCCATAAGTAACCCATTTGATATGATCTAAAATAAAGGTATCTTCAATGAAACAAACAAAAAAAAAAAACAACCAAAAAAGGATCACCCAAGTATGATGATTTCCAGCAGTAAAGTAAGTGGAATGGTAAACTTCCTGAGCACTGTAAACATCGGCAAACTGTCAAAAAAAAAAAATAAAAAAAATCCAAGCATAGCATCAGATTAACAGCATTTTTATGTTCCAATTCTTATCTAATTTTCTAACCAGATGATGAAACCATTAGTCCAGCAATAAGCAACCCAAACAAATTCCCAGTCACTTGGCATATAAAATAAAATGTCAATCTGACACTAGAGGCAGGTTAGATAACCAAATCATTGAAAAATAACAAGATTTGCCAGTTTGTGCAACAATGCAACTGGCTACCTTCTAAAAAGTCCCTCTGCATCAGTGAAATGGAATATAGAAGCTATTTTCTACCTAGCATAGCCCCTATGAAATAATTCTTTCTGTAGAATTCATGGGCAGAGTAAGTAAAAATGATTTCTATTGTAAACTTAGAGGACATGCAATAAACCTGTCTCCAAAACCATATAACAAAAATAAAATACAAAGCAAAGCAAACATGCTTAGTAAACAAGCTCTACTTTCAAAAAAGTAGAATAAATTCACAAGAAAAAATCAGAGCAAGTACAAGAAATTTGAAAGGTGGGATCAGCTTCAACTACAAAGAAATAGCTATTTTTGAACAACATGTTGTTGGTCTACACAAATTAATGCAGTTGGAAACACTTTTGATTAATTTGAGAAAACACTTGCATCTGACACTTCGTAAATCTGACAGCATGACCATATGGACCAATTAATCCTCTGTTCAGGTAACTATTAGCAACTGCATTAATAATTTATATAAATCCGAACAGAGTTTAATCACTTTACAACAAACACTTTGAAGTTATGCATAGGACCATCTACACCTCAGAGACAACCCAAACAAGGTGGAAAATTCCATAATGTAAACAAATGTCACATAATGTAACAAAACACAATCTAACAAAATATTAATGGTAGAAACACTGCAGTCATTCTTACTTTTCTGTTATAAAAATTATTTATGAATTGTAAATCTAGATGAGATATGTCAGCCATAGCAGGAGGAGATAGTGCACTGATGTTTAAAATAACCTATTAAACTTTTTGTTAAAATTACAGTTAGGGAAATGGGAAAGAAGAACCCATGATTCAGACTTTTACAGGACTGAAACTACTTCCATATTCACAACGGCTGAAGTGCTACTAAGGACAGTACTGCCAAAGTCCTTATGTCTGCCTGAGCAGTCACTTCAGTGCAACAACTTCTGAATGTATATAACAGAGTTGCAGAATCAGGCATGTTATGTTGTTAGTCAGAGAAAATTAATTCTATAAACTAAAAGAAACGTAAATGCATTTAAAGTAATACATTTCCTCTCCCAGCATCTCTGTCGAAGTTATGAAATGCTGAAAACCTAAAAAATTCTCCATTTTGCTTTAGCTTACTATCAAATCCTCAGGAGCCTGTAATAACATACAAGAAACCAATGCAATGGATGTGCTGTATTCTGCAGTCCTGGTGCAGCCATCATGCTTCTGCACTCCTCTTCCACAGAAAATCTGGTCATTCAATCCATTACAGTGGGTCTTCTACGTAACTTACACCTTTTTAGCACTAGCATGGAAGCAACTCTCATGGATCTACGCTTACAGGCATATGGAAGCTAGCAAGCCCTTCAGCAGTCTCCTCACAACCTGCTTTTGGTGCTCAGCAGGGCTGGGCCACTGCCACCACCCCACTACACGGTAGTTTTTCCACCTCTTGGTGATGCCTAAAATAACCTGCACCGACATCATTGTACAAATTTTTCCCTTGCTCCTCTTCCTTCAAAAATGTCTTTCTTACAGCTTTCAGACTCTCTGGTTAGGCTACCCAGGAAAAGTTGGTCGCTTAGGTGTGAGGGGAAAGTGAAAGCACCTTCATTGTCACACAGTTTCTGTCAGTACAGGCCTGGCTAAGCCCCCCTTAAAAGAAGCATACAACTTGTAAACAGATCAAATGTTTGGGTAAGAATTTTGTAACAGCGTTGGGGTCTAGACAGACAGATGCATTTAAGTCCCTACGCAATGCTCTTCTTCAGTGTTTATTTTTTACCCCCACAAAGGAAAAGGGTAAAATCCAAACAGTCTACTTATAACTTCCATTTACTATACCTGAGTTTGCTGGTACTTGATAATCCACTTATGTGGTTTCCAACATAAATCAGAGGCAGAGGAAACAACTGTGATAAAATTAGAAGCACAACTCAGATTATTATACTTGGAAACACTGTTGAAAAACTTGATAGAATTTGAGAACTGTAATATCAGATGTACTTTCAGGAAGAAAGAGGGGGTTTTAAGGAGAAAAATGTACCTGTGCCGCAAACTGATCTGCAGCTCTCGTTCA
>JAVJGI010000057.1:45620774-45631873 GCA_035590275.1 Ibycter americanus
TTCCAACCCCCCTGCCATGGACAGGGACACCTTCCACTAGACCAGGTTGCTCAAAGCCCCATCCAGCCTGGCCTTGACACTTCCAGGGAGGGTGCATCCACAGCTTCTCCGGGCAACCTGTTCCAGTGTCTTACCACCCTCACAGTGGGTAAAGAACAATTTCTTCCTCATATCTAGCCTAAACCTACCCTCTTTCAGTTTAAAGCCATTTCCCCTTGTCCTGTGAGTACAGGCCCTTGTAGAAAGTCCCTCTCCAGCTTTCTTGCAGACCCCTTTAGGTACTGGAAGGTGCTATAAGGTTTCCCTGGAGCCTTCTCTTCTCCAGGCTGAGCAACCCCAACTCTCTCAGCCTGTCTTCATAGGAGAGGTGCTCCGCCTCCGGACTCACTCCAACGGGTCCATGTCCTTCTTGGTACTCTGCCTGGTATTGAGCTTCAGGTGCTGGATTCATTGTCTAATGTATCTGAGACCTGGCTGATGGTTTCCAAATATTGAGGAAACTCTGGTTTTACCCTCTTTGAGTTGTAAATTCCCATTCTCCTGCAGCAGGCAATGAAGCTTAACACATTAACTATTCTTAAGATGCTAATTTCATCCTGTAGTAAAAGCTCCTGTTAAATTCACAGTAACTGAACTATGTGTTTTAATGCCCTAGGAAAAGGTGTGGCCTTTGAATCAGGGTTGTTCTGCATGAAGTCTTCCCAGTGCTACCGAATCTATTGCTTAGACTTACAGTCTTACACTGCTCTGACAGTGATTATTTGACCTTATGGAGCAGAGAACCTTTCAATGCCAAGTATGCACTAATTAATGAGCATCTTTGTAAGAGGTGATCTTAACAAGTTGTCACTGTCCCTTTGGACAATTGTATGAAACTTGTCTTTTGAGATTCCTCTGTGGTTGTTACATGACTTTGTCAGAGATCTTTGCCTGTAAGATGAATGTTCACACTCGTTACAGGCTTATTTTATTTAAAGGATACTTTGCTGTGGTTATCAACAGAAGGTGAAAGAACCTGTTCAGTGAACAGCAGAGTCTCAAGTTTTGATGAAAAAGTTCTTGAACAAGCCAGGAGCATGGAAGTATGCAAAGAACATCCTTTACCTCCTACTTGTCTATAGGCAGCTTCAGCATACAGGCTCTAAGTGTAATTCTGTGGTAATACACAGTGACCTTGTGGAGTGTCTTTGATGATTTTCCGCTACCCTGATATTAAGAAACCCAGTTTCTCGTATAGAGACATGAGGCATGTGCACCTTGTTTTAATTTCCTGCTAATTTAAAATGAAAAGAAGACTGCTGACTTATAGTAGCCTTTGTGAAATTGAATTAACATATGTCTTGAGAAGATTTACTTGCTCTGAAAAATGCCACGCTTTCTTCTTTAAAGAAAGTGCTATCCTGGATTTTGTGTGCACCATATGTTTATGTCTTGGGTTTGTTGTGGAGTAAGGACTGTAAATGTATAGTGCTCAGGATGCTAAACCAGGGCAGAGAGTTGATACTTGGTCCTGCCTGTGTGTTCCTCCTTTGGATGTGCTGTCTTAGCAAGTCTGCTGTGAAGGACAAGGATTACCCTCTGACTTTGGGTAAATACAGTGGCACAGCTGACAAATATCAAGTGGCAGGTTGAGGCAAAAATCTAGTGCTTTTTTTTTTTGAAGGGGGGCCCCAACTTTTGATTTGGACTGCATGAAGTTAATTTGTTATACAGGATTCAACCAGAAAAATTCTGGATACAGTAAAAGATTCAGGGGACTGTTGGCTTCACTGTTGAGAATGAGTAATAAGTGTCATTGTCCCTGCCCCCCCCCCCCCCAATTTCAGGCATAACTCCCTCTAATTTCATTTCACTGATTAGGAATTAAACACCGTAAAGAAGCATCTAGACCCATCTGAACAGCTGAATGGGATTCTGGTGTTGTGGGTGAGATGACAAAGTTCAGTCTGTGTTGTGCTAGTGTTAGTAGATCATCACAGAACAGCCCACGCTGGAAGGGAGGACCTCAAAGAAGTTTTTGGTCTGACCTTATCTGGGAAGGGCAGCCTAGAAGAGATCACCTAGCACCCTGTGCAGTCACATCTTGTAAACCTCCAGTGAGGGGACTCTGCCACCTTCCTGGGGAGGTTGTTCCAGTGAATGATTGTTATCAGTTTCTTCCTGATAACTGAGATGAAACCTCTCCTTCTGCAGCTTGTACCTGTTGCCCCCTGCTGCCCCTTGTCTTCTCCATGTGGCTCCTTGTGAAGAGACAGCCACCATCCTCTTTGTAGCTGCCCTTCAAGTACTGGAATGCTGTGATGTGGCCCTCACTGAGCCTTCTCTTCTCCGGGAAGAAGAGGGCTTTGCCAGATGATCCAGTACTTTGCCCTTTAGAATCCAAACTATTTATTTTGAATTGACACAACTGTAAGGAGGCTATTTAAATCTTTCTTTAAGAAAAAAAAGGACTTGCATCTCAAACCCTACCTAACCTTACACTTTTGATCTGAATGATGTTTTTCTCTTTACCAGCTGTGTTGTTTTTTGATTTTTAGGCTGTATGCTGGGGATTTGGGTAAAGGCTGTTGGTCATTACAGGTCTTACAGTTGCACCACTTAACGTTAGCTCAGTTCATTCTTAGCACAGTGGCCAAACTGCATTTACCAGCTCTTATTCAAAAGGCCCAGTTGCAGAGCTTGCATTCTTTACTGGTACAGGCAAATTAAATTTGTTGATCATGCAGTAATAAGCTCTGTTCTGTTGAAATCTCTAAACCTTGTTGCTAATACCTCTAAAAGGTTTTCTTCTTTCATGTACTTTTGATGACTGGTGTAACATTTAGATGTAGTTCTTGAATACTGTGTGTTTCAGTTTTTAGCTACAGTTTGAAGTTTATACGGCATGGAATGTTTCTGTGGAATTTTATCTTATACTGACTGAAATTTTCTTATTTTTAAATAATTTATTCTGATATCATTCATTCTGCTACATAGTCAAAAAGGATTGTCCAGAGGAAGGCTGCAGCAGGCAATCCTGTGATTGAGTACTGGCACACATGAAAACAAAATACCACAGAATAGAGTCTTAACTTTGTGTGTCTGTCTTTGGTGCGTTGCATGCAATAGCTGAAGCCTTTTTTTGTATTTTGGGATACTATGGTATTATTCTGCAAATCGTGTAATTAGCCATGCTTTGATTCACAAAATTAATTGCTTGAATTTTGGAATTAAAATCACAGGAGCACACATATGCAAAGGGGAGGAAGCAAGATTGTTTGTGCAGTCTTAAAGCTGCTATACTCTGAAATATAGCAAAATAAGTCCCTGAGAGTGTGAACTGTCTTTTACTATTTCCAGTTATGCAGCTTTATTGCAAAGGAAGATCAGTTGTCCATGTATTACTGTGTTACTGAGGTGGTAATGAAGTAGTGTCTTTGCATGCAGTCATAATTAATGACAGAGATCCTTGAATTGTAGCACAGTTTCTCCACTTGCCCTCATTCCAGACCAACCAGAGCAGTATTCCTGTTTCATTTTTGTACTTGCTTCATCTCCTCTGAACTCCCATTAAATTGTTTCTTGAGGCTCAGATGAGCTGTTAAGCTGAAAGCAGAGGAAAGAAGGATCTCTTTGAATAAGTGGAAAGACACATTTGAATTTAGGACCAGTGGTTGTGCTGCTGTTAGCTTTGTTTTAACATCTACAAGGCAGTTCAAACCTGTCTGAAATGAAAAACTGTAAGCACAGTTTACATTTTTTATTTTGTGTGTATGTAGGTGTGTGGGAAGTCTGTGCTGAAAGAGCTGTGAGTGGGATAAATAACAAGTTTTCAGGTACAAGGCTATTTAGCCCAGTAGCAGAAGAGTTGCAGGGCAATGACCCAAATTACATACTGTAAATGAGCTATAAAATGACAGAGAAAATGCAGTATCAGTAAATGTAAAGTAATGCATGTGGGAGAACACGGATAGAGGTGGGGAGCGTTTTTGCAAGCTATACTGCAACATGAAAAATTTTTCTAATTCAAACTACTGTAGTTTAGGAAAGAGAGCTTGAAGTTACTTGCACTGTTGAGAGTAGAACAGCAGGTCTGTTTCCACTTGCCCGCTGGGAGAGAAGCAGTGTTGATGTTACTGAGACAGCAGTAGCAAGGCAAATAGAAAAGGAATTGTTATGCCTTTGAAAGGATCTCATCTTCCAACGTATTGAAGTGTGTCTGCTCTTTTGGTCATCTCAAAGATGTTAAAACTAGAAAAAGCACACTAGAGTGACATGCGTGATGAAGCTTAGAGAATGATTTATATATTGAGAGAAATCTAAGGTTTCTGTTCTGAGAGGAGGTGTCTGAGGATACAAAAGGAGTGTGTATAGAACTGCTGTAAGACTTGGAGAAGGCAAAGAATATTTATTGTTTCTTACAGAAATTAAGGGGTATGATTTCAGACAGACTTGGTGAAATAAGGAGAAAGAATGCTTTTTCTACAGAGACTAATTGACCTGTAGCCCTTCTTGCTGTAGGTGATGTTGGTACATCAAAGCATAGATCTATTCAGACAGCAGTCTGGGTAAAGTCGTGGCAGCCTGTCTGCAGATCTGTCCTTCATAAATCAGTGCTTGTAGTATTTGCTTCAGAAAACCTCTAAGGGTAGATTACCAGGTGGAAAGTATTTTATCATGGCTTTTTTCTTTCTTCAAATATGTGTTATAAGGTATACGAGTCTTTCATATGGCTACTATGGTTGCTCTAATGTTCATCCTAACTGAATCAAAACTATACTCGGTTTGCCTTAGTTGTGCTTCAGTGTGTGCCACTTTGGCAAAATAGAAGTAACTCTTCATTTGGCACTTCTTCATCTCAGGCTGCATTTGTGGAAATTGAGTATTGATGGAATTGTCTCACTGGGTTTGAGTGTCACCTGTTTTGGTGGGATGAGTTGGTCTCAGACTTGTGAGAATTCCTAAAACAGTATGATGCAGTATTGTCAGCTGGATTTTAGGGCAGAATACAAGGTTTCAGTGCTCCTTGCAGCAGTAGTCTCCCTCAGCCTGTGAATTGCATGCTAGCTGCAACTCTCACCTGCCATGCCTCCTTCATAAGGGAATGGGGGAAATGGAGCAAGATTTCTGCTCTAGCTTGTAGTCACTGATAGCAAGTTGCAAGCTGGGCTTCTTGTGTTGTTTGTCTACAGCCAAGGTCTGCTGTACAAAACACTTTTTTCCCTGAAAAATAAAAATCTAAAAGGTGAGAGCATGCTGTCTCAGGGGCCAGTGAAGAGCCCACAAAACCTAGAA
The DNA here is from genome assembly GCA_035590275.1 of Ibycter americanus. Lineage (NCBI taxonomy): Eukaryota > Metazoa > Chordata > Aves > Falconiformes > Falconidae > Ibycter > Ibycter americanus. The sequence goes on from JAVJGI010000057.1 coordinate 45,626,049, forward strand.
AACATCTCTTCCCAAGCCAAAGTCCCATTTGTTTGAGGACAGATGATAAAGATGGAGAAACTTGGAAAGAACTAGACAATAACACTGCAAAGGCAGGTGGATTTTGCTGTGTTGTTTTGAATCTGTCTGCTAAAACATAGATATCCAGTGTCCGGGAAACCAGGCAATGCAGGTTTTAAATACAATTTCTGCTTTCCCCGTTGTGAGTTCTGTGATACACGTATTAAAAACACTTCTCTAGTATAAACAAAACCTAATAGTAATAGTAAAGTATTATTGTGGGGAAAGTGAAAACTACTTAGTCATACAGAGCTAACACTGTAGTTTTAACAATGGCTTGTAAAACTGGCCTTTTTTTCTTCAGCAATGTCTAGTTGTAGTACCTGATAATTCTAGTATTTACAAATGTCTTTCTAATACAGGCTCAGCTGCTGCTTCTGAAAAAAAAAAAAAAAAAAAAAAAAGAAAGAAAAGAAAAAAAAAGAAAAAAATCTGGGCCTGTTGAAACAGTTTCAGCATCAGATTTCTTTTTTGATACCTCAGCTTAGAAAGTAAAGTGATGTAAAGTAAACCTCAGCCAACAGACTGGGCTGCTGCAGTCACCTCCGAGGGAGGTAGTGGTGAGGTGGGGAGCAGCATGCAACATCTTCAAGCTGAGCACAGGTTACAGATATAGCTGTAAAACACAGCAAAAACACCTTACAGAAAGGCTAAACTTGGTAACTAGGAGAGAGCAATCTTCAGTTTTCAGCACGAGGTTTCTAAGACCTCAAGTACATGATCCACAAGACTCCAGAGCTTTTTTTGTGGTTTTGAAAACCAGACTATGTATGCAGACAAAATTGGGGTGTACTTGGAGAAGTAGTTAATGAGCAAGGTGTAGTCCAGTTCTTTTTAAGTGATAGCTATTATGGCAGTGGTACACAAGATGGCTTGTGTTTTGTTTTGTTGGTTTTGTTTGAAATTTTTTTTTCCCAAAGGGTAGGTGACCCTTCAGCTCCTTAAATAAAAATGAGTCTGCATTGGGACAGACATATGGCAGAGGATTAAAACTGGGTAGTTTATGCTATTGCTGCTGCCCAGCTCCAGCTTAGTTTGCCTTTATATGCAGAGCTGAAAGTTGTGCTGGTATTTGAACTGATTCACAAGCAGGTTACAAGTTTCTACCCTCAGGGTGGCTCAGCTTACTAGAGAGGTGTAGTTGCTGCACTCCATTTTAATCCTCTGGTGCATGTCTGTCAGCCCAGTTAAAAACGTTGTTATACAGGTAATAAGTCCCACAAATAATCTTTCTAGTATTTAAAAATCCATCTGCAGTAATTATAGCCACCCATTAGAATCAAAGTGCAATAGCCTTACACTGAAATCAGAGTAGAGCTAACTGCTTTGTCTAGTGCAGTCAGTGCTAGTGACATGTAACACACTGGCATATCTGGCAAGAAGACTTGTTTTGAAGTACTTTTAAGTGGTACTGGGTAACAGAACCAGAGACATCTTTTTAAAGTGACTTTTGCATCTTCATTATTTTGGCATTGCATTGCTAGTTCTGAGGAGCTCTTTGAAGGTGAAGTTGAGGTTAATACTAAGTATCTAGAGAAGGTGGTCTCTGATTGCTGTGTTCTTGGCAAGTTAATCTGTTTAAAATAACTGATGTTTCTGATAGCCAGTGAGAGGCTCAAAAATAAATAAAAATGCACTCTTGTATTGCAGTTTTGCATTCAGATCCAAACAAAATGAGTAAAAATGAGATCAGAAATGAGTCGTCACTTTTTCCACAGCAAGACTCCAATTTGGAATTAACACTTGTGTAGCTGGTGGTGTAGTTGAGATGTACATGCTGTTGGGAAACGTGTCTGCTCTTATGTGCAATTCTGTATTTATGATTTTGCTTTTCAATAAAGCATCCTGGTTTGGAAAGCTTACTCAAAACTGATTTTTAAAATTGTCCTTTATCCAGAGATTACATCATCATTTTTGGGATTCAAATATGCTTGCTGCTCTAAGGATCGAGCAACTCCAAACCTTGAGAAGAGAGAATTACTGGAAAAATATTATGTCAAGTGGTTTGTAGTTTACAGCAAAGCAAAGCTAGGGTTGCTTCTGCAGCACAGATAAAACTGTCTTCTGTTTACAGGTACAACTGTCCTTCCTGCATAACAGAAAGCTTTATTTACCACTCTTCTACCTTATTCACAGAATGGATAGGTCTTTGAAGTTTTCTTTTTAAAGGTGATGTTACAGACTTCATGCACGCCACCTGAGCTTTGATTAGAGATCTTCTTACATGGCCATTTCTGTGAAGCTATGAATTAATTTGTGTCTTAATATTGTAACACAGAATAGGCTTTTTTCTCTTTACAGAATAGGCTTTTTTCTCTTTATGTGTTAGCAACAGAGGCGCAGTAGCCAGGACTGTCACTTGTCTGCTAACCTGAGCTCAGTAACTTGCTCGACATTGCACAGGTGCTTCTTGCAGAAAGAAGACCTCAGTTTTGTTGGTCAGAGAGCAGTGTTTCTGCAGTCCCTTGCTTGCTTGACTTAAACCAACACCTTTTTGAGCTAATAGTATAAGAACAGGGGCCTAGAAAACAAAAGACTTGCTTGATTCTGCAGAACTTTGTCCTAAATAGAGCACAAAATCTGGGAAAATGGGGAAGGGAGCACATAATGAACTTTAATCTTATGCTACTTGTATATGGGTTGAGTGGATAACATCAATTCATTGTCTTTTGTAACATACAGTTTCTCTGCATTCACCCTGCCCAGCCTGGTGCTCCTTAACCACGACAATGGCTGAACAAAACCCCAAAATGCTTATGTATGTTTTATCTTGGAATATGTTGACGTTTAGAATCAGTTAGTGGTGTTGGGGCCTTTGTACTTACTGCCTGGATTTCTGCCACTTAAACACAATGACTTGTAGTGTTGGTGAATGGTCCTCTCCTCCACAGAACAGTGATAAAGGAGGTGACCCTCTTCTGGTTGTTGGATGTCATAGCCGTGAGCTTGAAGCAGAGGTGTAGGCACAGACTTCTAAATTCAGCTTATCTGGCAGGAGGTGTTCCATGATCAACAACTAGCACCTGTCTGTAATGGTCCTCATCTTTCCCCCACCTTCATTGCTCTTGCAGCCGTCTTGCAATTCATGTCTTCCATTGAAGCTTTTCTGCCTTGTCCTGCAGTACGCTAGCAAGATCTTTGAGAGAAACAGGTTTTGTTCTCCATTTCTATGCTTTTAATGTGAGCAAAATAAGATTTTTTCCCTTAGCTTGTCTCTTCTGAAATGCCTGAGCTGTGTCAATGCTCATATTTTTGCCTGAGGCAGGTTCATCAATACAGAAGGGAAAGTAAGTAGATGTCTTTAAAACAGACAGTGTCTGGCAACATTAGCTATAAGTGCTTTTAATATTTTGGTGGACTTGTGATTGGAGAGGGTAAAGCAGAAGACTGTAAGGTGTAATCAACTCATTTCAGTCAGTAGTTTGGTAACTGCAATTCAGTTATTGTTAAATTGTTCATAATCTGTGTGTGTGTGTGTGTGTGTTTAGGCCAGAAGCGAGCACCTAAGCAGGGAGAACAGCAAGGATTCAATCACAGAGGAGCAGAAGTGAAACAAAACAAAACCGAATGGAGACCATCTTTCAGGGAATACCATTTCTACGAAACAGAAAGAGATGCAGAATTCATAATGCAAAGGTATGTATCATACCGGCAGAAGTAAGGTGCCTTGCAGAGGATCTGCATGGGGGTGGGATGGGAAAGACTTAAACTCCTGAAAACAGATCTAGTAACAAGGTACAACTTTAAGGCATGGCTGCATCATTAGCATGTAGATTTCTCGCGAGATGACTTAGTTCGTGCCTGTCAACGAATTTCAATTGTCGTGCAATTTCAGCTTCCTAGCAGATTGATTTGGAGTGGTTTTGTTAAATGTTAGAAACACAATGTGAAACTGAAAAGTGTAAACATCTGAAAACGTAACCTCTGGTCTGGAGCATAAATGTTCTTTTCTGATCTTGTGTACCAAGCTTTGCAGAACATGTGGTGTAGTTTCCGTGTTGAATGAATTTTACAGTTCAAATGGAAAATAAACCTTTGTCATACTATTTACTGCTTGGGCAGTGAATGTGTATCAGTTTTGCTTGCTTTGTAAGTACTAGAAAATTCCACCTAAACCTTTGGTGCTTGAGAGTGTGTCTGTTCCTACTTTACATCACAATAGTAGGTATTTAACAAGTTCCCTGAGTTTTTTAGCAGTTGCATATAAATCTGGGTTTAGACAGTGGAGCTATTGTCTGACAAAGCTGCTCAAGATTTGACAGTTTTATAATGCTTTATTTAACTTCTCCGATGTTTTCGGTGTTGTCAATAAACAGCTGAACTTTCTATTCCTGTTGTCTGTAATAATTCCCTCTGTGTTCAGTTTATGTCCTTCTTTAATGACAAAACTAATACAACTGTGCTGTGTAGAGATGCAGTCTAAGAATTGTACAGTAGCTCTTACATCTCTGTGTGATGTCTCTCACAGCTGCACAAATACAACCATGTGGACTTTTTTTTTGTTAACTGTTCTGTAGAAACAAAAATCTGACTTGAAATCTTGTTTTTAGACAAATAGAAAGATCAGACCGTGAAAGGCCAATAAGAGGTCGTGGCAGAGGAAGAGGTGGAATGCGAGGTAGAGGAAGAGGTGGCGGAATAAATAGATGTTTCAATGGCTTGGACCAAAGAGGAAGACGGGAACTTGAAAGGCAAAGTGGAAATGATAAAATGTAAGTGTTCTGTGTGCTGCTTCTTACTTGGTATACAAGTAAACAAGAGTCAGCACTACAGTAGTGTCTCTTTAAGTATTCTGTTCCCTTCTTCTGTATCCAAGTTGGCTGGGAAAAAGTCAGCACTAGTTTTAGTTTGAGGTCCTAATGAAAAAAAGCTCTTAAACTCACAGAACCCTATTTCTCTCTAGAAGAATGAAAGCAGATGACAAAAACAACGGAGATGGAGCTCGCAACTGGGGAACAGTTAAAAATGATACAAGGTACGACATATACTTCTGCCCACCATAGATCATAATTTTCCGTGGCCTACCTTAGATCATCACTTCCTGTTCATCAGTTTCATGTCCATTTTGAGCTTTATAAGCCTTCATTTCTATTAGTTGTTGTGATTAACGTAGTTTTATTGTTTTCTGAACTTGTCTCCTTCATGTTTGTGAGATTAAAGTGTAGCAAAGGCATGGTGATGTTTCTTCAGTTAAGACTGCCAAAACTTTTTGACTGGGACCAAGGTGGCTTTTAACTGAAATAAGTTATGACTCTTCTCAGTAGTTGAGAAGTGGAACTCTGGTATTTAATGGCATTCTACAAAATGCTAATTAAAAGATTGAAACTTTAGTGGGCCTAAAGTCCAGTGGTTTTTTCTCAGGTTTTGTGAGTCATGTCTAAATGTCAAGGCTGTAATACAGTTCACTGTGGAGGTAGTATTTAGCTGACTTTACCACTGAAATATATTTTAAAGCACACAGGAGTGTCAGTAACAGAATGTGATGGCTTATTCATGGCCAGTTAGATTTTTAAAAAGAATGGGAATTTTCAATTCAGTTCTTTCTCATACTGGTTTCTGTTCAGACTTGCAAAAAACTCACGGAAATGTAGAGTTTTGTCTGTTCTTTGCATCTAGCAGTAAGCTACTTTTCCCAGTAGCTTTTGTTCTCATATACATCTAGAACTCTTCAATTGAAGGCTGATAAAAGGACAGAGAAAAGGCAGCACTTTGAACTTACAGCAAACACCTTTCGCCACGTATACATTCATTCACAAAATTGTTTT
>JAVJGI010000057.1:45647640-45681487 GCA_035590275.1 Ibycter americanus
AATCTGGTGTAATGCAGTTGGTTCAGTTCTGACTGTTCTCTGGGAAGGCTGAAAGGATTGTTTTATATTTCTCTGGTTCCTGCTGCTGCAAAGATCCTGTTTACTCCTCTAACTTCTTTTCAGTCTGTCAGACTTCAATATGGCTTAAGGATATATACATACAGCGAAGAAATTATTAATTGTAAGTGGTGACAGTGATCCAATTCCTTTGCCTAGCTGTGAAAAGCTAACTTATTAAAACCCAGTCATCTGTTATATTTAAGGTACCAAAATAGCTGTATCTGTTAAGTACATGTTTGCTGCTTAACAAAACACTCCTGGTCACTCCTGGTTTAGCTTTACTCCTTCATGTAAAGCAAATGGAAGCAGGTGTACATATATACACAAACACTAGTAAACCATGGCATGCACCTTTGGAAGAGATTAGATTTTGTTGCACATCTTAGTCATGTTACTCTCTAATGCACTGCTACAAGGTACTCTGCTGTTAGGATTACTGTAGCAAGTGGCCTAGGAAAAACTACTGTATTTCAGCTTTTGAGTTTTATATTAATATAAATCGCATTAAGTTTGCAAAGAAAAGAATTCACTTTTCTCTACAACTGCCATTTCTGTATGATAGTGTTGATAACTGTGTGGTCCACTTGAATCATATGTAGTGCTGTAGTAGAGTTTATTACTATGAAAGTGCTTTTAAAGGAAAGAGGAGAGGAATGTCTGTGCTTAACATAAGAATACTAAAGGATAACTAACCAGACTGAGAAGTAAAAAGCCCTGGTGAAAAACTTTAGTTCATGGATACAAGTATTAGGCAATTGAGCCCATGGGAGATGAGCTTTCAGCTCTGGTTACACTTGTTCATGTGAAAACAGGGCTGGGAGCGTATGAGCAGCCTTTGGGCCCAGGCCCAAAATCTGTAGCCCTAGTACACCTATGTCATTATCATTATTCTTACATAACTCTCATGCCATATTTTTTTTCCTTCAGAGTTGTCACAGGCACGTGTGCACCTACACACACATCCACATAAAAATATATACACACATATATATGCAGTGTTGAAAGTAACGTAACACTGACTCATTGTCAGTGGATCAACAAATGAATGTGAAACATGGTTATCTTTGCAGAAAAAGTACATTCCAGTCACTGAATAACAGGCATGGAGTTAGAGCTTTTCTTTTGCAGTAACATAAGCTGGGCAAATACTGAACAGTTTGTGCTTGGAAAGGGAAAACCTTCACTGGAAGCAGTAACAACTGTTACACTTTGGGTCTATTAGAATTTAATATGAAATACATTGAATCTTCAGCTGCAAACAAATGCCTTTTTGAAGATACGATGCAACAAGTGTTGCTGGATCTTCAGAGCAGATTTAGATACTGCATCGCATTTAATTGCAGTGTTGTGTTTAAGACAAACTAGCACCTACTGAATTGAATAAAGTTTTTGTGCTCCCTGTCAGGGCAGCTAGTGCGAATATCCATATTCTGCGGTCTGTTGTCTCTACAATGTTTTACAGCTAGTTAACAGGACTCCGTAAGCTGCTGCCTGCTTTTAGCAATGGTAGCTCCTGTCTGTGTTTGCACTGTAGTTAAGTTTTTCAATGAAAGGTACTGTTTTACATAATGTAATTGAATTAGCAGGATAGTTTTGCCAAAACATAAGAATAGCAACAATGAGGTACAGATTTATTCTCCTCTGGCAAGAGGAATAGTAAGCTGACATACTATAATCCAGGAATTCTGTGCTTGTTAGTGGCTTGGTTGTATTTCTGTTACTTACGGATTGAATGCTGTTTTCAGGTTTTCTTGGCTCTAGCAAAGTCTCTGGAGCTTGGAAGCTGTTGTGGGAAAAGTAAAACCTAGTAACATTTTGAATGAAGATTCCACTGAAGTGAAAGAAGAGCATAGGCTGGAAAAGGTCTGATCAGTGGGAGGAAGGGAAGGAACCCAAACAAACCAACATTAAGTAACAGCTCACTTCGAGAGATGATGTTGGCATTAGAAGAGTTGTCTAGAAGCATGACACCAGGGCACATGTCACCTGTTATGAGTACTGAGTAGAGTTTCAGTCCTGGGACCATGACATTTTGGGAAGAACAGTGAAAGATGAATCTGGTAATGGCAGAACTGAAACCTGGGAAGAAACACAAATGGGTCTAGAGAGAGGCTGTGTTTGAAGGAGAGGTAATGAGGTTGCTGACTTCTGCTGCTGAGTAGAAAACCAAGGGACTGCCCAGCCATCTTAAGAGAATGGCATCAAAGCACTGATGGAGGTAAAAGCAAGCTCACAATGGTGAGAACTGGTCTGCTTCAGCATTTGCATAGTGCCCATCTTCCTGCTATTGGCAGCAATCACTTTGGATTTTCTTGCATTATTAACAGCTGCTGTCAAGGGTCATCTCCTGTCTGCTCCCTGTCAAGGAGTTTGGGATTTACCATTTTATCCTGTTTGTGGCATAACTGGTCTGCAGCAACTGGCATAGTTGGAAGAGCAGAGAGTCAGAGGTGCTAGTGACATTGAACTGCTCTTTATCTGCTGCTGTGTGGCAGGGCCAGCGCTTGCTGGGCTGAGGGATGAAAAACAGCAGCTGTTGCTTGGTCCTTTGGTTTTGCCACATATTCTTTAGCAGCCCTGTGGACTGGGACAGAGTCTGATAGGGAGGACATGGTCCAGGAGTGGAGCTGTTTAAAGGACAGACTTTCTAGATGCCCTCCCCTAGTCCCCCTTGCACAGTCCAGCACTTGGACGAGCTTCTTGGAGATACCCCGTGGATGGAGGGTGTCATGCTTAATACCAGACTTACTTACTTGAAGATGGTTGATGTCACACAACATTTCTGATTTAGAGTGGTATAAAGTATACTGAAAACACAACACGAATGCAAGTTATACTTTGCAAAATATAGCAATTGCAATACATATTGCAATTGCAATACATTCTGCAATCACAGTACCAGTGCGATTCCTATTACTGGACCCTATGATATCCTGTCACCACGCAGGGTGTCCCCAGTTGCTGATAACAAACAGGAGGGTTGATGCCAGCTCACGCCCACTGTTCTGTTCAAAATGCTTTTGGCAGTTGTCTGGGGCTTGTACTCTGTATATTCATTCTCCCCATGCTGCTCTGTCCAGCTCAGGGACATCTTCATTCCCTCCGAAGAACCTGGGGAGAAACATTTACAACACCAGTTGATCCACTCAACTGCTGATATTCATCTAAAACAAAGGCCACCCTCTAGTCCTCTGTGTTGAGATAAAGTCATCTTGGCAACAGCTGTGGTCCACCACAGCCTGCATCACTCCATGAGCTTCACAAGTGCATTACCCTTGCCCATCTCCTCTCAGCCTTATTCTGTTTTGGGGCTTACTAGTCAGTCACACCCAAGTGAAACCAACAGCCAAAACACAAGTGCAAGAGAAAGCAAGCATCTCTCAAAAAACTCGTAGTTAGGCTTAAAACACATGTTTTAACACCGGCTTTGAATATTTCTAAACAGCACATCCATTTTGCTACAGTGTATTTTTATCTACTCCTACATAGGCTATGTAGAAACTGTAATGCAAAGGAGGCTAAATAGAGCCAAATCGAAGTTACTCAGAAATACTGTAAACAGATTATTCTTGCAGTGCACACACTTGTCATGGATTTGACCTGGGCCACTGTTCAGTTGTTCTCTGAAGGATTTTTTTTTAGTCCTCTGCCCTCTCCTGCCCAGTGCCAGCACTCCTTAAATCACTAATGGTATCGTAGGGCTTAACTGTGTTTTCCTCTGGACATCACATGCATAAACCAATGTTTTCACAGGCAAAACCTATCACTCAACTCTTCAGCAGGGAATTAGGTTGTCAGGAAAACGTGGTTTAAACATTAATGTAAGTTTAGAAAGGATCACCTTACAACAGATGAACACAGATTTTCCAACCATAAAAATGTATCTTTCGAACAAGTGAAAGTTTACTTGCTTGTTAAACAGTCTCTGCTTCAGGTGTGCAAATTCTGCATTTTCTAATGTAGGTAAGGTAAGGGTGATTAGAAGTATTTGAGTTGGTCAATACTTTTTGCTGTTGTTTTGTTATTTTTAAGACTAAACTAGACCACCATCAACTCTTATGCAAAAAGAAGTGTTCCTGAAAATTTATTTTTACTTTTGAGAAACCTTCATTTTCATAGTGAGTATCAAGTTATATTGTATTTAATATGATGCCTGTTTCCAAAAATGAGTACTGTATGATCATAAAGGAAGAACACGAATTAACTAGAACCCCATTGTTCTGTCTTCTCCATGTTTTTTACTGGATAACAGTATCCCAACAATTTAAATACTATTGTTTTCCAAAGTCAGTTCCCTGAAATGCAGAGCCAGAAGGTCTCTATTTTTGAAATTAGAAAAGTGTATGTTTTAAAGATTTGTGCTTTAATTAAAGGTTTTCAGGCAGCTGAGATTCTTGCATTATTTTTCAGAGCACATATGAGCCAGTGTGGTACATATATGATGAGTGTATGCTGAACTTTTTTAGAACGCTGGAAATAAAAGTGACAAAACCAAACTTCTGATTATTCCTTTTAATTTTCCACAGTTCATGTTTGCAATTCTCACTATTCAGTATTTTGTATAAAATCAAATACAATATGCAGTATTTTCAAATGAGACACAAATGCATATTGAACTACTTAATATTACAAGGTAATATGAAGCTTTATCTTAAAAATACCTTCAGCAAAATAAACTCGCACTCTGTCAATCCAAGTTAAAAAAATATGATTAGAAATACACAATTTAAAAATAATCAGGATGAACAGTACTGATTAGTCAACAAATTTTCAATCTTGATAGTCTGTACATGAGTTTACGCAAGACAGTCTGCAAACCATTAATATAAAAACTGCAGTGCAACAAACTGGTGAACATCACATTTTTCTTTTTTTTTTTTTTCCATTTTAATGCACAAGTCTCTACAAATCTTATTTAAGTCAGCAGCACTTCCTCTATTTTACTGGGGCAAAAAGACAAGGTCTGAATTAACATCCAAGTTAAGTTTTTGATGCTGTAATGGAAGCCAGCAATTTGACCCAAGATATTACAGCTTTTGAGTATGTTGTGTACTCTTGAGTAAGAGATCAAGGGCAAATCCATCTGTCATGCATTTTAAATAGGGCAAAAGAATTTCTAAGGAAAAACTCCTAATTGATGACAGCAGGAGTAACTTCCTTCAGCTGCTCTGTGGTACAATGGTGAGGCAGCTGCTGCCACACATTCAATTTTGGCACATAATTAAACAAAGATTTAAAAACTAAGGACTCGCTGTCACCCATGCCCACTTGACACTCTTACTTAAGACAGCTTTGGTACGGTATAATAAAAATGCTAGGCAAAGTACTAAAAATTTAGAAGAACAAGAGAAGCCATACAGTTAGATGGGACACAATGAGGTAATGAGTTAATTTTCCATATAAGGCTGTTTGGAGAGTTCAAATGTAAAATCCCTTTGACATTTGTATGTTTCTCCCTAAGATACTGGGTGGTGGAAAGAGTACCCTGAAACACATTCATGCCTAACATGCAGTTTTGGTTTAGCTAGAGTTGCTATTGTGTGTGTTTGTGCACTTGTTTCATCAAAACTTACTGCTGATGAACCTGAAAGTGCTAATGGCTCTGCTGGTTACTTTAAAAAAGGCAAATTCCATTTTGAACTTTGGAAGGGGTGTGAAATAGACTGATTAGGTTAAAAACAAAGATGCTAAAAGAAGCAGCTCAGCTGAGAGAAGGGCAAAGCCAAACACTATAAATATTACTAAATCTTTCTTGACTCTCACCCTCTCACTTCACTAGTTTCATCTCTTCTGCCTTCCAAGGTAAGAATTTTCTTCAAAAATAAACACAGATTCATATTTGCACAATATATCTATTATTGTGGTTACCTGTAGTTCAGCTTTTGGGCAAGTGACTTACAAAGGAGGAAAAAAAAAAAAGTAATCACTGTATCAGGATCAGTTTAGTCCCCCTCTTTTAGGTGCTTTTCACCCAGAAGAAACTGGTGGTGAGGGTGAAGATTAAGAGGAAAACAAAAAATATCTGGGGTCTGAGCCTCAAAGTTCCTTTACTTCGCATCACACAAGCCTCTTCTGTTTTCTTTATATTAGTATTTGCAAATTTTGACTATCCAAACTTATGAATGCTCCCTGTAAGCTTACTTAGACTTCCCATCCTGCTTCCCCTCCAACTCAAGATGATCTTGCCACAAAATGTTTTCAAGCCAATGTGTGGTTATTCATATCGGCATTCAAAAATGACCAGCCTAACAGAAAGCTTATCCTTAATTTAAAAGGATGTAGGCTGAAACTAGTCACTGAACCTGCCCATTTACATTCATGAAAAGAAAATTCTCCCCCTTGCAGAGGTAATCTAACTTTAAAAACTTCAGTTATTCCACTGGTAACGTTTCAGATCTCTGCACTTCTCCTCTCTACTGTGAGAGTCAATCAACAGGTAACTGTATGATATTTAAGGCTATGTGGTAACAGTCCTCATCTGAGGGATATGCAGCTATAAACTTCAGTTGGCAGACAATGGTACATCACTGCAAAGAGCTTTGAGATTTCATAATGCGAAAAGTGGTAGGGAAAAAACGCTGCCGGTGTTTGAAGACAGTCTTGTAGTGGATGAAAAATTCAGTATCAGACAGAAGTAAGCTGTAGTTTTTGAAGTGTTAATTATATGTTAAAAACTATATCTGCCCCTCAGTTCCACTACCAATCGCAGTTGTATAGCAAGCTTATTTTCCCTTTTTTGTGTGCTGCACTCATTAGGTGTCTCAAAGCCAAAAAACAGAGACATCTGCATGTTATCAAGTGTACCAATAAAACCCATGAAAAATTCTTACCTTTTCGATATGGTAATCTAAATTTTCACCTAAAAGGCTTGAAGATAGGAAAAGAAACAGTAATGACATTTCAATATGACAGCACTGCTTTAAATGGTGAGCTGTTTTTCCTTCCCCTCAAAATCACACCAGACTTAAAGCAATTACAACTAGTTAAAAGAGCCATTGGTTGTGGACAACTAAAAATCTATTACTGATAAAAACAAGTTAATCGCTTATAGTTACATTTTTTCAAAATAAACGAACCACACAACCTTTGAAAATAAAGCACTCTTTGGTGGACAATAGTTGCTTCATGTAGTCAATACTGCTGCTTCATAAAAAACTTCATACAAAATAAGAACAGCCAATTAACACAGGACAGTACCAATACTATAAGAAAAAAGCTTTTGTGATTGATTTTCAGTCTCAAGTGGAGACTTAAGCCCAGTCTGAACGGACAACACGGATTTATATATTTAAAAGCTCCCACCATCTTTTAATTTCTAGTGGTCAGCAGCTAAGTGATTGCCATCACAATTTATACACATGCATCATACATACTAGCAAGCCCTCTTTATAATAGAGAGCTTACATATTTACACCTGAGTCTGAATGTACACAGATTTTTGTTGGTTTTGTTTCAGGAAGTGTTAGCACATCAGGGAAGTGTCTACAAAGCATATTGACAGTCATTTTATTCTGCACGTATGGAAGAGATTCTTCTGTTTCACTTTTGCTGAAAAATGAAGCCAAAGTAATCTTGTTTGAATTGCATCAAGTCCCCTCTAGTCACATCCCCTTCACTCCTGGATATCCTTTTCAACACTGGTTGCTTATTGAAAATTAACGCAATACCGTTCTAGTCCTTGGGATGGATTGGCTGCTGAAATAAAACATATTTGAGGAAAAAAGTTAAATATGTACTCAGTATGTTTTTCAAGGAAATATTTCTGGGAAGGTAAAATGAGCAAACAATACTTCAAAGAAAGAAACAGAAGATAAAAATCACTGCATTTAACAACACAGCAGTATCAGTTGTAAAGAAAGCACGGACTGGTCTGATCACAGACAATATGAAGAAAGGTTCCGTCCATACAGAAAAGCAACAGATTCAAAGTACCATAATTTCATTAAGTGCATTTGCTGTAAAGCATTCCTTTTCTTTCTCTCCCTCTGAGGTATCAGACTGTAGGAAAAGTAGAAAGAATAGTAAAGAAACATTAATTTTTTTTTAAGCTAGATTTAGATTACATATAGACAAGCTCTGAAATGCTGCAGGTAGTTTTCAGTGTTGAACAAAGGTGCAGAAGGGTGCTTTACAATTCCCAGCAAAGCAAAAGCGCAGGAGATTTTTAAAGCGTATTCCTCTTCGTTAGTTTCTGTGATCTACCTCTCTGGTTAGAAGTAAAGGAATCTATACAAAACATTTTTGATACATTTTCCACCATACTCTCAATTTTTAATTTTTTAATAACCTGACCTGTATCTTAAGCACCTCTACCTACCAAAATTCCTTCACCACTCAAGATTTAATTTCTTATCAACTACTTACTACACACATAATCCTAATTCTGTTATGGTAGTAACACAAAAAAAATTGTTTCATTTGTGTCTTACTACGATTCAGTTGGTTTGGATCTGATGTACGCATCTTGTTAAAATACAAACACAAACGTCTCAGTAACTGGCAAGTTTACAAGGAAGATGTCTTAACTGGAGAAACAAGGGGCATCCACAGAAGAGACTGTGGGTAATGCTCTAGTAATATGATTTCTTGCAGTTCAATGACAGTGCTATTTCCATCACAAGATACAATGTGTTATGTCCACCAGTACTGGTCTTTTGTAGATGGCACCTGACATCTAGAGATGTTCTGTAAAGGAAATGCAGCGAGTGTTATGAATAGGACTGAAATTCCCTTAATTCTCTTTGCAAAGCCTGAATAGAGTGTTTTAGCTGTAAATGACTGTTTCGGCTGAAAATCATTCTGGAGGCATTCTGTGCTAGTGTGTCTAACAGTCTGAAGGATAAAACGGTACATCAGTTACTCAGCTCTGCGGATTATACTGCGTTAGGATGTGTCGCAAATGTGATTAATCTAAAGAATTGACTAAAATGACCTAAAGCATCAACAAATGAGATTTATGTAAAAACAGTGCAAGATGTTTCCACTGGAACATATCAAACAAGAAAATGAGAGGGTAAGGCTACACAGTAATGTTGAAAGTTCAGAGAAGGCAACCAGGTCTTGACAAAGACAGATGTTGGTTAGGGCATGATCTCAATTTTGTGATAATTATTCTCCTCTACCCTGAAATCCACTTGATCTGGAAGAGGTCAATCAATCTGAGCATTACGAGGTAATGCAAACTGCACAGACTTCAAGAAATTAAATTTAAAAGAGATGAAAAAACAAAGGGATGCTTAAGAAGAGAGCGAGGTTTTACCAAATACTGGAAAAATAAAGGAAACCTACAAGATTAACAATGAGGTACTGCATTCTAAGTGCATGAAGTTACACAGTCATATCGAAATACCCTTTAGAGGGATGAGCACCCAATCTGCCCTCTCAGATGACACGATAATTAAGAACTCCAGAACTGTGACATACCTATTTAGGACAAACTTGATTACTGGATGCAAGCATAAAATGACTGAAATTCTTTGACTTCAAGAGTTAGAAGAAAAGAAACAGTGTAAGGAATGAAATATTTGGGGTAGAGGCTTCAGAAAAATCCATTAAAATATGAAGTAGTTTATGAAGTTTGAGATCAACCTGACCCTTGGCCCTCAGAGTCATAAATCTGGCAATACACCTAAAGGATTTCTTTCAAAATAACTGAAATCTTCTATGAATTCTATTTTAGGGGTGTTGTTTCCTCCTAGGGATAAGTATTCTCATCTCACACAGTAAAACGGTCAACTTAGAGGTGTTTTCTCCAGGATCTGAAAATCTCTGTTCAATTACACATGTGCACGTACTTCCAAGCATTGCAAGGAGCTTAAAACTGGGAGAGGCATGAAGAATAAAAACAGCAGGCAGAATCCATCCAACATGGTGAAAATGACGCAAAATGAAGGAAAGGCCCAACCAACCAAACAGGAAAACTCCGAGAAATACTTCAGATTTTTAGTAAAATATGCATTTCAGGAAAAAAGAGATTTTTTTTTAACGTATTGTTACATTAATCAAAACATAGTTCCTATAGCTACTGCTAAGAATTCTCGACTAGAATTTACTGCAGTCTACTATTAGTGACTGTTTCTGATAAGAGTGAATTTTTCGTAACTTCTGTTACCTTCAAGGTAACAGGACAAGGAAGGGCAAAAAAAAGCTCTGTGGGGAAAAAGCTGCACAAACCCCTGGAATTTTCAGCAATATTTATAAATCAAGCTACATAACTACTTGTTATCTGTCACCTTTTAATCTTCCCAACAAAATTCAGACTCTTCAGCACCCAACAGACGCATTCAAAAGCTTTTCACTAGAAGCACAAGACAAATTCTGGTCAATTGTAACCACTGGAAATTGCTTGGAATTGTTAAGCAACACTTTCAGGCTTATCTTTGATAATGATCTGGAGAGCTGCCAGAGGGGCATGGACACATGCATACACAAAGAAATGTAGCAGCAGTATGGCATTGGCTTCTGGGCCAAAAGGCATTTTCAGTCCTGCATAAATCCATCTGAATTTAAAATTTCATTGAGCTTTACCAAACAGGTTCAGTTCAGATTATCAGCCACACTCTCAGTGACAAATCTTATACCTGTATACACATGCACTTTATACACTTCCCCTCTACTACTGCATTTCAGTTCTACATGAAATTCCTCTTAGATTTGACTTAATGTACTGACTAATAATTGACTTAACGCTGTGAACAACTTTTCCATCTCTTATTCCAGGCAGAGGTTTGGTGAAGACAGGGGTTTTTGTTACCAAAATCCCTCACCTTCAGTAATTCTGACTCACATTAGGAATTACAATATAAAATTATTGAAGCTGAAAGACTGAGCAACATAAATAACACAAGATTTAAGGTTCTAGGTATTCTCGGTATGTAACATAAACCATAAATTGTTTCTCATTTCCCATTGCTAGGAGAAGGAGTTGAATGGTGGCAAAAGCTGCCATGAACAATTGATATGCCATTTCGAAGTATTTGCCTAGAAAACAGTTACTGGATCTGTAAAGAGGGTAACTCTCACCTTTTTAAACTGTTTTTTCTTGCAGCAGACCTGGTAGTTCTTTTAGTAATGTCTGAACTGTCAGAAATGCTAGGTTCAGAGGTTTTATTTTTCTGAACACTGGACTGCAGAATTACTCTGGAAAGAGTAGGAAAAAAGAAAGATTATATAATCTGAAAGTTTCTAGGAAAACACTGAAAAGAGGGTATTACAGTTGCTGTAGAGCTAACAAGTACCAGCTGGCTTTTCACAAATCATTCTGAAAAGCAAACTGTTCTGTCTGAAAGACATCCTTCTCTTTATAAAGTCCTTGTTATAATCATGGTAATGCAAGCTGTTTTATTATGAGCATAGCAGCTTTTTTGTTGGTTGGTTTTTCGGTTGGGGTTTGGTTTTGGGTGGTTTTTTTTGCTTTCAAAGAATGATTTAAATTAATGGCTTTGAATTTCCTGTTAGGTTTTTGAAAGACAAAAAGCTAATAAATTGTATATTACTGCAACAAAACCAAAAAAAGGATAAAATGTGGAGTATGCAACTAAACCAAACATTATTTTCCAGACTGACACAGAAAGGAATTCAGAAAAAAAGCCAAGTAATTCAATTTGTGAAGATCAAAATCTGATGTCCTACAATTACCCAGGAGATACTCTTCAAGTACAGTAGGCTGAGAAAATCATTGTATATGCTCACATTTTGCTCTTACAGGGAACTACTACACCATACTCAAAACTCAGCTTTACATGCTGCTTGTGCTCAACTGCTTGTCTGGAAGACTCTAGAGCAGTATGTTGACTATTTCTTAAACAGGCAGATAAATCCTAGTGTTGCTTACATCAGTAAGAAATCCAGACTGTGAAATGCAAATAACTATTTTTAGCCACCAGCCAACTGGCTCATGAGGAAAACACATCTTCTGTATTCCTTAATACTTGCAGTGGAATTGCAATACTATGGAGACAAAAAGTGACAACTGGTCATTGGAGTCCACAGATAACTATTTAGTGCATTATTTTCTACATCTAGTCCCTAGTTATTCCATCTGTGCAAGGCACCAACTATAAAACTATGCATCATTTTAAAGATTCAGAGCTAAGATTAACTTCGCTATTACTGGTTTTTCCCTTGCTGTTACTAGACTAATTTTCAGTGGCTTCACTGAGTCCATCTGTGTCAGCAGATTATATTAGATTGGACATCAAAATCTTCATGAAGTTGTATAAACTGCAGTCCAGTTGCTTAATACTCTGAAGAAACTGTTTCCAAGAAATCCTAGATATGAACATAAAATGTAACTTTTGGAGCAAAAGTGGACAGGCATACATGGGAGAAAATATGAGTATTTTCATACTCATGTAACATATTCACTAAAACCAGAAATGGAATAAAATCCCTATGCTTTTACTGTTTTATATGGATTTAAGACCAGAATATGCATCAGAGGTAACACAATTTCATCTGAAATAAATTCTTTTCAGCAGTAAAACTAATCAGCAACCTTGTTTACCACATACTTCTAGATTGCTTAGCAAACAGATGACTACAGAACCACAAAGTATTTTGAATTTCTACTTGAACAAGTCTCTCAATATTTCAGACTTGCAAAATCTTGTCATTTGATTTGCAAAAGTCCAAACCAAACAGGTCTTCTCTTCCTCTGAGATAGGAGACAAGATTGTAATGGCAAGTACTATCAAAATATGCAAAGCAAATTCTATTGCAAACACAACACATTCAAAGTCAGAGGAATCAGTTATTTGAGAAGCTGAAAACAAAACCCAGATACCTTCAATATCATATCACGCTTCTGTAGACAACACAAACTGTTCTAACAATAAATCTGTTCTCCTTGCATGCCCAAAGTTAAAAGGTTCAAAATCTGGAAGTTCACTTCATAATTTCTATTGTGCTTGTAAACCAGTTCTAACAAGTTCTAATATTAAAATTCTCTTTTCAGTGCCACAGTTGTCATACAACATGAACAAATTTGGGCTACTGAGCTTTCAACTAGCTTTAAAAATTATACTAGTGGTGAAAAAAGACTTACATTGTACCTTTTATCTGTGCCACTAGCAACTTTCAGGACTGAATGGAAAGGTACAACACTGGCTTAACCTCCTAACATTTAGTCACTGAAATGTAAGTGTGACCAAATCATGGCATATAATACCTTTATTAGTGCTCATGCAGACAAAACATTAAAAAATAATATATTCTCCTTAAATATATGTATACAGCATCTCTCAGTATAAAATGCATCAAATGTACATATAAAAGAAAGCAACAGTTACTGGAATGTGATCTAATGGTTACAATCTTTCTCTTATAGGTGTCTGTTCTTTCCAGACACCAGAAGTTCAGAAAACAAGTCTGTATACATGGCTTAAACCCATATACTTATCTAATACGAACTGAAACTTTCTATGAAGTGTTGGTAAGACACCACCTTGCACAAACACTTAAATATTCATCTTTTCAGCATTTCATAGGTACGTCCTTACTTCCCACATAATTTAATCTGTTCAACATCAAGAAAGAAAAGAGGTTCTAAATGGGAACATGACTTATGATATCACCATACATAACTGCACCTTAAACCCAAACCAACCACAACATCATCCTCTAAAAGATTGCTGTATTTACCAAAGGGTAGGGAGAGAAGGAGCTGGCTTATGGGATCACCTCAGAGCCAGCTGTGAGCATGGTAGAACCTTTAACATCATCTGCTCTTCAGTCGATATGTCATTGTCATTTTTACATCTCAGCAATCCACAACTTCACATGGCTACCCAAGAGTAAAGATTAATTGAAATCCCTGTGAACAAAACATTTGCTGCATGATCAGACATGTTTAAATCAGACTACAATTCTAGACTTCCAAGGCTGATAGCACCCAAGGAAAACAGATGAGGTCTCATTTATACCATCATCTGACATGGTGTGACAATATTCACAGCTGTCTTTGGGCCTGACAATTGTCAGCTTAGAAGCAGTAACAGTGCTATCAGAGCTTTCATTACAATGCTACTGCATACATGTTTAAGGACAGAGAAGAAACAAATGTATAGAATTTTGATTTAACACAATTAGACTTACAGCCTCACTTGACAGCAGGCTCAACAGATAGGTTTTATAATGGAGATGAGATGAGGCCACAGTAGAGGAAATCCTCCCAATATCTCAGCACCAAAAAAAATCCCAAACTATATTAGAGAAGGGCAGGATCCTCAGGACACCCCCCTTACTGCTTTGTAACTGTTCATGTAAAATAGCATGTCATGCTGTACATGACAACAAACAACTTCCAGAAACATCAGAAGAAAGTGCATCTGGTGTACACGAAGGTTTTCTAACTCAATGAAACACAATTATTATTTTTTTAAAAGAAAAAGCAGAACATTTCCTGAACACAGGCTAAAGGATGCTGTAATAGCCACACTACTAAACATGTATCGTAAGAATTTTTCATCTCCAGTTAATCTGTAACGGAAGCATCACTTGGTAGTTCTGAACCTAATATACTCCCCAAACACCAGGCTAGTTTATACACTACTTTCTTGTTCAAGCTCACATATTGGCCTTTAAACAAATCAAAACCTACTTAAACGGAACAGTGTTTGGGTTCAGTAGCACCATCTTTTAAGTAGTTCACAACTTTTTTTCACCATTTAACTCAGAGCAGGGTGGAAGGACAGGTATACCACTAGGACACGAAAGCCCAAAACCCACAACCCAAGACAAAATCCACCAAACTTGAAATGCCAGCAAGGTTACATCTTGGAGAGAAACCAATCTACTCAATAAGCATTTTTAAAAGAAAAATGATTACAGTGTCCTACAGAGGGATGAGGGGAAGAGAGGTTATGCTGGAGCATATATTCTCTGTCCTGTGATGGGCATTTTATTTTTGCTAAGGTTACCTGCTTTATGAAGTCTGTCAAATGCAATATTGCATTCTCCTTCATCATCTCATGATTTTTAGGAAAAAAGCCAGAGATCTCTACCACTGTTCCAACTCATTGATACGCACCAAGTGACAGACACTCTTTAGTACACAGGGCTGCAGCCAACAGGACTGCCAGGCTAACCCAGAGAGATTCACGATCCTGACTGATAATTTCATCTCTTAAAACACAAGGGACACTAGCTGCGTAATGGAGAGAACGTTAGCCTAGCTTTTAAGAAAAGCTTAAGCATTTTCTCTTCCAGACACAAACCAACACTGCATGATTGTCAATCTTGGATATGAGGCAGCAGCACCAGTAACCCAATTGCTTGCATCATGACACCATTTAGCAACATCAAACAGTCTTTTCTCTTTCCCTCTAGTTTTAGACAGAGCACAAAAACTGTAAGAGAAAGAAAGGATGACAACTGAGTGAAATTGATCTTACAGTAGAGGAAAACAAAGGACAGATTGTTTCATTTTTCAAACCCTTGTTTTAAGTTTAGCTTTTTAGTCCGTGTTTAGAAATCTGAAGTCTGACTTCTAGAAAACACTGAGACAATACTGCTACATTCGTTGTAAAACCCTGAAAACAATCCTCTCATTTAAGTATGTTCTTTGACAAATCAGGTACCAATAAAAAAAAAGCTAAAGCTATTGTAAATTTTGGTTTTTGTTTTTCTCCAAAAAAATAGGTTAAGATGACCTCAGCTAAGACTAATAGTGTAACTAAGTTGTCCACAAGTCCTTCAGTTCTCATTCTTTAGTTATTAGGTCATTTAGTTTAGCAGAAAGAGTCCCATGCTTTTTAAAAGTGTGGACCGAAAGTTGCAAGGCCAAAAGTAAGAAGGATAGAAACTCTTCATCTTAATGCTCTGCCAGGAAAGAATGAATTTTCTTGCTTAGTACTCTGGTGTAAAACACTTTTTCTGACCTACTTTTTCTCTGAGAGCACCAAAGTTTCAAGCATTCACCCAAAGAAATCATTTCACTTTGAGGGTGGGGGTGATGGAGCAGCTCTAGGGAGACACGGTAGCAAGCAAAAAGTTCTTGTTTGGGTTTCCTGGCAGTTCTGTGTGCTGCTGGGGTTTTGTTTGGCCAAAAGATGGAAGCTGTCATTTGATGAAAACAATCCACCTTCTAAGGGCAAGAAAGGCACAGCAATCACTGCAGCCACTTTGACATAAGCAGGGTGGAGAAAGAATGAAAACTGTACTCAAGGAACTAATATGTTTTTAATGCTTTACTCAGCTCCTGAATCCAAGTAATAGAAAGAAGGGATTTAACTGGTCTCATAGAGCTCTGTAAAAACTAACCGGGCACAAAAGAAGATGAAAACAGATTGGCTGGGTAAACAAGTGAGCCTTGACCTAATAGTGCAACTTGCCTCATCTTCTGTTACATTCAAAAGGAAAAAAGAAGTCCCATTTTACTGCCTCTTATGGCACATAATACTATAATCTCTTAGCAAAAACAAAGACCTACTGACATTTATAACGAATTCTAATCCCTGGCATTTCATACCAGTAAAACCATCCCCCCCTTTTTTTTGTAGGATTTTTTGTAGGAAACTAAGCTCCTTTGCAAGTTCATGAATTTCAAAGTAAAACTGGAGACAACATCTTCATCTGCAATACGCAAAGGACAGGACCATGTTTTAAAGCAGTACTTTTTCCTTTTTACAAATATAGTTTTGCTCATATAGTTTTGCTTATTTGCAGGAGCATGCAGAGAAGAAAGCCTTCAAAATTATGAACTATCCTATTTATAAAAGCTCTGCACCTTTTTGTTTGCAAGCCAGCCATAAAACTCACTCAAGTTACTCTAAATAATATATACAAAAACACAACAAAGCCAGAGCAGTGAAATTACTCTTGCAACAAAGCCAGTAAGAAACATGATATGAAAACATGCATTTATGAGACATACTAGACAGAAAGTGTGAGCTATTGTAGAGAAATGGAATGGGACACTTACACAGTGGCTCTCTCTCAGGGGGTCCTGATGGTTACTATGTTCTTAAACCATCTAGACAGAATAGCAGGCTGGGCAGAAGGGAGCCACATACAATCCACCAGATGACAATGCTACACAGTGTAGACACCAGCATAGCTAGGAGCCATCTAAAAAGGGTTGGAGGGGGAGGAAAAGATGAACAAAAATTCAAAAGCAAAAGCTATTGGTGCATTTTAGCTTGTTTCAAGTTCTTCAAAAGCATATTGGTCTATAACTTTTGCCAAGCATTGTCTTACTGTCTATGACTGTAACAATCCATGCAACCATAGATTGCCAAATGTAGTATCCACGTGTTGCTGGAATCAAAGCAAGTTTTCTGAAATCCTCACTAAAGTAGTCTATTCCAAATATTGTCTGTACACTCTTTTGAAAATAAATGCATGCTGGAGCAGTACATCTCTGATCACTTGCTGCCATCTCTTATGCAGTTTCATCAGCCTGTATTCGTACACCCTACTTCACAATCATATGTCTTAACACTAAAACATTAGATCAGAGTCTGATCAGTTTGTAGGAAAAAGCAGTTTATGTAAACACCCAGATCATGGCGTATATTACCTTCCTGTGTTCAAAGCAGCAAAAGCTAATTCATAACCCTTTGCCAAAGGTGCAGAACACTGCTAATTAGAGATATACAAAGTATCAATTCATCAAAGCATATGGTTTATATAACCAACTTCAATAAACAGTAACAAACATTATACGCAAATCCCTTGTGACTTAAATGTAAGCAATGCCTGTAACTCTCAAAGACTGTAATTGTCCCAGCTTCTGGTGCTCTTACTTTGCTTTGTTTTTTTTTTTTTTTCCTTTTCTGTTAAACAGAAATACATAGAGGATTTAGAAGCTTCTTTTTGTTTGCTTCAATAAAAATTGATCAATTTCACTCCAAGATTAATTATTTTTAACAGTCTGAACTAACAGGGAAAAAGACAGACCTCTCTTCTAATAGGGAAGACTTCTGACTCATGTAGGGCAGCTAAATATTCTAGCGATATTTTGGTTTAGTAATAGTAACACAAAGAATGTAAGAAGTTATATATTCATTTTTCACCAAATTATTTCAGTGCAAGCTGCAAGCTGTACAGATAACTTGGGGGAACAGGAGGGAGGAAATTCCAACTCTGTGTACCACGATGCACACTATTAAAAGCAACTATAAGCTCTAAATCAATTATTTTAATTCTACAGAAGTACAAGCTAACTAGTTTTAATTAGAGCAGTCATGTTGCAGAGTCCTTCATGAATGGAATAGTATTAAATAGTTGATAGGCTTTCTGCATATTACAACGATGGCTCTGAATAATTACCATAGAGTCTACATTTATTCTATGAAACATACAATAAACGAGATCTTTCACAACCTTTATTACATAACTTTAAGTACCTTTTATGAAAAAGGCATTGTAAAGTGGAAACTAAAGCACTATGTGCCTTAGAAACTGATGTTCAAGGTAGCTGGTTTTTTTACTGTGCTACTTGAGGTAACTGAGGTGATGTGTTTTGGGGTTTTTTTAATGTCAGTTGGGTACAGGCTTTTTTCTGCATCTGTTGTTTCTTACATAATTGCTTGTGTAAATGATGAGCATGAACAAAAGAGAATCTTTTAAAACAAAAGCATAATTTGTCCGTAGTAATATGTGAGGGTTTCCAAAGACATATTCCTTTACCTTCAGCACATTCTTGCTACATACCTCTCACTTTTTCTAGGAGTCTGATGACACTGTTTGGTGTTAAAAAAAATAAGAAGAAGAAAAAAAAAAAGCCAACAGCTAGCAGCATGATCCCCTACAGAAACACAGCATAAAAAAAGCCAAGCTGCCTTTGGTCTGTGACTAGTGCTACATTATTTGCAAAAATCTGACAGCCAGGGGTCACCATTGTTTTCCTAGCAATCAAGTGAAATCCCCGTATGTCTTGCAAGTCTTGCATTCTCTTGTAGTTTATTTAAGGGCAGACAGAAAGTTTCTCTATCTACAGTTGCTACAAGCTACAACAGATGCAAAGGTGACTATGAACTTCCTGTTACAGGTAGCGTTTCAATATTTGTCTAAAATAAAGAGACTAGCATACCAGGTTCCCTGACAGAAATGCACTCTTTTTGTATTTACTGAAATAGTGCTACTCTGTCTTCCAGATCTACCAGCCATTATCCCAAAGCCCACAGGATTTAGGGAAAGTTCCTCTCCAAGTAAGAGGAAATGAAAGGAAGATAAAGATTCTTCTTTCAACTCTTCTTAGGTAGCTGACTTCACTTCAAAAAACTGTGTGTACCTTATTTCAGCCAATCAAACACCACCACACGGAATCATAATTCTTCCACTTCTATACTACCACAGGAAAGACAAGAGACTGTTTGCGATCAAACTAAAAGTAAAGCATTCAGGAATACTATGGGAGCTTGTAAAGCGCAGACTAATGGAATCAAAACAACACAGAAAACTAGTAATGCAGTTATTTAACCAAGTTTTCCTGCCTCTTAAGTGCTCACCAAGCCTTCAGAGAAACAGTGAATCTCATGCTTGTTTTAAATGAGTAAAAGCAGCCTTGGCAACAAACTTACTCGGGCAAAAGGAAGTATGCGTAAAGAAGACGAAAAAAGTATTTCTGGCATTTATATATTCAGAAACTGACTTACGTTAGTGGAGATGCAGTTGGAGCTTTTGCTTGCCTGCTACTTTTCAGAGCACGAAGCTTATCACCTTGTGTTACACAGTTTGTTTCATCTTCATCACTGTACTGGATAAGTGGAGGTGGGGAAAGGATAAACCAAGATTAAAATATAGATACTTACATATTTAAGAATTAACCTTATATTAACGTTAGAATTATCCCAACAGGAAAGTTTGCTAGGATAAAATCAAAGGAAATTCACTTGCATAAATACAATTCTGTTCTTTCTAGTTCCCTATTTGCTGTTTTAAAGCTGTAAACCATTAAGTGGTGTCATGAATTACATGCATCAGAATGTTGTCTACCTTTAAACAGTGGAAACACATTATCAAATCTTTGCTTAGGTACAGTACAATCTTCAATCAAGTACACCATTTCCCTTTTTCACTTGCCTTTTTAAAACAGCGGTACCATTTTTTTTAAAAGGCAGCATCAAAAGGTGTTGTAGAAGTTGCAATTACTCAGAAACTAAAAAAAGCAAAAAAATCCTTCATCCCTTCCCTTAAACACAGACAATGAAGTAACAACCTAAACAAAACAAAATCACAGTGGTTTTGACTGCAAATTGTGAGTACTTTTTCTGTTCTAATATCTACCCGATTATTGAAGACTAAAGTATGATAAGGATACTCCTACTTCACCTGTGTATTGCACTTCCTTTTTCATACTTGCTGTCCATACCTTTTCCCCTCCCCATATCCCGATACAAAAAGGGCAAAGAGAAAAAGAATCCGATTAACACAGTTTTAGCGTAGCCAGAGGTTTGTTCAGATTCTCAAGAGCAGTTACAACTTTTTGAAGAGCACAGTATTTGGATGGTTACCAGCTCAATGTCCTTTCGGATGGTTCTCCTGTTTCTCATGTCATTAATTGAAATATCATCTACTCTTGACAGAATTCTTGTTACAGCAATTTTACAGTTTCCTTTCAACTTTGCACGGAAAATATCTCCTTCTGTCCAAAGTTCTGCCTGTTTGCTATCATAACATGGAAAAAAAGCCCAAAACACAATAAATCAACACCAAAGATTAAGTGTACAATAAAGAAGAAAAAGACATCTAGCTCTATTTTTGAAATCATTTATAGTCAATCTACTTACTCCATCAAGAAGTGTTGTTGTGGTCCAATCACTGAACCAGGTCTATTTATTCTAATCCAGGCAATAGTTTCAGCAGCTGTCATCCGATAATGCTTCATAATGTAACAGGCAATAAGTGTGCCAGTTCGTCCAAGACCAGCTGTGCAAGATAAAAGAATGGCTTCTTTCATACACCCATCTTCATCTGGAATCTGTTGTAGCTACAGACATTGTTACTCGGACAAATAGTTACTGGCCTAGTTTATTAAGCAAACACGTTACTGATCAAACTTGCTAAGCGCAACTTACCTTTCCATTTTTTTTCTCCCCATATACAAGGTTACTAACACATTGTTCACATGCTTTTTGAATTGCACTGAAACCAGTTGCTCTTTCAATTCCTCCTTTAACTGATCTCTTACTTTATGTCCCAAGGAAAAGACAGATTTTGTAATGACCATGTCCAGGTACTAGCTAACACAGGCAAAAAGTACTCCAGAATGAGGAACCTTCTTTGCAACAGGCCTCAAGAGTTCTATTTACCTTGGGAAACATGAGAAAGAAAGGAGGGCAGCTCTAGATAAGTGGCTCCTCTCCTCGATCACTTGCTGTAAATGTCAAAACCACACATCACCTTCTCCCATTTAGCAACTGACTGATCAACACCAATGTAAAATCTTCAGTACAACCCAATAGCCAAGGCAACCACACAGCACTTTCCGTGCCCCGTCCTAGCTTTAAGAACAGGCTACAGCATTGTCCTCTTTCTCAAGGGTAAGAGCACACTGAAGAACATAAGGTAGTCTATACACCATTAGTATGGTAAATATCAAAGAACATCTTAATCTGAGTGAAAACGAAGCACTTGTACCACTAATATGCAGTATTCAGGCGTAATCAATTTAGACATATGCCCGAATTTATCATCTCAGTGGTGAGCATGAGTATGCACTTGCTTCCCAACAGTCAATATGCTGTTTTTACCAATTCTTCCACTTCACAGCATAATCCTGTTAAACATGCAACAAATGCAGTCTCTGCAGGTCCCTGGCAAATGGGTTAAGAAAAGGCCTTTTCCTTCAATCACAGCATTATCAGGTACACCAGTAGCGAGGCAAGGTTTGTGAGGAATAAATGTCTGATAGACTATTAAAGATGGTGTGGAAAGGGAAACATAGTTCCTCTAGAACCACACAAAACTGTATCTTTATACCAGTTGCATTGCGCATGCTTTCTTTTCCTCGGCAGTCTAACTCTGGAAGAGCAGATATTCAGAGCATGCCCAGTGTAGCTAGTATAAAGGACTTCTGAAGGATAAAGATTTATGTGGTTCTGGAAGAACACGCATACTTTATGAGGAATCTCCTCAAAAAGCTGCAATGATCTTTTCAAAAGTTTATGATTTGGTACATTTAACCTTATATTTTCAGAAAGACCCATAAACCTTGCCAGGACTTCGAATTCCTGCTCAAAAGCATCCTTTGAAAGTGTTAACACTTTCTAGCAGAAAAAGCCGTTAATATTGGGAAGATTATTTTCCCCAGCCTCACTTTTCGAAAAGCTGGGAAGATTTTTCTGGAACTTAAAAAAATTAGAAGATGAAGTGCAGAACAGAAGCATAGAAAGAATTTGTACGGAAAAGTTGCAGACTGGCAGAGATGTTAATAACTAGATATAACAGCAATATAGTGCAAAATACCTCAGGAACTGTAACTATAAGCATCACCTGTAATATAAATTTTTTTTAGACTATACCTTTGCAATGAACAGCTATAACACCTTCAGCGTTTTCACAAATATTTAGAAATGTTTTAACTATAGTATCACTAGGTGTGCTTCCATCAGCAAAGAAGAGGTCAAAATGCTCAAATCCAGCATCCGTAAATCGTTTGGCATCATACAGTTTTTTGTTGAGGCGTATTATAGTGGTGACCTTATGTTTCCTGAAGTATGGGAAATAAGCCTCTGGAGCATGGTGGGGATAGCCTATTTGAAAAAAGAAGGGGAAAAAAAAAAGAAAAGAGTAAGGCTCGAACTGCACATATAAACAAAGACCCAAAACCAAAAGATGAAAACACTTTCAAAATAGAACTCATGTTCAACATAAAGAAACAGACTAACTGAAAATGGAATTTTAACATAATCACCTAGGTCAGATACAATTAAACCAAGCATTAAAATTTTACTGCCAGGGTTCTTATAAAAGAAAAAGAGCCAAGGAAAAAACACACTGTTTGAGGAACAATTCTTAAAGCTTGTTCTTACTGATAACAATCAACTAAGAAAGCAGTGGGCTTGTGTCCCCCACCTCCTTTTTTAAGCATACCATTTTCAATTTTACTTCTTGAATGAGGTCCACTGAAGGCAATGAATTTGTTTGGTATTATCCAGTTAAAATCTCCATTTTCTGCTCTCTGTCAAGAGAAAATGCTTGGTTTATCATGATCCCTGTACTTTCAGGCTTTTCCTTATTGTTTCAAAATACATACTAGATAGAAGTGATGTACAATTTTTGCCAAAGGAAGGTATGTTAGTTGCCTGCTTTCTGTTCCATCAGGAGGATGCCAGATGCTCTCAAACTCACTTTTCTTGCCTGTCTTCTCCTCTTTCTAAATTAGTTTTAGAACAATACAACTGATGCTCTTCAGATGAAGGGCAACTTCCAATTTTTAATTTTTTATAGGTTTCTAAATTATGACCTTGACCTTATCTCTGTTCACAATTTAAGTCATGATTGTTTAGATTCTAAGAACACTAAATTTTCTCTACAGACAACTGGCAGCTGTGCATTTCTGAGACTGCATATAGTGAAGAGTTGCAGTCCTTCGTTGTCACATTCATTTCCCATGCCCCAAAGTCAATTTTACAGGCTTGGAGTTTCCCAGCCCTGCTTCTGTCTTTACCTCAAAGAGTGTTACTGTATCTTCGCCATGTGTTCAGAGATACATAATTTAATTGCTCTCCAGAATTCAGGCTTGGACTTGTATGCCCTCGAGTTGCTCATCAAGACTGCTCAAGAATATGCATGATCTCTAAAAGATGGCCAAATTCCCACTCCCTAATCATCTTCCAGGGCTTTAATAATAATGGAAAAAAGTATTTATTTCCATTTTGGTTTCTGCTTCCTCTCCCATGTTGGAGGCTGACTATGCTTACATCTGAATTTTCATATTCTCTCTCTGACCACACACCTTTATTTAACAATCAAAGTTTAAAGAGACAAAACAGAAACGGAACTTAATACCACTATGAAAAAAAAAGCCAAGCACTTATTATAAACAATCACCTTAGCATTAGCAACAGCAAAACAAATCAGAAGACTGATACTGAATACTTACTTCAAAATGCTCATATTCATTTACATCAAACACACTGAAATCAAGCAAACCATACTGCAAAGCCTAAAAATTCAGAATACAGCTTTTAACAAAGACAACACACTTTCAATGAGGACAGTTCATCATTCTTTTAGGTTACTGAAAGCCGCTTAATACCTTTTCTACTCCTTCAGAGAGATTTCTTCCTATATTTATAAAAATACAGATCAACTCAGTCTTGGTTCAAAACAGATTTGTAGATTTTAATGTAAGTGAATTTGGACAAGCAAATCCACTCTTTTGTTTTCACTAAGTCACTACAAAATTCCAGACTACAGAAGCAGTCAGCCTTTTCATTACTGCTAAGTGTACAAAATAAAAAATGAGGAAAAGAACTGGCAAAAATTACCTATTGAAATTATGAGTACATGCTAAAGTATGTATTCAAGGACTGCAAATATTTTTGTGCATGAATGCTATTCACTCTCATTATTATGCTAATATCTTCACTGATTTTAAATTGCGTGGAGACACACAGTCCTAAGCAGACATTAGTGTGGTCCCTGATGTCCCATCATCATCCTCAACCATTATATTCAATACTGTATATAACATGTAAACATTTGGGTAACTGGCAGTTTACCCACTTGCTAAGTCAGGAAGCACTAACAGAGATAATCCCGTATCTCCAGATACTTATAATACTACATTCCAATTTCTTCTTTCACTGCATAATCTTCTGTAGTTTTCCTTGCTGTCCACTGGTGCTAAAAGAATAGCAATTCACCACTCTTGGCATACAAACCGCCAATGTCATAACATCCAAAAAAGTCTGAAAATCACAAATCTGCAAGAATTTGGCTTAATCAGTAGAAGCACCAGTTACTGGCATAGATACCCGTAATAAAAAAGACAGTAGTAGGGTGGAGAGCTGCAGATGCCCCATTTCATTACTCACAGAGATGAAAAAGAATGCATTTGAATTCCCCTGTCTTTCAATCCCACATTACTTCACAACTGTATTGCTATAAAACACTGGATCATGATAATTTCTAGTTACCAAAAAAAAAAAAAAAAAAAAAAAACCACCTGCCTCCAAAAATTTTTTCTATTCGTATTACTAAAGCACACTTAAGTCATTAGCCCAGGCTGCAAATGCCTAAAAAGTAACACTTTTGTTTACTAAAAAGTAACAATTCAAAACCACTGTCAAAGGCTATTATTCAGCCTAAAATGTAACACCAGGGGGCATATAATAAACGTATCACACAACTCTTAGGGATTAGAGGTGTGAACTCCTGTCCTGATAGATTACATAAATAAAACTCAAAAATTCCGTCTTTAAAATCTTCACTAGTTGATTACATAAGGTATTGGTCAACTTCCAGGGATGCTGTATCTAGAAGCTTTGTTACAGTGCATAATACATAATAAGCTAGTCAACAATCAGAACATCTGCTGCTGCACAGCTCTAACTGGATCCTAGCTTCCTAACCCTTCTTTTTCTGCTAGGCAAATTTTAGCTGACCTTTTGCCACAGGAAAAATAGGTTTTACTGACCTTGTTTATTGCATGAAAACAGTCCAGCAATGTCAGATGAAAACTGCAAGTACCAAAGGAAGCATCCCTGTAAGATATGATGATCAAATTGGTAAAATTGCCCCATTTTAATCCAAGTGAAAGCAACTGAAGATAATTCTCTAAAACACCTTTAAAAAATTGTTGCAAGATAATTACTATTATACTGAAATGATTATGTCAAATGATTATTTCATTTCCCCATCTTGCATCTTACAATAATAACAAAACACAAAATGTTATGTTAACAGATGATCCAAGGGCAAGATTACACCAGTTACAGTTCTGGTAAAGCTGACATGTTCAATTTCTGACATGAACATTGAAACTGGCATCCTTCAGTGATTATGTCAACAGAGAACAGACAAAACAAAGTCCTTCTGGCAAAACTTAATGCCTAAATTAACACCATATTCTAACATACACTCTTAGAGCATTTTCTTCTAAAGTACACTTTCAAAAACGTCAACTTTTAATAGAGTGCAAATTTCTTCTCCAAACTCCATTTGAAAGAAAAGATGATGCACGCATGCATTCTACGTATACATGAACAGCATCTTCTGACTACGACTGCCAAGACACACATTTGTGTAGATGTATTAAAAGACTTTCCTTAAGATGTATAAAATAGTTTATGCTTAAACATGAGGAGAAGCTGGTTTTCATTAAAACTCCTCCTTTAAACTACAATTTTAAAAATTCTGTTAATCCAAGAATGGCATGTTCTTAGTATGTGACCATTATTAGATTCCCTAAGGACTGCAGAGTAAGCATTCTACATGAACACTATAGTCAAGTCAAAAAATAAATTTACACTGAATCTACATCAAACAGTATTATGTCTTGGCAGAAGACTGTGCAGTCCTCATCAGCAGAAAATCATTAAAGTTTAAAAAAAGTAAAAAATATATCATGCTCAAATTCAACTAAGATGAGGAAGAACTTCTGAAGAACCTGGATGGCTGCCTCTACAAGTTGTTTGTATCGTTTTCTTCCCTAATGAATCAGTGTGAAAGATGGGGGCAAAAAAACATTAAGCGGGAGAAGCAAGTAACAGAACCTTATTCAAATGGTAAAGGTGATGTTGTAGTGGGTTGTCTGTTAGGCCACCTGACCAGGAAGAACAAGGGGATCAGGCCCTCAACAGACAGATGGGAGCAGCCTCACATTAGCAGGCCCTGGTCCCCATGGGGAACTTCAACTGCTCCTGTACCTGTTGGAGGGTCAATATGGCAGGACATAAGCAATCCCGAAGATTCGTGCAATGACAACCTCCTTCTCCAAGTGACACAGTAGCCAATAAAGAACAGTGCTCTGCTGGACCTTATACTCACCAACAAGGAGGTGCTCACTGGGCATATGAAAGCCAAAGGCAGCCTTGGATACAGTGACTATGAGGTGGTGGAGTTCAGGATCCTGAGGGTATGGAGGAAGGTGAAAAGCAAGCTCACCACCCTGGACTTCAGAAGAGCAGACTTTGGCCTCTTCAAAGATCTGCTTGGAAAAGTCTCATGGGATAAGGCCCTGGAGGGAAGAGAGGCCTAAGAAAGCTAGCTAATATTCAAGGATTACCCCCTTCAAGCTTAAGAGCAGTTAATCCACATGAATTTGAAGCAGGCAAAAATGCCAGGAGGCCTGTGTGGATGAAGAAGGAACTCCTGGCCAAACTCAAATACAAAAAGGAAGCATACAGAGGGTGGAAACTAGGACAGGTAACCTGGGAGGAATATAGAGGCACTGTCTGAGCATCCAGGGACGAAGTTAGGAAGGTTGAAGCCCAAATTAAATTGAATCTGGCCAAGGATGTCAAAGAAAACACAAAGGGCTTCTGTAAGTACACAGATGACAAAAGGAAGACTAGGGAAGATGTGGGCCCATTGCTCAATGAGACAGGGGACCTGGTTACACAGGACATGGAAAAGGCTGAGGTGCTGAATGCCTTGTTTGCCTCGGTCTTTACTAGCAAGACCAGCCTGCAGGAATCCCAGGTCGCAGAAACCAGGGGGGTGAGGCTGGAGTAACAAAGATGTACTTGGTGGAAGAGGTTCAGGTCAAGGAATACTTCTGCAGATGGCACATACCTAGACCCATGGGCCCTGGCGGGATGTACCCATGAGTGCTGGGGAAGCTGTTGGATGTCACTGCTTCCATCTCTGATCAATCATGGCAACTGGTAGAAATGCCCAAGACTGGAGGAAAGCAAACGTCACCCTCAGCTTCAAGAAGGGCAAGAAGGAATCCCCAGGAACTACAGGTCAGGCAGCATCAGCTAAATCGCCAGAGAGGTGATGGAGCAGCTAATCCTGGAACTCATTTCCAGACACATTAAGGACAAGAAAATCAGAAGGAGTAGTCAGCATGGATTCACCAGGGCCAAGTCATGCTTGACCAACTTGATAAACTTCTACAATGAAATGATTGGCCTGGTAGATGAGGGGAGAGCAGTGGATATCGTCTACCTGAACTTCAATAAAGTCTTTGACATTGTCTTCATAATATTCTCACAGACAAGCTAGTGCTGTGTGGGCTGGTTGAGCAGAGAGGTGGACTGATACCTGGCTGAATGGACAGGCCCAAAGGGTGGTGGTCAGTTGCATGAAGTCGGGTTGGAGGCCGGGAACCAGCGGTGTACTGCAGGGGTCAGTACTGAGTTTGATCCTCTTCAACACCTTCATTAATGATCTGGATGAAGGGGCAGAGTTCCCTCAGCAAGTGTCCTGGTTTCAGCTGGGATAGAGCTTGATTTTCTTCTTAGTAGCTGGTATTTTGGATTTGGTGTGAGAACAGTGTTGATAACACACTGATGGTTTTAGTTGTTGCTAGGTAATATTTACACTAAGTCAAGGAATTTTTAGTTTCTAAGGCCTTGCCAGTGAGAAGGCTGGAGGGGCACAAGAAATTGGGAGGAGACACAGCTACAACAGCTGATCCAAACTAGCCAAAGAGGTATTCCATACCATTGGACATCAAGCTCAATATATAAATGGGGCTGGGGGTTGGCTGGGGCCTGCCAATTGCTGCTCAGAGACAGGCCGGGCATCAGTCAGTGGGTCCTGAGCAACTGTATTGTGCATCACTTTTCTTTTCTCGCTTTCCTTTGGACTTCATTCCTCTCCCCTTCTTCCTCCTTTTCATTATAACTGTTATTATTATTATTATTGGTTTTGCTATACTTTCTATCAATTATTAAAATGTTCTTATCTCAACCCTCAAGTATTACATTCCTTTCTGATTCTCCTCCCCATCCCTGGAGGGGGTGGAGCGGCACTGATATGAATGTGTGGCTGTGTGGTACTTAGTTACTGCCTGGAGTTCAGCCACGACAGTCCTTTTTGGTGCCCAACACGGGGCTTGAAGGGTTTGAGATAACAACAGATTTGATTGAAATGTGCTAATTCAAATTTATACCTGCTATTGCTGTTTAGTTATTAAGGGGCAGGCTCCTGTGCTTGCCATGGGGCTTGCTTGCCTCACTGTATATTAGACTCTCATGCTTGTTAGTGGCTGCTTCTTGCTTTCGCTGCTTGCTGTGCTGCTGCGCTGCTTATCGCCTCACTGTGCTGTGCCAGGAAACATTCTGATAACAGCCATGGCGATGCGGCCATGCGCCATGGCAGACAGCCAGGGCATGGCTGCTGTTTCTGTGCTGCTGTGCCGGACAGGCTGGGACTCCACAGTGAGCTCGAGTTGAAGGGACTGTGACCTGTGGATGAGTCCACGTGGCAGCAGGACACCCCAAAGCATCTGTGGCTGTGAATAAGTCCATGCCTGAGCAGGTATATCTCGGAGAGTCTGTGGCCATGGATATGTCCGTGCCACAGCAGGTACGCCTCTGAAGGAATTGTGGCCCAAGGGCAAGTCCACGTTGGAGAAGGTACACCTTGAAGCATCTGTGACTGTGAGTAAGTCCATGCTGCAGAAGGTACACCGTGAAGCATCAGCGGCTGTGCAGGAGGCCATGCTGGAGCAGATTTACTTCTCAAGGGACTGTGGCTGTGGGTAAGGCCACACTGGAGCAGGTCTATGCATGGATAAGGCCATGTTGGAACAGGTGCACCTCGAAGTGACTGTGGCTGTGGATAAGTCTATGCCGCAGCAGGGATACCCCTGGAGAGACTGTGGCTTGTAGCTGAGGCTCCACTTGCAGCACGTACAACCCTAAGGGACTGCAGTCTGTGGGCAAGTCCAAAGCGGACTTACTAGAAGTGGCCCACTGAGCACTCGCATTCCACGGCACGCGGCTCTAAGCCTGAGAAGGGGCAAGGGGAGGAGTTCACTGCAATGTTAAACCCTATGGGCTGGTCCCAAGGGACCAGGGGTGGAGACTGTAACAGACGTACCTTTAAATTGTTGTAACCCATGATTTGAGTCGCATGTTATAGGCATGACTGCAGCAGGAACCACCTGAACCATCGGAGGACAAGCCTTACAAGAAGCAGTGCAAGTGCAGCAGAGACCCGACCTGAGCTGGCTTTGGTGACCGATAACCCCATACAACACACAACCTCTCCTCTCCTGAGCGACCACCGTAACAGACAGAGCCCAAAGTCATGGAATAAATGATCTCAATGGACATTTTACAGACATTTTTATAGGGGTGAGCCATAGACTACAGGAACGATACCTGTGTATCATATCAAAGGATGGGAGGGGCACTGCTGGTTAATGAGGTTGTATTGGAAAGCGTGGCATGACTTGAACAGTATGGAGTAAGGGGTGGATACTGTCCTGGTTTCAGCTGGGATAGAGTTGATTTTCTTCTCAGCAGCTGGTGCACTGCTGTGTTTTGGATTTGGTGTGACAACAACGCCGATGGCACATGGATGGTTTTAGTTGTTGCTGGGTGATTTTTATATTAATTTGAGGACTTTTCAGTTTCTCGGGCCCTGCCAGCGAGAGGGCTGGAGGGGCACGGGAAACTGGGAGGGGACACAGCCAGGACAGCTGACTCCAACTGGCCAAAGGGATATTCCATACCGTATGATGTCATGCTGAGCATATAAGCTGGGGGAAGAAGAAGCAAGTGGGGGACATTCAGAGTGATGGTGTTTGTCTTCCCAAGTAACCTTCACATGTGATGGACCCCGGCTTTCCAGGGATGGCTGAAGCAAACACCTGCCTGTCAGTGGGAAGTGGTGAACAAATTCCTTTTTTGCTTTGCTTGCATGTGCGGCTTTTGTTTTACCTATTAAACTGTCTTTATTTCAACCCATGAGTTTTCTAACTTCTACTCTTCCGATTCTCTCCCCCATCCCACTATGGGGGAAGTGAGTGAGCAGCTACATGGTACTTAGTTACTGGCTGGGGTTAAACTATGACAGTCCTTTTTACTGATGACACAAAACCAGGAGGAGTGGCTGATAAGTCAGAGGGTTGTAATGCCATCCAGAGGAACCTTGACAGGATGAAGAAATGGGATGGCAGAAGCCTCATGAAGTTCAACAAGGAGAAGTGTAAAGTTGTGCACCTTGGGAGGAACAACCCCAGGCACCAGTACAGGCTCCAACCTGCTCATCTGGAAAACAGCTTTGCAGAAAAGGACCTGGGGGTCCTGGTGGACACCAAGTTGAACATGAGTCGCCAGTGTGCCCTGCAATAAAGAAGGCTAACGGTATCCTGGATTGCATTAGACAAAGTATTGCCAGCAAGTTGACTGTGGCGAACTTTCCCCTCTCCTCAGCACTAGCGAGGCCACACCTGGAGTACTTGCCCAGTTCTGTGCTTCTCAGTACAAGGTAAGTATGAAGATACTGGAAAGAGTCCAGAAAAGGGCCACAAAGATGATTAATGGACTGGAGCGTCTCATACAGGAGGAAAGGCTGAGAGGGACTCTTCAGTCTGGAGAAGATTAGGCTCAGAGGCAACCTCATCAATGTATATAAATACTTGAAGGGAAGATGCAAAGATGACAGACCTAGGCTCTTTTCAGTGGTGTTCAGTGACAAGACCAGAGACAAAGGGCACAAACTAAAACACAGGATGTTCCCTCTGAACACCAGGAACCATTTCTTCACTCTGAGTGTGACTGAGTACTGGAACAGGATGCCCCGCGAGGCTGTGGAATCTCCATCCTTGGAGACATTTAAAACCTACTGGGATGTGGTCCTGACCTACAAGCAGGTGGCCCTGCTTGAGCTGGGATGTTGGACTAGATGACCTCGACAGGGCCGTGATCATTAATGTAATCTGAATTCCTGTATTTGCACCAGGCTTAGTTGCACTAGTGAACTCAAGAAAATGGTAAAAGTTTGCAGACACTTCCGCACACTGTATTCTTTATCCCAGAGGCTGGACATGTCTTCAGAAGTCAGCACTCAGTAAGTCTTATTATATAACACATCTCTGCATTTTTCAGTAGTGCTGTTGAAGTGATGGTCTGGGAATTTGGTCAGGGCATATGACCTGAGTGAAAAGCTGTTTTGGTCAGGGTATATGACCTGAGTGAAAAGCTGTTACCTATCTCCATCTCCCACATACACCTTTAGGATATTTAGAACCAAACCTTACAGTCTTCTTAAGGAGGACTTTTGTTCTTCTGAGAATATAAAAATGGAACTTAAAAGTAGAAATGGGATAATGAAAGTACGCAAGTAAAGAGGGGTGCTACCACAACATTATAATGTGGTGGTGGCAGGGGGGAAGTAACTGAAATTCAGATCATCACGAGACCATCTCTTGGCAAGAGAGCTAGAAAACACAGACAAGCAAGGATTGAATTAATCACCCCATAACAATGTATTTGGACAGTAAACTTGCCTCCTAAAAAGTTTTTTGCCCATTCTTTTTGGCATATTGTGGCAGCCAATGGAACATTTAGTTTAGTCCAACTTTTAGAAACTCTTGTTTGAAAGAAATTAAGAAGGTGTTCCTCTGCACAATGGATCAACTTTGCTACATTAAGCAGCACAACTTATACCACAAAGAGAAGCCTGTGGTCTGAAACAGCTAGGATTACAATCCCTCAGTGTCAAGCAACCATGAACCAATGGTTTTACACATTTCCTCACTGGTAAAAAGAGATACTTTAAAGTTATACTACATCATATGAAGTTAGCTAGCATGTTTTATACACAAATCACTATTTTTGGGTTGCTGCATACATTCAAGAAGTGGGGAAAAAGGAGTGCTAGAAGTATTACAAGCCATTTATGATGAAGGACAGGTATTTTGATAAACTTAACTATCAGCTACTGGCAGAAAACCAGACTGCCACGTGAGAAGCAATGTAGATCAAAAAGCTCAAGAAGAGTGCATACAAAGCAGTGTGACTCCTTCACCTTCCATCAGCATACTTCAGTACCTGCTGCTAACACCTCTGTTCAGCAGTCTGCACTTAAAGCTTAGGCAGTGAACATGTTGAAACTTCAGCTAAGCCCTGTCCCCAGATTAGTACTGATAAATGTTAGATTCTTCTTCAAAATATCAAGGTACAGAAAATTCTAATAACTTGTTATTTACCTGAAAGGAAGATAGGAAATGCTTCCAGCCAATATAAGCCTGTACACGTCTTCTGGGGATTTTCTCAGGTATATTATCTATTTTTGTGGAAAAAGACAGAAAAGGAAAAAGATTATTTTTAAGACTGATATTAATAATTTCAAGTCACTTGTTTACTACAGAAGGCATAATTAATTATCACAGAGGTAAAAAGTGCTGGGAAAGAGTGGCATCAAGAACAACTGTATGCAAGTGCGCAATAATAAAACTAAGATAAACAATATAAAATACTGGTCAACCCAGAGGAATATGTATTTTTAAACGAACTTTATAGATTAGTGCAGGAGTTGTTCAGCTACAGGCTACAGTGAATAAACTTCTGTCTGGATTCTTCCGTGTTTCTACTGCAACTGTGCTGGACCAGTTTGTATTTAATTTTTTTTTTAATTAAGCTTTTAGGATGTAAATCAAAACACAAAACTCCAGAGAGATATCAGCAAAGCTACGAATCATCTGGTATATAAAACTGTGTCAGCAGACAAGAGTAAAACACTAATTCATGTATAGTTTGATTTTCCTGCAGCAGTACATTTGCATTATTTGAAATCCTGTACTTCCTCTTTTGCACTGGTGAGGCAGTATCCAGGAACTAAATCCAGATACCACAAAGTGAATGAAAAAACAACAAAAAAGAAATCTGTAGCTTCAGAAGCAAAATCCTAAGAACAGAATGAAGTAACATAC
>JAVJGI010000057.1:45692245-45702367 GCA_035590275.1 Ibycter americanus
ATAGTTTTGAAAATCAACTTCAGACTTTTTTTACTCTAAAAGAAAACCTGACTCTAGATAAATAAACTAGTAGTTGTCTCTAAGGATCAGAACCACTGAAAAATATATGCTTGGACTAAAGAATTTTGAAGGTATATCTAAACTTTATCATAAATAACTTTTAAAAATTTCATCTCAGCTTGGCATACAGTTTCTCTGATTACCTTAGAAAGATGGTGGAATGGCACTGCCAATAGAAAGGACACTTACATCTGTGATGGCTGCAAAAACTATCCACTAACTGGCTACTGAACCAAATTTTGATGCTGTTGAAACTGATTAAATCTGATTAACTGCTAAGCTAGCATAAAATGTCACTATTTAAATAGCAATGTTGCTTGCTCAGATACTATTCGATGCACTCAAGACAAATAAACCCCAGATCACTAGCAGCAGTATGATCTCAGTAATCCTAATATGCCTCCCCAATATCAAACCCAAGATATTCAAAGCAATTATAATAAAGACTTGTGTTGCTTCAGAGCATCCTGTAAACAAAAATCACGAGAATCTTGTCTCCATCAAGCCTGTTTGTAGTGCCACAAGGACAAAGCAAGTCTGAATTATACAAACTCATACCAGTGACAGACATCAACGACTGGAAAAACAAGAAAAATCCAAACCTCTGTCAAAATATAATGTTCTGCATACTTCCCAATTTTCACAGTTCAGTGGCAGTTTCAAGATCTAAGCAGTTTTGAAGAGGCAAACTGTGATTCACATTAATGCTAATAAGCTTTTTTATCTGCCTAACAGGTTTTATACTCCAACATCTGTTAGAGGTCAACTAACTCGAAGTCATTCATGTTAATTAATATAGGAACCCTCTGTTTTGAAGACACTGTTCTATCAAGAGCCCTATACTGAAAATCACTGAGCACCCCTCAGAGAAGATAATGTGCAGTAAAAGCACAGCAGTCTCCTTCAGGACAATGCCATAAATGTCACCAAAGATCAAATATTGCTTCTTACCAAAGAGATGTCAGGACCGAAAGAGAAGCCCGAGTCAAACAAAAAACATCTCAAATTAAAATGTGTTGCATTGCACCATCAAACTTACTCAATACTGGCAGATTGACATGACGACTGAATTCCAAGAGGGTAGCTTTTAATTTAAAGAAGTCTCTACCCATTTAGCAACTGATCTTTTAGGAGCTTAACATTAGTTACTGCCACAGTGGTGCATTTTCTGGATCTTAAAAGTAAGTGGTTTTCCCTCCTGATCGTCCTCCTCCCTAAATTCACCTTGATAAAATCTAGCATTTATATTCAAAACTTAGCTGGATTAGGAACCCAAGAAAGCACCTGAACAAAAAAAACCCCTTTTGGCCCATTTGTTTCTGTTATTTAAAAAGTCAAGAATATTGAACAAAAACCCCAAGTGTTACCTTTAATTTCTTATTTAGCTTGCAGCAGTATCTGTAGACCATTGCCAGATTGAGTGGTCCAAAGTCCGCATAGAAGCTGGCAGGAGAAAGGGGGAAAAATTGCACATGACCTCTGTAGATGCCTTTTTTTTTTTAATCAGGTGCACAAAGCAAGAAATAATAACGTATATGATGTATGTGCATCATACTAAAAGAATGCCTTCTTACATGCATACTATTTTGTTGGAGGAAACAGTTTTGTCACCTTTAATGGTGGCTAAAACTTTTTTTTGTTTTCCACACACCACCACTCAAAAACAAACTAGAATACTCCAGGTTTCAAGAACTCTCACTACTGTATCTCTGTAAGACCAGTTTAGAAACTCTATTGTAAGAACAACCTAAAAGCTTTACTGCAAAAGTAGGCAATTAATATTGCTAAAGAAAAGTGAACACAGAGAATAAAGATTGATTAGTACTTTCAAAAACAGTAACCATGCCCTTGGTCAAAAATATTTAAAGAATTGGCAGCATTCCAAGATCACATACAAAGGCATACACTGTTCGCTACAGGGGAAATACTACATCCATTGTCAGCTCATAAAGGCTTGAATTGATTTTGCTAGTTTTTTCTCTTATTCTAGGAAGTTTAGACATTCCACTTAATACTTGAGCAACCAAAGACATCCCCTTCAGCTTGGCAGTCCAGTGTGCACTTCTGAATACATATTGTTGCATCATGTTCTTGTGTCTTCTAACAAGAACGGGTACAATAAAAGCTTTTGCTTTGAAAAGAGTTTTAAGAAATCCTGATGGGAAGCCAAGAAACCATTCTAAGACATATAAATCATCATGGCAGATAAGCCTGAGAGGACCAAACTCATGTAATTAGTTCTGTAATGGGAATGGTATGTTTCCCTCAGCTACATCTAAAAACAGAACGTCAGTTAGACTGGTTCCTCATTGCTGTGGCTCTAATTTATTTCTGTAAAAAACAGCAAAAAATAAAGACTGTACTTACTTCTCATACACAAGTTCATCATCTATGCAGAAATAATGGGTATTTGCAGCTCCACTCTTTGGTGTTTGGCAGAGAATTGCAAAATAAAGGCGATCTGAAATGCAAGAAAATTTAAAGCTTTCATAAACATCACACTTTTCTGCTGAAAGTCTGAAGTATTACCTGTCAACAGAACAACTTTAAATGGTTTAAAAGGAACCACATCTTCTTTGAAGTATTACTGAACTAGATATTATTATTTCTCTGGTGTTAAGCAACAAGGCACACAAAGACTGAGGCTTTTTGCTCAGCAGCGTTCCCATGATCTGCAGCTCTTTAGTGTTCTTTCCCAAACAAAGTGTTCCCAGGAAAGCTCCCTGTTTTGACGACTTTGACGACGACTCCTGCAATATAGCAGGAGCCTGACTTACACCCACACACACAGCGGAGACCCACCACCTTTTGGCAACAGACCCCACTGCTGCACTCTGAACACCAACACACACACATCCCCAACTAAGCCACAAATCCCTCACCATCTCATAGCACCTACATAAAACTAAACGGCAAAGCACGCTTGTGTTGAAACACAAGTACTTTCCACCTTTTCATATAACAATGATTTTGATGGTAATGGCATGCAATTAAAGCCTGCAGGCAACAGACTCCAGAGGGATGCAAGGGGGTAAGGAGGCAGCCACCACCTGGGCACATCCCTGTCCGCGTCCCCATCCCCACGCAGGCTGCCCCTTCAAAGCCTCCGTGCATGCAGGCAGGAGGCATCCTGTGCTTGCCCTGGCTTCCTTTGTTAAGCTGAGGGGAATAAAATGCCAGTGGTATCCACACAGATATAAATTATTTTTATGGCCAGGGAGCTGTAGCCCTGGTGAACTTTAAACACTGACTGTGCTGCTGCTGTAAATTGCTGTGCTTGCAGTAATCGGTCAATAAAAATTGAGGCCTTGCAGCACCAGAGCAATATTTTTCTTCCTCCTGTTGAAACAATATAATTATAAAATACATGGATTAAAATTCATACCTAAAAGGAAAGATTTTATTTTTTGCAAACTAGTTGTCTGAAACAGATATATTACTTAAATATCAAAACAGATCACCTGCATATAAAAGTATTATTTCAAAGCATGATTTGTGATAAACTTATCTCCTTTTCCAGAGAGCAGGAAAAGAAAACCACCTTATGCTTCAAAACAAAATCCTCCATGACTAGCACTTAGAAATTACTTGTATCTTGAAAATACACGGTAAAGCGTGCCACAAAAGGAGTCCCCACATCTGTATGTCAACATTCACATGCTCAGTGCTCACTTAGGTACAGCAGTCTCAGGCGGTGCAGGCAGACACCAACACCAAAAAGTGTACCTTTGCTAAATGCACATTTCAGTAGAACAGCAGCGTGATGTGAATGGTTTGGCTTAACATTTACAGGTCAGGTGCAATCAGTGGGATGTACAGTAACTCCTGAGCAAGTCGGACACCTACTTCCTTACTCTCTCAGCAGAAGTAAGGCACCAAACTTGCTTCTTTAATTTCCAATAGTCACATCTTGCAGGCACAGCAGCTGTAGTACTAGCCGGGAAGTGCATTACCTGCTTAGGAACTTCTGTACCTCCCAGCATTTGCCAAAGCATCTCCTGAAAACAAGGCAAAGGATAAAATTTAAGAGTAATGCTGTGCATTTTTAAGAAGTGACTAAACTGGCCCACAAAGGGAAGTATGTGTGGAGAAGCAAGTGCATTGATACCCCGACCTGATGTGAAATACACTACAGGGAAGACTGCTTTACAGAAAGGCAGTCCTGGGAAAGTGTTTAGGCCAACACTCTGGGGGTGGATGGAGCCCCAGCTTCCCACAAATTCCCTGCATTTGTCCCCACCACTGTGTTGCTCCCTG
The DNA here is from genome assembly GCA_035590275.1 of Ibycter americanus. Classification (NCBI taxonomy): domain Eukaryota; kingdom Metazoa; phylum Chordata; class Aves; order Falconiformes; family Falconidae; genus Ibycter; species Ibycter americanus. Next base: position 45,696,563 of record JAVJGI010000057.1, read on the forward strand.
TGCTGTGTCAAGGTGGATTTGTGTGAATCAGAAACTGTAAAAAGTATCCTAGCACAGTACAAAGAGAAAAAGAAAGAAAAAAAAAAAAAAAAAAAAAAAAAGAAAAGAAAAGCAAGGCTGCTTTGCTGGTTTACCTTCCTCTGCCCTGAGAATCAGAGCTAACATGGGAGGTGGGGGGCAGGACTGAGGGCAAAGGAAGAAGCTGAAAGGAGGACTGAGAGGACAGGGTATCTAGGGATTATGTTTAAACTGGCATTTTACACTGGCATTCCTAGATTAAACATGCCACACTACAGCCCCAAGCTATAATTTCACACCACTCTGAACTGATTTAATGGCTAGCTGCCACCAGCTAGCTGTTCCTTACAAGAAAAAGTTATCTTCTGAGTTAGCTCACTAAACCAGCCCACTGGGGGTTAACAGTAGGAATACACAGCCAAAATTTTTCATCTGTCCTTTAGATCCAGTCTGATTATTGACTTAGACTGAGCTCTCCCTGTACACAAACAATATCCACATCAAAGTCTGGGCAGTATGGCTGTAGCAGTCAAACTGACATGCTACCTCCACGCACACCACCTTCTTCCCGTAACTTTCAATCACTTTTGAAAATGCACAAGCACTACACAAAGAGTAATCTAAAATCCTCAAATACAAAAAGGGATCGAAACGAGAAGAAATATATTTGCACAGGTCAAAGACCTAAAATAATATAGCATTTTGCTCCTAAACAGGATTTGGAGTAACAGAATCACTTACTTCCTCAGTGCTCCTACTTTCACTTTACACATGCACTACAAAATCTTGTGCAGCTTTTGCAAAAATGTCCAACAAAAATAAGAATTCCTATTTTGAGTGAACAGTGTGTATGTATGTGCCCTTTTTAATTGCTGTTGGCATTCAATTCTGCACAGGTTTTCTGGATCATGTTAATTATTGCTATTGTTAACACACCTGAAAGAAACTAGAGTTTAATGAATTTACAGAACTACCTCACAATAAGAGCAGTGTGTGTCAAATGCCAATCTCCTGAGACGCTGCCGGTTCCTGTGCACCACTAACAATTGCCCCCTATTACATAAACAGCAGGCTCCACCTTTTTAATGTTTCCTATAGGTAGATTTTAGAAAAAAGCTACACAGAGGAGTCCTTTCCCATAAATGTATTTACCTTTCTACTGGCCTACCAGTCCAGTATCAGAGAAATGCTGTGTTACTCACCCTGTTTTTACCTGGGTTTTTTGCAAACACATTTCTAGTTCTATTTAGCCAAGGATTAGTGTGTTGATTTTTTAACAGGACTAACAGATGCTGAGAAAGGAGAAATCCTTCATTAAGGATCTGATTGCAGGATGAGGGCTTACACATAAAATACACCAGAGTACTGACGGGTTGATTTCACTAGGACTCTACAAAGGTTTGGACTGCTAGCAGCAAGGCTTCTGTTTTATTATTTTTATGCTTCCTTTGCTAGTTTTAGCTTTTTACTATTTCATTTACATATAGTGTGCTTGAGCTGTTCCAGATTCCTGCAAATTTCTGATGAAAGGTCATCCTAAAGTATCAGACTAGAGCAGACCTTTCTAATCATCTCTCAGGAGAATAAGACAGTAGGGCTCACCGACTTAAAGGCTGTATCTGCACTGCAATTAGGAGATATGACTGCAGTATGTTAGATATACTTCAATTACACTTAATTTTGTTAGCCTCACATAACAAAACAGTTAAAATACAGAAATATGGATGTCAATGTAGGCAATTCATTCAAGTAAGCATCCAATATACAGCAAAACGAGACTGCATACCCCTAACAGAGGACTACATTACCACAGCTTTGCTACTACTGGTACACGAACTAGTGAGATTAAAGCTAGCAACAGGCATGTCTACACAAGCTGTAATAATCACGCATCTGATTGCAGTGTGCATACAGAAGGAAAAGCATTTTGCTTGTTCTCTAGATCTAGTGTTCTATGGAAATAGCCGTATAGAAAACTGAGAGCCACCACTTCAAAATCATGTTAATGTGAACACAGAAATAACAAAATAATCTTCCCTTTACTCTCAATAAGCCTGATGCTTCTCAGGATCTGCTGCACAGGCCTTGGAAAAAGAAATTTCAGTAATTCAAGAGACAAGTAAATACCAAACAGGCACTTTCTGCATGACAAGTCTGCATGGAATCAGCAAAGGTTATTTCATTAAAAAAAGACATTCTACAGTTCTTTTGTTAAACAAATGCCTTAGATGAGAAATTCTGAAGAGACTGACAGTACAACAAAACCCAACGTTAGTCTGTTTTGAATTACCAAGATTGTTACTAGAGACTTCTTTACTATCATAAGAGGAGTGTATTTCTAAATTCAGAGTTGGTAAATGGTATTTTCTTGTGTTTGATTTAAAAACCCCCAAAATATCAGGAAGACACATGTGAAAACATAATAGGCAAATTCTGTTACAAGGTCAAGATGAAAAACACAATGTATGAGATTATTTTTTTTAGTCATACTATCCTTGAAAAGATTTATTCACTCATCACTACGATACTTCAAATGTAAGTGATGATAGAGTTGGCAATTAGAACAACAGCCTGGCATCTGAAACAGAAAATGAAAGCATACTAAAAAGCTAAAGGAACGTTTTACGCCACAGAAAACCATGAAAAAAATAATTTTCAGGGCCACATCACAACTGATCAACAACACTGGGTTACTTTATGCAAATAAGAGTCCTTACACTTTGCTGCTCTTGTCTCATACACAAGTCTACTTTACATATATTCATGTACTTTCAGTGCTGGATTAGACACTAAAAGCCTTAAATTCGTATTTATAATCTTAACTTTGAGAAAGACTCACAAGTAAGTGAGGTTATATTGATAAAAGAGTAAATACAACTTCTGTACTAAGATAGTTGTATAATGAAAACTGACTTAAAGTGCTGGTAAGTCAAAATGTTGGAAAGCTTCATGATACTCAGTCTTTAGCATTCCAAAAAAACATAGTTTTCTAAATAATACACAAAGTTTATAACGACAAACCAGCAATAATGGAAAGACAAAAGCCAGTGCAATGGTTTTGGGGAAAAAACAACATAAAACCAAAAAAACCCAACTCACCAATTAATGAACATCCTGAACTGAATGCTATTTCATAAAAACATCAAGTGACAGCATAAGTAAAACAATTCTCAATAAAGGAAAAAAAGGCACATACAGTAAAGCTTAGCACATCCTTTAAGATGTTAGTTCCTCAGTGTAAACAAACTAGATACACATGTAGCAGGAGGACAAACAAATGTCAAGAAATGCCCCACAGTGTTACATCACTTAAATTTTAAGTCCACGTACGGTATAATTTAGAATTAACTATTGAAAAGCGAGACAGAAACACACACCTTCTGGCTGAGGTTTATGCATGATAATTCCACATCTTCTTTAAAATGTTATTTATAAAATCAGAGCAATGACAAAGAAAAGCAGTCAGGGAAAGGGAATAAACAGCTTTCAAGCATCTCACAAAGAATTGTAACATTTTCTGTAGATCATATAAATCACTTCTTTCAGAGATCAGAAGATACGAGAACATGCTTCTAATAAACAGAAGAAACTGCATTCAGTTCCAGCAAATTGAAGTCATACCAGCAAGCCTCACGCATTAGTTGACAAAGAGAAAATGGTAAGGTTTACCATGCAGCTTAACAGATCAAAACAAACGAATTTTTACAAGAATAGCTTTCCTGAACCAGTCTTAATAGTAAACAAAAATATTTAGATGATTAAAAATTATTCTGACATATGGTTGATGCATACAATTCATTAGGAAATAAAGAAATGCAGTAATTCTTTTAAGTATTTTGAGCATAAAATCCATGCAAATAATGGATTAGAAATTCTGCTGTTTATGAGTGTAAAATCACACAAGAAAAGATCCATAAATCTTCACTGCTATTCGGGTTTGTTTTCTCCCTCTGTCTTTTAGCAAAGATGAAAATGAGGGTAGCCTGTGCTTAATCAGTTTGGCACTGTTTCTGTAAGCAGAAAAGCTAACACAGATCTCTCAGCCTTTACAGAGGCTCAAATATTTACCTGTATGTCCATTTGCAAGAATAAGGCCCTATGCTTTAATTCATCTCCAGTCCAGAACTATAAATTCATTTCTCAGAACTGCAGTATAAGAAGGCAGAACTGACAGTTCAAAATAACTTTTAAAGCAGCTGAATAAAACGGTAAGCATGCGAGCTTATTCTTTTAAGTATTGTTTTCAAAAATATGTATGACATACCAGGGTAATAAAAATTTGACTATAACTGTTTTGTTATTAGAAGTCTGTAAACAGCAGTCACTGTGCACATTAAGATCAAGAAAAAGAAATATTAAACATAATAATTACTGCATTTTAATCAAGTTTGTTATACTATGTACTGCTGCACATGGTGAAATATCACTGGAAAAACACAAGTCAAAGCCCAGGTGCTCGACGATATTACTGAAAGGGGTGAACATTTCTTTGGAGGAGAAGATACAGTAATTTAAGGGCCCTGTTGATGCCAGATGTGCATTATCAGATCCAAGCAACTGCTATGTGAGAACAGTTAGACGGACCAGTTTGCTGGAGACCTGAGCTGGACAGGGCTGCACAGTACTCTAGGTAGTGAAATTACTTTGATATCAAAAAGTTATCACCTGCCAAATGAGGGGTTTCTACATCTAACCTTAAAACAGTACCATCATCACTTCCTATATAAATGGTTGCAGTTATAAGAAAAATACACATAAGGAGTTACTGTAGCATTAGAATTCTGCATGTAAGTACATCATTATGCTTCTCTGTGTAGATTAGGCCTAAAATACTGTATTTTAGGCTGGAGTATTTAGGATTTTATTCCCTGACAGTATTAGAGCTTTTTACAAACAGGAATCTGGTATGCTTTGGGAATTTACATTCTTCCTACATCTGTATACCAAATTTCCAAAATGAAATCTTACAGTTTCCCAAACACATCATCGTGTAGGAGACACACCAGCTAAGACACACAGGTAAGACTGGTGCCTTTTGTCCACGTCTGCCCTTTGCATTTTTGCTTGCTCCATCTACGGACAATTTCCCACATCCTCACAAAGAATTAGTAAGTGAGGTTTATTTCTTGTTTTTAGGAGACATCGTAAATAATACCACTCTCAAATTCTGACACAGGGCATTATTTTTTATTTTTTTTTCTTTTAGGCAAACTAAACTCAAGCGTGTCTTTGAGCTGGGGAACTCAAACCTAAATCCAGAATTATTCTGGACGTGATCCAATATGCCAATATGCTTCTCCACCAAGACCAAAACAAAGCACAGCTCCAAGCCTGGGCCACGGGAAGGATGGGGGACACTGAGCGAACCTGCCTGCAGAAGGCCTGGGCACTCAAGTGTCAAGAGGAGGTGCAAAGCTTGTCTACTATTTCACCCGTCAGGCAGCAAGCACAACATTAGGAGAAAGACATAAAAACCCAACACAGAGAGAAATACGCCACTCCACCTCCCACCCCCGCCCGTGTTTTACTGGTTCAAATGTGTTTTCCCTTTACTCTCTTACAAGCCGAAAGAGACAGCACAAGGCAACTGCTCGGCACAGCCAGGGTTAATAAAAACCCACGGTATTTATTCTCCTGGAAGCACGGCCGGACTGGAGATGCATTTTTAAAGCACACTTGGCTGCGCGGAACGCCGGAGAGAGAGAGGCGCAGGAACCGACCCACTGCCCAGATGGCGGCGGCGGCCGCCGACCGAGCGCAGCGGCGTCCCGGCGGGGCTGCGACGAC